>JAQFVV010006242.1:0-1200000 GCA_028023455.1 Epiperipatus broadwayi | reverse complement strand
ATAAAATTCCTAGCTAGGGAGAAAAGTGCCTATAATTAGAGCTGGTTACTAAAATATTTAATCGTAAGACCTAGTATCAGATTTATGTATAATTATAGAAACAGGTCAGCATAATTCAAAACCTTAGGAGTTTTTTTAAAGTATTTTCCTTTGTATTAACATTTTAATAGTTAATATTTTTTAATGAATTAAATTTGTCATTCCCTTTATGTCTATCATAATCACTGCATGATATTTTCCATAATAAATATTAAGTTAATCTGGTTGAATTAACTAAACTCAAAAAGAAGCACTGTTCATTATGTTTCCATTTATTATGATTTCACATGATTATAAGTGAATATCACAATAAGAATCATATAATTTCACAAAATGAAAGCTCCCAAAATAAAACATTTCCTAATATTCAAGCTCTTATTAAGAGACACACAAACAAATAATCTACAAATATGATAGCTAATTTTAGTAATGTGAGAGTAATGATAATTATGTACTATATATAAATATGTAATTACTGCAAGTTATGAGCAACTTCTAAAATTATAAGCAATCACTGATATCTAAAATGTGCAATTATAATTTATCAAAGATGACTGAAATGTTATTCTATGCCATTTGGGGAAAAATCCTACAACAATACAAAAAATTAAGATTTACCTAACAAATAATTTATTCAGATAAAATAAACTTCTGACTGTTTAAAACAATTAATTACCTTTTAAAATGAATTTTAACTTCAGAGACAAAAATCTACTTTGCCACTATATCTGCTATTTTAATTTTATGCTTCCAACAAAAGAAGGAAAGAAACAAAAATAATAACATAAACATTTGTAAATTAATTAGAAAATATAAATTTTATATACATTATTTTCTGGTAGACAGCTGTCATTTTCTTGCCATGCAATACCATATAAATCTCATACTCTTAAGTCATAAGCACTCACAACAGCCAGGACATTATAAGTTAGGTTAATGTACATATACAATATTTCTTTCCTTTTTTTCCTTCAAAATTTTAAAATTTCATTGAAATCAAAGCATAAAATTAGCAATCACAATAATTATTCTGCCATTATTAAAATAATTAGTCCTAAATGGGAAAATGAAAATTATCAATTTAATTGTACAAATAAATAAAACATATTCTGAAGTTGGTATTTTGTTTAAAATGAATAAATCATCCATTTATAAAACAATGAAAAGAGAAAACAAATCTATAGATTTTTTTTTTTAAAAGAAGAATCCAATAAGTTTATTTTATTTTGAAAGAGTGTAAACATATACAAACATCAATGCTTACATATGTTATGTGCTCTCAATTTATTATTCCACTGTATTTTCATAACTCTAAATTCTATTTTTTTAAAACTTATTGTTGATAATCTTAAATTATATTCATTATATATATGTTAAAAAGTATCTATGCTATATATGTATATTTTGAGAACAAAAACCGTACATATATAGGGCAATGCAGTAAACAATATGTATTGAAAACAAAACAGTAATGCTAAAGATCTAACAATAAAACATAGCAGACATAACAATTCCAATGCATAATTTAAAATATCTAAAAAAACATATAACTTTCTTTCCATACAATAATAAAAATTAAAGCTGTTATTAGATTATAAATGAGGAAGTTCTTAAATACTGAAAAATATTGCCAAATTTTGATTATCAGTTAATAAAAAAAGTTAGTCACGCGTTGGTGGCCGAGTGGTCAGCACAGCTGCCTTACAAGCAGTTGTCCGGGTACGGGAAGGCCTATGCTTTGACACATGAAAAAAAAAGTACTAAAAAGACCTCATTGGTTGCATTAATGAAAATAATTCGCTTCTTTAATATGCTCTCAAATCAAAAAAAAAAGTTGTTAATGACCATTTTACTTTAAAAAATTCTGTGTATTAAAAAAAAAAAAGACAAGAAAACATTTATTTATTTAAAAAATCAGTAGCAAACAACAATTTAGACCATCAAGTGGAACTCATTAATTAAACATTAATTTTATACAGTAAATAGTTTTTTGTTCATATTTTCTTTCCATGTTTATTCATATCTTTATTTGTGTGATCGAAATAAATACTGTATATGGAAAGTACAATATTTACATTCATACTTCAATCTATTAGATTCTAGGATAATATACAAAACAAAGTGCCACAATTTTGTTTTACAGTTCCAACATTATTTCTATGGAAATTGGTCCCATTTACCATAAATTCATTCATCATATTATTTTTCCCAAATCAATTAACAGTGTCTGATGAATAATCATACAATGATAAATTATTATTATTATTATTATCACTTTTCTATTTAATAGTTTCAATCATTTAAGACATTTTTAATATTTACTATTTGCTTTTATTTTGATAAATTTTAGACATGCTAATATTTAATAAGATTGTTATATTTCTATGATGAAAAATATTTTGTTAAAAAGTTACCAAAATATTTAAGCTAATAGATATCCAAGTCAAATGTTGAAGATTTTTTTATTTTTATTACATTTAATTTTGCTGAACATTAATTTCTAAATCAAATTATTTACTGGTTATATTAAAAAATAATAAGAAAATTCTGCAGATCATCTTTTAAAATAGCAGGAGTAGCATAATCATTATTTTCATACAAGTGAGAAAGTTGAGTTAGTACACACCCCTTTCTAACACCAGTTTTAATTTTCAATCAGATTTTTCATTACCAATAACAAAGTTTTCTCACCTACCATTACATGACAGTGTACAATACAAATAAACAACTAACTATTTTTAAAATTGGTTCAATTAAAATTGGATGAAATTGATCAAATTGATAAAGGCTATATACAATTAATGAGCTAAATAAAAAAAACAAATATTTTATATATTGACAAAATTCAACATAATAATATAAACACAGAAATATTATGCAGCTAATTATGGCCTCTAAGGAGATACAGAAAAATAAAAAAGATTTCTAGATATAAAGACATAATAGTAAAGGTGTTGATTTAAAAATTTTATTAGACTGTGATACATTTAGAATAAAGTAAAAACTTTTAATACTTTGAAATAAAAAAATAGAGTGAGGGAGAGAATAATGATATTTTGAGTAAAATTATTGTGCCCTGAAGGAGATATGAAAAAAGAGTAAGAAAGAAACAAAAACTTATGATTTAGCATGAGAATATCTTCATGTTAAGTCCAAAGTTGTTTCTAAGTGTAATCTTAAAGGGCAACTGAGGGCAAACATTTCCATTTTTATTTTTTGTTTATTAAAGGCCTTAAGATATTCCTTCACATTAAAAGAAAAAAAAATTAATAATTTAATTTCAAAAGTTTCAATGCAAAAAATTATATTAAAGTAAATTAACATTTGGATATCAGTTATCATATTGAAGCTTTCATGAGAATATACCAATATGAAAATTATATGAATTTCTTTCAATAACACACAATTCAACACTTGAGTTTCATATGAATATTAAATTAAACAAAACATTCTTAAAACAAACATTCAAAACTGTGTGAAACAAAACCTGTTTCAGAAGATAAATCCATCTCTTCAAAATAAAGAGGTGGACTTTTTTTTTGTTGTTTAAAAGACAGCATTAATAATAAGATATTAACCTTTGCATCAAAACCTACTTAAATTTACCTAGTATTCAACTTCAAAAGATTAGGCACAACGTTTAAAAACAACTCAATATATATATATTAAATTCTAACTCATAAGTTCTATAAACGCAGAGACAATTACAGACACTAGAAGTGAAACTTACTTCACTGAAACTTAACTTGTCATTTTTGGTACTCAAACATCATTTGTAAATATTGTTAATTGAAAGGAATAATAAATTGTAAGTAAACATTATTCATTCATAGAATTACTTCTCTTATAGGCTCTGCCAATATTTCCTGCTTCACTTCTTTCATAGTAAACAATTAGTTAATTCATTACAGATTTAGTTCTAAATAATTGAAGAACCAAATGATAAAAATTCTTTCCACATATGTTTTCATACAAACTCAAATAAAATAACTACAGATTCAGCAATTCAGAATGAAAACTTATATTTATCACGTATATCAATAAATATTTGAAATAAAGGCACTCTTCACATACCTGGAGCCTATCAATAAATAAAAAAATAGTTTTTTCCCTTATTAAGTTTATTTTAAAATTACTTTTTAAAATGCTGTAAATTATATAAAACAAAAAAAATAATCTGAATATTTCATTATCATTGCTTTAAAATGGATCAAGAAGTTATCATTTTATTGGCTAATGCCTATTTTTATCTTTCAAATATTTAATCAACAAATCCAATAGTGAATGATTAAAAAAAATATTTACGGGAGTTCGGTTGAAATATATGGGGGGGGGGGTGTTCTACTTTTGAAAAGTTTTTAGTTTATTTAATGGCTTGCTTCTATATCTATATAAATCATTATTTTTTTTACTGCATCAATTAAATGTCCTAATTAATAGTGAACAATGGATCTAACGATCATTAAAGAAGTGGATATAAATCTTTATGCTAATAAATAATAATAGTAACGAGAATGCACCCCCTCCACACACACACATAGACAAATTTATTTTCATTTAGCTACATCCAATATAGTTTCTTAACACCGTGTATTTTAAATTTTTGATAATAATTGTATATACATATTTACAAAGGATTATATGTCTGTAATAATATAATACATATATGGACAAAATATTTTACATCATTATATAAACTATCATTAGAAGCAACCATCACCATTGTCAAAAAAAATCTTTTACATCAACTTTAGAACCCTTTCCAAGTATTTCTTTCCACTGCTCTTTCAGATATTCATAACTTTAGATCATGAATCAACTTTCCTCTCCTAGCTATTTACTTCTGCTTTTCCCAGATTCTTCCAATTTATCTTTTACATTCAATTTTTCTTCTGCTCTATAACTTCCTCAGCAAATAATTTTTTTTTCAAGTACTTTCTTTAAGCACTTCATCATCACAAATTCTATCCTTGCAACTTACAATGCCCATTCTTTTCTAAATTCATAACTTAAAATTCCCAAATTTTTTCACAACTTTTCTAAAATTGTCCACATTTCTTGTCTATATAAAATTTTTGATAAACTTTTTTTCTTAATTCAAATTTAAATGAGACACAAAATAAATACTTACCCTTACTATAAGCCAAATTGGCCATTCTAAAATTCATCTTAATATCTTGGTTTTTATTTTTATTTTAGTCAGATAATCAACTTCTTTAATATTTAAAGTATTAACTTGTTTTCAAACTTTCTGCTTAATTATTGTTATCATTTTTATCTTCTCTATTTGATTTTCTTTTAAATATTCTACAGATTTCATCCTAATCAATATATGAATCATACTTTTAGCATTGAAAAGCAGAGGCTGGGTAAAATAAGTATCTATAGTATCATAAACAATATAATACAGGACCACTATTTGCTTTAAAAATGTATTTTTTTTTTATCCGAGATATAATTGCATAACATTTGAATGATACTTAACCTTTTCAGGCCTTTATTATGCAGTTACCTAAGTCCAGTAATTGAACAGATGATGGAACAACTATTTTTCCAATGTAAATAACATGTTCAACAGATTGCAGTGACTTAACTCATGTAATAATTGGAATGATAGAGCTTTGTAGTCAGATAACTATTGCAGACTCACTTGGTGATCATAAACAAACTTACAACTTTAGAGCAAAATTATTTTTCTATTTAAATGTGCCACACTTTTTTATTAAATTATTTTTATTCTATTTAGAATATAAAATTTCCATCATGATCAGAGCAAACTTTTTTTTTATATTTTGCAGTATTTTGTGTGATGACAATACAAATAGCAGAAAATTAAATTAAAAGTTAATACTATTCATTAATATAAATATTATTAAAAATTCATATTTATTTAAATATTTTTTTTACATAAAATTACACTTTCATTTTAATATTATATAAAAAAGTTTAATGCTATAACTTAAGAAATATGTTATTAGATTCTAAAAATTTCATGTGCAATATCCAAATATACTTAATATATTTTTTAATCTAGTATATGTTTAATAGATTGCAATATTCATTATAAGCCTTCTTCCAAATGAGATGGAGACCATCAGAAACTTCAATATATATATATAGATTTATTTATTTTTAGAAATTGTAGTGGAAAAAATACTAATTTTGGAAAAAAAAAAAAAAAAAGTACAAGGGATAATTAAAGAATAAATATGTTTTTTATTTTTAAAAAAAAACATAGGCTGAGATTGCTTAATAACAAAAATAAAAAGTGGATATAGCCATAGAAAATATTAAGATAGCAATCATCTTATAATGGATTTTCATTAGTAAATATTCAACATTATAGACAGGTGGAAGAAATCGCAGATGATCGGTGGAAAAAATACAAAAGATTGGAAAATGCTAACCAAGCTGTAATAAATCTCTTGTATAGTTTATTGCTTAATTTGTAGAAGATAAAACAGTTTGGACAAAAAAGGCAGGCATACAACAAAGTAATGATCAAACATAAAATTAGTAAAGAAAATAGATGCATCATAAAAATAACATATATCAAAAATTTGTGTAACAAACATAAATCTTCAATTAATAATAATTAAAATGGTTTGTGCAATAATAAAAAACAAAGTTGTAAGCAATAATGGAGATGAAAACAGGCAAAGCATAAAAAATTAACGAGATTCAAAAATGATTTGAGTTGTGTTGTAATTTACAACTTAGGAAAGTGCAAGTAGATTTTTTTTTCAATAGTTATAATTCTACTAGGGGGGGGGGATTAAGTCAATGAAATGTGAGGATTAAAAAAAATTCTAATCACTTATGGATTAAGATATTGTCATAATTCTTAAATAGATAGATTTATAATAATTCAGATATTCCTTTCACAAGAACAATCTGGATTTAGAAAAAATGAGATAAGAGATGCAATTAAGAGTGATGAAAATTAGTATTGAGATATATATATATATATATATATATATATATATATATATATATATATATAGAGAGAGAGAGAGAGAGAGGAAAAGAAGTTAATATTTGTTTTATTGATTTGCAAGAGGTAATTACATTATTTTGTTCAAAATATTAAAAAATGTAAAAATACAAAAGATATGTATGAGAAATATATATGTAAATAAAAATATATTAAGTTTAAATATGGAGAGATTTTACATAGAAAAAAAAATAGATGTAGGAAAAATATAAGGCAGGGAAGTGATATATCTCCTGCTTTATTTGATATCTATTTGGATGAATTGTTAAATGAATATTGTTTTGATAATGACAGAATTGGCATTAAACATAGAAAATTAATTGCATTAGATTTGTTTACAGAACAACAAGATGAGCTCAATAAAATATACAAAATTGCAAGCAACAAAAATAGTAAGAAAGAGAAAAAATATTAAAAATAAGCATTGCATTGAAAATTATTGAGCAAATTATTTTTTTAATATTTACAAAATTAGATAACTGATGATAGGAATGATAAAAAAGATCAAGAAGAATTGCAATGGATAACCAGGATTTTAATAATTACTGAAAGAATTTTTAAAAGGAATTACTAACAGTTTTGTTTGGAGTATATATTTTTTATATGGGACAAAAATACCAACTGTTAAAAAAAAAGTGAAAAGATAAAATTAAAGCTTTAAAAATGTGACTTTAGAGGAGAATGTAACAGATAAATTGGAAAAATCAGAATTACTGAAAAGGATAAAAGAAAAAAGATTATTTTTTGAAGAAATTATTAAGATAAAACAATTTAGATTGTGTATATGTTTTTGAGACAAAAAAATTATAAAAAAATGTGTTGGAAGAGAAGGTGGAATAAAAAAGATACAGAAAAAACAAGTTCATTAATGTTTAAAAAGAAAAATGATAGATTAAGAGACAGACAAGCTTGCATAATGTGGAAAGTTGACCTGCCTTTTGGCAGATGATGATATTTTTAAAATAAGTTTTGATAATTTTTGAATGGCGGGGAAGGAATTTATGTCAAATGTTTATTTTGTTTACAAACCCAGAGATCTTAATAATTTTTAACAACTATCATTAAATATGATTATCAATTAACTTGATCATTTTTCAATTAAGTTGCCACAGCACACAATCAGATTTTTTTTTTTTACATTTGTAATAAAAATGTGATTTTAGAGTTTTATAATTATACTAACATATAATTAAAAACAAGACTTGTCATATATATAAATATTTATATTATGCTAACAAAAAAAATATTTATGGATATCGTATTACATAGTTAAAACATTGAGTGTATATCTTCTTTTTTTTTCATATTATATTGCTATCCAATAATAAAACATTCTCTATGAATACAATAAAACATTTACTAAAGATACTTCCTTTCTTCCTTTCTACTCTTATATTAAGGAATTTTTCATTTGTCCAATCAAATGACAACCTTAAGATACCAAAAATAGTTAATGTGTTTGTGGTGGCCAAAGTAATCCCATAAAGATGATCTGACAATGCATCACCCATAAGATTTTCATAAAAATAGTGCAGCCATGTTCCTCATAGCAAATGCTGTCAAGATCACTACCAACTTACTACTTCAATTCCCTAACTAAATTCTCCTCAAAAATTTGAAGATAATCGTTCTTATGTTATTTTATATGTTTTTGAATATTGCAATATTTTGTTAAATAGCAGATATATTTAAGTCAGTCTTGACTTTTAAAAATATATGTTTGTTTTTATTAAAATTTTGTTAAATATATAATGTTTCAACTGCATCAGTTACTAATAATACTGCAAATAACTATTTGACATAGTCACATATGCCATATATTTAATAAAACAGTCTAACATTTGATTATGTTCATTCATTTCTCATTTAAAAGATATGTCCTGCTAACTTTAATATTTCTTTAATAATTGAACTTATCCAAATAATTCTCATAGTTTATTTTAAAAATTTGGTAAATATAATGAGTTAACAATTGTTAGTCATTTGTTTGTTAATGATGGTTCATAAACCAGCATTATCTATATTAATGAATTAGAAATTTTTATCAAATATTCACTATTGGACCAAAAATGATGATAACTAATTTTAATAAAGCTGTCAAAAATTACTCAATCAACTAATTTACTTTATTGGCTTCTATAGGAGCTCAAAAAAAAAAAAAAGTATGTATCAACATTAGTTTTTCACTTTCATTCCTTTATTGTACAATGCAGTTACAGAATAAACAATTCAAACCTGAAGCTTTCTAAAAAAATTTAATTTGATTGAGCAAAATTATTGTATTCTATTCATCACTTTGGTGCTCAAACATTGCATGACTCTCTGAGCTTTATACTTGTATGTCAGAGTTACACATTATTTATTATCATTGTGTGTAAATTCATAGAAATTGTTTTAATAGTTGATGTTTACCAGCTGATGGCTTCTCAAAATAATATTAGAAATCGAAAATAACTTATAAAAATCATTCAATATGCTTTTTAATACTATTAAAGTTATCCTATTCGTACAAATAATCAGTACATCAATTAAAATCATAAATACTTTTATATATGAAATCATAAAATATATCATCTAATTTACAAGATAAATTCCTTTAAAAAATGTATTTATATATATTAAAATAAAGACATGACAAAGAAAAACATTAAGTCTGACTTCTTAAAAAATATCTCACATAACTAAAATGCTTCTGTTCTCTTAAAATGAAATCCAACGTTTAGAATACAAATTCTATTAATAACTAAAAGATATAGTCTTCTTTAAAAGACAACAAATTTAAGCATGATTATCTATCCTTGTACAATGTATAGATGTAAATTATTTTACAAATAGATCTTGGCAATATGTGTTTATCTAAGAAAAGAACACCAGTAATTTAGTTTCAAAAACATTAATATTTTGTTACAATAATGTATCAAAATTAACACAATTAATTGAATTTTGGTAAAAATCTTGTGTATTATATGTGTGTTTTTGACATTCAACTGTTTATTTTGCAATATTAATCAATAAAGCAAGTCATATATAGCGTGACATTACTGTATAAAAAGTTTGTATTTACAAAAATGCAATATAGAGAGTGTACCAATAAATCAAACAAGCTTTTATTAATAAGTGCGGTGAGAGAAAATATTTAAAATCTCTATCTGGAATATTCTTATTCCCAGACCAATTGGTTTCAAGCTTATGGCTCACCTCAGTGATGAGCTAGAATATTCAGACACTAGATCTAATATATCAACTCAAAACTCAGCACTTATTTAATATGTAACTATTGAGAAGAAACTCTGAAATTTTCAGATGTAAAAAAGTCTTTAACTTCAGCTATCTACCTCAAATAGCTATATGGGACAGAACCAAATTTACGCTATATATGATTAGCTTTATTGATCATTATAATTTACCTTTAAGGCTTTGGCGATGCTAGGGCTATTAATATATGATAGATCTGAATTTGATTAAGTCCCATATAGCTATTTGAGGTAGATAGCGACGTTAAAGACTTTTTTACGTCTGAAATTTTCAGAGTTTCTTCTCAATAATTACATATTGAATAAGGGCTGGGTTTTAAGTTGATATTTTAGATCTAGTGTCTGAATATTCTAGCTCCTCACTGAGGTAAGCCATAAGCTTGAAACCAATTGGTCTGGGGATAAGAATATTCAAGATAGAGATTTTAGATGTTTTCTCTTGCCGCATTTATTAATAAGAGCTTGTTTGAGCTATTGGTACACTCTCTATATTGCATTTTGCAATATAAATGTACCTTAATTAATTTTTGGATTTATGAGGTTTAATTCCAAATTTATTGGGATATACAGATTTATACACATATATAGTTTTAGGGCTAAAAAATTGAATCCCTCTAATATTTTATAAGATTTTATACTATGATTTGTTATTAATTTATAATAATTTGCCATTTCTGTTACCCAGGATGAAGTACAAGATGAATTAAAACTATGATTGTTTGCAATTGTTAACATTTTGTCCAAATGAATGATATTTGCAAAAATTGAAATTGATCTGTGTTATAATTTTAAATACATTTTCAATTATCCAGAAAGATTTAATAGTGGTCCACATGAAGAGCAAAAACCATATTGCAAAACACAATGTATTTTAAAAATCAGAAAAGGTATTAGTCATATATTAAATTTTAATTTTCAAACAATACTTACTTTGAATTAAAAAAATACTGTAATAAATAAAATCAAGCATTTTTCCTATTCTTTCACTCTCTCCGGTTTAAACTACTTTGATTTAAATACAGATATTTACAAATGTAACACTCTATTTTAGCATAGTATTTGATTAGGTGTAAAAAAGCAAACTAGACAGTGTCGGAGATGAGTTAGTGTCATTAGCTAAACTAAGCTGAATATATATATATACTTTTCAACAGAGTTGGGCTATTTCTCTAAGGAATTGGCCCATAGCCAACTCAATTAATTATCCAACATTGGTTATTCTTATCTATTGATAAACAAGGATGGACAAACCACTTAAACTCTTACACCTGACAATTTACAAGTCTGCTGAGCACAGCTTCAAAAGGCTGTTGAAGAGGCCTTTACTCAACAGTGGCCTATTTATTTTATTTAATATTTAAAATTATTAAAACATTTTATTACGGTTAATACTTTAATTAAGTAACAATAATGTATTTATTTTTAAATCATGATAAAAGAGAACAAATAGAGTGCAACATTCAAAGTTCAGAAGGATGTTCCCCTGACATATATATATACACACACCTAATTTCGCATATAATCCACACATTAAACGAGCATATCTTATATCTGCGTTTTAAAAAAAAGAGATGGTCCAGCTAAAGTTTTGTGGGCATCAAATATTAAATATTGCAATAACAAAAAGATTTTATGCACCAAAATATTGCATATATATATATGATAAAAAAAAAAAAAAAGCATTTGAATTTCAGCCATAATTCTATTTTTATTATTGCTTACTACAATTGCCCTGTGGAAGAGAAAACCTGTTTTTATAAATAGCTTTTAGTATTTAAAATTTCTTTTAGTTTTCCCAGCAAAAATTGTGCTTCTGGTTCTGTTAAGGCAAATCAACAAAATCTGACAATAATCCAATGTCTGAGAAGATACAGACAGCTGCCAGACAGTTCTCCAATTCTAGCGATGCAGCACCAATATGGTAATATCCAGAGACATATGGTGCAGAAACCACAAGTTATTTTTTTATACATCAGAATAATATCTCATTACTCTCATGACTGATTAATTAGTTTACCTATAAATACATCTTATTGGATTTTTTTTTTTTGATAGTGTATTTAAATACAGACATATATATAAGCTTACGTATATATATGATACCTTAATTGATTTTAGGTTTACATTTTAATATATAAACAATTCCTGAAAGTTATAATTTCATTAGAAAAATAATTTGACGTTAATTAATTTGCGTAGGTGTTTTAAAACATGACTACTATTAATAGCAATTTTTATAGCATTTTAAATGCAAAACATATATCCATATGTGTGTGGAAGTCATGTATTTATATATCATGACTTGCAAGAAACAAAATGATAAAATAAGCAGCGTAGTTAACTTAGTAAACATTAATAGATAAAGATAAGATGAAGGAAGAGATTAATAACACGGAATGTGTTAAAAAACAAAAAAATCCATAACAAATAAAAACACCTAAGGCTATAATTTATTCATGTTTTGTATGTACATACATTATCTGCCCAAAGGCAGGTTCGTACAGCTAGATGATAGAATATTTTGACCAAGTGATAATATTTGATCACTATCAGTGATAGTTTATCATTTCTGGCTAACTCTGTAACATAATCTATAATAGCATCTTCCCAAATTTAGAGTTGTATCTAAATTAAAATGTATATCGATTCCAAATACAGGTATTTATATAATTTCTATCTAATGCACATAATGGGAATAAAGAATTAAAATATTCATGATTTCACTCCAAATATTAATTATTATTTTTTATTAATTTAATAACTTAATGAAAATATTATTCCTAATCCGTAATATTAGTATTGCTATTAAATCATTTAATATTTTAAACAACTAATTTCAACATAACATAACAATGGTGTGTGTGTGTGTGAGGGGGGGACGACGTCTTAGAAATGTTGAATTTGTCTAAATAAATAAATAAATTGTTCTGTTTTTTGAGTAGATCTCAACATAATTTACTATGACTGCTGAGTTTGATCACTCAAAAAATGTGCAAATGTAAGCAATCAGAAGAATGTTTGTTTTTTTTTAAAAAAAAATTTTTTTTTATTCATTAACTCTCAATTTTTATTTTATTTTTTACTTATTTATTTTAATAAATTTAACAAATCTAACAGTATGTCAATCTTGACATTGTTTCACTGTGCATATGGAAAAATGTACATATCACTAATGTTATTTCATACAAATATGGCTTTGATCAGCATTACCAAATTGCAATTGAATAAACAGAAAATAAGTTGCATAATTTTAGAGTAATTAGGTTAAATGTTATTTTTTATGATTAAAATTTATACAATTTCGTAAACAGGTATGTTTTTAATTTGTTGTGTTGAATAAAACAACAACAACAACAACAAAAAACGAAAACAAGGCAAAAAAAAAAATCAACTTTTTAGTGATGAATAGTGAAATATTTTTTACACAAGTTAAAGATGAACAATTTGTCTTATATCCTCATTTAAAAAATATAATATAAAATAGTATTTTATTATAAGACATTCAAATTATAGCTATGAATTAACAAACTGAAGATTAAAAATAAAAAAAATTATTTATCACAATTTTTAATGAAGTATTTTTATGAAATTAAATTTTGAAATTGAATCTCTTATAATTGTTTTTGTTCAAAAAGAAGCCAAAGCCAATAAATTATTTGCAAATGATGACTTTATCAAAAATAATGGAATTTTATATTCAAAAAGAACTGAATAAAATTAAAAGCATGAGCTTATCTCAAAATAATTTCACAACAGGTTAAAGTATTAGTAAAAATTTGAACAGCCAATAAATATGATAAACTAATTAGTAGAATGAGAAAAGCAGATATAGCTCTTATGTTTAAATTTATGAGAGTTATCCATGGAAAATTTGAAATTATTGAAGAATTTTTGGAAATGGGATCAATGAAATTACAAATAATCAGAGCTTATACTGTTAAAAAAATATGATTGGAAAAGTATAAGTTATTAAAAAACTTGCAAATTAAATATCTGATAGAGTTCTAAATATAATAAGTGTAAAAATCGGACTTCAAGATTATGTTCACGAACAATTTCCTGAATTTTATTATTTATACATTGTATAAATCACCAGTGAGTATTTATAAAAAATTTTTACAAGCAAATCATGTTATATTGACAAGAGACAACATTGTTAATAGTAGTTTTAGATCAAGAAGGCTAGACTATCAATAAATTATTACATTGTTTAAAATATATATATATTGAGAACTTGTTAATATATTGTATCATAATAATGTTAGATTCCAACACTCAAGTCATTGGAAAATATACCAAAAAATTAATTTCCATATATATATATACAGAAAAAAAACAGAGTTTAATATACATTTCAATGATTTTGGTAAAACAGAACAATTATATGAAATCTATTTTCTGAAGACATTGTTAGAATTAATAGATTTGTAATATATAATACAAAAGTACATGAATAGTTTAAGAAAGAATACATCTAAATGTTTTATAACTATTTTGAAATTTTCCACATATATTCACGAAAAATCATTTTTTATTTATCATTTAAGAATATGAATCTGATGAACATTTGAAAGAGGAATTAAAAATATTCTTCCAATTTAATCAGGATTTTAATAGGATAACTAAAGACTATATAGAAATCCGTAACATATTGTTTCTTAAAAATAAAAAAATTGGAGGGAAACAAAAAGTTAAATGCAAACCCTGGTTATATTTCATTATTATAGTATAGCTCTTTTCTTCAAAAATTTATCCAATTCTGAGTTTTTAATAATCTTTTCTGAAGTAAAAAAATTCTAGTTCTTTTCAAGATGTTAAAAAAACAAAACAATTATTTATTATCAATGTTGGAAGCTGTATCTTAATTTCTGTGATTAACTGACTAAGAGATATATTTGTAATTCATTGATTGGTTGTGTAATTATTGCACATTTTTAGTTTTTTTTTTATTCATCTTAGTTTTTTTAAGCTCTCTTCTGGAATTATATTGATTATATAAAAGTAAATGCTAAAAAAAAAAGATGGAAACTATTCTCATAGTTAAAAAAGAAAAAAATGTTCAGGTACAGATAATTATTTAAGATCCTTCAGTTATTATTGCAAATCCAAATATATTTTTTTGCTATCCTTTGCTCTGAATAGTTTAGCATACTAATAATAGTCAATAGCTAAATGTATCTGGACCTGGATCAATTACAATTGAATGGAACTACCACAATTGCTCCAGACTTAAGCAATGGGCAACACAAATTTATTACCCAAAGCTATCTACATATAAAAAGCAGCCAAATTCCTGCTAGCACCTGTCACAATACCATAACTTTCAGCCTAATATAAAAAAGTTAATCCAATACTGTTTCATTAGATTTATGATCAAACTCCCTGATTAAGGAAATAAAAAAGTCTAAAAATGATGAAGACAATTACTAATAAACATAACTATTAAATAGACTAAACTGACTGTTATGAAAAACATTGCATGATGACATTTGAAGCAAATAGTTTTAACAAATGGGAAAAGGAGGTTTACAATTAATAATATAACATTGCATCTGAATAGGGCCTAAGTGACTAAAATAATCATAGTTGGCATTAGAAAAAATATATTTTCTTTATATGAGTGAAAATATAAAGAGATTACTAATGAAAAATTGACAAAAACTAAATTGAGATCTGACAAATAATTACACAACCAAAAATTATGATTTTAGTTATAGCATAATTTTTCAATATCTATATGCTACTTACTGTAAACTTTTAATAATAATAGATACCAAATGATGATGTTTATTAAATCCCTATCCTGTGCTATTCTAGTCACTATTCTCAGACTAGTTTCAAGCCTTTGGTTTTTATCAGTGTAAAAATTTAGGTATTGGACCAGTGCACCTGGACTTTTAGGGTCTAATGCACCTTCCTTCCAGTATCTATCATTTACCTCTTCTGTTATACTATCAAACTATCAATCCAAACTAAAAAACATATAATTGTTTCAATTTAAGCCAAAGTCTTACACAATCCTATAGATCTGAAACTAATTCACTTTCTATATTAAGGTATCTTTAGTTTTTTAATAACTATGGGAACTTCCATCCTATGGCCAGAATTTGGTACAAACCAATAAAATATCATTTTAGTTTATATATTTGTTATAGCAGTATAATTTTTCACAACCTCTCTTTTTCTTACTGAAAACTTTAGTAAGTAATGATAGAAGACAGATGATAGTGTTTATTGAGTCCCTACATTGTGCTATCCTATTCAACACTCCCAACTAGCTTATAGTTTTTATCGCTTGGACTAATGTACCTGGGCCTTTAGAAACTAATGCACCCTCCTTTCACATAATAGTTTTTTAGGTTTTACAGGATAGAGGTGCCCATAGTTATTAAAATGACTAAAGATATCATAATATATAGAAACTGCATGGTTTTTGATACAATTATGCAAGCAACTTAGTTTAGATTGAAAACATTTATGTTTGAGCATATATCTTGATAGTATAACAGAGAAGTAAATGATAGGTTCTAAAAGAAGAATGCATTAGATCTCAAAAATCCAGGTACACTGGTACAAGATCCAAAGCTCCTCCAATGATGAAAGCCATAAACTTGAAACTAGTCTGGGATATTGCATAGAGCAGCACAGAACAACAATTTAATAGGCACTATCATCTGTCATCTATTATTATTGAACAATAAATGATGTAGAAATGGTGAAAAATTATGCTGCTATAACAGTATTATATGAGCTAAAGTCAAGTGATGGAGCCAGATGATTTTTTTTTTTTTTTACTTATATAAAGAATGTATACTCTAGGTAAAATAATGGAAAGAAAAGATATGGGTCAAATCTATAATGAAATAAAAAGCTTTCTATTAATACTAAAGGTCACTTCATGTCACAATACTATATTTTTAGTCAACATATCGATATTCATCTAGTTAATCTTCTAACTAATAATAGTATCTGAGAGAAAAAAAGGTTGTCTCTTAACTTATGATTAATTTTAATTATACATTAATAGATAAATGATATCAAACATACTGTGTAAAGTCAATTATCCCATAAGTATGACAAACTACAATTCACTTACTTTTTATAATATCAATCAATTCAGCAAATACATTACTTATAACCTAAAAGACTCATATGATAAAATAATTGACTTAAATAACTACTAGAGACCAGTATCTTTCAGCAAATTGAAGAATACTGGTAAATTGCTATTTCAAAGAAATTAGTCAATTATATTTTATTAATGATTTTTTTTGCTTCTCTACTTAATCACTACATATCCATTAGTAGTCCAATTAAACTAAGTTGGCTATGAGAGCCATCTGAAAAAAAAAAACTTGATTAGGATAGGTGTAGGACCGTTTTACCTTCTAGACAAAACATTCTTTTCATCAATATACAATCACAAAAAAATTAACGACTACAATTTTCAAAAGCAGAATGTTTTGTACAATCTTGTTCTATCTCAAAATTCAGTGGTATCTTTGGTACTTTTATGACTTTAGTAACATATATTAAAACTTTGTTTTAAACCTTCAATTCACTTACACTCTACAGTGTAATTCTTGGTTATTCTCACTGCGCTTGCAGCTAAATTTAAACCAGTTTCTTTATTTTACTGTATCTTGCTTATAAGAATAAATCTCTAAAATAGTTCTGAATACAATATACACAATAAGAACCTGTCTACCATGGTGCTGATTGGTTGTTTCTTGTTCTGTACACAAGAGAATGACTATCAAAATTTTTATAGTTCTGGGATGAGAAATGAATGTTTTAGAATCTTTTAACATTATTTTGCCGATTTTACTATTATTTTTGTTTTGATTTTAAAGTGAAAACAAATGCTTCAAAGTTTTTTAACATTATTTTGCCAAATTGTACCTTTATTTTGTATCGAATAATCTTTAAATTTTTTTTCAACTAACAAATCAATATACACAATGAGATGAAAGTTGCCTTTCAATGTGCTGATTGGTTGCTTCTTATTCTGTACACAAGAGAGCGCCTGTCAAAATTTTGATAGTTCTGGGATTTTTGTTTTGATTTTAAAGTGAATCTTTTAGAATCTTTTAACATTGTTTTGCTGATTTTAGATTTTTTTTTTTCAGAAAATATTTGTAAAAGTATAAATTATTTTAAAAAGATTCATATTTTAATAGAAAAGTTTTTGTAAATTTCTTTTCTGGCTTAAAATCCTACTGCTTCTTAAATATGGGGGTAAATTCTATAAAGCAATATAAATATACAAATTAAACATTACATAATGAAAAATAGACTCAAATATAATAAATAAATACAAATCAATAGTAGAAAGTTTTAACAGCGCTATCTATGTTCAGACTTTGAGTTTCAAAATACAGGTATCACTGTTGAAACTTTCTAGCATTGGTTTGTATTCATTTAATATACATACATCAGTGGTTTCAAAACATTAATATAATTCTCTTATCATGTTCATTTGACGGTTAATAACAGTTACTAAATCAGAAATATGACAAATTAGAATTTTCCAAACAGTGAATCAACTCAAAAAAAAAAAAAATCAACTAGGAAACTAAATGTGAATGCATAAGACTAAACATTACCACAACTTACCAAGTTTAATAATTGTATTGCAGAAAAGAAAATAGGCAATTTTTATCTAGGATATTTTAGCATATTTTATTTACCTAAATTTGATTATGCAGATTCTTAATACCTCAATACTATCAGTACTAATTATTTTTGGAAACTTTTTTTAGAAAGTGAATCAGTTTCTCTTATTTAGCTCTGGGTAAATGTTCACTCACAACAGCATTACTGTTAAAAACTTTTTCAATTGGAGTATGAAATGCCGAGTTCTGTATGCCAAGAACTCTGATCAAAAGAATCAAATATTCCAATATTGGTTGTAAATATTCTTCTTCCACATAATTTATTGCTGATTAATATTATCAATTGTCTATCACATTATTTCTTTATCTTTTCAACTCTCTTGTTGGAATAAATAGACTCCATCAAATTTTAAAATGAGATGGTAGAAGATTTTAAAATATTGTTTCTCCTTTAGATAAGCACAGTTCTTAAGTTCATGATTGACAGTTTTCTATATGATTAATTATTCCTCCTATGTAACAATAAAATTGCTTCAATGTTTCTTCCACTCATTTGAAGTAATTTTTGTATGGATGATACTTTTTTTTTTTGCTGAACAAAAATCAAGACACAATTTTTGAGAAAGAAAATATCAACCATTGATGACAAATTTCTTCATCATTTGATTTGATTTTTTTTTTTTTTGTAGTGAAAGAAGAAAATCTGTCTTGAGGAGATTTTGGGGAGGAAAAAAATCATGAAATGAAATCTCACTGCAAGAGCAGGGTCAGTCAGGTCATATACAATGCCATCTTATTGCAGCTCTCGCATTCCTCTCCTCTTACATTTTTGCATTATGTAAAATTTTGACTGAAGAGTTTATTTCATTATTGTTAGTTTCAATTAAAATATAATTATATTGCTTGCTTGCTCATTTTTACCCTAAACCCTTTTGTTTGTGGTAATAAAATTCAGATAATCATTTTTTGATGGTTGTTGACAGCAATAAAAATACATGCATTTTCAAATAAGATTAATGATATGACAAATTTATCTGAAGTGCAACATAATCTATAACCAAGGTCACCATACGAGTAAGAGGTACCTTTGTAGAAGCTAAATTTCAGTGCCTCTAGTCTCATAAACATAGATGGCCTGAGTGCAGTGCAACAGCACAAGACTTCATATTTATCAAGGCACCAGGCCTGCATGATTTATATCTTTTGTGAAAATCAAAAAAAAAATTTTTACATGTAAATAAAACTACATTGCTTTTTCTTGCCAAACTTTGTAATTTGTAGGCCCTACAATGAATATCATATGTGAAGAAATATAATTGTAAAAGCACTGATTATGCAATAATGCAGATTTTTCAGTTACTTTCTTTCCCTAAATGTTTGGCAATGTTGTTGTCATGTTAACATGAAATCAGCTCTTCATTAACATTTTCTATGTACTGGATCAGAATTTGTAAAAAATAAAATTATGCTGATGTTATTAACAAATTCACAATAAACATTTAAAAAAAAATAAAAGATTTTTTGCATTATATATATTTTATAAGTAATTATTTTCAATTTGTGTAATTTTAATATATCTATATTTGCAAGTAAGGTAATTAATTTTTTAAAATATCTAAATGTTTTTATGATGTGAAAAAGATCCTCCCCTGTATGAAATAAAATTACTTAATTAATACAAAATGAATTCTAAATAATTTTGTTTAACTAAAGACACAATAGAATATTAAACAATTATAATTATTTATACTTTTACCTTTTTATTTACATGTTATCTCTCTCTCTTTTTTTTTTTACTTTTGGTGGCTTCAATGTGATAAACAACAATCAGTTTTAACTAGGTTGATTCCAACCAACATATTAATTAGTTCAAAATAAGTCTTGTTTTTTATTTTGTGTCAGAATTTCAATAATAGAATATTTTTTTTGTATGCTTGTTATTTCAGTTTAAAAACTTAATATAGTCAGGTATCTATGGATATTAAGGATTTACCTTATATTTTCTTAAGGTTTTTATACCATGTCTTGCACTTTCTTTTGTTTAATGATAGATAATAATAAGTAAAAAAAAAAAAATCAAACAATTGGTTTCTTCCATTAGAATAGATAAATAATTTTGTAGGCACTTTCCTAATTGAACATTATAAGTGAAATTGTATAAGTGTTACAATAAATAATAATGCCATGTTAACGAAATGCATATCATGTCGTTTTACAAAAATTTTTTAAACTAATTCTGTTTTCCTTGGATTTGGACCATCACATATTTGGGTAATTTTATAGATCAATTATGAATTTTAATTAAATAACAAATTCCACTATAGTTCATATCCAATAAAAGCAGATTAGTAAAACATATAAAGTTATATCAATATTTAAAAAATGATATTAGTATTAAAAAGAAAATAAAAACAATACCAGTGTTAAAAAAATGAGCATGACTTCATCAGATTCAGTCCCTCAAACCCTATATTTAAATTCACTGTTAATCTACTGAAGGACCAAAATCATGACAAAAAAAAAAAAAAAGCTTATAAAATATGACTGATAAACTTAATTCCCAACTAGTTTTATTTAAATAAGTTAATTTTTAAATAAATTATTAATAGTAATGTTTCATTTTTCATATAAATTAAAATGTTTAATAAATGTAATTCGAAAATATTAACAATTACATATAATTTTTTTTAATTATCACAGCAAAATGGTGCTCATCTGCTCAAGGATAGAGTATATAATATATAATATAGTTTGAACAATTTAAGTAAAAAAGCAATCCCCTTATATTTAAATAAAAAATATTTACAATCAGAATGTGTTTCTAATACTGAAGTGATTTGTAAATCTAAAATTTTTATTTATATATAAATGTTATTAATTATCGCTGCAATTTGGTGTCACAATTAAAGAAGCTCCTTTGTGACCTGCATAAATTGAACACCTGCATGAACTGGTCCTGACTCAAAACCTCTATTTATTTCATATACAAAAAAAATAAATAATAAGAAAATTCAAAATAAGAAATATTACTAAAAATGTGTAAATGTAACAAAATTGTTTAAAAATTTTACACTTGTGACTTGCTTGGTGACAGTAGAATATAAAATCAATTGTAAACAATATGTTACCAAATAAGAAATACAATGGCCAAAAAAATATTAGTAAATTCAAAACTAAAACAAGAATCAAATTTTTTTTTTTTTACAATGCCTTTTAATTACATTCATTTTAATGAATATATACAACTTTTTGCACTTTTTATACAATTTTAAATATACCCCATCCCCACCCACCTTAGTCACACTCCACAAATCTGTATAAAACTGTTCCTTAAAGATCACTACTGTATTCTCTAAGATCGATCCTCAAAAGTGGCAGCCTAATTTGCCTGATAATAACACCAAAAAATGATTTGAAATGTTTTCATCTTAAAAAATGTATAGCATTAATTATTACATCATATCTGATATTTATGGTAGATTTTTATTATTAAATAATCTATATAAAAATAAATATTTGTTGCAAATATCTAATGGAGTGATATCTCTAGGTCACTACTTTATTATTATAATTAAAAAAGAAAACCTATTATTGCACATTAGTATTGTTAAATTCTTATCAGAGATTAAATAAAATTTTAATCATTTACTAACATCAAAATAAATATTCAAAAAAAAACAAAAAAAAACAAGATAAACAAGTAGATGAAATCCATGACTGCAGGATATAAAATAATGCACAGCTGAGATAAGTAATTGAGAATTTATCAATTCCAGATTGATTTATGCATATTCGCAAACAAAATAATAATAAAGATAAATTCATAATGATTATCTAATACACTAGTGGAATATTTTCTTATCTTATTTTGCATCATAATATGTTTGACTTTTGATTCAGTATGACTCTAATAAGTTATATTCAGTTACCTATCTAAATGATACAAATATCTATATACCTAATTATATTTTCATTCTTTTAAATTTTATTTTTACAAAGTGACTTGGTGATAATTGCTTTAAACACAACAAAATATATAAATTACATGGCAGCTTCAAACAAAATAAATTAAGAGAGCAAGGCACATCAAATCAATAAAGATAAGAATCGCTATTTATCATCGTATATTATTACCAAGAGATCCATGATTTAGAACTGGTTTTTTTAATCAGAGAAATAATTATATATTTAATATTATACATATATATATAACGAATAACTTTGTCTTATTTATTCAGATGTAATTTAATTTTTTTAAATAAGAATATCATATAAAAATCATTAAACTATTTATATTAATATAAAAATTGGCCACTACATGGCGCCACTTCACAGAAAACTTTTTTTTAAAAAAAAAAAATCAGGTAAGAGATGAAAAAAGAAATATAAAAAAAAAGTTTAAAAATGTACAAGATTTTATGCAATCTGGTGAAGTTGTAAGATTAAAAAAAGAAAAGGGATAACGTAAACAACGATGAAAAAAAAAAATAGACTAGATAGCAGATGGTTGAATGCAGGTAATAAAAATGTATAATACTATACAGAATTAAAAAAAAAAAAAATGTATATGTTTAGTTAGTCTAGCAGGTGAAACAAATATTAAAAAAGCGCTATGTGAACTAAAAAATAATTCCACTCTCATCTTAATTATTAAATCTATTATGGTGTTGTTCATCATCAAACACCATTCAGTACTGTTTGCCTATGAGATGAAAACTGCATTATATATCATTCCTTGTCATTGCTTATATTTTATGAATTCCCCTTTTTTGGTTTGTGCCTACTGCAATAACAAAAAATAGAGTTATCAGTTTTCATCATATAAGGAATAGAATTATATTTTTGTATGCCCTTAAACACTTTTGGACCTCTTATTTTATTAAAATAAATTTTAATGAGGTACAATATATTATTTTAAAAAAAAGTTGAATCATTTTCATAACATGAAAATATTTTTATTTAAAATTCATTTATATTTTTTCAAACAACAAACATGAAAATTATTAATATTATTATATGATAATACCTTTTAAGTATGTGGTAAACAAAAAATTATACTATAAGCAATAATAAAATTTAAACCATTTTTACTGCTAACATTACATGATTACACAGTTCACTCAATCAATAGCATTTCTTTTATAATTCATAATTTACTAAATGAATTTTGGAATATGAATTTTTTTTCTACAGTACAGGCTTTTTCATACCTGCACTTATATATGTAATATATAGGGGTTTGATCTCAGACTTTCACATGACCCTCTACCATTCATGCTATCTCATACCACTGATGCACTTAATCACACACATGTCGAAAAGATAAATAATCACCAATATACGTATTTTGTAATAAAGCAGCACTCATCAGTTAGTCCAGATTATCATCATACATATATACAAACCTCAGCTTATATTAAGATAGCCAATCATCATCCTTTAATGGACAGGCTTCAAATCACTCCACCTACAACTCTTCAGCTGTCCATTTCATTGAAAATCTGATGATGGAATGCTCAAAGCCTACCTCAGTGTCAACCTTCTCATCCTGCCGATGTTGACCACAAGTCACTCTGACACCTCATGCACAGAACCTAATCCATTTACATACATATACGAGGGATGGGCAGACCTTAAAGCACTTTATTTTGAAATATGATTTTTTTCTACAGTACGGGCTTTTTCATACCTGCACTTATATAAATATATATATATATATATAGGGGGGTTAAACTCAGACTTTCACAGGACCCTAGACTATCCATGCTATCTCATACCACTGTACACTTGATCACACATATGGGAAAAAATAAATAATCAGCAATATACGTATTTCGTACTAAACCAGCACTCGTCAGTTGGTCCAGATTATCATCTTCACACATATATACAATCAAAGCTGAGCTTATATTAAGATAGCCAATATTCATACTTTACTGTACAGGTTTCAAACTCCATCCTTTTCAACTGTCCATTTCATTATAAGTCTGATGATGGAAAGCTCAGAGACAAGGACAGGCGAGATAAAAAATTAACATTAAAACTTACTAAAAAGTCACTTTGTAAAGCTCTACTCTTTGCTTATTTTTACTATACAGCATTCTGTTTATGTGGATAAATAGCTGTAGTTTCAATCATAATTTTCTTATAAGAAATTTCTTTCAGATTTTTTTTTTGTAAAGTTCTTCATTAGAATTTTTTTTTCCAATCCAGCTAATTTTCGGCAGGATATTCATTAAATCTTTTGTCATTTGTGTAAATCAAAAATAAATATAAATGTGTCAAGTATATTCGACATTTGGCCTTTTTTATAGTCTAGATTAATAGTGATTTTATTCATAAGATCGCAAAATTTCTATATTGTCCTATTCAAGTCAATTTAATTTCGATTTTTCTCACTTTCTTTTTGTTAAGCAATTTTTGTTTTCAACATGTTTACATATAATTCACATTTGATTTCAATATTACTTTTATCATTTTCAGTGATTATAATATAATATATATATTTTAAATTATGTATTCTCATTCCATACACTGGTCTTTCTTTATTCTTTCAGATATGTGATGCATGTGCTAGTAAGATTGGATTTCTTTGTCTTTTGTATTTTTTCATTTCAAATTAGTTTCCAATTTCTCCAAGTATTTTCATAGCTACTTTTGAATAATATAGGAATTGTAATCAGATTTTAATGATGTAGCAATAGTAAAATATTAAAACTCAATGCAAAACAAAGACCTCTCCAACAACACTCTCTTCCTGAATAAGAATAGAGAAGGTACTCTTCATTAGGTTTGCCAATTGCAAATGGAGAGTTTTTGAGATTTTTCTAGCCTTGTTTTCTCTCTAATTAAGAAAAGGTAAATACCAGTTTAATGACAAATTTTGGATGGTCACCATGGGTTATCTAAGCTACTTGAAACAAAAATCCTAACCTTGATTGAAATTTTTAAAAAATTCTGAATTTTACCTGATCCAGATTCAAACCCAGATTATAGGCAAATGTTTTACCCTATATTATGAGACTGTTTATTTACTCATCTTGATTATCTATTTTAATTGTCTTAAAATTACACTTCCAAGTATTTTTATTAACATAGTGCTTGATTTATCATTTAATCAATATTTTTTAGCAGACATGTTGTTTTTTTTTATAGAGAAAAACTTTTTTTTTTTTTGAAAATAGATATTTTTTAATAGTTATGTGCAACTGTCTTATGAGCAACTTCTGTAAACTTTCTTCTTTTCATTTCTTCCTCTGTGAAAAATTATTTTTTTTCAATAGTACATATATATTCATTGAACATGCATACACTGTTATTTTAAGAATATCCGTTTTTCTTTATCCAATCATAAATTTGAGCTTTTGAAATCCTTTTTCAATGGAGTATATATTCTTTTACATAGCATTGCATACATGTAATTTTGTTTTCAACATTTCAAGTTTAGGTTTTATATAGATCTTTCTCATAATGTACTATGGTTAAGAAAACTGTCTGATATTATACTGATTGCAGATTTTCTTTAGTTTGTCTGCTATCTCTGATATATATATTTACAGCTATACTATAGTAAATATTTTTTGATAGTCCTTTTTGTAATTAAAGTCTTTCCGAAATTCTGCAGCTTTAATCTTAACCAAGCTATTTATAACCGCAACAACATTGTCAAGAAAATGAAAATATTTCTTCTCGATTTAGTCATTAAAGGTTGTCGTAAAGCGTTATGCAAACAAATCAAGAGACGAAGGAGAATTCTAGCCCACATCCCTATAAATGCATTTATACAGCACAAGTGTAATAATCTCAGTGCTTCTCTTAAGCACAAATTTAATAAAAAACTTGCGTTTTTGGCTTATCAACAGAATGTCCGCCTCCAAGACCCTGAAGCCTCGGCCTTTGTGAACCTTACGGATATACCAATCCCACAAGAGATATGTGACATTTTATGTAGAGGCCCACGATATGTTGGGGGTGGATGGAAACATCCCAGTATGGAGCTTATGGCTGATGTTGAAGCAGGTTTGTTCAATGATCCAGATAAAGATAAATACATTACTCAAGTAGTTAATGCTCTACAGCATAAATCTTTATATATACGCACACATATCTGGCAAGCTAACATAACAAAAACCAAACAATTTTTTAAAGACAAAAATATCACATGCATGCTGGAAGATAAGGGCAATAGATTCATGCTTATGAAAACACAGGACTACACATCTAAACTGGATCAGCAAATTAATAAACTACAATTTCAAAGGCTTCCCGATTTCAATAACAAATTAAATAAGGATAAGTTTATTTCTTCCATTCTCAGACCACACTGTAATAAAGCTTTCTCTAAGGCAGAATATTATAGGCTTTACCCGTCTGCATCCATTCCTCCAAGGATGTTTGCCAATGCCAAAATACACAAGGCTGATATTCCATTGCGACTTATTTTAGATTTTGGAGGAGTACACTATTCCAATATGGTGAAATGGGTTAACCGACAGCTCATTCAAGCTTTAGGATTCGGTTCATATACTATAAATTCGTCATTTCAATTTGTTGCAAAAATAAAAGACCTAGTTTTGAACCCTGACACTTCATTAGCTACTATTGATGTTTCGGAATTATACAGCTCCATTTGTAGGGCTAAATCTATTCAGATTGTAAGAGAAGAGCTTATAAACCACAATTTAGCTCAGCCACTAATTGACTTTATTATAGACTTTTTATCTTGGCTTGATAAAAATATTATGGCATTCTTTCACAACCAGTGGTTTCATATGAAAGACGGTTGGCCAATGGAACTCCCTATGAGTGGCATCATCTCAAGTGTAGTTTTAAATTATTTTGAAAAGCAAATAATTCCAAGATACCAGGAATCTAACTTGCTATCCATATACACTAGATATGTTGATGATATCTTCATAGCCGCTCCCTCTCCGATTATTCTACAAATAAAAAATGAACTGCAAAACACTACAGGGCTTACGTTTAACTTGGAGAATGAAAATGCCCATAAACAAGTTAAATACCTGGACCTACATATGCAGTGAGAACACACACATATTAATTATAAAATGTTAATCAAACCCCTTGATGTTAGAGGACACTCCCACCCTCTTTCCAATTCACCAACTAACCACAAACTCTCTGGCTTAACCTCGTTTTTGTTTAGAAATATGCACCTATGTAAGTTTGAGGCTGATAAAAAAGCTAACCTCACATCATATAGGGACGACCTAATAAAAGTTGGTTTTGATGTGAATGTAATTGACAGGAGGATAAAACAGTTTTTTGCTAAAATAAATGATAAAGTCCCTAACATTGACAAGCAAAGACTCCTACTCCCTTACCTGCCTAGTAAGCATAAATGTTTTTATAATATTTTCAACAATAAATACCAGTTATGTTTTCACACACCTCCTAACTCTAACAAATTAATTAATAATACCAAAGACTGCCTCCCACCCTCGCTGACACCTCAAGTGGTCTATAATATTGCCTGCCCTGAAAAATTTTGTAGATCATCATATTATGGTGAGACTAGGGCCTCTCTCTCCACTAGGCTATCGCAACACACTTATTCTTATAATAAAGCATTGTTGGACACTGCTCATAGTTCAGTTTTTGTGCAGCACCGTGCTTCAGCTGGGCATGATTGTCAACCGGGAAATCCAGTGGTGGTATGCAGAGAGCGGCATGATCTAAAAAGAAAGATAAAAGAAGCTTTCTTTATATCTAGAGATGGCGATGCCATCAATAGAAAAGACTCTTGCTACAAAATATCCAAGAAATGGAATGCATAATTATTTCATTTGCATAAATTTGCATCACTCCAAGTCAATTTATTATATTTTGTAATACGGCTATGATTATGAGGGCTTGAACCTTGAAAGCGCTTAGCCATTTAATGAATAGATATTAAATAATATATATTTGCTTTATTTGTTTTTAGCTTTGTGTGCTTGTGCGTGTTAGCACATTTTATATATTTTTTGATTCATAATTAGCCACAAAGTATAAACTATTTGCTTATTTAGACTAATTAAAGTTTTCTTAATGATAACTGGTAGATAAACAAATTTCATGAGAGTTTATTCTAATTAGGACATTTCTTTTTTACCCCAAGTCTCGGGCTTCTGAACAAACTTCTTTTGTTTGGTTCCATAACATTAATATAATTTCACTTTTTGTGTTTCTATTGCAATTGTATATATATGCTAAGTATTTTCCTGTGTGTGAATATTTTTTATGATAAACAGAGCAAAACTCTCCATACAGTATTGCCACCTGTGCTAAACAGAGTAATCAATGGATGCCAGGCTCTGGCATCCATTGATTACTCTGTTTAGCACAGGCGGCAATACTGTATGGCTCTGGCATCCATTGATTACTCTGTTTAGCACAGATAGCAATACTGTATGGAGAGTTTTGCTCTGTTTATCAACAATTAATGTGTTAGTATAGGAAATGTGATCATGTGATTTTTTATGATCTGTAATTTTGATTTTGCTATGAGGAAATTTTGTCAGAACATCTAAGAATGCCAATTATTGTTCTTAGATATATTATTGATATGTAACCAGTATACTGCTTAAGGGCATAGAAAAAAAAATAAAACAAGAAAGCTGAAAAAAAGCTACTCACACGACAATAGTAAATAACCCCACAAATCAACATAGTGTGATAATCCACAAAATTTGGAAACTACTCATTAATTTTGCCTTTATGAAAATGAAGAAATCAGAAATACTCTCATAGATATGTATATAAAATTTCTAGTAACTATTACTTTTGGCAGAATAGCTTGCTTGGTTAAAATGTTGTTAAATTAAATTCAGTATTCACAAATCTAAAGCTCACCAGTATGATACCCACGCTAATACTGTCAGTGATAGGTCAACAAGACCTGAGGAAAATAATATCACTTGAAACATTGTGTTTATACTAATCATTAATAGTAAATGTATTTGGAAAGTAATTTTTAAAAATAAATAAATTAATAATTTAAATTAATAAAAATATTGCAATATATAATTATAATAAATATATGGGCGTATTATTTAAAAATAGCTGCAGAAAGAAATTTGCTGTTAACTGAAAAGAGACTCTTTGATTCCTCTTGGAGGCCTTAAAGGAACCGAGCAAGAAAAATTCCTAATATCCACTTCATATGTTCTTGTTATTGCAGCTGTTATTACTATGTGATTATTCATAGTATAGGATGCTGCTCATCAACATGCATTAACTAGCATGGTGAGTTTATTAGCTTTTTACCCCTGAGTTTAAAATAAAGAAATATGGTTTTTCTTCTCAGTTGCCTGATAGCTCTTGATTGAAATCAGTTGAGTTATCTGTAAAACAGAATGAATGTGTTTATGAATGATTTTTTTTTTTCTAATAAATATTTAGAATCATGACAGACAAAAATAAATCATAGTGCTTATTCCCTGGAGGCTATAATGTCACCAGCCAGGACAACGGTTGGCAGCCAAAGACCGAGGGTGCTAAGAATCTCCTAACAGTGGACCCAGAATGCCATTTGATGATATTTTATTTAGGTGCTTATAATTGCAAATCACTTGCAATTGAAGAAAGATTGCAAGAATTGGAAGATCTGTCTCATATTGAATGGGACATTACTGGGTGAAATTAAAGAAAAAGGTGAAAAGACAATTGATTTAAAAAATGGACATGTACTGTATTATAAAGACATAAACATTAGAAGTACAAGTGGGATGGGATTCATTATAAATAAAAAATGGAAGAACAATATTGAGGAGATTAATAGTGAATCAGACAAAGAGGCAAGATTAGTTATTCAACTTAATAGCAGATGTCAAATGCAAATAATTCATCAGCTTTACACCTCAACAAGTTCTCATTATTATGACAATGGATGTACAAAAGACTTTTAATAAGATAAAATATTTTAAAATGATTATGGGAGATTTTAATACTAGAAATGGTAAACAATTAAAAGATGAAAGTGCTGTAAGTAAATTTAGTTATAGTGATAAAAATGAAAGAAGTTATAAACTTGCAGAGTTTGCAAAAACAACAACAACTTTATATTATGAATTATTTTTTTGAAAGAAATATTAAACAGAAATAGACATGGAAGCATCCAAATAAAGGTATATCAGAATTGGATTATATTTTGACGAACAGAAAACATGTAATTCAATACTGTATTCTTAATAAATTCAATACAGGAAATGATCATCAATTAATGAGATATAAGATCCATGTTAATGCAAAACTAGAGACAAAAATTATTTTAAAAAAACAATATTTATACTTGATATTCCTAATCTTCAGAAACATTCCAATGAATTTAAATTAGAAATTGCAAATTGTTTTCAAATATTAGTAGATTTTGGACACAATTCAGATTTGAACAAAATCAATAGGAAAATAATTGATACACTTTTAAAAACTGCAATGAAGATAGCTGGTACAACAAAGCAGCAATTGACCAGTAAAATTTCTATTGAGACAAGGCAATTTATGAAGAAAAGAAGGAATGTGAAATATATAAAAATGATGCATTAAAAAGGATCTTGAATTTTGTAAAATAGTGTGAAAAAGAGTTAATAATGATATAAGAAAATATAATTGTGAATTAGCAAGGAAAGTTATAGAAGAGAATAAAAGTCTTAAGAGTGTAAAAGGGTAGAAAATTTATTTCTGTAATAAGAAGATAAAAAGAGAAATGACATCATGAAATGTACAAAAGAGTTCTATCAAGAATTATATAGCAATAAAGAATAAGGAAAAGTATCTCCTACAACTACTGTCTTCTGAGTTGCCCAGGATTTTAAATAAAGAAGTGAGACATACAATTAAATTTATGAAGAAGGGAAAAGCTCCAGGTAATGATGGAATTATAATCGATATATTAAAAGAAGCAGGTGAAAAAATAGAAAATTTTTTGGCAAAGTTATATACCAAATGTCTATAGATAAAGAAATGCAGTATTAATATTAATATTTAAAAAAGGTGATAAAGAAGATATTAGAAATTAAAGACATATCAGACTTTTATCAGTTATATACAAAATTTTTACCAAAATAAATGCAACTTGTCTACAGTAAACTTTGGATTTTAATTAATCAAAAGAACAAACTGGATTTAAAAGTGTTTTAATATAATGGATCATATCCAAGTATTGAGATAAATTATAGAAAGGATCAATGAATATGAGTTGCCATTATGCTTTGAATTTGTAGATTATGAAAAGGCATTTGATTCTATAAGCATTTCTTCAATGATTAAAGCATTGGATCATCAAGAAAGAGACCCATGATATTATCATATTCTAAAAAATATTTATAAAAATGCAGCAGCAACAATTAGATTACATAATGACATTAAAATATATATAGTAAAATATATTCTACTTATTATCATATCTCCTAAACTTTTTACAGCAGTTTTGCAAGAAATATTTTGTGGATTAAAATGTGAAGCTAAGAGAATAAAAGTAAATGGAGATTATTTAAGTCATCTAGATTTTATAAATTATGTAGTTTTTGCAAATAATGCTTTGGAGTTTCAGGAAATGTCTCAAGAGTTATCAAATGAAAGTAAGAAGTAGGACTAAAGATAAATGTTAAAAAAGACTAAAGTTGTATTCAATGGATTTTCTCTAAAGAAGAAAATAAAAATTAATAAGCAGTTAACAATTATAAATATCTTGGTGAGATTATTGCTACAGATGGAAACATAATGGATAAAATTAATCACAAATGGAAACAAAATGGATGAAACTAATCAGAGCATTAAACTTGGTTGAAATGCTTTTAGTAGAAACAACTTAATATTAAAAGGAAATATGCCTACGTGTTTGAAAAGGAAGGTTTTTAATAAATGTATGTTACGAGTTCTTATGAATCTGAGACCTGGACACGTAACAGAAAAGCAATACAGAAACTTCAAACCACTCAACAAAGTATAGAGAGATGTTTGTTAGGGGTAACAAGAAAAGATTGAAAATGAAAGATATGGATCAGAGAATGAGCAGGTGTTACTAACATCAGTACGAGAAATGAAATTGATGTAGACTTAGGCTAGACATATTTTTAGAAGAAATGATAACAAATGGACATTTGAAATCCTAAATGGATTCCAAGAGATTGTAAAAAACCTAGAAAGAGACCACATATGAAATGGATTGATGAAATAAGAAAGTATACTGGAATGATATGTAGAAGAGAGGCTTGAGATGGGAGAAGATGGATTGAACTTAAAGAGACCTTTATCCTGCAGTGGATCAGTGATGGTTGAAAATGATGATTATTTAATAATAAAATGATCTTTTTTCCTGCTCAAGTGAAATAACAAAAACATACCAAATACCAAATACTGGTTCTTTAGTTAAATGATTTTAAAATGTTTATAGGCAAAAGGTTTCAAATCAAAATGCAATAGCAGTTATTAAATTTCATGGAGACAACAAGATTATAATTGATAAGGATATATAATCAGGTGATCTCATATCTCCAAAACTTTTTAAGATAATTTTATGGGAAGAATTTTGAGAATTAAAATGGGAAGATAGAAAAATAAAAATAAATAAATCTTATTTAAATTTTGCAAACAATGTAATTAGTTTATTCAGTGCTTTGGGAAATATTATGGGAACTGTCAACGAATTTTCTCCGAAAAAGAAAATAAAAGATGGATAGTCATGATGTAGAAGAAGTTTACAATTACAAATACCTTGGTCAGATTATTAATATTGACATAAACAAAATGGATGAAATAATTTAATATTCAAAGAAAATATAGCTAATTGTTTGAAAAGGTAGGTTTTTAATAGATGTGTTTTACCAGTTCTTACGTATAAATCTGAACATTGAATATTTAATAGAAGAGTAGTATAAAAACTTTAGATCACAAAATGAAGTATGCAAAATGAGAGTTAAAAGGGATTAAAAGCTAAATACAGTACATGGAACTGAGAACAAATAAATATTACTGACATCATTGAAAGAATTAATAAATTAGAATGGAACACGATTGGACATATTGCTAGAAGAAATGATGACAGATGAACCCTTGAAGTTTTAAACTACATTCCAACAAATTTTAAACAGCCTATATTGAGACCACTTGTGAAATGGATAGGAAAGCTTGCTACTATGATGCGATGTTGAAAGGCTGTGAATTAGAAAAACTGGATTAAACTTAGAGAAACATTCATGATGAAGGATAAAAAAATTAAATCAGTTTTTAAATACCTTACTGCAGATCAAAACTGTCTCTCTAAAAGTCCTTCAAAAAAAACATTAAAGACATTAAATAAGATATTATTTTATATAGCACAATGTTTTTAAACTGTAATTCATTTATAGTTAAAATCCACAAAGTGCATTAGCTTAATGACTGATTATTATTAAAGACATTAGTATTACTCACCAGTTTTACTAATTGCTAGTTAATGATGGTTTGAATATTTTTTCTCTCATTTTACTCTCTAATTAAGAATAGTCAGATATAAATTAACTGATCAATACTTAATGGCTAGCTGTGATAGCTATCAAGAAAAAAAAAACATAATTCTGGTTGAAAAGTGAAAAAAAATCCTAAATTTTGGACTGAATTCGAATCATGAGTCAAACCATGATAGGCAGATGCACATACCACTACAGCATGAAGCCTTTTAATAATATTTATAAACAAGGAGCCTGATATAAATTCTATATTAAATAGCATACTCTAAAATAGTTTTTTGTTGTTGCTGTCCTTACAATTACTGACTAGTAAATTCTTCCAAAACAAAATACAAGTTAATATTTTGTAATGTATAGGAAATTATTAAAAACAGACATAAATTTTACAAATTTGTAAATATGACATTTTGATATATAGGTAAAAAATTTATTTTGGATTTGTTGTTGTTTGGACATATAGCTCATAGTCAACTATCTGATTTTTAACTATATGGTAAACAAAAAAGAAAATAATAATTTTTTTCACTAATTGGCAGTGATCAGCCTGATTAGTAATGTCCATCACTTCTTCAGAAGTGAAACTATTTTAAGAATAGTAATGAAAAAAAGAACGCCAACATACATAAATTACATTAAATAAATTTTTTTTAAAGTTATCTATTTCAGTTTTGTTTAAGACTGATTATCTTAAAATTTGCCCATTTGAAGTAGAATATAAATATACCATTATAATATAATGTAATCTTCATCAGGAAAAGAAAAAAAAAATCACTTTGCATTGAGTCAAAGTTTAACCATAAAGTAGATGATTTAATAGTAGAGCATTATTTTCTTTACTGGAATAATTAATAATCTGACTTGATAATTTTGAGTTTTATAAAACCCTTAATTCATTATAACATCTCAACCCTCCCCTAATATCAAATGAATATTATTTTAAAAATAATAATACATTTATATTAACTAACTACAAAGCAAAGAAGCAAAACTTTATGCATAAATATGAACATGCTTATTAATAACATACACTTAATTGAATACACATATATATAATGGTGTGTGTGTGCGATGTACATGTATTAATCCATTATATAGAGCTTGCAATTAAAATAATTATTTGACAAGTTATTTTAATAAAAATAAGCAACTGGTTTCATTTTTCTCCTAGGGCAATATAACAGTAGTGCTGAAAGTGACCTAAGAATATCACTGTGTCATAGAACGAGCTGTCTACTCTTGTTATAATAACATGTCAAATAAATAATTATTATGTTTTGAAGCCCTATTTTCTTCTACTAGAATCTAAATGTAATTTTTTTTTTTTAAACAACAACAACAAAATATACAAAGGGAGCTCTAAAGAGAAATAATTTTGAAAGCTCCTTTCCTCTATATTATAACTTTATTGGTGGTAGCAAATAAAATGTCATACAGACGCGACAGATAAAAAATTATTCTGAAAATGATGAATTACGAATAATAATTAATTTTCACAATGTACTGTTGAACATTTACTCAAAACAAAACAGAGATGATATTTGCAGCTTAAAATTCATTAAAAAAAAAAAAATCCTAATATATCTATGGATGAATTAAGCAAAATCTAACTGAAAATGCAGTTCATTAACTGCATGAATTGGCTAAAATTTTGTTTTAAAATTTTTATTTAAAAAAAAAAACCAAATGGTGAATTTACTGGTTCAAACAAAATCATAGTTCAGGATCAGTCTCTAAAAAGATTTTCAATTGAATAAAGAAAAAAAAATTTTTTTAAATCTTCATTAGAGCAAATGAATGGAATTGTTGTCTTCTGCCATTATATGTTCACAAATTGACCTATTGAATAGCTGATCATAAAATAAATATAAAAAAAACCATACTTTTAATAAACATTAAAAAAATCAAAATTAAGTTAATAAAAAAGAGAATTCCCAATTAATATCACTCATAGTTTGTATTTAGACAAAAACTTTTGTTTAAGAATAATGCTCAATTCACATTTATTAGAAAATTGTCAATGTTTTAATATTACATATATATCGAAAAATGTATACATATATTAATTTGTCTAATCAACGATAAATTGAGTAACCACATAAGTAAGACAGTACTATGCCTTATATAATAAGAGAAATAAATAAAATTTATTAATGCTGTATTTCTGTGTTTACAATTATGTAAAGTATTAATTCTAAGTATAATTATGTGATAATCCAAAAGTAGATGAAATTAATATGGAAGTATTAAACCACTACTCCCCTCCTGCTAGCTATCTATGGACTAGACTGTCAGCAAACGTAAATTTAGAATGAACCCACCTATACTTTAGCTTTGATCTTATATAAGCATACTATTTATTGATATACTTACACCCAAAGCATGAAATCACTATAACTAATAAGAGAAAAAGGCTGGGCCTCATATTTAACAACTTCTAAATATTAAATCAACCTTCAGTTAATAGGTGTAAATATAATTTCTTGATAACCTGAATATAGATGAAATTAATACCGAAGTACTGAAATACTCCAATGAGTTATATGTAAAATAACTATCAACAAACATAAATGTATGTAAATGATCTGCTTATATAAGATCAAAGCTGAAGTATAGGTGTGCCTATTTAACATTTACACCTGCTGACACTTAGTTAACATATAGCTTGCTGGGTTTTTCAGTACTTCCATATTAATTTTATTTATATTCGGGTTATCAAAAAGTTATGTTTACATCTATTAACAGAAGATTGATTTAATATTTAAAGGTTACTAAATATGAGGTTCAGCCTTTGGTAATTATAATTTCAGAATAGCTTATAATTGTCCTGATATTACATTAGTATAGTGTAAATATTTCTCAGTCTAAATTCGGTTTTCCGATTGTTTGACTTTATTTAACCTTGCTGTATAGATCACATATGTGTAGATCTATTTTAATCAGGGCGCTATAATTTAATTCAATCTGATTTTTTTTTTTTTCTGAATGTGACAAGATCCCGGACTGGCCCCCAAAAACTGTAACACCACCGCCGCGCGGTTAAAAACCCCAGCCGCACTTAATTATGTGATCGACCGGTTAACCACCGATGATGATGATTACCACAAGCAAGAAGCCAATATACACCCTAAAATCGAGTATATATTCTTAATTGAACACTGACATAATAAAATATCATCCCAGCATTATATTTCCCAATTAAACGCTTCTTCTCTGCTGGGCAAATTATTTGTATCGAATAATTAGTTCTGCCCAGCGCCTGGAATATTTATAAAATTTCCCGGAATTATCACGGTACAGCAGGAATATAAATTATAGCACTTCCTTCCTTTACTCTATTTACAATACAGACTGGATTTATTTATCCATTTAGCTTACTTTATTTTATTCCTCAATTAATCAACTTGTTAGCTCACTGATCTAATTTTAATTCACTCTAAATAGTTATTCGCTTGGTAGAGAAAAGAAAACGCAAATGACTAAGTACTTCCTTTTATAAATAAAATTTAATTTGCAATTCGCTAATTCTAATGCATAATAAAATCCTAAAACACATATATATATCCACACACTAACATAATAAATACATAAATATACAATAAAGAATATAATTCAAAAGGAAACATTAAATAAATTATCGTAACTCAATTGTTACCTTCTCATACATTAATAGATTACAATCATAAGTTCTTTTAATGATAACTGTCCGAAGTGTTGCGCAACTTTTTAATAATTTAGTTCTGACTGATTTCTTATTTCAAATTAATTCTGACATGCATGTATTAATAGTTACCTAGGTATGATTTTTCCAATGTCGGATCAACCATCGAGGAGCACAACGTTCCCTTCTTTTGCAGAGATGGTTGTTCGCTTTTTCAGACGTTCCAGTGAATGGAGTGAGAGTTTATAGTCTTTTGACGTGGGTTTGTTTCCTTTCTAATTCCACATTTTAGTCGGTCTTCATTCCTTCAACATTCTACTTCGAATCTCCAGGCAGATCTGGTTCTGTAACGGCGGTCTCTTCTCGGCAGCATTTTAGTTGTTATAAGTAGTGAGCGAATGGTTAGACGGAGGTAGACCGAGCAAACGCCCGGTGTTTGCCACTAGCCCTCCATGTCAGCGTACCCTTCTATTATTATTTTTGTTAAATTCTAGCCAGCAAAAAAAAACACAACCGGTTACTTCTAAATCAGCCCTGCTTATTCTCTCGCTGTCTTGCTATCGAATGTCTCTCATTGCCTCTTTCTTTTTCATTCTTATCTTACCAATCTATTTGGAAATTTGGTACAAGTTTACATTTTTTAATTTTACAATTATAATTAATTTCTTTCATTCTTTTAAAATAGATAAATGATGCTCTACATATAAGTATGTCAGTAAATGGTAAATTTATATAAGAACAAAGCTAAAGTTAGAATGGACTCATTCTACATTTACATTTGCAGATAGTTGGTTTACATCTAACTTGCTGTGGGTTTTCAGTACTTCCATATTCATTTCAAGTATTAATTCTATATTTTTCTTTCCAATTAATATAGTTAGATGTTTACTTTTTTCAATAATCTCATTCTGGTTTTAAAATTTGCAATGTATAAGATACATATATAATAATAGCATCAATAATACTTAAATACAAACTAAACATTGAAAATATTTTCTATTCCTGGTAATACAAATATATACAATTTCCAAAGTAACTTAAAAGCTCTTTAAAATATTGTGAATATCTCCAAATATGAAACATTAATCAATAAAATATGTAAACTCTCTGTGCTTCTAGTATATTTCTCTAACTACATTGTTTTATAAAAAGACAGAATTAAACAAATACAATTAGTTAGATTTAAAATGGTGAGGCTTTAAACTTGATAAATGTTAGCCTATAGAATGAATGGAATGCTTAATATATTTCTCAATTTCTGTCAAGATAATCCTGAAATAATCTTCTGAATGTCAATAATTCTTTTCAAGCACAAGGCAACATGAGCAATAGAATAAAATAATCTCCAAAATATTAAGCAAATACAACGAAAAAAGACTTCACAATCAAATATGACATAAGCTCCAAGGTATCTTCTGATTTGCATCAAAATTATCCACTAAATCATTCTAATATCAATATATTAGTATTTACTGTAATAGTATGTAAAATATATACATAAATATATTTGTCATATTACATTAAAACATGATAAACTTTTTACTAAATGCTTAGTTTTCTACTTAATACTTTCAGTTATTTGCAAACCTACAATTAGTTTAGAATAATATAATATTACTAATAATATGTACATAACCTTAGGAAATTAACAAAAATACAAAATCTTATAAATAAATTTCAGATAATAAATATTGGTACTGAAGTAAGCCAACATATATATCCATTCATATAAAAACATACATAATACTTGAATGATTAAGCTATTACACACATGTATAAATGTATTCAAAAACTAATTTCTTCACCCTACTTTCAAGCCTTCTATTGTAATTTTGAAAAACCAATTGACACTATATGGTGAACAGATTCTAGCTTTCTTCTTTGTCAGAAAAAACTAGAATTCAAAAGTGGAACTAATACACTCATGTATCTAGCAACTACTCTTTTATTTCTTTTTACTATTCAAAATACCAGGTTTTCAACCCAAGATAACTCCCTTGCATAGTTATATAAACCTGATGCCAGGTTACTTTCTAAACATTTAAGAGAATTCAATTTTATGCTAATTATAGACTTCTACCCTTTGGCTAAGAAAATTAATACTAACAATATGTCATTTTCTCATATGCTTCTGAGAATAGATCTCTTTACTCTTTTTAGAATCATATACTATTAACTAAAGTAATCAACTGAACACCATATGATATAATGCTATAATATTCCACCCTCAGACCAGTTTCTGATGAAAAACAGATGTCTACTAATTAAATAGAAACTGAATTGGTGTCAGATGTATATAACTAAGCAAGTGAATTGGCTTTGATCCAAAATTTTAAAAATGTATGTTTTTTTTAGACTATTAGCTTAAATAATGTTAAGTTTTTATTAGATGTATAAGTGCATTAATTCCAGCTTTGAATCCTAGTACTCAGTGACAAAGGCAGAAGCCATCATTGGATGCAGCTATAATAATATTATATCATCTGGTGTCCATTATTCAAACTCATAGTAAATGGCTCTAGAGTAGAGTGAAGATATTTGCTCTTAGAAGCAAATGAATAAGTTATAAGGAAGTCATGTGACATTGTAGTTTGTATATAAATATCTTTGTAAATATAGCAATTTTCTTCAGTCTTTAATTATTAGAATAACTTCTGATATTTTTCTTATCATATTGAAATTTTAAAGCTTATTTTAAGAAGAATAATGCTATAAGTGATATTCTGCATATTTAAATAGCTTGTTAAAGTTTAGTCATTAGCAATCACCCTTAAATGAATACATCAATTAAACTTTATAATCTTTAAAATGTTAACAGTATCAAGAGCAGCAAACTATTGCTAACTTTTGCTTTTGAATGTAGATTAGTGAATATATTTTTAGATGTTTTCTTCACATATTAAGTATATATTATTTTAAATAATCAGTATATATATATAAACTAATATATCTATATATTCAAATAATAATATTTTCATAATTTAGTGTATACTTTAAATTTTAGTTATTAAACAAACTATCATCAATCAGCTGTGTTACATTCTATGAAAATCTCTTGTCTTTACTACAATCACAAATGAATATATTTTTTAATTGAAACTATGATCTAATTCACTGTAGATCTTTTTTGGAATATAATATTAACTTTAGTCATAAGTGTAGTGGTAAAGCATTTACTGCTTTACTCATAACTTGGGATTTAATTCCAGTCAGATAAAATTTAAAAAAAAAATTCCAGATTCAAAATATTATTTTCAGGTATCTAGGCCTATAGTAAAACTCAACCAACTATCTATTGCTGATTAGAAAATGAATATTTGCCTATTCTTAGCAGGAGATAAAACAATGAAAAATACTCAAAATCTTTGAAATGAGGAATCTCTCCCTTCTTGACTTTATAATCATTAAAATCACTTGCATGAAGATGTTTATCCTGCAATCTGATTTATAAATTATTTCTCCATTGAATATGAACTATAAATAAGTAAAGATGCTCAGTATATGATGCTTAGTTGTCTTAATGTTTGTTCTTGTCATGATGGTGGAAAGTCTGTATTTTTTTTTAATTTAAATTGTAAATGCATATTTAAACAAAGCATAGAAAAGTCTGATAATTACTTAAAATTATGATAAATAACAGAGCATATTAAATAACATCTGAAGTAACATATCAGTTTTATATTATATACATATAACTTATTAACAAGAGATGAAATATTTGTACCCATTGCAAAGGTTTGCATTTCAAATGAATTATTATGATTATACTTTAAAAGTTATAATATTTTTAACAATCTATATTTTCTAAATTTTAATATGCTGCAAAATTATATCAAACTAATATTAAGAACTACATTTCTAATATACTTAACCACAAGCCTTAAGCACTTTTTTTTTTAATAAATATGACAGAAATTTTAATTGGTTGTTCAAAATAAATGTCAAGAGCAAACCTTATCTCTGACACATAGTTGTTAAAACACAATTTATAGATTACATAGACAAAAGCATAAAAAACACATATTTATAAACTCAAATTTCATATTTAAATATATTCTCAAGAAGATGGACATGATTATTTAAAATAGTTATTAATTAAACATGTGAAAAGAAAAAAAATGTTAAATTGATTTTAATTATTTGTATTAGGATTAGCAGGTGTAAATTTGGACTAGTTTGAATTGTTGATTATAATTCAATAGTTAACAGCATATAAAAATTATTATAAACTTATTTTTATAAATATATATATAAGTTAAAAAATAAAAGCTAATTAAATTAAAAATGTAGAAAGATTTAATCAGTATTTGTATATAAGGTAAGATGAGTAATAATATTATTGTTAGAATTAACCAGGTGATTTGTAACAACTTCAAAATAATACCTAGAATGTATTTAAATTAAACAGACACCAGAGGAACTGTCATGTTACTATGACAATCCTACAACAAAAAAATTTCCTATATTTGTAATTTGCTAGTGAATTGTTCTAAAATTAATGTTGTATGCCATAGATTCCCAAAATTGTTTACAATCCATTAGTGGCTCATGTATTATATAGTTTACATGTTCCTCATGAATCATCAAATAAACAATTCAAAATTGATTCAATTACAGATCACATGAGAATTATATCTATCTACTTATTCTCGGTTCACAGATCTGCATCAAGTCAATTTGGAACTATTTATCAATCAACTCTTGACAAATTATATTGATTATTGTGCATGACTAAAAAATCTAAGCAGATAGAGAGATCAAAACATGCTTGATTGAATGAACTTGAAATAATACATTGGGATGTACTTTGTATATCTGCATACCACCATATATTAAAATAACAAAATAAACTGATATGAGATATTTGTTTGTAATTGATAATAGTATTTTCTATAATTAATGTTTACATAATAATAAGTGTTTTTATTACTTTTTAATATTTATCACAATAATGAACAAGTGTTTGATAAGGGAATCTGGCAAAAATGCAAGTTACTGAAAAGGAAATCCCCCAAAAAGAACTTGGCACAGAAGAAATGGACAATTGAAGAAAAAATGATGAAAATCCTTTAACAAGTAAGTATTCAATGATCAAATTAATGAAAAGTATTAATAAAATATGATGCTGATTACTTAAAATTGTGATTTTACATGGAACGGTGACAAAGAAATCCATGTTCAAATGAGAATATACAATAAAATAAACTATTTCATCATACAAAGCATGATGATAAGAAAAGCAAAACACTTCTTTTTTTTTTAAAAAAAAAGCAAGCTAAAAGTATTGAATACTTAAAAAATATGCTTTCTCATTTCACCAGTATTAATGAAAAAGTTTGCATGCCTCATTAGTTTGTGAAATTGCACAATCTGATAAGTATCATATTTTTGATAAATCATTAGTATAACCAGCAATGAAAGAAGTTGTTGGAGTTATGTTAGTTGCAAAAGCTTGAAAAAAATTGAATGAATTCCACTTTCCACTAACATGATTGCGTATAGAATTGATTAAATATCTGAATGGATAAGGCGATTTTTTTTTTCTCTGCAACTAAATGAATTAACAAATATACAAGATTTCCTTCAATTGATCTGCATACTAAAGAACAAACTCATAACAAGATTTGTTGAACTCCATGCAATGGACAAAACAATTATATAAAATATTTTCACAATGATAAGTCTGTTTTAAAGTTTATTTATTTGGCAGATATATTTTCAAAATTAAATAAACGGTTATATTTATGCTTACAAATAATAAACAAGTTGATATATTTGTCATTCACAATAAAATTCAACTTTAATTATGTAAAGAAAAAAAAAAAGACCAAAAATATGATTGTTTTAAAACATTCAAAAACTTTTATTATTGAAAATAGTGACAAAAGTTAATGACTTGATCTCAATAATAGTAACATGTTCAAACTCACTAAAAGAAAGTTGTGATTATTTCAGTGAAGAAATAAAAAATTGTCAAAAAAAAAAAAACATTTGGATTGTGAATTTATTTCAGAGTAATGATGTGATTACTGATATGATCTACAAAGGCAGATAAAAAATAAATTGATTTGCCTAATGTCACTTCACTGAAAATAAATGTCGATTGTAAAAAAATTGATATAGTTTTGACTGTCAGTTTGAAATATGTATCCATCTATTATTTCTAATGCAGCTTTAAGAGTGCTGCATCATTTACTATTTCATACATATGTAAAATTGGATTTTTAACTATGATAGGAATTTAAAAAATTTTCTAAATAAAATTCAATTGCATGTAAAAATAACATATATCAATGTAGATATTAACAGCAAACACAGAAAACAATTCATTATCTATGTAATTAATACGTTTAATCAATAAAAATATTTTTATTAAAATATATATATTTTAAATTCTTTCCCCTTTTAAAATATTCAAAACAAACAAATGGGTCATGAAAAATATTTACAAAAAAAAAATCTTGACTCATAAAAGTTTAGGAAACCCTGGTATGCAGCAATTTTAAAATAACAGCTATTATCTGTAAAAACAAACAAACTATTTTTTCTGACATAGTGGAGGAGATTTATAAGTGCTAAGACAATTGTAAGCTATAGTTGTACTAATACAATTATCTGATTCAACTGTAAGACTGTCTTAATATATTAAGTTTTGTAGATTTTACCAGACTTATCTAATTCAATTATACTTTTATAATATGTGATATTTAATGTAGAAATAGGTACCATGTTATTCACAACATTTATCTACCCTGCATGTTTTGGTGCAGTGGTAGATTGCAGACTCTAAAATCCAAGATCAATGGATCACAGCTCAAGTCTACCATTTTCAGTATTCAAATTTCTTCTGAACTACTGAACAATAAACCATTAGAATTATTATTATTATTATTATTTATATTATCTGATTAAGTCTACTGAATTAGTGACTATCATTCATTTTGAAAATTTGTATAAATTTTGCAATAAACATTAAGTAATTTCTATTAGTTGAATTTCTATTCGTTTGTTTCAAATTCTAATTTAATCCAACACAAGTGAAATCTGTATGATTACGATACATGGATCCTACTAAAATTATTTTTATAGCTGTATCTGGTATTAGATGATTAAGAGAAAGAAACCAAAACTTAAAAAGTATACACATTTATATTGGTGATTTATTTATCTTTTCTACATGTGTGTCAGTAGTATGAGATAGTGAAGTGGCTTGAAAGTCTGCATTCAAATACCCTATATTTACAATTAGGCTCCAGGTTTAAGAATACCTGGTACTTCAAATCTTACATTTATAAACCTAAAAAAGTGGAAAAGTATTTTAAGTTTGTTTAACCTAAATACTGAGGTAACTACTTTCTATTATTTTCTGAAGGACTATTACTGTATACATAAATATAAAAAAACTTTTAGAAAACTCCATTCTATTACATAAATTATAAACTGTGTGCTTATTTCATAATATATGGTGTAAAAATAATGCAGATGTTTTTAATGAGGAATTAAGTGTAGATGGTAGTAATCAACAATGACTCTCATTAAAAATCATATACAAACATATATATATAGTTCCATTTATTTTTAAGATAAGACTTAAATTGAAAGAGTAGATCTTATTGCTCTAGCAAATCAAATACTATTTAAGTTAAAAAGTAGGGTTTTCATTCCTGATACTGAGATTTTATTGGTCTAATAAGTGGGTCAGATAACCTAGAATGATACCATAACATTGTTTTTCTGAAGGTTTGTGATGATGGTGTTCTAGCTGTATTTTTATATTGGACTATTTCCATCATCTAATATGTGTGTTGAATGTCTTTAGAAAAGTTTAATTTTTAGTTAAATATTCCAAATGCATTCAACTGTTAGTAATATCACAGCAAACAGGTTAGTATATGCACCAACTGTTAGTAATATCACAGCAAACAAATGTTAATAATATCACAGCAAACAGGTTAGTATATGCACTAACTGTTAGTAATATCACAGCAAACAGGTTAGTACATGCACAACGTTTCGAGAGGTATTTTTCTCCCCTCTTCTTCAGGTGTTGCTGGCCTGACCAGTGACAGTACTAGCATGGGATTCGAACCTGGGTCCTTAGATTCTTGATTATTGAAATTTAAGGTAACGCTCTAACCAACTGAGCCATCCTGCCAAAGGCAACAGTATGTAGTAATTTCATATACTTATCTATGAGGTTCCTCCTGATTTCTCCACTTTTTCCTCAGAGCAAAGTTGATTAATGATTTCCATACATTATGTATTGTCACACTAGGTTGGCTTATGGGATTTTTTGCCATTGTCATGTGAGCAGCTTCTTTAAATTTTCTTCTTTGTACCTTTTCTTCTTTATCCAATATTTTTGTATTTTCCCAATTGAACGTATGTTCATTGGTCCATACATGGTCTGCTACCTTAGACACATCTGTTTTCTCTCTTCTAATCATCAGTTTATGTTCTTGCAAGCGCTTTTCAGAGCCATACCACACTACGAGGAATTCTAACATCTACAAAGCCTAAACTTGAAATGCTGCAAAGAAAAAACTGCATCTATGAAATACCATGTGAATGTGGAAGAACATATATTGGTGAGACCAGCCGTCCCATTCAAAAGCGCTTGCAAGAACATAAACTGATGATTAGAAGAGAGAAAACAGATGTGTCTAAGGTAGCAGACCATGTATGGACCAATGAACATACGTTCAATTGGGAAAATACAAAAATATTGGATAAAGAAGAAAAGGTACAAAGAAGAAAATTTAAAGAAGCTGCTCACATGACAATGGCAAAAAATCCCATAAGCCAACCTAGTGTGACAATACATAATGTATGGAAATCACTAATCAATTTTGTCCGAGGAAAAGTGGAGAAATCAGGAGGAACCTCATAGATAAGTATATGAAATTACTACATACTGTTGCCTTTGGCAGGATGGCTCAGTTGGTTAGAGCGTTACCTTAAATTTCAATAATCAAGAATCTAAGGACCCAGGTTTGAATCCCATGCTAGTACTGTCACTGGTCAGGCCAGCAACACCTGAAGAAGAGGGGAGAAAAATACCTCTCGAAACGTTGTGCATATACTAACCTGTTTGCTGTGATATTACTAACAGTTAGTGCATATACTAACCTGTTTGCTGTGATATTATTAACATTTGTTTGCTGTGATATTACTAACAGTTGGTGCATATACTAACCTGTTTGCTGTGATATTACTAACAGTTGAATGCATTTGGAATATTTAACTAAAAATTAAACTTTTCTAAAGACATTCAACACACATATTAGATGATGGAAATAGTCCAATATAAAAATACATACCATAACATTATCTCTTAGAAATGACTTGCTTAAAATAACATTAGAAGCATAGCTTATTGTATCAATAATAATCTGGATTTCTAAATAAGATTCTATGAATCATCTCTCTGGAAAATTCATTATTCTTGACATAGTTTCAACATTTATGAAATAGCTTTGTCTTGTGAGGAAGCCACAAATATAATATTTTAATGATTGCACTGCCATTTCTTATTGCTGATTTTTCTAGAAAGAATTTATATATTTTTTATATTCAATATCACATAAGTAAAGAGTAAAGAACATGGCATGGTGGCTAAACAATTTACCTGCTCTGATTTGGGTGTGGAAAAATGTAAAAAATTTTTTTTTCAGGTTTCAACAGATTTTCTTTGAAATAGGTGGCCCATAACTAACAAAGATAACAATTTATTAGTAAAGGTGTAGTAGATAAACCAACCAAACTCTCAACTTTCTAGCAATTCCTTTTTATTATCCCTAAGATAAATTATATGAAAATGTTTTACTTACATACCATTAACTATATATATAGTTATTTGTCCTTGTATCATTAAATTTTGTTAACTGCTATTGCTATTACATGATCACATTTTCTATACTAGCACATTAATTGTTGATAAACAATTAGATAGGGATTTTATGCACAAGCCTTCTGGCATCCATTGATTACTCTGTTTAGCACAGGTGGCAATACTGTATGGAGAGTTTTGCTCTGTTTATCAACAATTAATGTGCTAGTATAGAAAATGTGATCATGTGATGCTTAATGGTTTAACACCAATCCTGCCTAATAGGATAGTGGTGGCTATGGTTGTAAAAGAGCCAAAGACACCAAAATGTATGGGTGCTGAACTGAGTTCAGACCCATATGACTATATAAGCTATTGAGCTTAGATTGAAAATATTTTTTTGTGTTTTCAATTTCATTCTCAGAGGGTTGCATTAGATCCTAAGATCGAGATGCAGTGCTCTCAGATCCAAAGCTCCTCACTGACGAAGGCCACAAGCCAGAAACTAGTCTGGGGATATTGGATGAGTAGGCATTAGATAGGGATTTTATGCACAAGCCTTCTGGTATCCATTGATTACTCTGTTTAGCACAGGTGGCAATACTGTATGGAGAGTTTTGCTGTGCTATTGCTATTGTTTTACATTTGTAAAATAAATCACATGGATTGATTTTTTTTTTAAACCTCAAACCATTTTAATGAGAGTTGGTTATTAATACTGTAAATGATACAGTTTAATTCTAATTCACTAATATTTACAAAAATATAATGTAACTTTGAGAGTTTTAACTGCAATGTTGAATATTAACAGATAAAGAGGAAATAAATAAAAATTAAAACAAACCGGAAAGCATAATACTTTTACACATGGTAATAAGTAGGTGGTAAGAATATTGGGGGGGGGGGGGAAAAATAGACAAAAAAAAAGTGTAAAATTCTTAAAAAGATTATAAAAAAAAAAATCTTTAAAAGATTTGAATATCGCATTAGAAAAATAAAAATTGCTAAAATTCTAATGTAAATTAAATCAGAGAATCCAGCAGGATTTTAAACAAAAAACAAAAACGAATAAAATATGGGAATTAAAGAAGCATTCATTATCTTGATACTACTACACTCATGATTAAAAATATTCTACATTAAGACCAAATTTTTTTTCTTAATTGGATCAATTTTGATCTTTATAAATGACTAAAATTACAAAATTAAAATTGTGAGTTTAAAGAAGCAATGTTATGATAGAGAGAATTGATATCATCTTGATATATATACACTTAATAATTAATAATTGTATGAAATCAAGCAAAGCCAAACTAGCAGCAATAAATTAATGACACTTAAAAAAATAGATCAGAATAATAATTAAATACATAGATGGTTAACTCAAGGCTAATTAAGATCTCAACAAAATTTTAAAAATTTTCAAAAATTGTGATGCAAAAGATGATTTTCTTGTCAGGCACCAAACATTTGTTTGCAAATTTGAATAATCAGAGGATTTCTGGATAGTAGGGCATTTAAATTACCATCTCTGAAGAATTTCTGGATTTATCAGAGACTTGGGATTCAAAGTTGAAAGTATTAGTTGTGCATCTAGAAACCACCTTTAACACGATTTTATTATTCAACCACTACTATCTAATAACCACTTTTCTATAAATAGCACTAGAGTAGAGAGCTAATCTTGTTTGATCCTATAAAGAATTAAGTAATTTATTATTTATCAAACCCAACAATAAGACAATTGGATTTTATCTTTCTAATGTAATTTCATTGTAAACTATCCAATCCTATGGTAAATTTGAAGTACTCAAAGTAAAATTCAAGGATTTATTGAAATGACAAGGAATCCATTTCTGATTTGCAGATTCCTTTGTAAACAATTATAAATAACTGTCTTGGAAAATTCTGTAAGCTAATGAAATTGTAAGTGATTAATATTGCATTAAAATTCAAATTAAAAAATAAAAAGCTTATGAAATGTTTTGTATGGAATATAGTTGAATATAAAGCAGAAACTTAGACTGTTAAAAAAAAAAAAGTTTAAAGACTTTTAACACAATACAATATAACTGATTAATAACATTTTATTTTGCCAAAAAAAAAAAAAGAAAGAAAAATGTGTTAGATACAAAGCAGCTGAAAGAACATATGTAATAGTGAAATAATACTGAAGAGAAGAAATAAAAAACAAATTAAAAAAAAAAGTCTAGCATGAAATGATTTGAAGCAATTGCAAGATGAGAACAATAGATATAAAAGATGAGGAAGTTATAAAGAATATATTTGAACTCAAACTTTCAAACTTCTTATAGCTGCTATCCATTCCATCTTATACAATCTATATACATGACCACAAAGAATATATATGTTCTATTATGTATTTTAAAAAAGCATGAAATAACTGATGTTTATCAAAGAGGAGAGTTAATAGAAGAGGACGAACATTTTTAGATATTTTATTCAATGAAACTTCAAAAGAAAAAAAAACATATTAATAAATTATGTAGTATTACAAAAAAAAAAAAATGATTTTTTTTTTTTTTTAAAAAAATGTTAAGAAAGTAATAATACATTAAGAAAATGACAGTTAAAGTTGCTTAGAAATGAAATATCAATGCAGCAGAATCACAATATCTAAACATGCTTTTATTAAGAGGGGAATGGGGTGATAGGATTGAAATTTAATGGGAAAAGATAATTTTGCTTTTTGGACACTTGAAAAGTTAAAAAGAAATTGGAGGGTTTTTGCTTAAAAGATGACTAATATTTAAAAAGAATAAAATGCTTTTTAAAAAATGAGAATAAGGATTATCATAATAAACAAACTAAAATATCAACTTTAAGATATTAAGAAGTCAATAAACAGATAATTAAATTATTTAATTTAGCAAGTTTTTTTTTAATAACATTAAGGTGATCACTTTTTTAAAGGACTAAAATATTTTGAATTTCTTTAGATTTATATATTTTCATTATACCTCTTACTCCCTCCCCTTCCAATGTAATGTTCATATTTTACTAATTATCCCAACTAAACAAAAGAGTTATCCTATTAATTATTGCCAGTTATAATTATTTGATTTGGTTTTCATTTTATGGAGTTATTATTATTTTTAATTACAAAGCTGAAGACCTCTGAAGATTAATACTTTGACTTTTGTCTGAAAATAATTACTAACCTCTTTCTTAGCACACTTTGATAAAAATCAAAGATATTGCTAATTAGCAACAGGATAAAGCAGTTGTAAATCATTTAAAAAAATGTTTATTCATATTAATTACTTCAAAATTAGTTTTATTATCCTCCCCCTCCCTCCTTATATATTGCTTTCAACTTTTATTTGTCTAAGCAGATGTTTCAATGTTTAACAAAAACGAAAAAAGAAATTTAATAAAAATCCTATAAATCTTAAGTAGCAATCATATATGGTAATCTGTTTTTTGTTGTTGTTGTTCTTCTTCGGATGTGGGGGGGGGGTTCAGAGAATTTAATTAATTCTTGTAAAATTTTATTTAACTAAACATATCCTGTTGATATAATAGTTCTACTAGAAAATTATAATAGCTTGATCAACTGAGGAAACTTGGTTGGTTGAAATACATCTTAAGAGTCAATAGCATAGTTTTTCCCTATGTCTACAACTGTATATTTTAAATGCAAAAATGGACAATTAATTATAGTTTGCTTTAATATTATTAATACATTTTATTTTTTTGTTTCTGAAACTAATTAAAAAATTCCGGGAAAATTAAATTATTTCAAAATCTGGATATGTGAAAATCTTATTATATTTTCAGTTCCTTGTATAGGTAGATTTATAAAAAGAAATTCTATATAATTAAACTGCTAAATTTTAACAAAATAAAAATCTTCATACGGTTAAAAAAGAGATATATGGCAAGATATTTTTTATGTATATGCTTGTTTTTAATCATTTAAATTTCTTAACTTGATAACTTTAATCCAAATTTATTTTTACATTATAAAATAAAAAGATTAACATTTAACTACTAAATTTGCTAATAGATGGCGAATCAGTACAGAACAAGATTTGGGGAGGGGGGGGGAGTACAAGAAAATTCTTAAAAATTAAATCTTAAGACATATGAAAACATATATCGCACTTTGAAAGTATTATAATAGAAATCAGTCTTCAAATTTAAATAAATCAATAAAAAGACGTTTTAAAATGTTTAACTTTTATAAAAAATATTTAAAGTCTGATGATTTAGATAATACGCAAATAAAATTGACTAATTTTTAAAATACGATGTATTTTTTTGTTTTTTTAATTGAATAGCAATTGTTAGTTTTTTAATTGTTTTAATGTAATAGTATTTAAAATCAGACGTACATTTAATTAAAAAGATCAATTACGTACTTCAATTCAATTGTGCTTTAATTAACTCATTTTTATCTTATAAGTAACATTTTAAACTTCTACCCACCCATTCATTTTCATTAAATAATTATTATTTTCCGTATAGTATAAACAAAACAAAAAAAGAATTTACTAGAGAGCAAATATAAATGATGCATTATTGGTGCTAAGACCAAAATAATTAGGAGAGATTTATAGTTAATGAATATGGTGGTACAAAAGTAAAAATCACGAAGAAACAAAAATAATAGGGAGAAATATTATAAAACAATTGTACAATAATATGGTAGATTGGAAAGCTGTACTAAAATAAAAACTACAGGAGATTATGGATTAGAAGTAAGTGTTAAAAATGAAAGATCAGAAACTCTTTTTTTTTAAAAATAACAGTACAAAAAATAAATTCATGATTTAAAAGTCACAAGAGAACTGATTTTATTTAGATTGTGTATGATTTAGAAACAACAATACTTAGTGCTTTCCTGAAGGTTTGTGATGGTATGCTCATCAACCTTGTCAAGTATAAATCACTACAGGATGAAGGTCTTTCCAAATTCAATCCATCTTCTTTGATCTCTAGCCGATATTCTCCACATCATCCCTGTACACTTTCTTACTTCATCCATTCATCTGGGTCTTTTATAATTTCTTGGAATCCAGTTTAAGATTTCAATTGTCCATCTATTACCATCTCTTCTAATATAGGGTATATGAGCACAGACTTTCAGATGACCCATCACTCTCCACTCTATCTAATAACACTGATACACTCAAGCACATATATGCTGAAAAGATAATCACCAATATACGTATTTCATGCTAAACCAGCAATCATCAGTTGGCCATAAGTGCTCAGATATATAATAAGATAGACAATCTTCATACTTTAATGGACAGGCTCCAATCTACTACACACTCCAACTCTTCAACCGTCCATCCAATTGAAAATCTGATGATGGAATGCTTGAAGTCATCTGAAAGTCTGTGCTCATATACCCTATATTACATATATAGACACAGGTATATAATAAGCCTGTGTTTCAGTTATTACATCTCTTCTAGCAATATTAGCCCAATTTCATTTGTCTTTTAATTATATATAATAACACAGCAAAGGAGAAGGATTTTTATTTGTTGATATTATTGTCTTTTAATTCTTTCAATGTCAGTAACGCCTATACTGTTCTCTTACCAATGTATTATGTTTTCGATTTCTTCTTGTTACTCCTACCATGCACCTATCCATACTTCTTTTGAGTGGTCTGAAGTCTCTATATTGCTCTTCTATTAAGTGTCCAAGTCTCTGATCCATAAGTAAGAATTGGTAAAACATATGTATTAAAAACCTTCCTTTTCAAACACATGGGAATATTTCCTTTTAATATTTCTACCAAAAGCACGTCAACCAAGTTTAATTCTATCCATTATGTTTTAATCTGCAATAATAATCTGACCAAGATATTTGTAAATGTTAATTTCTTCTAACTCATCATACCTCAATCTTTATTTTCATCTTTTGAAAAAATCCATTGCACATTACTTTAGTCTTTTAACATTTACCTTTAGTCCTATTTTCTTACTTTCATTTGATGAACTCTTGCAACATTTCCTGAAGCTCTGAAGCATTATTCGCAAAAACAACTACATCATCTACAAAATCTAAATGACTTAAATAATCTCTACTTACTTTTATGCCTTTAGTTTTCCATTTTAATCCACAAAATACATATTGAAAAATGGCTGTAAAAAGTTTTGGAGATATGGAATCACTCTGTCATACACCCATCTCAATATTAATCTTATTACTACCATTACACAATCTAATTGTTGCTATTGCATTTTTATAAATATTCTTCAGAATATGACAATATTCTGGGTCTATACTTTGATGATCCAATGCTTTAATCACTGAAGAAATGCTTATAGAATCAAATGCCTTTTCATAATCTATAAATCCAAAGCATAATGGCAACTCATATTCATTGGTCCTTTTTAGAACTTCTCTAAATACTTGGATATTATCTACTGTACTAAAACCCCTTCTAAATCCAACTTGTTTTTTTTTTTTGGTTGGTTGAAATCCAATGTTTTCTGTAGATAAGTTGTACTTATTTTGGTAAAATTTTTGAATAAAACTGATAAAAGACTGATAAGTCTGTAATTTTTAATATCTTCTTTATCACCTTTTTAAAATATTAATACTCCATTCTGCCAATCACCTGCTATATCTTTATCATTTAGACATTTGGTATAAAACTGCCAAATTTTTTTCTATTTCTTCACCTGCTTCTTTTAATATATCAATTATAATTACTTGAAGCTTTTCTCTTCTTCATAAATTTAATTGGATGTCTCACTTCTTCATTTAAAATCCAGGGCAATTCAGAAGATATAATAGATGTAGGAGGTATTTTTTTATTATTATTATATATAATTCTTGAATTAACTCTTCAACCCATTTTATAATGTTATCTCTCTTTTTAGTAATAGTTCCACCTTTTTTCTTATTATCTTTTACAGCTTTCCTTGCTAGTTCACAATTATATTTTCTTATATCATTATCAACTCTTTTTCGCACTATTTTACAAAATTTGAGATATTCAATCCTTCTTAATGCATCACTTTTATATATTTTCATATTCTTTCTTTTCTTCATAAATTCTCTAGTCTTTGTAGAAATTTATTGGTCAATTGCTTTTGTCTACCAGCTATCTTTGTTGGAGTTTCTAAAAGCCTATCAATTATTTTACTATTAATTTCATTCAAATCTGAATCATGTTCACTTGAAACTGATTTGCAAGCTCTAATTTAAATTCCTTAGAATGCTTCTGAAGATTAGGAATATCAACTGTAAATAATATTTTTCTTAATAATTTTTTGTCTCTCTAATTTTGCATTAACATGTATCTTTCATCTTGCTAAATGATGATCACTTCCTGTGTTGAATTTATTAAACATTACAATCTTGAAATATGTATTTTCTGTTGGTCAAAATATAATCCAATTTTATGCTATGTTCATTTGGATGTTTCTATGTCCATTTTCTTTCAATATTTTTCTAAAAAAAAGAATTCATAATATAAAATTATATTTTTCTGTAAAAATCCTCAAGTCTATGTCCTCTCTAATTTCTATTACCACAACCAAATTTACCTACAGCATTACCAATTCTAGCATTAAAGTCTCCCATAACAATTTTAAAATATTGTTTTTCCATCATCTAATATTAAGTATTGAATGTCTTTAGAAAAAATTAACTTTATTTAAATTGTTCAATTGATGTCCTGACCATTGACAGTACTAGCATGGGAATGAAACCAGGACCCTTAGATTCTTGAATATTGAATTTTAAGATAAAAGCAGCAGTCAGAAGAAATTTCATATACTTATCTATGAGGTTCCTCCTGATTTCTCCATTTTTGCCTAAGAGCAAAGTTGATTAATAGTTTCCATACATTATGTATAGTCACACTAGGTTGACTTATGGGGTTATTCACCATTGTCATAAGAGCAGCTTCTTTGAATTTTCTTCTTTGTACATTTTCCTCTCTATCAAATATTTTTGTATTTTCCCCAATTGAACATAAGTTCATTGGGACATACATGATCTGTTACATTAGTGTATTCATACATAGCAAATATAGAAAACAATTTAAAGAAAATCTGCAATTAGTAACATCAGAACAGTTTTTCGGAGCCATACAACACTATGAGGAATTGTAATGTCTACAAAGTTTAAACTTGAAATGATGAAGAGCAAAAACTGTATTTATAAAATACCGTGTGAATGTGGGAAAATGTATATTGGTGAGACCAGCCACCCTATTGAAAAGCATCACATGATCACCATCTCTTATGCTAGCACATAATTGTTATTAAACAGGAAAAACTCTCCATACAGTAGTGCCACCCTGTGCCAACCAGAGTAATCAATGGATGCCAGAAGGCTTGTACATAAAATCCCCATCTAGTGCCTCCTCATCCAATATCCCCAGACTAGTTTCTGGCTTGTGGCCTTAATCAGTGAGGAGCCTTGGACCTGAGAGCACTGCATCTAGATCTCTGATGAAGGCCACAAGCCAGAAACTAGTCTGGGGATATTGGATGAGTAGGCACTAGATGGGGATTTTATGCACAAGCCTTCTGGAATCCATTGATTACCCTGGTTGGAACAGGGTGGCACTACTGTATGGAGAGTTTTGCCTATTTAATAACAGTTATGTGCTAGCATAAGAGATGGTGATCATATGATATTTAGTGGTTTAACACCAATCCTGCTTAATAGGATAGTGGTGGATATGGTTGTTAAAGAGGCAAAGACACCAAAATTTCATAGGTGCTGAACTGAGTTCAGACTCATATGACTATATAAACTATTGAGTTTAGATTGAAAATATGTATTGTGTTTTCAATTTAATTCTCATAGTTTTGTAATTAAGTAGAAATAAAAAGTGGCTGCTGGAGGTGTTTCATTATCCAAGGCTCCTCACTGATGAAGGTCACAAGTCAGAAACTAGTCTGGGAATATTGGATGAATAGGCACTAGATGGGAATTTTATGCACAAGTCTTCTGCATTTATTGATTACTCTGGTTGGCACAGGGTGGCACTACTGTATGGAGAGTTTTGCCTATTGAAAAGCAATTGTAAGAGCATAAACTGATGATTAAAAGAGAGAAAACAGATATGTCTAAGATAGCAGACCATGTATTACCAATGAAAATATATTCAATTTGGAAGAGAGGAAAAGGTACAAAGAAGAAAATTCAAAGAAGCTGCTCAAATGACAATGGTAAATAACCCCATAAGTCAACATAGTGTGAGCCTACATAAACGTATGGAAACCACTAATCAATTTAGCTCTTAGGAAAAAATGGAGAAGTCAGTAGGAATCTCACAGATAAGTATATAAAATTTCTACTGACTATTAGTAGGATGACTCAGTAGGTTAAAGCGTTATCTTAAAAATTCAATAATCAAGAATCTAAGAATCCAGGTTCAATTTCTATGCTAGTACTGTAACTGGTCAGGCCAGCAATACCTGAAGAAGAGAGGAGAATAACTCTCAAAAAGTTGTGCATAGACTAACCTGTGTGCTATTGCTAACAATTGAATGTAATTGAAAAATTTAAATAAAGTTAAATTTAAATAAATTTTTTTAAAGACATCCAATACTTAATACTAGATGATAGAAATAGTCCAATATATAAATGCAAACAATAATATCTATCTTAAAGACAGTATGGTTACATAATATAATTTGTAGTAATGGATGAGTGTTAAATTTTAAGAGAATAGGAAGAACTGAACCAAGGAAAAAATTGGCCATTGATTATATTAAAAAGAAAAAATGTTTCAGATTTGGTAGTTAAAAAAAAAAAATAAGCAGAAGATTAATAATATAAAAAGTTCATTAACTTAATGACTCTGAAATCGAGATGCTATAGTAAATTATTGATTAGCAATGGCAAACTATTATAAACAATGAATGGTTAAAAGTCACTGCTAGATTATAGTAACAAACCACCTCAAACAGAGTACAGCCGTACATAGATGTTTATAAGGAAATATGCCTATGTGTTTGAAAAGGATGGTTTTTAACAAATGTGTTTTACCAGTTCTTACTTATGGATCTGAGACTTGGACACTTAATAGAAGAGCAATACAGATACTTCAGACCACTCAAAGAAGTATGGAGAGGTGTATGTTGGGAGTAACAAGAAGAGATCGAAAACGCAATGTATGGTAAGACAACAAACAGGTGTTACTGACCTTATTGAAAAAATTAAAAGATTGAAATGGAGTTGGGCTGGACATATTGCTAGAAGAGATGATAATAGATGGACAATTGAAATTTTAAACTGGATTCCAAGATATTGTAAAAGACCCAGAAAGAGACCACATGTGAGATGGATGGATGAAATAAGAAAATGTGCAGGGGTGTTGTGGAGAAGAGAAGCTAAAGATCGGAGAAGATGGATTAAACTTGGAGAGACCTTCATCCTGCAGTGGATTGATAATGGTTGATGATGATGGTAAATGAAAATAGAAGTTGTGAATAAAATTTTAAAAAATTGCATTAGAAACAGTGAGTTGTAAACAATATAAAAGAACAAAAAAACTTTAAATTAGTAATGAGATAATCAATAGAATGTCAAAAAAGGAAGAAAATGAAAGAAAAATATAAATAATGAAAATGAACAAAAAATAAAATAGAAAACAGCTAAGATTAAAGCAAGAGTAATAATAATGAGAATATGGCTGTGGGGGAGGCAGGAGAAATTACATAGAAAAGTCAGGCTTCAATTAATATATAATAGAATAAAATCTTATAGAAATATATAAAAATAAAGTATTAAAAGCAGTTATTGAAGCAATCAAGGTAATTTATTAATATAGTAAATGAACACAAAGAGGCAGCATAATGATTGATATGACAAAGATAAATGTTCTTCAGCTGTATTAATTTTTAAAAAAAAAAATGAAATAGGTTCTGCAACAACAACAAAAAAAAGGTTACTAAAGTTACAGGTTAAAAAAACATACAAAAAACTAATGATATTTATGGTCGAATAATGTATGGGAAAAGCAGATCTGCAAAAATTAGTTTAATATTTGCAAAGACATTATTATTTTACAATGTGGATCTGAAATTACTTTAATATAAGATTATTTTATTGACTCAGTTATATTTTACTAACTATTCACATTTCATTAATTGTTATATTTCCACAATTCGTCAAACATTTATAAACAAATTATTGAACGCTGTACTCATGTGGCAAATTGTGAAATGATCAATACATATGATGATTAATTGTTAATAAGCAATGGAAATTTGATAAATAGATACAATTACTGGGTTAATACAGGGGTCCCCAACCTTTTTGCACTTAAGAGCACAATCTATAATACCGGGCAGGTGGCGGGCACCATTTATTTTTTCAATGTAAATTTATAGTTGGATATTATTAATAATACACATAATGTACAAAAAAATATTTATTTCAAAAATAAAATTTTAACATATAATGTTTATATTTTTACGCTGTAAAAGTATAGTATGCACTACAATTTGATTACAATATAATACAATAATTTATAAAAAATTTTAAAAATTAAATTTATTTGTATCAGACAAATAATTTTTTATCGTGTTCGGATAACGGCGAGCTCATGTAAAATGGTCTGAGGGCGCCATGGTGCCCGTGGGCATAGGGTTGGGACCCCTGGGTTAATAAAATAAAGCCCTAATAAGAAATTAGTGCAGAACGTAATAACAGAAGTCAAAATTAAATATACATTGTTAAAATGTGCATGCACATGCAATTTAAATGCTGTGTCATTATAATAAAAAAAAACAAATCGTATTTGAATTAACTTTTACTCTGCTCTCACACATGCAGAAATTCTGACGGTTTCATAATTCTGAAAATTGATTTTGTATTTATAAAATAAATATAGTCAAACAAATAAAGTTGTTTCTAAATGAAATTAATAAATTACCATATGTATAAGGTCAGGATGCAATCTTTTGTGCATATTTTAATGTTCAATAATAAATCCACCTATGAAATTGCTACATGCCCTATATATATATATATGTATGAAAAATGAATAAGATGACTATTTTTCTGTAAAAATAGAATTTAGTAATAGAGCAATGGGAGAAGGAAAGATAAAAAGGCTTTTAAATAGGTAAATGTGGAATAAAAGCCTCTCTAAAAGTTTCTCATATACAAACAGAAAAGGGAAAACAGTATTTGCAAGGCTTGCATTGTCAAAGTAGTGAGAATTAATAAGTTTTCTATTTTTATTTTATCTTCTAAATAAAAAATATCTTTTGTGTGATTCTCTTCTTATCAGAAGTATATTCTCTTATTCTTCTCTTTCACGTTTTTTGCATATCTTAATAAATTTTTATATATATATTGCTTATAACAGTTCTTTCATATACACTTTAATGCAAACAATTTTTTTAAAAACTTCTTTATTTTCCTTACAGTTTCAACTGACCAGCAGTTTTCATCAGATTGCTAATTAAAGCAATGAAGAATAGAGCTCTGATGAAGACTGCTGGTCAGTCGAAACTGTAAGGAAAATAAAGAAGTTTTTTTAAAAAATTGTTTGCATTCAAGTGTATATGAAAGAACTGTTATAAGCAATATATATAAAAAATATCTAATTGGATGGTCAGCTGGATTGACTATAGACCAGTTGCTATCCCACTCCTCCAAATCTGAAGTTTATTGGAAGAAAACTTGCAAGTTTATTTACCTTAATACAAACTCAAATTGTAAATTTAAAAGGATATGCTATCAATGCATCATGAAGATTTATGATGACATAAACATAACATTTATACAGTATTTCATTTTTGCTTTTGGATTCATTATTTTGCAAATATAAAAGTTTGGAGATCTTAGAACATGAGATATAATTCACTTTACTTCTCTTTACTCTAAAGTGACCTATGTAGGCATGAATAATCAAATCACCTGATATTTATTCATGTCTATATTGAAGCTGGAAATATAGTACAAATTTCTGCTTCACCTAGTGCCAATGTCATCAGCACTAGTATGGGTTTGAACCCAACCTTTTATATTAACTGACACCCATCTCATAATAGGTGGTAATATATTTTTAATCAATATTATCTTTTATATTTCATTAATTTTATTTTATGATTAACTAACCTTTTATAATAGTTTATTTTATAATATTTGTAAAACTGTATATTATGTTTATTTTATTAAATTGGCAATGATATGTAATTGAATCCTAGATATCTATAAAATGTTACAAATATTTTAAATTCTTTTATTAAAGTTCATTTTTCTTAAATTAATCAGTTGGTAACATTTTATATTTATCTTTTGATAAATGTACATTAAAGGATCAATTATGTAAACAATGTAATATTTGTAAGAAATATTTTGTAAATTTTTATTTAAGTTTATGTCAAATATTAAATTTGAAAATCATTGTACCAAATTCCTAAAATTTTTCTGAATAAAATTTACATTTTTGTTAATCTAAATCTTAATTAAATATGCTTTGTTAATACAATGACTGATAAACTTAATATGCTTGTTGCTGTTTTCTTTTAATTAGCAAATGAACCCTTGAGGCATGTTTAATGCAGGATTATAGATTTCCCTCCCAAGCAGGCACCAACCTCAGAGAGCCACTTAGAGCAATTGCAATTGTCACTGTAGATTGAATCCTATAGATAAAGCCAGATCAAATAAATAGTGGAAATTTTTGGATTATTGAAGAACAGTTACATCGTGACTAAAGAAATGACGGGGTGAAAAGATCGGCCGTTGGAGCTTTGTTCCACCAGCTCATCAATGCCTTTCCAGTGCTCTCAACACCTAGCTGGAGACTACTGTGTCAAGGAAGCCTGCTAAATGATCTGACTGTATAACTGCCTGTTTCAAGCCATGGAATGTCTACCGATTGATTCTGCGGTAACGTCCAATTTGCCGCAAGCCACTGATTCTATTTTACCTGTTTTCTAAATCAATATTAATTTATATTTTATATATCTGTAATGTTTATACAACTTATTTTTAAAATGTGTCTTTTAATTTTTTTTCTCTTAAATTTAAAATATCAATTCTTCTAAAAATCTCACATTATTTTGATGCGGCAAATTAAATTAATTTTTGTTGGTTTATTTAAAATATTTGACTTACTGAAATTGCCAAGGATAAAACTCAATGAGAAACTAACTTTAAATCCTCTCCCTCTTATTTTCTCCAGATAAAAATCATTACAAGAGACTTAATTCCGTTCAATTAATTAATTAAAGAAAGCTTGTTTAGTTTTGTACCTCATATTATAAATTTATTGTTAAATGATTGAAATTATTTTAAAAGTATCTTATTATTACCTCCAATTTAAAATAGCCCTCGTAATTATTTCTGAAAGGATAATGAATTTTATTAAATCAGTTAAGTAAAATATATTACGATTTCTGTAAAACAAATGTCTTGAAAGAAAATCGTTGAAAGTATTTTATCAGTGTATGTTTCATACATATATTTTTATTTGTCAGAAAATAGTAAAAATTTGATGTATAATTTATTATGCAGTATATTGTCAAACTTCACCAGAAGTGAGTTTGATATCCAATGCTCCATCTATGTTAGTTAAAAGACAGTCTTATTTGTAATTACTGATGATAAACTATTTAATAACTTAATAAATGAAATATTTGGAAAGTATGGAAAACAATTTATATTCTAAATTTTAATTCTTGCCTTCCCTTTTTATATTATGTTATATGATCCATTCATTAATGGCCTAAGGTTTCTGGGACTTTCTATTATATCAGGGAGTTGATTATTTTAATCAGGAATTAAGTTATTATTATCGTTAGTGATACACTATCTATATATGTCTAAGGCATTATGTATTTATAGCTACAACCATTCATTTATTATTGTTCTTGCTTTGCTACTTACTCCTCAGGACCTTCGGAAGTTTAAATATGACCAGTCCAATCTTTCACTTTCCCTCAAAGTAGATGTAGTTCATACCAAGGGATCTTCTTTTTGGGCATTGCCATTAAGATGTGTATGGGAAGTCCAGCACATCAAATTAATTATTATTATTATTTAGAGACATGTTTTGGCTGGAGGGCCAGCATTTCTCATCCTCTACCTGTATATACCAGGGATTTCCTTTAGCAAAGCCACCTAGAGGTTCATCACAGACCTCATGTTCTTTTGTTGTAATCTATAATATCATACTACCTTTATCATTCTATACATATATATTTCCAAACCTGAAATGCTCTCTGCCATGATGGCACGTCCTTCACAAACCATCCCATTAATTAGTTAAATATGATTATCTAATTTATTTAAAATGAACTATCTTGCTTTCCACACTCAGTAGAGACAACTGATTTAAATGTAATAGTGTTATAAATGCACATCTTTCATATCTTGTTATCTATCTATCGATATTTATATATAAAATAGATTTATTTGTAATCTTTTAAAGAGGGCTAATAATATTTTATTGCTAATTAGTTCTTGGCAGGCCAATTAACAAACTTTTTACTTTGTTATCAAATGCCTTGCATTTAGCCACATCAAAAATGAATTCAAGAAAATAGCCAAGTTGTATAAACAAAACTTAACTTATTTTGTAACTAAATTTCTTAATAAATTCATATATTATTATTTAAAATAAGCCTAGTTTGAAAATCATTCCGAATCTCTAATATTAATTATCCTAGTTATTTCTAATATTTTTTTGATTTAAAGTCACTTCTTTGTAATGTTGCCAGAAAGAATTATAATTATTATGGTTCAAACTATTAGCAATCGATATCAAATCATATCTGTACCATCCTGCAATTGTCAGAATTCATTAAATCATTAATTTCTCATATAAACCCTTTATTATTTTGAGTCTCTATTTGAACCATGACCTCCAGCTGGGACGGAATAAAATCAAGCACTGCTCATGTCATCACAAACATTATCCATTAGTCAGAGAGGCAATAGTTCAGGCAAATAGGTTAGGATTCACCCTTGCCCTGACATCTGTATCTTGTGCATGGTTGGATTCAATGTACTTTTGCTTGGATTATTGGTCTTGTTGAATGAATACATGATTTTGACCGGCACAATATAGATGGCCCTAAATCAGAACAATGTAAAATGGATCATTATTGTTCATGCAAATTTTGGGCTTTAAAATAGAACATGAGTGCATATTAATAGTAAACAAACCCCAAAACATTTCATTAATAATTATGTGTATTTCTTTTTTTACACTTTAAAATAAAGTAAATAAAATTTTCCAAGCATAAATAATTCATGTTTAAAGGCTTAGTAGAGAGAATAAAAAGATTTTATTGAAACTAGCCCTGCAAATCTTATATTGTCAAAATTTATAATTTGGTTACTACATGTAACATCTAATATTTTATTTTCACTATGAAACAAATGGGGAGCTAAATCTTCTAAACTTACAATACTTGTTTCTTGACTTTTTAGGTATAAGAATTGAACATAGTCATTTAAATATATATTCGAAATTGTAATAGGAAAAAGGAGAAATGCTTAAAAATTAAACATAACATATTACCATAATTTAAATATAACTTAATAGAGAATATTGCTAAAACACTAATTAAATAAATTTAAATTCATTATTTATATTTGATTATGAAGAAATTTTATATTACTATAAAGCAGAAATTCAATAAAGTAATAAAAAATGCGCTATTTTTGTATATTAAATAAAAGTAAACCAAAATATTCATACTCTAGTTGTTTCATACTTTTAAAAAAAATTAATTAAAAAAATATTTTTTAGGTATTTACATTTATTTGATTGCAAAAAAATTTTGTATTGTTAAGGATCAGAAAATTAATATTATAATAAAAGTTGCACCAATTTAAATGCTTTTATATTAACTTGCCCTGTCTGTGTATGTTTCTGTCTGTATGTACACATTTTTGAATTTTTAATAATGAAAAAAAAAATTGTTCCCATTTAGAACATAACTTCACATTCTTACGCTTCCCAAGAAAACTCCTTAACAGCTGAGCCAATAGAAATATTATACTTGTAGAATAAAATTTTGTTAGTATTGATTTAATTCATACTTAATTAATTGAACTAATTAAAATAAAAAATATATATATTTCTGATAGAAACATTACATTTGTAGAATTAAAATTCTTGTTAGTATTGATTTAATTCATACTTAATTAATTGAACTAATTAAAATAAAAAATATATATATTTCTGATAGAAACATTACATTTGTAGAATTAAATTTTTTTAATACTGATTTAACTCATACTTAATTAATTAAAAAATCAATATATAAATACTTTTATATAATAGACTATCATATGATATTTAAATTTAAAATTCATTTGTTACAGGGCATATTTTTTATTTTCATATCTTATTATTAAATTATAACTTTTATCAGGCTTTTTTTCAGTTTTAACCATTTTTTACAATAATATATAATTAAAAAGTAAAAAAATAATATGTAAAAAAAATTTTTTTTAATTAATACTTTTATGTAAATAGCCGACTAAAAAGTAGAAAAATAACAAAGTAATCTGCTTCTGGTTAATTTGCCATTCTTGAAAAATGTCAAAGATCTTAAGAATCTAGACCTATAAACAATTGAAAATTGCAGAAATATTGTTGTTTCTTTAAAAGCATTTGAAGCTCAAATAAATCATAAAAATCAAAAAGGCCTCAAATGCTTTTATGAAAGACAATATTCCTAAATTTTCCAATTGTTTTATAACAAGTCTAGATTTTTAAGATCTCTTATATTTTCCAAAAATGGCAAATTAACCAAGAAGCACATTACTTTGTTATTTTTTTACTTTTTAATTGACTATTTATAGAAAAGCATTATTAAAAAAAAATTTCATATTAATTTTAAAAAGTGATCTTATATTAAATTTATTAATGAGTATTGTTTTAAATAAATTAATCAATAATAAAAAAAAAATTTAAATTCATTATACACTTATATTTACTTGATTATAAAAAAAATGAGCACTTTATAACAATAAAAAAATTGTAATAGAAAAATGCTGTTCAGAAACTATGGCTAGCATAAAAGTAATCATTTTACTGACAAATTTTTTGACATCTTGAGAGCAGATATTTAAAGTAAAAAATTGCAAATTTTTTACTTTTATATTTCAGACACAATTTATAATCAACAAATAAATTGACATAATTTTTTAATAAGTCAACATAAAATATTTTTTTTTACTTTTGGATATTATATACAGTAGAATCAATACTTTTATTCAATGGTTTATGGATAAATTAACATTCTTTATAAAAGAGTATTTTATGGAATGGTGTAATACATAATACTATGTCAATTGGCTGAAGCAATCACGTTTGGACATTAAAACTGCTGCCATATCTTTTCTGTTCCCATTTGATTTAAATATAAACCTTTAGTATAGCATAACTTTTTTTTTTATTTTAGAGTATTATACAGTGCAAATCAATACGTTTATTCAATAGCTTATAGATAAATTAAACTTTGTAAAAGAATGTGTTATGAGAATTACACAATATATTCTTTGACAACAAAATACTCTTTTAGATATCACGCACAGTTGTAGATTGATATATTTGATTTGTTCGATGATACAATTGTTCATGGACAATAAAATTGCTGCTATATTTTTTCTGCTCTCACTTGATTTAAATATGAAATTTTACCACATAAAGGCAAATCTTTTGCTTTCAGATATATTCAACAATTTACACAAAAATTAAATTTGTAAAAAAGTATACTATGCATAAGAAACTTTTTGCATTATGTGTATTGCTATATCAATTAATATTTTTTTTGTTCTCATTTGTGTTGAAAATGAATTTTAGCATAGAATTGCAAATATTTTAGTTTTATATAGCAAATACAAATGTGAGTATCAATATGTACTACAGTGCTCACATAGCAGACAAATATATTTTGATATGACATTTTAGCAATTCAACCTTTTCATTATATATACACCACATAATTTGTAGTTATTGATATACACTTTTGAAAAGCCATGTTGGCTGATCTAACAATACTGGGAATATAGAAAGTTTTGAATACATATAGTCCAGAATAATGATAGTCTATCTGTAATATAAGTTGTAGATCTTTAAAATAATAATTACATTTCACATTATGTATTTGCACATTTAATTCAAAATAGTAGCAACTCTCTTCATACAATAGTGCCACCTAATGCAAGCTATAATAATCAATGAATCCTAGAAATTTTGTGCAATAAAATCCTTATCTAGTGTCTACTCGTCAAATATTCTATTTGGCTTCCATCAGTGAGGAACCATGAACCTGAGAAAACGATCATATGATGTTTTAGTGATTACATTTAATTCAACAGAAGAGGTTTATATAAAATAAAATTAATTAATTTCCTACATGATTAGAATATATTTGTGTATGTCTTATTAGTTATATAAAAAGCAATATATTAATAGCTATGCATTTCATAAAGTAAATTACCTTTTTATCATAAATAATATATATATATATATATAGTAAGGTTAATAAAAAATAAAAATAAAGCCTGAATATTGAAAATATAAGATCAGCTATTATACTTATTAGGATTGTATCTGTATAGCAGAAAATATTTTCAGAATACTTTATTTGCTCTTATAATCCTAATCTAAAATCTACAGCATTTTTCAAATAAGACTTTCCTGTGAAAAACTTGTTGATGAATTCTGATAGTCATCATATAATTTTTGATTTTGTCAAAGTATCAAATTATAACTATCTATCTATACAAATTAAATCATGCTCACTCTTCAAAGATTACCATTTCCAGTAAATAAATTAAGCTTGTATTTAAAAGGATCATAAAAACTTTTAGTATTTTATTCTGCTAGAGGAATAAATTAATTTTCCTTGTGAAATTATAAAATAATTATACTATTGCACTCTCATTAATAAAGGTAATTAATATACAAATTTAAAAAATGTGGAATACTATCTATAAAACTTCTTATGCACTCCAAACAATAAAACTATTCAATTATTTATGTAATAAAACTGAGAAACATAATTTGCTAATATAAATAAGAATTTACCTTTCAATTAATTTGCAGAAAGGAATTATACCATGAAACCAACAGAAGAAACACAATTTTGAATGGCACCAGCATGCTCCCTCACATAACAGACAAATGTAATAGACTGAGCAGAACATTAGAAACGAAATTCAATTCAACTGCAAGTTTCACTTTTTGGCCAACAAGCAAAATATTCACGTACAGCAACACAAACAGGAAAGCTATATAAATTTAACTAACCTTCCTATACCGGAAACAGCCAATGCTGTCCTGGCAAAAGGCCCCAGATTCGTAAGTAGCGAATGGAACCTTCCAAAAATGGAACTCATTGCAGATGTGGAAGCTAGCTTAGCTAACCATTCCATAAAGATCACTATATAACTAGAATTGTTAAGTGCATTCAACAAAAAGTGATACAGCTGCAACATGATAGATGGAAGCAGAAACTAATAACCACAAAGAAATTCCTGGCACATAACAACATTACATGCATGCATGAAGACAAAGAAAATAGATTCATCGTCATAATCACTCTGGACTATAGAGCCAAGATTCAGCAACAAATCGAGAAGTTAAAATTCATTAAAGTGCCTACTCTTAATTTTAAATTGAACAAAAACATGTTCATGTCATCAGTGCTTAGACCACACACTGGCAAATGTACCCCTCTGCCACAACACCCTCCAGAATGTTCTCTAAGGCCAAAATGCATAAAGAAGGTGTACCACAATGCTCAATGATGAACTTTGGAGAGGTGCACTATTACAAAGCAGCTAAAGTAATCAATGCATGGCTCACACAAACCATAGGCTTTGGCTCTTATGCAATCAAATTATCATTCGATTTTGTGAACAGAATGGAGAAAGTCACACACAGCACAAACATGGCAGTAATGGATATAGCAAAACTCTATGGTTCCATCGAAAAAACCAAATCCATATTCATTGTAAAAGAAGAATTAACAAGACATGGCCTGCACCAGCAACACATACAATTTGTAATGGCATTTGTGCAATGGCTGAACAAAAACATTTATGCTATGTTTAAGCAGCAATAGTACCACATGGGCAATGGGCCTTCCTATGAATGGATATCCAGCATTGCCCTCAATGCATATGAGCAGATCATAATCCCTCGACACCTCTCCACAGACCTCGTACTGTACACTCGTTACTTCGATATCTTTATGGCTGCATGTCTCAAAACTATAAAAGACATAAAGACAGATTTGAACAATGCCATGGGTATCCATTATAAACACGATACACCAAGATGCTCACAACTCTATCAAATACCTAGACTTGAAAGTAGGAATGGAACCCCAGCACTTCCACTACAAAATGCTAATCAAGCCAATAAACATAAGAGGCCACATCTATCACCAATCAAACACCCCTAGCACTTACAAACTGGGTGGATTAAAGGCATTTCTCTACAGAAACACCAAACTGTGCAGTTATGAAGCTGACAAAAAGACTAACATCAAAACATATCAAGTCTGCTTATTAAATGCGAGATATAACAGAAAAAACATAGATAATATAATCAGAACTTTCAAGCACCAACCTAACCTCGCAAACACACAGAGCCGACTTTGAATCCACCTCCCATTTATAAGGAACATACACAAAAATTTATACAGAATCTTTTACAATAATTTCAGTTTATGCTATCGCACTCACCCCAATAATACTAATGATCAGCTTCCTCCAATGCGCACACAGCAAGTAGTATATACATAGCATGTTCGTACAACAATTGCTGCACATAATATTATGGGGAAACGAAGGCAACATTACACACAAGGCTATCATAGCACATGTATGCTTATTATAAAGCACAAACAGACCTCATGCACACTCCTGTCTTTGCACAGAACAGTTCTTCCATGAGCCACCCTTGCATTCCAGACAACCCTCGAGTCATGTGCAGGGAGTGCCATGACTTAAAGAGAAAGATCAATGAAGCATACTTTATTAACTTGGATTGTAATTTGATGAACAAAAGAGATACGTGTTACGCAATTTCCAAAAAGCAAACATACTTTGCATACACTTTGCACTTCTCATAGTAACAATTTTACTCCGCAATTTACTTCACACACAGCTTTGATAATGAAGGTATTCCTTCAAAGGTACTTAACCAAATATATTCAATAGCCAATTATTTATTTATTGTTTCATTCACTTGTTTATTTTACGCTCTATCATTTTATTTGTGTGTAATATATCGCATATACCTTACTTGTTACAAATAAAGACACAAAGCGATTATTTATCAATTATAATTTGAAGATTGTTATTTATTGATGTTGATTTTAAATTACAACTTTAACAAAATATAAAATTTACAATATACACAAAAAATTCATATAGTGGTAGAGCATCAATACTTTAGAAGTCTTGATTCCAAATATTTTTAGAAGAAAAATCTTTGAATATTTAAAGAGATCATGTAATGAAATTAAATATGTGAACATACAATATTTTTAAAGCTTATTATATATTTGCTATGCCTTTAAGTAAAGTAAGCTGTTGAAATTCAAATGAAAAAATTAAATTTAAATTGCAGTATCAAACAATAACAGTAAAAGATAATTTTAATATCTATTGAATAAACATTTACAATATATTTTGTCTATTATAGTAAGAAAATCAAGTCATACATCATATGACTTAATTTAATAAGCTTGTACTACAAATGTAATATAATTAGTGTGCTAATAGTTCTAAACAAGAATCAACTTAAAACCAATAGGGATAGGGATAATTCTAGATAGAGATTTTAAATGCTTTCTCTTCTGGAATTTATTGGAAAAACTTGTTTAGAGCTATTAATATGCTCATTAATGTCATTTGTAATATAAGCTCATTAAATTAAGTCATGTGATGTATGACTTGATTTTCTTACTATTATAGTTTTACTTTTAAGGCTTTGGCAATGTTATATTGCTAACGCTATTAATATATGGTGTATCTGAATTTAGTTCAGTCCCATATGGCTATTTAAGTTAGATAGCTGGATTTGAAGACATATAGATGTTTGAAAATTTCAGATTTTCTACTTAATAGTTAATATTAGATAAATGATGTTTGCGAGTTGATATTTTAGATCTAATGTCTGAATATCCTAGCGCCTCATTGAAGAGAGTCATCAGCTCAAAACAGGTTTGGGGATAGGGATAATTCTAAATAGATTTTAAATGCTTTCTCTACTGACATTTATTGGACTAGCTTGTTTAGAGCTATTAGTCGCTCATTATATTACATTTTGTCTATTATATTTAACATCCTGGTAAGTAAAAAAAAAAAGATCTTTCTAGTTAATTTTATTTTTCACTTTATTAAATGTAATATTAAATAATAATAATAAATATTAATTTTAATAAGTATCTAGTATAAACATTTTAATGGATTAAGGGTTCATTAAATAAACTGTATTAAAGTGGTAGTAAATAATAATAAAATCCCAACAATAATAATCTAATATTATTTCTTAGTCATAATACTTTTATTCTACCTGTCACCAGACAAAAAAAAAAAAATCAATTTCATACCACATAGGTATTGGATGTACATTTTCAAAGCATCTGTATATTATACATTTATAATCAAAAAATAAAAATGTACTGATTAGTAACATTTTTGCCTATTACTTTCATCTGATTATGTTAGAACCAGCTTTTTAATAACTTTTAGCAACTAAGCATTATTTTTTCACAAATGTTTTTCAGTTGCTATTTTTTAGGAAAAAAAAATAAAAATTAGGAACTTCAAAGTTACATAGAAAGGAAAAACCCACAACAATCAAACTAATCGGACTTTTATATTATCTATTATACTGTGTTTATTTTTATTTTATTTGTAAAATGTGAGCACATTTAATTTATTCAAAATTAAATAAAAAAATATTTTTTGGAAAAAAATTTAATGTATGCTAAAATAATAAAGTGCGAACGTTTTAAAATTTTAATGCTCCCTGTAATTTTGTCAGGATTACAGAGTGTCCTAGATTATAAGTTCCTGAATTATTAATGATCAAAAGTTATTTATTTAAAAATATATTTATTGACTTTATAAAATTGTACAGATGCATAATAAAAACACTTTGTAAATGTTGGCTCATCCATTGCTGGCGTTGGTCTGGAAAAAGTATGCAAGAGCCATTCTCCGCACTAGCAGGTTATAAAATGAGCAGATACGTACTATTTAGTTGGCATTGCCCACCCCTGCCAGTGCAAAGAATGACCCAATAGTGCTAACTTATCAGCTGGGATAGATGTAGTATGAATTCAATGCCCCTCTAAAAGAATCTGACATGTTGCAACACAGACTACTTCTTCTACAATACACTACAATGTGGATATATCGGATCCAAAATTCATGTAGAGACTGTAGGCCATACTAGTAGGCTCCATGTATTGTTAAACAAAAATCTAGAGGATAGTATCTTATCCTTGTCTTGAAGAGCTTTAAGCTTATCGCAAAATACAGTATTGGGATCCGGTGTTGGTTGTGTGAACTTTGTCCTGCACCTTGTATACCAAAAAGCATATGTCAGGAAGATTGATAACCTGATTACTGTAAAGTCTCCAGAGAAGAGACAACCCCTGATGTCCAGGATTTTATCCACTGCTATAATGCAGTGTTGAGAGATAATTCTTCGAATACTGTTATAGCCTGGACATACATTTAACAGGTGATTAAAGGACTCCTCTCCTCTAGAACAGGCATGACAAATAGGGTCTATTTTATTTAGAAACCGTTTGTAGTATAAGAATGTATTAGTTGGCATGGAATCCATATTCACCTTAATCAGATAATCCAAAAGTTTGGGCTCCAGTAGCAGATATTTAAATATTGAGGTGATTTTATGATTGCTGCACCCTAGGTGAGCATAAATAACTGTATTAACAGGATTCAGCAGGCAATGTGCCTGCCAGATGTTGATTTTATTATTAAACCCTGTTATTGAGTGCCCGATGTATAGAGATTGTTGTTTAATAATGGTGTCAAGCCATGTGTGTTTACTGGGGGGAGGTCTGTCAGTAGGTATTACAGTCTCTATAATATTTGATAGAGGGTATTTTTTCCCCAGATTTACTAAAATTGAATGCCCTTTTTGGAAATTGATTGTCTGTATTGAATGGAGACCCATACCGTTCTGTTTCCTGTGAAACTGAAGTCTGCGGATGCTAATTGCAGTGGTCCGACCTCTCCATAAGAGCTGACCACAGAGCCTCTGAATCTGTAAGGTGAATAATTTGGTAACTGACATTATTGGCAGGTAGTAATTTATGCTCGCCATAATCTTCATATTAATAAGAGCAATCTTCCCTTGTAGGGACAGGTATGTCCTTGACAGCGACTGAACCACCTTAGTAGCATTGCTTATGATGGATTTTTGTAGGCAGACAGACATAGCAGTCTGTGACTTGAAGATAGGAAACCCCAGAAAACACTGAGGTTCCGCTAAAAATTGGATAGTATTTTCCTACCAGTGTTGATGCACCAGGATGACGACTTGTGAGGATTTATGGATAATTTATAATCTTTAGTATAATTGGTAATTATGGAATGAAGTGTCTTCAGATATTTACGAGATGGAAGAATCACAAGTATGTCATCCATGTATGCAAAAACCTTGATGTTTTTCTTAAGCCGGGGCACATATATACCTGGAAGCTGATCTAGCTCTTTAATCAGAGGGTCGATGTACTTTATGAACAAAAGACCACTCAACGGTGAACCTTGTGGTATGGATCTTGAAGGGCCAAATCCATCTGAGTAATGTCCATTTATGGAAATATGAATATGCCTATTATTCAGGAGATTGTCCAATATCTGAATTATCTGTTTTGATATGTCCAACTGAGATAGCAATTCAAGAAGAATGTTGACATCTACTGTATCAAAAGCATTGGACACATCCAGCTGGACTGCCACAGGCCGGGATTTTCTGTTAGATCTAATGTGATCAAGCAGAATTTTCACTTCGCCAATTGCAGTCAGCGCCGATGATCCCCCTCCTTGCATATTGAGAGGCCGATATATCCTGTAAAATGGCATTCTGAATTTTTTCTTTTATTATACCCTCCATGACTTTGAACAAAATTGGTGTCATCGATATTGGTCTGATACTGCTAAGAGAGGTAGGATCCTGGTTCTTTTAATGAATGGAACCATGGCAATTGGATATAGGTTAGGAATTACTCTCCTTTCAATGGCGAGGTAGGTTAACATGTTTAATATAATCCTCGCAGTAAAAAAAATTAAGTGAGTGAACACAAACTTCGGGATAGCATGAATCCCAGGATGAACACTGTCAGGGAGACCCTGCAACCTACTGGTGATGTCTTGGAGGGTAATACCATGATCTGCCTCTCCGATTGTGCTCACCCACTCCAAGGCAGGGTTTGTGCGGTGCCCTAAGAGAAGGTTTTGAAAGTGGTTCTCTATGTGTAAAATCATATTCGCACCAGTAAGGCTACCACCATTGATGAGCAATGAAGTAGGAACCTCCTGTTTCTTTCTGGCCCCCAGAGCCCACCTGAGATAGTCTCGGGTCCAGCAATGTTGAGCTGGCAGGTAATTCTTTGCATTTTTTGTAGCTATTATCTCTGCTACTGCTGATTGTTTTGATCTGTATGAAGCTTTTAACTCAAGTAAGTATTCAATGTTGTGATCCTGACCATTGAAGTTTTTAATTTTCCAATTCAGGCTGTCTAATTCACGCATCAGTGTGGTTGTTCCCTTAAGCTTGAAGGTGTATTGAGTAATCAGTGACTGAATAATGCCTATAAATGTACTCCAGGCCTCGACCGGGTGTAGGTATATGAGGTTCACCTTGTGAAAAAGAATGTAGGCCTCCGAGAAGAATGCCTCAGTGGCGTTGGTTTTAGTGAACATTCTGAGACTCCGGTTGACTTTATTAGCTAACAAATTCATTTTAAATGCAAAACTTATGATTATATATGGAACTACTAAATTCAAAAGGTGATAACAATATAAACAAAAACCAAAACAAAACGACAACAAGAAAAATAATTGTAAAAGACCAAGAATAACATCTATAATTGTAATATTGCAAGTGCAAAATAAGCTTCATTGCAATTTAATATTTCTATCATTATATCTTTTATATTAGTCTAGAACTACATGAAATGCTATAGAAAGAAGACTTTTGTGTTAGCACTTATCTCAATGTTATGTTTAACATATAAATTAGCATTAAATTCAACAACAAATTGAAAAAATTCTTTTATTTGTTGTTCAAAGTGTTCATACTGGATACTTTTATCACAGAGTGAAAAAATTCAGGTATGAAAAAATCAAGATCAAATTACAGTAAAACTACAATATATACACTGTATCGATATATAGTACTTCAATTATATGCTATCTAAAAAACTGTAAATAAATAAAAAATAGAAACAAAATTTGTAGATTGAATAAATTTTACAATACAGCATCCATTTTTTTCATTTTGGAATGTTTGCATGCAGTCATAATTTATTAATAATTAATAAAGTTTCTTTGGATTACGTTTAAAAGCATATATGCTTTATTCATTTTTTCATCAAAAGTTTGATATGGTATATTTTGTCATGTATAAAATATTTTATTATATTTTCCCTCTTACCTTATAACTTCTTTATGCATTGATAAAATTATAAAATAAATCCAACTTTTTCTTTTATTATTATAACAATACTTACTTTACTATTTATTACTTGATTAATCTAACAGTTTAGATGGAACAACTGTTTTTTCCAGAGTTAATATATATATAAAAGTGTAAAAAAAACTAAAAAAATAGTTTACTTAATATAAATAATACAAAGCAAACATTATATCCAATTATAAATTTAAATCTTTTTATATCGTTTTTATATATATTTATACAATGGAGCTGTGAACTACATTGTATCTAACTGCATAACTTCAATTATACATTATCCCAAAAAAAAGTGTATATAAACAAAAATGTAAATAAAAAACAAAAACAACATCAAAATTTGCAAATTTTATATTCAAGCAGTTTTTTTTTTTCTCTAAGCACTGTACATGATAGTATATATTAATAAAAGTTCTTCAGTTTATGTTGAAAGCATTTACATTTTATTCTATATTTATTATCTTTCCCAAATTTGACATGCAGTATTTCACATAATCAATTATTTTCTAGGGATAATAAGTTTTACAAAATTTTAAAGCATATTTAAAGATAATACTGACTTAACAAAAAATGAAATAAAAGAGATAGTAATTTCTTAAGCCAATAAACATCACATGATCACCATTTCTTATGCTTGCTTATACTTGTTATTAAAACAGGAAAAAACTCACTATACGTATTGCCACACTGCAAGGTAGAGTAATCAATGAGTGCCAGAAGGCTTGAGTGTAAAATCCCCATCTATCCAATATCCCCAGACTAGTTTCTGGCTTGTGGCCTTCATCAGTGAGGAACCTTGGAACTGAGAGCACTGCACCTAGTTCTTAGGATCCAATGCAATCCTCCAGAAGCCACCTTTTATGTCTACTTAACTACAAAACTATGAGTCTTAAACTGAAAACACCTTAATGTTTTCAATCCAAGCCCATCAGCTTATAAAGTCATATAGGTCTGAACTCAATTCTGTAATGATACCTTTTAATGTCTTTGGTTCTTTAATAACCATAGCCACCAATATCCTATTAGGCAGGATTGGTTTAAGCCAATAAACATCACATGATCATCATTTCTTATGCTTGCTTATAACTATTATTAAAACAGACAAAAATTCACTATACATATTGCCACACTGCAAGCTAGAGTAATCAATGGGTGCCAGAAGGCTCAGTTCCACGGTTCCTCACTGAGGAAGGCCACAAGCCAGAAACTAGTCTGGGGATATTGGATGAGTAGGCACTAGATGGGGATTTTATGCACAAGCCTTCTGGCACCCATTGATTACTCTAGCTTGCAGTGTGGCAATATGTATAGTGAATTTTTGCCTGTTTTAATAGTAATTTCTTGTTAGATGCGTCTGTTTCTATTAGGAGGGAAAAAGAAAATTACCCAATTTATTTTAAAAATAAAAATTTAATTTTCCTTACTTGCTTCAGTGAATACATGAGTAAACACACACTTAGTGATTTGATGTGATGTGACACACTATGACTTCTCCTTAAACGGAGTCAGGAATCTCTCAACAACTATGACCAGAGAAACCTGTTAACCACTTTACATTCCCCATCCTAAGTTTTCCCACAATCTGCTCCATCCCATTTCCACAACATAATCTTTGTCAACTCTATGGCCTTTACATCTAAATTCCCCTTATCTTTTCCCAAACCCAGCATAAAAACCAATTTCTGTATAATCACTTTGTTCATATTTATTCTTTCATAACTTCATTATTTGTATTCTTCCTGCTTCCAAGCATTTACATTCAATTAACAAATGCCTAATATTTTTTATGCCTTCCTTACACAATTTGCAGACTAAATCACCCATATTTTTCCATTTACATGTATATTCTCTTGTTACTAAAGATCCCATTCAAGCCTTAAACAATAAACTGCTTTCCTTGCTATTATCATAAATGAACTCGCACCCAATGTTCCATTTATTTCTATATATATTTAAACTCTTTTTACTCTCCATACTAGTTCTCCATCTCTCCAACTCCCTATTCTTTATTAATGCATCTATTCTTTTATCCCATTCCTTACCACTATAACACTCAATAATCCTCCTAAGACAATCATCCCACCTTTTGTATAAATATACTGATATAAATTCTTTATCCAAATCTTTTGCATACTTAGTAAAATATATGTAAATGTGGCTCCCTCAATTTCCTTATTAATAATTATATGATTGTTTTAAATTTTAGTTATACATACATAAAAAAAAAATGTTTGTGCAATTACAATTCAATAAACAATACATATTCTAGTTGTATTTTTATATTAGACTATTTCCATAATCTAATATGAGTATTGAATGTCTTTAGAAAAATTTAACTTTATTTAAATATTCCAAATACATTCAATTGTTAGTAATAGCACATCAAACAGATTACTATATGCACAACATTTCGGGAGATATTATTCTCCCCTCTTCTTCAGGTGTTGTTGGCCTGACCAGTGGCAGTACTAGCATAGATTCGACCCTGGACTCTTAGATTCTTGAGTATTGAATTTTAAGTTAACACTCTAATCAACTGAGCCATCCTGTCCAAGGCAACAGTCAGTAGTAATTTCATATATTTATCTATGAGGTTCCTCCTGATTTCTCCACATTTTCCTTAGAATAAAGTTGACTAGTGATTTCCATACATTATGGGCTGCCTTATGGGAATTTTTGTCATTGTCATGTGAGCAGCTTCTCTAAATTTTTTTCTTTGTGCCTTTTCTTCTCTATCGAATATTTTTGTATTTTTCTAATTGAACCTATGTTCATTAGCACATACATGGACTGTTACTTTAGAACATCTATTGTGGCCGTGAATCTTGATGTCAATATATTAATTCAAACATTCACAAAAGCAAAAGTACAAAAAATTATTTAAATTGCAATATGTATTTAACCTTAATTGTAAAATTATTATTACTGATGCTTAATATAGTTTTAAAAAAAAACTTTTTTTTCCTTTTTTTTGCAATTTTAATATTGTTTGTTAATTAAAAAAAATCAATAAAAAATTTCTTATATCAAATTTGTTTATATTTGGCTACATTATGTTTGGCTATGCATGTATGTAATTATATATTATTAAGGAGTGCACAAGTTTTTGTTTGCAGAGAGGTGCTGAGTACCCTTGCACCAGTTCTGATTATAATAATTTATAAAAGCATGTGTTATATATATGTGTGTGTGCATATTGAAAAGTATTATACATTTTATCAGCAACATATAATAAATGTGAGGGGAGCTTGAAACAAAATATGTAAAAATCATGGCTGCAACTGAATCATGAATTTGTTCAATTATTTAAAACAGACTCTCAATTTCTAAATACTAAATGTTTGGATAAATTTCTGTCTGATAAAGCAAGAAACAATTCACTTGTTAGGAAAGCAATAATTACATAAACATCTTACAATTCATTATTATTTTCCTCACTTTGCTCCAGAAACATTTAACTTTTGAGTTCATTATTCTATCACTGCATTAAATCATGATTATTTGATCAAAGGTATCCATTATTCAAAGTAGAAACACAATAATGACCAAGCTTTTTAAAACACAAACAATTCTTACAATAGTCTGTGAACAAATTTAAGATTTATATAACTTATAGAATCATAACAGAATAATTACCACTTTTATCTCTTCATTATAATAGTAATACTATGCACAATCAGTAATACTTTATATGATTTAAGTTAAATTATTTCAATTCTAAATCTCCATGATTTACAGGTAATGAATAAAGCATATCAAGCATTTCCTATCAGCAAACTCACTTTAAGTTACTTATCATTTTTTACAAAAGTTTCTTGCTTGAAAGAGAAGATACATGTTCTATATATATTCAAAAACTAATGTGTTTGTGTCACTTGATATGCAATACACACATTTATTGATTAATACTTTATAAGTAATTCTGCCAATTATACACTGCATTTTTAAACAATATTTTATTTCTACAAAAGCAGACACAGAAAATGTTCCTGTTTACTGAACAGTATTAAATATATATATAATTTATCTAATCTTACTAAGTTCAAAATGAGAATTCATTCTCATTAGACTGATTAATGATGTGAATGAGATTATTAAAAAAATAAAGGTTTTTATTAAAAATATTTTTAATTTTGCAAAAATACCTTTGCAAAATGATTTTTAATCATGATTTTTGGAAATTGTCTGAAAGTAAGGCAAATTCCATTTGAGATTTAATCAACCCAAACTATATACTGTTAGTATTTCATATTAAGTTTGCTAAAAATTTGGGATTCACAATTATTATCATCCTGATAATTACCCAGAATTAAAATATATTTCTCACATTTAGATTTAAGCTCCAGTTATTGTATAGCATTTTGAGTTATTTTAAACTCCAAATTATCATTTTTTGTAATAGAATTTTTTTTCTTTTTAATTATTCAGCTGAAAGTTTTTTCAACACTGACATTAAACTATCACTACTTTTATTATTAGCATTATCTTTTAATGCCAGACAATTTATTTCCACTTCATTTTGTATTTTATTTTTTATTTTTTTGGCTAATAATATATCACTATTTTTATTAATGTGAGTCACTATCATTCAATCCAATTGTGAAATTTAAACAATACAATCATTTTCTTTTCTGTAATTCTAAGAATATATAATTTTCTAGGTTATTCTGATTACCCTGATAGATAAGATGCCTCTTAGTTTTACTTATATCAATCTTCTCAAATTTTCATCAAATGCTTTGGTTTTGCGATATCTTCTTTACTTGATTTATCATCTTCATAAATAACTAAATTTACTAATACTAAATAAACTTATAAAAAAACACTTCATTGAACAGTCTTGCAACCACATTCGGAACTACAGAAAGTAAAAATACTATTTATTATGTGATTAATGTATCAAAATATATTTAATATCAATTTTCAACAAATTGACATATGTGCAAAATAAAAATTAATAATAGCCATAAAATGTTAGAGCTATAATTAATATAAACTAGAAAAGTATTACTTGAATGTAAATACATTTCTAAAGTTTATTAATTCTCTGATATTAATAAGCAACTATGAATAATATTTACCTTTTTAATTTACTTTGTATATGCTCATATATGTTACTGACAATAGAGGAAACATTGTTAGGTGACATTTCTAATTTAAAAATATTTTCTCCATTAATGATTAAATAATTATTATTTAATAAATAATTGGTATAGCAAATATATTTATTATACAATTAAAATCAAATTTTGTTATATTACATATAATTTTATATCTGGTATAATATATATATATATTGTAACTGTATGGGTTTCATGGCATACAACAACAGTGTGTGTACAAATATATATAAAGTTGAAAAAAAAAAGTAGAAATAAATATAGTCAAATTTTTTTTGTAGATATTTTCTACATTCCCTGGAATAAAATCACAATAAAGGATTAAATAATTTTGAATTTAAAATAAAATGTTATTATAAACTAAACAGTTAAAAAGATCTCCTGATAATTATAGAATGTCTATTATCTATTTTGAAAATCTTTTTTTTTAAGTAAAATTTGTAGATCATACTTATGATACAATTTCAAAGTTGCTTTTGAAAGGATTAAAGTGATTTTTTGAAAAGATAAAATTTAATTAATGAAATTTTTTCATCCTTCCTAACTATAAAAGGGGTTGACAAAAAGTGGATAGTAGTTGGTTTTCCATAGTAGTTGGTTTTCTGTAGTAGTGGGTTTCCAGAGTTATACAAATAGTTACCATAAAATTATAAATGAAAGCAAGGAGAGCAAGTCCAGCAGCTGCTCCATAGTTCACTATGGTAATTTGAATTCACATGGAAGAAAAAAAAGTCACCTTCCAGTATTTTATAGCCCTAGTGTGGATAAAAACTGCTGTACCTGATATCTAAATGGAACCGAATGAATGCCATCAGTTACCTGATTATTCCTTTGCCAAAGAGGACAATCCTGGACTGGCTTCCATTAGCTGTCTGAAAAATTAGTTATACATATGCTGTTTTACTTATATAAAGAGAAGCACAGACAAGCGTAGATATAAAAAGCACAGCTGGTGAGTAGAAAACAACATATAAAGAGAATATTACTTTAAATCATTTGTTTAAAGAAATGACATTTAAAATCTATATATTTTAAAAGAAAAACAAGTAAAAATTTGCTTGAATGAAATGATTAATTCATAGACAATTTTATTTTGAAAAAAAAAAAAAAAGAAAAATCTTTTTAAATTAGAAAAGAAAACTTTTACTGACCATAAAAGAGAAGTTAATTAATAATTTTAATTCATATCATCTATATCTTTATATATACACATGTATGTGTGAATTTTATACATATTTTTCAAATGGAATTAATTATGAAAGAAGATATTTTTAATAAATGTACCATTTTGACAAATTAAAATATATGAAAGAAAATGAATTTCATTTACATGTTAATCAATTATTATACCATGCATCTGTACAATGATGTTTTATGTAAACCTTGTATGAGGTATCTATATCATTAAAATATGATAACTTAAAATTGTAATCACTTATTATATAATAATTGAAATATATTCATCAATTGTACTGCACATCTGTGTGCAAATACCAATTCATGTCATATAGATATGTATAAGTAAATTTTAATCATGTAATTTTTATGACGATTCAAATATGACCAGAAATTATATCACGTCTGTGTGGATATATATATATAGGTGTTTTATATTGGAACATATATGTAAATCAGTGTAATAACTTGAATTTTGTTTTTATGTTAATCAAAATCAAAAGGTTTAATTCATATGTGTATAGCCATATTTTGCAGAACTTAATGTTTTTTTTTATTGTCATTAATAAACTTATATTCAATTGTTAAAATTATTCCAGTAAAATTAATTCTAGATAGTTTAAAATAATATGTGTTGCATCATCTCTTGTTCACAATAATAATTATAGAGTTTGTGTTCTCTGGGCCAGATTCATGCATAATGGTCTATTATATGAAAGGGGTGTACACTAGTGTATGGGTATCCAGTTGATGATGATGACCATCCCTCAATTGGCACAAAGAGAATATTCTTTAGAGTCCATACACTATATTTTACTTTGGTCTCTCTTAGACATTAAGTGTATAGTGGCCAGTACATCAAAGATATTAAATAGCTAGAGCATTGACAATGATCAGCATGTTTTAATATTCCAGCATTATTGTTTTTATAGTTAAATATTCTGATGGATGAGCACTTACTTTGTGCATCCAAATTATGTTTAAATAATTGTCCCAAGCTGGCAAGGGCAAAATAGTTAGCCTGGTATACAGTAGACCCATTTCAAATCCAGTCATAAGATTGACTGTTGATTTATTTTGACTGTTAATCATTCATAATGATAATGAGTTATACTTATTTATAATTTCTGGTGAATTTTTAGTTAATTATACTTATAGTTACTCTAGTGAGTTAACTGAACTGATCTCTCAGTGATCTATCAAGATCTCTCATGCTCATTATTTTATATCATTCTTCTTATATTGATTCATTATTTCATATTAAATTTCATTATTTGAAATATTTTATTTACTTGGTGATGGATTCCATCACCCCCCTAGTATCCCATAACCTCCATACCATTACAATATATATATATAAGTAAGGATGGGTATGTGATATAAACATTGCAAATTAACCAAATGTAACTAAGATAATAAAAGTTATAATAAAAAAGAAATACCAACTTGTTAAAGCATTTATAGTAAAATATGTCTGAAATAGAACAAATTTGAATGAATTATTTCTCTTTGCATACAATATATATTTCAAATTACATTGTTCCTATAAGTTATAAAGCAATAGTGGTAGGAGGGGGGGGCAGATAAGCAATGAACAGTTATTTTTCATCAACTTATACAAATTTAAATTGCTACATCATATTTTGAGGTAACTCATTTTTTTGCATATTCTTCTTCAGTAATACATTAGAAAATTGCTTTACAATTATTAAACAAATATCTTTATTGCTAACTATCAATAAAATTATTGTTCTTCTATGAAGACTCCCTAGAATTTTATTTATAATCTCTTTTTTATTAATAATCTTATTTCAAAGTAGAACCTTTAAAGCCAGAATGTGATATTTTACTAAACTTAGATTTTGATCTTAGTCTTTTTAAAACTTGTCCTTTCTTCGGTGATTTTTGTCTTTGTATAGATAAACAAATGAATTCAGCATTGATTGAAAAAAAAAAAATATTTATTATCACTGACAAAATGGAATCAGTTTTATTGTCTTATAAGTCGAAAATTAATATTACATGCATGTTTGTTTAGATAAAAATGTTTCTGTAATAAATATTTAATGTGAAATATAATACAACTGACTTTTTATTTACAGCTTGCACAATTTCATAACTGCTTTATATGTACATATTTAAAATCCAAGAAATAGCATAATTAGATAAAATAAATGATAAGTATTATCGGATTTATATGGATATATTTAGAACTCAAAGAAATAGCGTAATTAGAGATACGATAGATGATAAACATTATATTGGATTTATATGTGGATATTTAGAATTCAAGAAAGAGCATAATTAGAAATAAAATAAATGATAAGCATTACCGGATTGGAAAGTGATTAATTAAGAGATAAAGAACAATTATAATTAGTTATATTGTAGAACATCCCACATTCCATGGAAATATATAAAAATTCAAGATAAGGAAAATCAATGTCTTTTTACATACACTCGCATTGTGAGAGCTGCTCACGTTAGAGAAGATAATTGTAACCGAGTGTAATGAGAACTATAGGGTAACCCAGTGAACTCCACCACTGAAGGTACCAAAGTGGACATAGGAACTATACACGCCACATCGGCATTATTATAATTTATGTATGCCCTGGCATTCGTAAGTAATATGTATAAATTGTAAATATATTAAGCTTGTTAGTACATCTTTACTATCAGTAACTTGTGACAAATAAAGTCAGTATTTAGTTATAAAACCTCGTTTCTAAATTGCTTTTATTTCAGTCGATTTGACCACCTTACCCCTGATATGTAATATTCGTAGAGGCTGTACACAGCTATAACTATTATAATATTCTTTCCTACCTTTTTATAAATAGATCTGTAAGTATCTCCCTACTAACTAATTATCTACCAAACACTAGCGAGGAATAAGTCTCTTATAATATAATCATTTATTATGGTAAATCATTATATATTCTAGTGTGTCTCCATACATATGGTACTGACTTATGTGCTATACTTAAGCTCTGTGAACATAAAAACATGATCTCTTAATGTTTTACTTCTCACAATTTACTAATCTTTCTACATTAACTTCAGTTCTATGATGTAAACAAATTGGACAATGGTCTTACTAGTACCAAAAAATTCAGATCTAAATTTAGTGTCAACTTTTCCATGAAATTTGTCTTGATTTGGGACCATTCTATTTAACATTATCTTTCAATATAAATGAGCACATTTTCAGTCTCTTCTAGAAAAAATGGATTTTCACAAATCAGACTTAACTTTAATGGTAATTTTAAGACTTAACAGCTGCCTTATCTTAATTATCAAGTTACTTTTTTATTTTATAAGTTAAATAAAATTAGCCATCACACCTTGAATTAAATGATTCACTTATCAAATCTTCTTCATTAATGTATCTATTTATAGCTACTATAGAAAAAGATAAAAAATACAATTTTCCTATGCCATAATATACCAGTGCAAGTTATACAATTCAAAAGCAGATTATTTGAAATAGTAAATTAATCTAATCTAATAAAATACACCTGACATTAGTTGTATAATAATTTTAATGAGCATGTAAATAATTTTACATCTTATCAAACATATAATGTTAAGAATATAAACTCATTCATGGAACAAACAAGAACAAATACATTACTAAGATAATTCACAAACAAGATTCCTAAACAATCATTCAAATAAATTTGCAAACAAACTTTTTCCATATCAAAAGATGATCACTTTTATGACATTTGGTTTGTTATACAGTAGTAATTCAAGCACTGATACTTAAAAATACTGAAATTTTCTATTAGCAGCAATTTTTATTTTGATATTAAGACAGTTTACTGTTTCAAATATTAATTTTGATAAAATTCTAATGATCTTAATGAACATGTAAATAATTTTATGACTTATCAAATACATAATGCTAAGAATATAAACTCATTCATGGAACAGACAAGTTCAAATATATTACTAAAAATAATCATCAATAGAAAGTTTCAGCCTTTTCAAATATCAACACTTGATTTATTATTATGTAGCAAAGTGAAGATCAGATGAAAGTGATCACCTTTTATCTGACAAAATACATTGGCATTGGTATAACAAAAAGTGGCATTCTTTGCAAGTTTATTTAAATGTTTCTTTAAAAATCTTGCTTATGAATTATTTTAATAAAGTATTCAGACTTGTTTGTTCTATGAAGAAGTTAAAATTTGTGTACATATATATTACAACAGCGTTTTTTAGCTATAAAAATATCTTATTTGCTTATCAAATTAAAACTTTATAATTATTATTATTAAGTGCTGTCAAATTGACATCAACTCATAATGATCATACGAATAACATTTGTCCAGAATGACCTATTATGTTTGGTTTTTAATGCTTTTCATAATCACAAACATTGATTGTGACAATTACATCTCTGTGATAATTCTCCTCTTATTTCACATTGTTTTCCAGCATTAAGCACTTTTATAATAAATTAGATTATCTCATATGACTAAAATAGGACAATTTCACCTATTCATTTGATGATTCAAAGGAGAATTCAGATTTAATCTAATCAATTATCCACTTGTTCATTTTCTTTGATATTCATAATATTTTTTTAAAAGTCTTTAACAGCAACACAATTCAAAAGCTCAAAAATACTTTCCTATTTTTTTCCAGTGTTTAACTTTCACATCTACAGCAAGTCACAGAAAACATTATAGGTAGATTGAATCTGTTATTTATTTTTAAACGTATGTTTTATCATTTGCTATTTTATTATCCTCCTTCTTCCCTCTTTTTTTTATTTATTATAAAAATCTTTCCAAGTTTTTCATTGCAACTTTGTACAATGGCTTGATAAATCTCTTGACTATTTGATCCTTTAATATTAATGAATGATCCAAGAAAAAAAAAATCATCATCTTTTATAGTTTTGTTAACAACTTTGAAGTCAAGTACTTATTATGACATCACAAATTTTATATTCTTCAAATTTAATCATAATTCTGTTTTTTTCAATCTATTCTTTAACTTTTCAATGATGGTCTTAAAGTTTTCCATATTTTAAACTATAATTGTTAAGATATGATCAAATTTAAAATTGTTGATGCTTCTTCCACCAGTTCTAATTTACATTTGTCCACATTCAATCTGAACAAAAGCAAATTTAGTACATGAGAGGAATAAATAGAGTGACTATATTGTTCATTGTCTAACTTTTTTTGCCAATGCAGAATCAGACTTTCACCAATAGACTATTCTCATAAGAACAATGAATCCTCCATTTTGCTATAAGACTATTCTACAATTAAAATAATCAGATGAATTAAAGCTTTGTTGTAATCAATAAAACACAGAGATGAATCTAGTATTCCCTGATCCTTTTCATTACTAACATACTTCAACAATATCTCTACATCCTTGCTTTTATGAAACCAGCTTGTAGAACCAGCAAAATTTTTTATGCCTGATTCTATTCTTCATGTATGATTTTCAAAATAATCTTACTTGCATATGATATAATTAAATAATGCATAATAGTTTTGCGCACTATATCAAGATTCCTTTTTGGTAATAAAATAATCCAATCTATGCACCAATGAGTAGTTTTTCAGAATAAGTGAAACAATTTGGTCAGCACTTTCATTAATTTTTCTTCAGTTTCTACAACATTATTGCAATGCCATCAATTCCAGTATTCTTATTTTTGGTAATAAATTCAGACCTAATCTGATTTCATTTTTCACTATTAAGGTTCTTAAATATAGATATCTCATAAAAAAATGTCCTGGTTAACATCTTTGTGGTATATCTTTTCTGTATAATTTTTCCATTTCTGTTTGATCTTTATTATTGCAGTTATGATTTATCCACTGACATTTTTTAATAAATATAATGAAGCTGAAACTTTCTTTTAATTAAAAAATTCTGTGAAAAATGGTTCTTGTGAAATCATATAAAAGATTTGGGTTTATTGTAAGGTTTATTAATGTCATTTCATTTTCTTAAAATAAATTTTTGACTTGCTAAAAATATAATAAAAAATTTAAGACTCTTAATTCTATTTGATTTATTAAGATATGTTCAAGCTGATTTTGACAGCATTAGTTATATTAGTGTAAATTTTCTTTAACTTTACGATTACACCTGGGTCTCTTTTTACATGGACTTATTTAACACAATTTTGAAGTTACGCGATTCGTGTTTCACTGGAAGTCGACCTCCGATAATGTGCTATTACTTTAAATAAAAAATTTCATGCACTTGCGTTATATTGAAAGTAATAGCACATTATTGGAATTCTACTTTCATCTTAGTAATTTCAATATTTTCAGTGCTTTATAATAGTAAGATTTTATGCAATTATGAAATTAAAATCATGATTTCCACATTTTATGTATACACACATTAAATTTTACAAGATTATAATGTAAATTTGTTCAAACATTGTGCGTAGTAAATTTGTTCAAACATTGTGCGTATTAATTTTGCATTTTAAATCACATTCTGTTTTTGCTTTTTAAAAAAGAACGTAATCAATTATTAATCATTTAGTGTCCACAAGTTTATTTTTAAAAGGTCAGTAATAGCAGTGGGCACAATTAAAATCTGATTTTTAATTGTAATTAACAATTTAAAAATTACTTACGGGCGACTTGAAATTAATGTGATGTAAAACGAAATTTGATTTTTAAACGGAATTGAAAATTAAAGACAAAAAATAAGAATTTAATTTTTAGTTGTTAGTTTTAATTAAATTTTTCCCAGCAATGGTAAATAAATGTCTTTTATTATCATAAGTCTAAGTTCATAAACAATTAATAAAATCATCATCGTTGTCGTCAACAGAAAACCATTAACACAATATGAGAGTGAACTTGGCGCTAGTTGTATTTCCTCTTGTGAGAATAATTGCTGAGATATTCTTGACTTCATTTAAGGAGAAGCCAAATACATCACATCACATCACATGAGAATCTGATTTTTTACTAGTTTGCAAATGAACGTGTTTTTGGGCAAATAGCGATAATAATTAAAACGTGTATAAAAAAATGTAAATTACTGTACTGTAAATTATGCATAAAAATATATTATTTTGAATAAAATTAAATATTATAGTTAAAAAAAATTTGCCTTGTATCAATTTTTTTCAAATTTGAAATTTTTTATTAGTCATATTTTATTTCCTTATTTTTTTTGTGCGCGAATTTTAAAGTAATTTTATGTTGGTGCTTTGCTTTTACGCGAATTTTGAAAAATCACAGACCGCATCCCCCCTTTTTCAATGTAAGTTACTTCTATTTTTGCACGATTTCGTTTGCGCGTGTTTTCTGAGGAACCTATCTATCGCGTAAAATGAGTCCCAGGTATATAATCTTCAGTCTTATTACATTCCAAAAAATTTTTAAAATGCTACATTTCACAAATGTTATATAAAATTTTTAGATGAAAAATTACCATATTTATAAAATTAAAAACCATAAAAAAAAATATCATAACAAATGATTATAACAAATATTTGTTTCTATAATTTAAAAAAGAAAGAAGATACATATGAATTTGGCTTTTTGAATGTTCAAGCAAAAGGGTTTATAGACAATTTGCATGCAAACTCACAGCTACAAATTAAATTTAAACCTGAGATCAGTGGTACATATTTCATAATGAAAAATTTTAAATGAGAAATTCTTTGATATGTCATAAAATATATACATAATTAGTTGTTTAATAATATTTTCTATCATTTACTTATAGATCATATACAATATATATAAACCGCTTAATGGATTATATTTACTTCATAGAGTGTTGGGAAAATATAGCTACAATCAAAATTGAATTTCCAAAAAAAAAAAAAAAAAAACTACTTTGCTAAACAACAAAATTTTAATAAAATTGGTGAAATGTAAAAAAAAAAGTTTTTATTAAAATATCAAAAATTATTAGTTTGGAAAATCAGCAAAACAAAAATACAATATTTGGGGGAGGGAGGGTGAAAATACTAAATATATTTTTAATCAGTTAAAAACAATAATTTCATGAATAATTATAGATTGAATATTTGTTGAAATTAGATACCAGCATCAGATTAAAATAATTTACAAAATAATATAGTAACAAGAATATATTCAACATTAAAAAAAAACAGATGAAAATTATTAATTAAAATTAATGCTTTACTATATTAAACAAGTTTCACTTTATACTTATACACAATAAGTGTGGTTTGAAAATCACTTCCATTTTTAGCAAAAAAAATTATAATTACATGTATATATATAAACAAACTATTTTTTATAATTTTAAAATGTCTAAATATTCAAATTATACATTATATCAAAAATTCTAATTACCACATAATATATATAAAAAATAAATAAATTTTAACAGTAAATTCAATATATACATATTGTGACGACCACATAAAGTCATCGTCACACGTATATATTTATTAATAAAATTAGATAAGTTAGCTACTAGAAAAATAATAAAGGTAAATGAGTTAGCTACTAAAAATTAAAAAAAAGAAGGGAAAAAAAAAAAAAAGTTGAAATTCCAATGTCGAAATTACTTTGGATTTTTATAATAGTAAGAGAAGGGGAGGGGGTGCATAAAGAAATGTGTCTCTTTCTCTCTTTTAAAAAAACGAGTAAGTCAAATGCTTGAAAGTTATTTCTGTTTATTGAGGGAGAGGGGAAGGGGATGCATAAAGAAATGTGTCTTTTTCTCTCTTTTAAAAAACTATATTGTAACAAGTTAAAATAAATTATAAACATAAATTTGAAAAAATGAATTGTAAACTTTTAAGTAAAAATTAAATGTAATATGAAATATAAAAACAATATGGCCGTATAAATTAGAGGTGTGAAAGTCTGTTGGACTAATTGGATTCCTCGGACAAAGAAAAATGTATAACAAGGAAAAGCTTATAATTACAGCTCAATTAATTAAAACCTACATTCCAGCCACTAATTAAACAAATAGGTTGATAAGAATTTGTTGGAAATCTAAACATTAATTAAAAATTTACAAAAACAATGAACAAAAGAAAGACAGTAAGACCAGAGTTACAATTATTATCTGATCATTACGAGTAGAGACTTGGAGGAAGCAACAGCTAAAAGAAAATGAAAGAAGTGCGCGGCTAGTGGCGTTAAAGGGACGTGGGTTCGTACTCAATCCGTCTCACCACCGACTCACAATGTATAAGATCTATGCCTGACCTGCTAGAGAGACTGCCGCTTCTGTGACTGAACAATTTAAGATCTATCTAAAGAATCGACAAAAAGTAAAAAACTGGAACGAGAAATAACCTCACAAACTGAGAGAGAAAATCAATCCAGCTGACAGTGAAGGACATACCATCTCTACAAAAAAAGGGATGATCTCCCACTGGACGGTAAAGAGCGCTCGAAAGACATACTCAGGGAAACCACTACAACGAAAACCTAGGTAAAAGCATGCATGCATTTTAATTTTTAATGTTCATAAATAAATAAACAAGGAACAATCTTGATAGATTTAGAACTCTACCCAATAGGACTTCAAAATAACTTTAATATTTGATCTGTTTTACTATGTTTTTATTATAGCCACATATTTATATAAGTGTGTTTTTTTTTATTATTGTTATCATGTATTTTTTTATATAAAAGTGAGTGTTATTAAACATATTTATTCTTAAATTGCATATACTTGCTTTATTCTCCTATCACCAAACTATGACGGGGGGACGGGACGGGACTGTAATTTAGTGATTAAAGGGTAAGGCTGATTTTTAAAGGTATTCGTGTGCTGCTTGTTCGTGAGAATTTCCCAATTATTAAAAATAAATAGCAAGCGCTGGACATTCATTAAATTTCTTGAAATAGTTTGCTTTGTTCAGCAGCCGAGGGTTCTTGATAGGGAAAAATAACGCCAAGATAATATGTACGAAATTGCCTTGGGGTTCGGTCAAGGGTATGGATATGAAGTTAAATTTGTATCTGTATTAGCTCTCTGCTTGCATTGTAACGGCGTTGGTTAAATAAATAAACAAACAATATCCATTACAGTTGGAGGCTAAGCCGGGATATTTCGGTTAGCAAAAGTGATAGTAAACAAATAATAAATAAATGAAAGGAAGAATCATAGTTGAAAAAAAAAAAAAAAAGTATAATAAGAAAAAAATAATAATATACAATAATAGAAATAAGATTAATAAAATCACATCAAACCACCCAAGTAATCATTTCTGTTACAATTGGGGGCCATGTCCAGGATATTTTCACGTTTACAAGTTCAGCCCATTTGAATTTGAGTATAACAAAATTAATAGATTATGCAATAATTAATAAACAAATCAAAAAATAGCTTGGTGGTAGACAAAAGCAAGAAATAAAATAAAATAATAGAGGGTAAAAGGAGAGAAAGAGAACGTGATATAATTTGGGAAGTTAGGTTGTAAATTGGAGACAGTTGTGAAGGGGTCTTGAAGGCAGGCGTGGGTGAGTGATGATTAGTGAGTGGGACGGGGAGAGTCGAACAAACGTACCTAGTGTCGGTAAAATATAAAGTCAATAAAGTAAGATAATCCTATAAGGAGAGAGTTAGAATAATAAAGCCGTAGAATAAAATATAAGCGATTAGTTAGTGTGTGTGTGTTAGATAGATTTGATGCAACGAGATCAAAACAAAAATGGACGCTCTAATGGGCGAAATAGAAAAAACCTCCAAAGAACAAATGGAACCGTCCGGAGAAATAGCTAGTGAATGTGAGAAAGAAATTAGCAAGGGAATGGAGACGAAGATTGATAATAAAAATAAAATAGAAAGCCATAGTATAATGGATATGCTCACAAAAATAATGGAAAACCAGCAACTGTTGGTTATGGAAATGAGGGAAAGAGATGAAAGAAATAGTAGGAGGATAGAAGAGTTGGACAAACGACTAAATAAGAAGTTTAGTCAAAAGGTGGAACAAGTAAATGAAATATGTTAACAAACCTCATATCAGGTGAAGGTTGCGAATGAAAGGCTGGATCACCAGGAGGAATTACTGGGGAAAATAGAGCAACGCCTTCTGGGAGAGTGGGATAACGTAAAACACGGCGTTGAGTTGAAAGTAAATGAGGGGATGGAATATGTCGAATATAAACTGGAAACAATGTGCCATGAAATAGAGCAAGTTAAGTTAGAGCAAGGGAAGAAAATTGAAGTAATAAAAGATGAAAATGGAAAGGCTATAAAAAACATACGACTAGAGGTCTCAGTTAGCGAACACAATTGAGAAGAGAGAAGTGAGGGTAGAAAGGGGTGAAAATAGAAAATATAATAGAGATGACCAAAACTAACAGTTAGGAGCAAGAAAGCGCAAGCAAGTGCTTGCAAATAAGTAGCGAAAGTAATAATGCGGAGCAAATGCTCATAAGCACAGAAAGGAAGACTGTCGAGCAGGTTGCCGAGTTGCTAAATGCGTTTGACAGCACTAGGCCTAATTACAAGGCGGAGGATCGGGGATTTAAACCCCAGCCCAACGATCCGCACATAGGGAGAATGCAATACAATCCTCATCGCGATTATTGGGAAGGAAACCAGGCGTTTCCTGATAGATCAGAAGGGGCTAAAGTGTCCGAACAGACCGGAAGAGGTTCAAATATAAATTACCCAGATGAGCAAGCCGACTCTAGGGGATATCGGAACATTGCTCCAGTTCCAAGCACAAGTGGATATATGTATGGTAGAAAGAATGATAAGAAACCTCCAGACAAAAACTAAGCCTAAAGAAAATAAACGGACGGATATCTCGGTTTGATGAAATGGATAACGTCATGGATTCATGAGAAATAAAGTTGATTGTTTTTTTTAAACATATGACAGGTGGGGCAAATCGTCTCATGACAAATAATTAAAGTTACTATAATAAGCAAAAAAAAAAAAAGGTAATGTTCACGGAGTGAAATCAATGATAAACTTAATGCGTGTTTATGTGCAGTCAAGCACAGCAAGACAAATGTTGTAAATAAAAGTAATAACAAAAAAAAAAGAAAAAGAAATCTGTAAATAATTTATTTGTATAACAATCTGTCAATTATAAATGCAGATATAATTAACAAATAAGTAAAAGTAGAAATAAGAATCATTTAGGCTCATTAAAGAGCCAGTTAATAATTAATAATATAAAATAAATGAACAATAGTGATAAATACTTAAATGATAGGTGTATGAGGTTGCAGATTGAGGCATATATGTGTGTGTGGATGCATTGTATTTGGGTCGTATTTTGAGCTTGATTCAGCCGTCTCTTCACTAACTGTAGATTCACTTGGCTTTCGGTGGTAAAACCCGTTAAATGAAGCGCCAGTAAGAATCCTGGATTCATTATATAATAAGAATTAGTGTCTCAAAATAAAATAAAGAAATAAATAAATAAAGAAATAAGAATTTGTTGTTTGCGCAAGATGAACAGGCAATAGAAATATCCTGCTGTTCACACGCTTTAAACCCTTTTATGTTTTTTGATAGAGTTAAGTTGTGCCATGGTCTTGTATGCGTAGAGATTAAATTGGTTGATCAGCCAAAATCGATCAGAATGAATTGAGTAGTTTTACCTAGCTGTCTCTCTGCAGTCATCCTCATCATCATCATCACTCATCATGATAGAGTGGAAAGGTATGTAATAGAAGCAGAAGTAAGGGTTGAAAGCAAAGAATTAAAATAAGCTCTCATCTCAGACTAAGATTCGACCCGATTTTAATTCTCAAAAGCGGGTGGAGTGTAATGTGACGACCACGTAAAGTCATCGTCACACGTATATATTTATTAATAAAATTAGTTAAGTTAGCTACTAGAAAACAATAAAGGTAAATGAGTTAGCTACTAAAAATTAAAAAAAAGGAAAAGAAAAAAAAGATGAAATTTCAATGTCGAAATTACTTTGGATTTTTGTAATAGTAAGAGAAGGGGAGGGGGTATAAATGTCTCTTTCTTTTAAAAAACCAAGTAAGTCAAATGAGTTAGCTACTAAAAATTAAAAAAAAGAAGGAAAAGAAAAAAAAAGTTGAAATTCCAATGTCGAAATTACTTTGGATTTTTGTAATAGTAAGAGAAGGGGAGGGGGGTGCATAAAGAAATGTGTCTCTTTCTCTCTTTTAATAAAACAAGTAAGTCAAATGCTTGAAAGTTATTTCTGTTTATTGAGGGAGAGGGGAAGGGGATGCATAAAGAAATGCGTCTTTTTCTCTCTTTTAAAAAACTATATTGTAACAAGTTAAAATAAATTATAAACATAAATTTGAAAAAATGAATTGTAAACTTTTAAGTAAAAATTAAATGTAATATGAAATATAAAAACAATATGGCCGTATAAATTAGAGGTGTGAAAGTCTGTTGGACTAATTGGATTCCTCGGACAAAGAAAAATGTATAACAAGGAAAAGCTTATAATTACAGCTCAATTAATTAAAACCTACATTCCAGCCATTAATTAAACAAATAGGTTGATAAGAATTCGTTGGAAATCTAAACATTAATTAAAAATTTACAAAAACAATGAACAAAAGAAAGACAGTAAGACCAGAGTTACAATTATTATCTGATCATTATGAGTAGAGATTTTGAGGAAGCAACAACTAAAAGAAAATGAAAGAAGAGCGCGGCTAGTGGCGTTAAAGGGACGTGGGTTCGTACTCAATCCGTCTCACCACCGACTCACAATGTATAAGATCTATGCCTGACCTGCTAGAGAGACCGCCGCTTCTGTGACTGAACAACTTAAGATTTACCTAAAGAATCGACAAGAAGTAAAAAACTGGAATGAGAAATAACCCCACAAACTGAGAGAAAAAATCAATCCAGCCGACAGTGAAGGACATACCGTCTCTACAAAAAAAAGGATGATCTCCCACTGGACGGTAAAGAGCACTCGAAAGAAATACTCACGGAAACAACTACAATGAAAACCTAGGTAAAAGCATGCATGCATTTTAATTTTTAATGTTCGTAAATAAATAAACAAGGAACAATCTTGATAGATTTAGAACTCTACCCAATAGGACTTCAAAATAACTTTAATATTTGATCTGTTTTACTATGTTTTATTATAGCCACGTATTTATATAAGTGTGTGTTTTTTTTTTATTTATTGTTATCATCTATTTTTTTATATAAAAGTGAGTGTTATTAAACATATTTATTCTTAAATTGCGTATACTTGCTTTATTCTCCTATCACCAAGCTATGACGGGGGGACGGGACGGGACTGTAATTTAGTGATTAAAGGGTAAGGCTGATTTTTAAAGGTATTCGTGTGCTGCTTGTTCGTGAGAATTTCCCAATTATAAAAAATAAATAGCAAGCGCTCGTTAAATTTCTTGAAATAGTTTGCTTTGTTCAGCAGCCGAGGGTTCTTGATCAGGAAAAATAATGCCAAGATAATATGTACGTATTGCCTTGGGGTTCAGTCAAGAATATGGATATGAAGTTAAATTTGTATCTGTATTAGCTCTCTGCTTGCATTGTAACGGCGGCGTTGGTTAAATAAATAAATAAATAATATCCATTACAGTTGGAGACTAAGCCGGGATATTTCGGTTAGCAAAAGTGATAGTAAACAAATAATAAATAAATGAAAGGAAGAATCAAAGTTGAAAAAAAAAAAAAGTATAATAAGAAAAAAATAATAATATAAAATAATAGAAATAAAATTAATAAAATCAAATCAAACCACCCAAGTAACCATTTCCGTTACTATATATATATAAACAACTAATCACTTTGCATAATAATTATATATTTCAAGGCTTTAAATTCTTTTTTTAATAGTTGCCTATTAATGATAGTAAATCTCCAATATTAATTCAGTAATCTCTTTCATTTAAAAATATCTAAACAAAGAAATCATGAAATATTACATTTTTCATGATTATAGCAAATAATGCCAAAAGCAGAATTAAGTAAATTCAATTTTATTATCATCTTAAAAAAATTAAAAACTATTAAGTTATAGTTTTTAAATGAATAGCATTAAACTAAAAATTATAATAAACATCCTATCCAAATAATTTTAAATTTCTAATCAAAAAGCAACACATTAGATTAAATATTAGAATTACTAAATGCCATAAAAAAAATTGATCAATTATTTTGAAAATAATATATTTCAAGATTTTGAATACTTTTCATTTCTTTCATTTTAAAACACCTCAAGAATGAAACAATTTGCATCATAGTCTTAAATTTTAAATATATATATATATATATAGTTGAAATATAAAAATTCTTACCTTCATTGCAAAGTTCAGCAATATCTGCTCCTACAAATCCATGCAACTGATCTGCTATACTTGAAATTTGACTCATGGTTATATTATGCCTGCCTTTATTTAAATGTTTTAATAATATCTACAATGGTCATAATTTAATCATGTTTTAGTAAAATTAAACTATGAAAAATAAAAGAATTGTAAAATGTCAAAAATTCTGCATTGACAAACTATAAATTTTTATTATTTTTTTAAAAGAATGAACCCAAATATATAGTTAAGTTAATAATAAACTAAAACTCTATTACGTAGAAGGTATACTAAATTTTAAAATTAAAATATAGTTTTCAAAAATAAATAATTGATAGTTATAAAATACTATTATATATTTATTAATCTAAAAAAACTATAAGCTTTATGTATAGTAATTATCATTTTCTCTACTTTTTCACTTGCTGACAAAATGGCAATTTTTATTAGTTCATGTTAATTATTTCATTCTTGAAAAATATCTCTTAATAATGCTTATTAATAAACAAAAATCTTATTAAAATAAAACAGAATGCTGCGTATCCCCTCCTTCCCTCCCAACACCCAACAAAACAAAATGTGTATTTTTAAAAACTTTTTGATTAATAGATGCTAACTACCATTTCATAATTTCTAATGGTTGAAGGCTAGCATGAAAGAGGAAGAATTTTTTTTTTTCTCAGTGATGAAAGTTTATTCATCAAAAAAAAAAAAAAAACAGATACAAATACAGTTAGAAAAAGATTTACAAGAGAGTGATTATATGGTAAATTGAAATTTTAGGAACAACATGGTAAAAGGGGAAGGATATGTGAAAAGGGAATGGGAAGTGAAAAGGGTGTGTAGTCCAGGCCAGTCTGAGATGCATGTCTTCATTGAGCAAGTACCGCATGGGTCATAAACATTTAAATGATTGAGTCCTATGACAGAGGCTGAGAGTTGGAGGATTGCCCAAGTGTCTGTGAGGAGGGAAGATGGGGCTAGTTTGGTATCTCTGGTTTGAGAGAGCGAATTAGGTCCAATAACATTTGATTCACTGAGTGTAATCTCTGGTCAAAAATAATGTCCCATCGGAGTAACCAGAGTGCATAGATGATGAAAACTGATAGTCTAATAGTTGCAAAGACCTCTGTTTCTATGGATTCTTGGAGGTTGAAGATGGTGTTCCTGTGTGAGGAAAGGTGGGAGTTAATGACATGTCTCACTCCAAGCAGAAAGAGACATTTAAGTAGGAAGTGCTGGAGAGTTTCATTGGCAGTTTTACAGAGCTGGCATAAGGGAGAGATCTTGGTGAAACTCCTATGGTTGACCAAAAATTGATTTGTGGGAAGGGAGTGAATGTTGATTTTAAGGAGGAAATCCGAGGAATTTTGCCTCAAGGGACCACCTTTTGAATTTGCAGATTAATTGAGCATTGGTAAGTTTGAGGAATGTAGGGGAGATAATGGAGAAGTCTGTGGATTGAAAACCTCCCAATACTTTAGTTTGCCACTGATGGATGGTATAACAAAGCCAGACTTTTGTAGGATGTTGGCATTGAGTGAGGTCCATGACCTGGGTCTGCCTCTGGGAGTAGAATGTGCACAAGGTTGGCAGGAAAGTGACTTAGGAATGTGAGGATAATGTTGTGAGATCTCTGGATTAGAAGAGTGTCGATGGAGTGCAGGCCCAATCCATTGAAGTTTTTAGGAAAACCAAGTTCTTTTTAGGCTGATGGCCACCACCTTTCTGCCCCAGAGAAAATGGGTGCAAAGTGAATTGATTTTGGATATAAAGGAATGTGTAGGTAGAACAATGGGGAGGTAATATGATATTTTAGAAAACACTAGAAGATTGAGGAGGGTGACTTTCTCATAAAGGGAGAGGTAGATGCTGTGAGAGTGGATGATATGCTTAGATACAGTGTGGTTTGTACCTGTAGCCTCATGTCCTTAGGAGAGAGGATGAGGGGGAATCCGAGGAAGTTGTGTGGCTTGGCATTGAAGGTGAAAAGGATTTGTTTACTGGAAGATATTCCCGCCTGTATATTTCAGGGTACCAGGTGAGGATCTGTTGAAGCCTGGGGATGAGATCGACTGAGGTAAGGAAGACAAACACATCGTCTACATAAGCAAGACATTTGATGCTTTTGCCTAGTGCAGGAATGAGGATGCCAGAGAGGTCATGTTCCAGCCTAAGCAAGAGTGGATTCAGAAATGCAGTGAATAACAAAGTGCTCAGCGGAGAGCCCTGAGGAATTGATATGTTAGATGTGAAGCCGGAGGCAACTTTCCCATCTAGGATAATTAGGATTTCTCTGTTGGACAGGAGATTATGGAGGATGGACAGGAGAGCCTCAGGAATGTTTAGGTCCCTGAGGACACCAAGGAGCAGGTCGACCCTAACAGAGTCGAAGGCTGCCCGGATGTCTAGTTGGACAGCAATGGGCTTGCCATTTCAAGACCGCCTAACATGCTCGATGGTCATCTTAAAGAGTGCAGCAGCCCCAAGAGTGGAGCGCCACTTACAAGCAAACTGTGAGATAGAAAGGGAAGGGAAATATGAATTGTTCTAGTGACTTTTTGATCGTAGACTCAATAAATTTAAGCAGAGGGGTCATCGAAATGGGCCTAAGACTCTTAAGCTCAGTAGGTGGCTGATCTTTCTTAAGGAAGTGGACTAATGTTACCGGATAGAGACCCTCAATGATGCAAGAACCTGAGGTCAATGATGCAAGAACCTGAGGTCAGTTTGTTGATCATATTGAGAGTGATAGGGATGGTAAACTGACTTAGGTGAAAAAGGAGGAACTTGGGGATGGCATGAGGACTGGAGCGGACGTTGTAGGGAAGCTTTATAGTTTGCCAAGTAGCATGGCATGGGTGTTGCCAGGATCAGAGTTGACATTCAAGCTTGATGGCATAATGAAAGGAGAGGGATGTCAGCTTTGAGAAGCATGTGCTTGTAATGGTTTCTGAAATGAAGGAGCAATTCCTAACCTATGTAGAATCTGTTGCCGACCGTGGTGGACAAGGCGGTGGTTTGCTTCTTGTGGGAATCAAGAGCCCATCCCAGGTAACTTCTGGTCCAACAATGTTGATTCCCCACGTACCTCTGGGTGCATTTGATTGAGACGTACTCAGCCAAGGCCTTTTGAGCATCGCGGTATTGAAGTTTCAGCTGGATGATGGTGGTAATGTTTAACGGCCCACTCTCCTGATCATTCAGTTGCTCGGAAAATTTTGTCCATGCAAACCAGTAACTTGCGTGGCCCTCAGGAATTCCAGGTGTATTTGTGGATAGCTTGCAGGATTTCCACAAATGCCAACCATGCAGAAATGGGCTCCATTTGAAGGAAGGATATTGATTTTATGAAGGTATACATAAATTTCTGAAAGCAATGCTATTGGTGTATTTTGTTGTTGAGGAATCATATTGTTCTTCTAAGGCCAAGATTTACTGGGGGGCTAGGGTTAAGGTCAAGGGAAAAGTGTAATGCCTTGTGATCTGAAAAAGATATATGGTATGAAGTTGGGTCAATTCAATCATGAAATGGAGATACCAAGAGTAGAATGTTAATTCAATGAGGGTCTGATGCTTGCGGGTGTAGAAAGAGTAGGTGTGGATGGGGGAAAAGCCCTGGCCATATAATAAATCCACAGAGAAGAGAGATAGATATTTGTTTGTGAAGGACTGGTAGCCCATATTAAAGTCACCCAGAAAAAGAATGGGGAGGTGGTAGCTGTGATGTTGTTGATTCGGTGAATAATATATTTAATGAGGGTGATTTAATGAGGGTGTCATTGTCATTGGAGGGCAGATGTAAATAAATCAAAAAGCTTCTGAAGTGCCCAAATTGCACCAAGATAATAGAGTGAGTGTCAATATGTATGATAGAAAAGATTGAGGGAGAGGTACGTTTGGTGCGATGCGATCTACCAATAGAGTGAGTGTCAATATGTATGATAGAAAAGATTGAGGGAGAGGTACGTTTATTAATGAGGATGGCAACTCCTCCAACAGAAGTCAAGGTGGTAGAATACTTGAATAGACTAAAGGTGGACAAAGTGAAAAAGTGAAAGATTTCTTATTCATTTTTTTTTGTGAAAAGTGACAACTGATAAAAAAAAAGTAATTAGAAGACAATTTGCTTCAAAATACATTTTTAGTGCTAAAAAATATGTAATACCTATATAAACATACCTCTTTTCGATCTAATGCATTTGGTATTCCAATTTCAATTTCTTTTGTAAGTCGACCAGGACGCCTAATAGCTGGATCCAAGACATTAGGAGTATTTGTTGCGGCTAATATCAAAACTTGTTTACCAACTGGCAGCTACATGTCAAAATATAAAGCATTTGATCTTTTCAAATATCTTGATTAAGATATAAAATTATTAAGTGTTATAGATATATTAAATAAAGGATAATTTCAAATTGACTAGTAACATAAAACCAAGCTTGATTAACGTTATAAGTACAAAATTAAATGAATAACTATATTTTAATAACTCAATTACAAACTAATTTTCAGATTAATATAGCATCATTTAGGGCTATTAGTTTTGTCAATGCTTATGTAATTGGCCAGAGTGAAAGAAAATCACCATAGTATAATAAGATTGCCTAAAAATCATCTTTACTTTGATAAATATAAATAAAAATTATTATAAGTGAATATGAGTAAACAATTTAAAACAAATATGAAATATGATAGTATATTAAAAATACCATAATGAATATCATTTTCTAATTATTAATATTCACTTACTATTTGATAAAATCATCTGAGTGGAGTTTATAGGAAGATATTCTGCTGATATAATATTTTCAAACATTTTTATCTTGAGAATGACAACTCAGTTATTTTTAATTTGGGTACATTTTTAGCTCTCAGAAAATCTGTATATTTCTATTTCATCTTTTATTAATCAGCTGAAATTAAGATAGTTTGCTTGCTAATTAATTCACAGTAGCTTCTTTAATAACTGAAACACAGGCTTATTATATACCTGTGTCTATATATGTAATATATAGGGTATAAGAACACAGACTTTCACACGACCCACCACTCTCCACTCTATCTAATAACACTAATAAACTCAAGCACATATATGCTGAAAAGATAAATAATCACCAATATACATATTTCATGCTAAACCAGCAATCATCAGTTGGTCCAGATTATCAACTCCCACACATATATACTATAAGTGCTCAGATATATATTAAGAGAGAGAATATTCATACTTCAATGGACAGGCTCCAATCTACTACACAATCCAACTCTTCAACTGTCCATCCAATTGAAAATCTGATGATGGAATGCTCTAAGGCCACCCTAAGGCCGAGATTCTTGTCACACCCATGTTGACCTAAGGTCAATCTGAACCCCACATGTACAGGACATAATCCATTTAATGCATATGCAAGGATGGGCAGATATCTCTGCAATGTAATAACTGAAACAAATAAAGCAATTTCTAAACAGATATGAAATATTTGTTAAATTATTTATTTAGTGTGCTGACAACAACAAAAACTTTAGTAGTTCCAAGAGAAAAGAAGAAAATGTTTTCTTTAAAATACAAAATGTATGAAGAAATAAACTACTGATGCTATCTGTGCTAGCCACATATCCATTAATTGCATAAGCATTGATATCAATTGTCTTCTAACAGATATTGAAATGATATTAGTAAAAATTTATTCACATTTTTATACCCAACAATTAAAATAAAAATATTCAAAGAATTTTATGATAATGTAATAGATATTCAATATAAAACTTTTTGGTTATCAGCTTTAGAGAGAATATTACAATTAAACCACTAAAATATTTTTTGGAACTGGAAAAATATTCCATGATTCTGAATTTTTTTAATTATGTAATAGTACAGGTATGCTTATTTTTTATTCATAGAAAGCTTCAATATTTCAAGAATATACTTTGAAAATTGAACCAAAAGAAATCTAAATGTATAAAGCTTCTATGCATTTAAAAGAATTGAACATAAATTTAATTTAACAAACAAAAATCAAATGTTTTTATATATAAATATTAAAAAAATAATTTTAGATATAACATAAACTCAAAATATTCATGCCAACATATTCAAATTGCAATTCATAAATTTTAAAAAAATGGTATTTATGATTTAAATAACTGGGTCGGCTGTTTATATAAATGAAAGTAACATCCTTCTTCTATGAGTGAAGATTGAGAAAAGCTTTTGTTTATTTCCAATCACTGGAACATAAGTATAAATGTTGGTAAAATATTTAGTGGTTTCAGGTATTAAAAGCTATGGCACAGAGAAAAGATTTAAAAACAAGTGACAAAATTATGAGCACTGCTAATATAGGTAGGTTGAAATTTTTTAATATTTCACAACCAAACACATATTTTTTAAAAACATTTTAAAAATTATTAAATTTTGCATGATTCCCTGGATCTAATGCTTTCAACTAAATAAATATTTTCATTAATAAAAAACATGTAAACCAATGAAAAATTTTAATTAAAAATTGAAATATTTCAAAACATGTAATTATATCAATTATAATTTTGATCTGAATTATATACGATTTTTTGAATTTTTAAAATATACACTTGATTTATTAAAAAAAAAAATATTGTGAGAAATATCAAATTTTTTTAAAAATAATAATATGATTGTTTAATATACTATGCATATGTTTCTATTTTATAATAAATAATATAAAGCTTTTTAGTTTTAGTGATGGAAATAAACATAATCTGTTTTTTTTTATTATTATAAACAATTTCTGATTTGTTCTTTGTTTTTTCCCGAAAAAATATAATCATTGCAGTTAAAGCTATAGTAGATGGATGTCAATCATTACACCATGAAACCCATTTCAATATACATTATATATATATTGTAACAAAATTAAAAGTTGATAAAAAGAATTAAGATAAAATATTACCATTATAAATATTTTTACCTGAGTCCAAAGGCATTGTAGCCAAAAATATATGAAAACATCAAAATGCTTATCTCAAACATATTGCCATTGTAACATAAATAAAGTGATCAAAAGAAAAGATTCAAATATAAATATTACCATGCCTGAGTAGTAGCTTAATAAACGAAAAAGAGAATCATAGCTTTTATTTTATATCAAAGAAAAAAGAATTAAACATTGTAACTTGCTGAGCATAAGCTATTAAACAAAAGATCAGACTGAGTTATCAATCATATTAAGGGTCATTGGATTAAATGAAACATACTTTTATAATTACATTTCTCAAGATATCACAATATCAATAATTATAAACAAATTATTAAGAACAAACTACTATAACTCAGGTATATGGAAATCAAGTGAGGTGAGTACACTAGTAACTCAATAAAATATCTTCTCAGGTATACAGACAGTAGATTTTATCCACTTTCATTTCTTGATTGGATCTCAAGTGCATGTCTAAGTGAACAACAAGTGAATATGGTCTATCCGGGCACCACTAGGTTAGCTGGACCTAGACAAAGTTATATTAATAACTTTTTCACATGTACCGGGTTTGAATCCCTTTGGTACCTTATGTCTTACAAAATGTATGATTTTGATTTTAGACCCATAGCACTGTATGCACTAATATTTAAGTAAACACCTAGGTAACATAAAACATCTTTAAACTAAAGTGGAATATATAAAATTCATTAGACAGAAATCATTTCTTAGATCTTAACATAACAAATGTGTTTCAATATTTTTTTTATAAGTTTTACTAGCTCAGATTATATTATTATTTTAGGATGGCAATTCATTCATCCTTGCATGAAATAGATGATGGGATGGTGGTTATAATAATACTAAGAAATCACTAAATACTATGAAATCAATATTTATTTATGGCCTTTAAACATTTATCTATCCCATTAATTAAAATGTGATGATGACGATGATGATAATGATAACGATAATGGTTAACCACAGCTTTAGGACTAAGCCTAATCATAAACCTAATTTTTATAAAGAAATTCATAATTATTGCTTAATTTTAGTATATCTAATTGGAACTTAAATAGCTAATATTCACCTTGATGATGAATGATCACACTTAATAAAGACTACTCTTAATGAAATATATACGCCTCGTTTAATAAAATAAACTAATATTTATTGCTGCATTTCTAACATATACATAAAAATTTCTATATCTACATGAAAATTTATATTAACAATAACAACAATAATCATAATCGACTGTTTTAAAATCATAACATTAATTTTTAAATTCTTCCCCCTTTCCCGTAAATGTATTTCAAATTGGATGTCACATTGACCATGATTTTCACTCAAGAAAATGTCTCAAAAAATAAAAAATAAACACTCTTTTTTCTCTCTCTCTTTCGCATTCATACCTTTTACAAATCTAACATGTGAAGTAGAATGATAAAAAAATAAATGTTAGTAAAATTGGAAAGAGCAAGTTTTAGAAACAAGTTTTAAATTATTTTCTCCCACTCTCTTCTACCCTCTGAAATGCTATCCCTTAACTTGAAACAAAATCTAATATTTTTAATACCGCCTATTTTTTCTTTACATTCACACACAATTACATATATGCAACAAATATTATATTATTATGTATGTGCATGTTTTATCCCCATAATAACAAAAATATTATTTAAAACAAAATATTAATAAAAAAATGTGTTACATATTAATAACATTTCATAACTTTAAGTTAAAAGACAATCATATGTTTATCATTATTAAGAAATTCTGGGTTTCAATTGATCTTGGTTGTTTTAAAAGTTCTTTAAACAAAAATATACCACTCTGTTTCTAAAATTTTACTAAGTCTCTGATATCATAAAGAAAATATATAAAAGAAAAACTTATATTACCAGTTCTATTCTTTGTAGCGACTTCCAATAATTCAAATTTATTTTGTTCAATTTCTATAGTTTGCAGCTACCATTTCCGTTTTTCTTTGGAACAATCTCTTTCTTGAGGTGTATAATTATTTGATGATGATGATCCTATTGAGGTTCTTTGCTTTAGTGGACAATTTGGAAATCATTATATAAACTTTTCCTCTCTTCCTGTCAAGCATGATTCTTTTAGTGGATGAAGTACAGCAGTTGTTTTCACATTTATAATTTTTCTTGGGTTTAAACTCAGTTACTGGAACAATTAATTGGACTTGATGATTTAATATTTATCAGTAGATTACTCTTTTTCCTGATCGCCTTCCAATGCAGGTGAATGTTTTCTTCTTTTTATTTAAAAAAACATCTTATTTCTCTCAGTCAGTTGAAAGGTGTAGAATATTATTTTTCAGACCAGACATTTTTTCTTTCCTATATGATAGGCTGGTTGGATGGTCTGGTCAACAGACGAGACATATTAATTTTTCTTAGCCCGCCATCCTTATATTTTCAACATTCAAAACTTGATATTAAATAAAAATGATTTAAAAAAAAAAAGGTTATCTAGCAGAATTAAAAATGTTTGTCTGCTTTAGTTTCAATAATTTTTAAAAAGTCTCTCTAACCTCAACTGATTTTCCAGACTGCTTTTATATCCGATTTTTATTTCTATTTTTGACCAATTCATTTTTTAGCTGGAGAGTGCAATCTTTTTTAGGAACATTAAAAAAAAATCACACACCTGGTTTCCAGACAAACTTTTGTCTTGACGGAAAAAATAGTCTTAATCCTTTTTTACATCTATGTAACATCTCAAATTTGAGCTTCTTTCTTTTGATCTTAAGATGAGACACTTTTAAAATTAGACTTCTCACATCGTCTCTAAGTTTTAACAGAAAAACAACCCTTATAATACAAACTGTTGAATAAAAAAATAATTTAACAGATTTTCTCATTTTTCTTTCAATATTTAATAAATAAAAATGTAGTTTATGTATGCAATGTACACACACACTCATTCAAATTATTTATAAACTGACATTAAAATAATCTAATTGCTAGCTTAGTAATTATAACCCTAATATTTAAAATTAAATCCTTAGCTTTTAAATCCAAATTACAGTTATAGAAAAGCAAAAATAGAAGTATAGAATAAGATATTAAAATTTAGCAAGTGTAGGTTAGTTTTAAAGAGAGTTAATATGTGTAATTTAAAAGTGGCTAACTAAATAGCTTTTATAACACACACTGCCTATACATCTGCGTTATAAATCGATTTAAAAAATTTAACCACTGAATAACCAAATGTGTGTACTACTCTTTTTGAGATTTCTATCAACACACAAACAATTAAAGAATATAACTGTTGACCCACTCTCCTTCTGTCTCGAGCTTTTAAAACTTGATCTTGTAGGGTTTAAACTTGGATGCCCTACAGCTTCCCTTTTTTATGAAAATGTGATGATGATTTTTGTTCAGCATTTTCTTTCATGCACATTACTACAAATTTAGCTAATGACTAAATTGTAATGGCACAATATATATTATTAAGATATTTAATAAGGGGTAGTCTGAGTTTCTGCATTAGTAAATGATTATCACATGGTGAAGTTTAAATGACAGATGCAGTGACATTAGTTTTATATATATGTGTTGATATTGGATTTTTATATATAAATATCCTATCTCTTTTATTCTTTCTCAGAAAGAAAGAAAATGTGAATAGATAGCTGTAACCTTTTATAAGAAATCAAATAATGAAAGGGCTTATAGAAGAATAGTTTGGAATATAAAATAATGAATGAATATGGATTTTTGACAAATGACTAATGATAATAATATATATGTACAAATATATTAAATGAGTACAAATCATACCTGACTAAGTCCATCCATTAGAGTAGTAAATGTTGTTACTACTCTTTTCTCTTGTTCAGTTTGAGAACTATCCCGACGAGGACAGAGAGAATCAATTTCATCAATAAAAATAACACTAGGAGCTCTAAAAAAAATAATATACATTTTTAAAAAAATAAATTTAATAACAAATATTCCCACATAAATAATTTATAAATAAATTAAAATCACTTCTAAAAATTTTATATAAATGTTTGCTGAAACATGGAGTGAACGTTTAATTTATATCCTGTGGGTCAAACTGAATTAATCCTAATTTGAGTAATATACAATTAATTAAAATATAGTATTAAACAGAAAAAAGTATTTTTTGGTTACTGTTCTATAGACCTATGCCTCTGTCAAATAAATAACAGTAATACATATAAATTTACATTAAAAGGTAATATCTCTAAAAAAAAAAAACATTTCAAAAGCTAAAATCACTTAATCATCATTCATAATCATTTAACTTCAAAAAGACAAAGCACTATTATATGCCATTCTATTACTCCCCACACTATTATCCTTTATCTCTTTGCATGGAGCACCTAACTGCCATTTGTTTAGTTTCATCCCATGACTTTCCAAATTTCTGAACTTCTTTATCAACAGTTCTTCTCCAAGTCACCTGAATGAATGCCTCTACCCCAGTGACTATACATTATCCAATTTAGTTTATCTTAAAATATTTTGTATTCTTTATATCTGCTTCGATATATGATTTTGAGTTATATAGATTTTTTTTTTTTTTCAAAAGAAAATTTATTTGACATTGAATCTGTAATGTACATTGTAAACAGTATGTAATTACATTGAATTAAGTAGAACTAAATACATACGAACCAAAGTCTTCGGTTATCAGCTGAGTTAATTCATTAGAGTAAGTTCTGTGATGGAGTACTGCTCCATTTCCCTGTCTTCAACAGTTTAAGTTATTAATAGCTATTCAGCATCTTGACATTACTTCTGATGGGGAATGTTCACTGTATTCATTAGGCTTTGCATGAGAGACCTTCTGCCCATGGCTTTGATTAGATAATGATTGTTTTTCTTTGGAATTTATGGTACATTTAGTCTTTTGTGGTTAATTAACTCCCACGACCGTTTGTGAAGCCATTCCGAGACTAACATTTGATCTCTGATGCAAAGGCCTGTTAACAGACTTTTAAATGTTTCCATGATGTTTGAGTTATAGGATTTTTGAATGATTTTCTTCCAAAATTCTTCATTTGAAATTTAAAATGACATAAAGATATCTATTTGATAAGTTTTTTACAGCTTCTAAGTTAGAAAATAAGGTACTTTTTAATTTTCAAATTTTAATAGAATAAAAGATTTCACTTTAATTCTCAATATTGTCTTGAAATCAGAAAAAAATATGGCGAGACATCTTTTTTTAGCATTTCCATTTCAGTTAATAAAGCTTCCAAATAAAAGAATTTGTTTTGTTTTTTTGATAACTTGATATCAACTCTAAATTACATGGCAAAATTGAAGTTAAGATTCACCCTTCTCATTTTCTTGATGTTATTTTAAGGATAGTTTTTTATACCTCATTAAGGGGTCAATTAATTACAAAAACATCAATGTGGAGAGAGACTTTTGGGCAGCGATTAACAGACTAATGCATATACTTTAAATTTCTCATAATCCTTTATATAGTCAGATCCAAAATCATTATACAAAATAAAAATAAAAGTTAGCAATCCTATATCACTCCTAATTGCATTCTAAAGAGCACAAATAATATATCATTCCTTAATCCTCTGCCAGATCTAATTAGCAAAAATTGCCTTAACCAAATTAATCACTTTTTTAGACATACTATTTCAAATCAGTCTTTTTGAATCTATATAAAGATTTTTCAACATTAACAATGAATACCCTATCTACAAACTGCTATTCATAAGATTGTTCACATACCATGTAATAAAATGTTCAAATAACTTTATGACCTACCTAGTAACCAGTTTGTTCATAATAGTGTATATCAACTGATGTCAAGACATATTTTCTAAAATTATGTAATTTAAAATTTTGTTAGATAGTAATAGAAGTAACATTTTACAATGTTGCACTATAACAACTATTTATTTTTATTTATTTATTGGAGTTTTAATCAGTTTGCCTTTCTTCCACTCTGAAAAAAGTTTTTTTTCTTCTTACATAACAATAATAGTAATAATTCATCTGAAACATAAGAATTTGCTTATAGAGCTTCTCTAATTTAAGTTGTCTAAATGTACAATCAGATGGCATAAACTGCTTATTGTCTAATGGCCTGAACTGCTTACTGTCTAGATGAAATATCTGCAGAAAAGAGATTAAAAAATTCAATATCATCAGCAACACCCAAAACACAATTTAAGACATTCTTTTTCTGCTATTCAGGCATAGCTTTCTGCATATTTTTCACTGGTTAATTACAGCAGAACTGCTTTCAAGTCAATATCTTGGTGAAGGAATATAAATTTTTTTGTTGATTTTACAATCTAGTGTTCAAAATTCAATAAATGAAATGTGAAACAATAAAGCTGGAAGAGAATAGTTAAAAGAAAAAATGCAAATGTAAAAAGAAAGACAGGTTTGGTTTAATATATGATAGAATAAAATAATTTAAATGAAAAAAGTAAAACTGTAGAGATGAAATAATTAATAAAGATAAAATAATAAATTACTAATAAAGAAAATAGATTCGCAGGAAAGATGAAAATATATTAACAATTTGTACAATAGAAATAATAAGACTTAATTTATATTACTTCTCAAAAGAAAAAAAAAAACAAGCAGATAATGATAAAATACAGTGTGCAGAAATGAAACAAAAATAAAAACTTTAACTAATAAAATAATTGACAAATCACAAAAAAATATTGATTCCAGTTAAATCATTAAAGCCTAGGGATAAATTTGAAAATTTGAAAAAATTGAGGCAGATATTTCTGCTTCTTGTATTATTTAAAATACATTTAGGTAAGCTGTTAAATGAATAACATTTTGATAATAGAAATGACATTATGGATAGAAAGTTTCATAGAAGCAGAGTGCTGATAACCCAAAGGAAATACTTGCTGCTAGTGATGGTGATCTTAACAAAATGTTGTGCATAATTGACAGAGCTTCAAGAAACTTTGGAATAAAAAGTAATGCAACTAAAAGTAAAGCAGAAAAACGAAGTGAGAGAAAAAATAAATAAATATAAGCATTAGTTAAAGAGAAGAATAAGTTGGTTAACAGGATGCAAGTAGCAATAAAAAATTAAGATTAAAAAATGTAATAGCTAAATAGACTTTTAATAATATTAGAAAAGCATTCTATGGCCCAATAAACTTATTTTTAAAAAAAGCTTGTTAAAACTTTGTGTGGGACAATCATGTAAAAAGTTAAAAGAAAAACCTAGAGGCTTTAGAAATATGAATGAAAAAAATAGATTGGAACGATTAGCAAATACAGAAGTATTAAAAAGAGTAAATAACATTTTTGAGTTATTAAGAAAAGGATGAAAAATTGCATGTGTAAGTAATTTGAAATGAAAATCATGAAAAGTAAACATGAAAAGAATGCAGGATTACATTGATCATTTAATTTGAAACAGAAAAATTATAAAAAATAATTTAGAAAAGATTGTAGAGAATATGAAAAACAGAGAACAGATAAAAGAAGTTGATTGATGATCTTAAAATAAAGTATGAATAAATGAGAAATAGAGCAAGAAACATAAAAGGTTGGAGAAAGGGTTTGGCTTGTTGTATGTGATCTACTTTTTAATAGATAAATAATGATAAGATTATGATTAAAAACATACAGATTCAATAATGATAATCTGAAATCACTTTTTTCTTGCAGACAAAATTACAACAGAATACATCAGATTTCACGACTGTCTCATTTTAATATCTTGGAATAAGTTAAGATTTATTGAATTCATATGGTCTTATTTTATAAAGTACTGAAATAAACTGATGAACTTGACTTTCATGAGTGCACATTTCTTTTTTGTTTTTCTTAAATTGACACTTTGAGTTTCGATTAGTCTAGAAATTAATGAGTTTCATTTTTTTCCTAAATAGTATGATTAAAAAGAAAAAAGAAATAAACTTTAATAATTAATTTTTTTAAAATATATTTCTGTACTGTTTATATAAATATTAAAAAGTTATATAAAATGTTATCATAAATATAAATACATAGACCTCCTTATATTTGCAATCTCCACATCTGAAATTTCAGTTGACATGATTAAAAAAAATTTAATAAAAAATAATAAAAAAGAAATGTTCTATATTTTATGTTTTTAGTTCACAGGATACATTTACACATGTATATGTGCATTAAAAACATATATCATAATACAGTTCACTTCTCTCTATAAATTTCAGTTACTGCACCACAACTTGGAACCAAATGCCACAATACAAAGGACTACTATATATAAATTTTAATCACTAAATATTTACTTTTGGATTATGAAGAGATTATTTAGATATAATAAAATTTTAGTGTAAATCTATATTCAATAAATATTAAAAAAAATAATTATTTAATATTAACACTTAATAGTTGATTTAAGTTTAGAATAGCCTATGATGTTTAAAGACACAACAAATATATGGCAAAGAAGTAAGGGTGTATTGTTGAATTAGTATTACAAGACCTTTTTTAATCTAACAAAATTGCTAATCAAGAATATCAGTTTCAAAAGAAATTTTATTGATAAAAAACTTAGTATATTACAATACAAATGAAAAAAAAACAAAACAATATAAAGAACTTAACATATTTACAATTTGTTAGAATTAGGAAAAAAAAAAAATTACCTATTGTTAGCATACAAAATTGTAATATATACCAGATAATAGAAGAAAGAAAAATTGAGAAATATATCTCACTATACTTTAGAGCACATGAATAAGTGACCACAGATAGCTGGAGTAATTTTTTTATCTATCTGTTTGTGTCTAATTTGTTTTTAAATGTGTTCATGTGTGTTCTTGTATCACTGTTGTAAAGAAATAAGCATCTTGTGCACCAGAGAGCATAAAGTATAAATGTGACAATTCTTATTTTTGCAAAGCAAGCTTCTGGAAAAGAGTTAATGATCGATTGAATTGTATTATTATTTTTCTGAAATATTTTTGTGATGTATGAATGAACATCTTGGAGGCTACTACACTTAAAAAATAGGAGGTTTTGATCTTTTTTCTTGAAACATAATTGACAAATAGTTTCTGTATTGATAATATTCTCTTATACCTCAAAAAATATAATATAGGTAAAGACCCTATATTTATATTGAGCCATAAAATTGAAATATTTTGGCTCAAGAGTCCAATATCTATACAAACATAAAAATTTTATTAACAATACATTCCAACTATATTGTAATGATCTATTGCAAAATATATGTTGTAAAAACCACATGTGTGTCTATCTGTGTTACATATTTTATAATTTGAAATAATTAAACAAATTATTAAGAAAAAGAGAAATGAAAAATAGTCTGAAAAAAAAAAAGTAGATTTGCAAAAATGAAATCAATAAAATAAAAGACTGCATCATTTTCTTTTAGAATAAAACTGTCTATTAAGAATAGAATGGGGGGAAAGAATCATGACAGATAAGGATTTTAAAACCTGCTCTCTTCTTTTTATAAACTAAATTAAAAAAAAAGGTAAATGTTAAAAGAATAAATAAATGTGAAATGTTTTAAAATAAAACTGACAATAGTATTAATTAGTAAAAAACAAAACTCTAGTAAACTATCTCATCAGCAGGAATGTGACAAGAAAGTAGATGAATCTAAAAAAAAAGATTAAATAAAAATGTAAAATTAATTAAACCAAATTAAAATTATGATTAAAAAAATGAACAATAGGAGTTAGGTATAAAAAAGGCAGCTTGTCCATTGTTTCAGTTCAAATTTCAAGTTTGTTGTCAAGTTTCCAGTTTCAATTAGCAGAATGGTAATAATTGCAGAGTTCACCAATTCATCGATCCATTCATCACTGATATTAGCACTGAGGGCATAGTTAATGTGAACCTCAGTGAGCCAGTCCTTACTGCTAAGGAAAATATAAATGTAAAAGCTACAGAAATAGCAACATGCATTGCTAGAAAACTTTGGAGTGTTTGGCTGGGTTTCATGCCCTGGGTCCTCAGCTCTATTAACTGCTCTTGCCTGAGATAAATGCCTCAACTCTAGCATAGGCATTGCTACATACTCTCTCTCCCATTAACCATCTGAAGAATGGAAGGAAACTCATGAAACTATCACTGGACACCAAAAGGGTTGAAATCAGAACCAGTGGAAATGTATCATTTTGATATAATAAAACACCTAGGTAAATATACTTTTTCAATCGTAAATTGTCTAGACATATATTTTTTTTAATGAAATAGAACTATAATGAGGGACATTTTTAATATTGAATCTCTTAACAATTAATATATACGTATTTATTCTTTTGTGTTAAATTGCACTGTTATATTTATTTAAATATATATATGTGTGTGTGTGTGAATAAATAAATGTTTGCTTAAAATGTTGCTTGGTCTACATTTTCTCTCTCTCTCTTTTAACTGTGTCACCAGTAATTTAAAAATTAGAAATATTTCTATGTGATAATTAGTACTGCGCTGGGTCCCTGATTAAGATTGTGAGTTAGCCTGGGTATATTTCAAGCACTGAGTCATCCGGGCATGCCAGCTATATATAACATATATGGCTGGATGGCGCTTGAGAATTGTTTTCAAAACAAATAAAGTTCTTTGGATGGCAGGCATTATCACAGCAGTATGGAAGGATGCTAATGCCAAAAAAGATGGTTGGGGTTGTCTGTTTGTGTAACCTCAATCTGGCCATAGGTATTGTTGGTGGTTAATCTATCAATAATATTCTACACCTCTGCTTGAATGTGCAATTGCAGGAGGCGTTAAATAATAAAACGTTAATAAATAACCATATGAGGAAAATAATAAAATGTAATAATTAATATATGTTAAGAAATAATTAATATATCAAAATAATTAATAATGTATAATAAAAATGATAAATATAAAAATATTTTTAGTCAACGGATGGTTACAAATGACCAGAAAAGTTCATGTTGTGTATGGATTGTTATGATATATATACACTTTTTGGTCAAACATTGCACAAGGATGATTTTGTTTTTTCATATAACTTAATGACATGTCATGTACTAATTCATTCGAAAGTATATAGTATAAATAATACTTAAAATGAGAAAAGAATAATGCATATATATATATAATAATAATAAAAAAAGATATATCCAGTATAAGTGGGATTTCTATTTAACAACAGTGAGATTTCTATTCAACAACACATTTTTAAAAATACCATATCTAAGTTAAACTATAATTATAATTTTTAAAGACAACTATAAATAATTTATAATAATATATTTCAACAATAAACTTCTATAAACATGATCAAGTATTATTTCTTGATAATATTGTCTAGTTATTCTATTTTATTTTGAACAAAAAATAGACAGTATGGACATATTATATATAAAAAAGAAATTTTACATATATCAAATAACTACATTTATTCAATTGTTAATTACTAAGTTAACAAATCATATAAAATGTCAAATTTTTAGTTAAATAACCAAGTTAACTACAAAACTTTAATGATATCAAATAAAAATTTAAATATTCATAAAATGAATTTTTAATAAGTCAGTTATAATCTAACCTATTTTGTGCCTCTTGAAAAATTTCCTTTAATCGTGACTCTGTTTCACCAAAATATCTAAGAGATAAAAAGAAAAATGTTTGCTTACAGCATTAAAATGCAATAAAATTAAAAAAACAAAAAAGAAATAAAATTAAAATCTTATCAATATATTTCTATAAAGTAAAGAGAAAACTTGCTTGCTATATATCTGAGATGCAGTGATTGTCAAAAATGAAGAACCTAATTCATTTGCTATTGCCTTTGCAATACTTGTTTTTCCTGTCCCAGATGGACCCTGTAGTAAAATTCCTGATGGAACTAAAAAAAAAAAAAATTTGAATATTTAAAAAGTTTGTATGTGTTTGTATCTTTAGCTATGTTACTATATAAATATGAAACTTTGTGACTTTAAAACTCACTGAGAAAGGCAAAAACCAGAAACTAGTCTGATAATGGGAATTTTATAGCACTATAGTATGTTGTGTTCACTGATTACTCAAGGTTACAATAGATGGCTCGAAAGCAGAATGAAAAAACAGTAAATAAAATTAAAACAATTATTATTCATAAAATTTTTAAATTGCTTCATCTAATGTTATTAAACTTTATGCAACATTTAATAGAATCACACCTATAGATATCATTCACAATTTATTACTTATGAGCAAAACATAAATAAAATCTATAATTGAATCTCTACACTAAATACTATCTAAAACAGGCAAAACTCTCCATACAGTAGTGCCACTCAGTGCTAACCAGAGTAATCAATGGATGCCAGAAGGCTTGTGCATAAAATCCCTATCTAGTACATACTCATGCAATATCCCCAGACTAGTTTCTGGCTTGTGGCCTTTGTCAGTGAGCTTTGGATCTGAGAGCACTGCACCTAGATCTTAGGATCTAATGCAACCCTCCTGGGTGCAGTGCTCTCAGATCCAAAGCTCCTCACTGACAAGGGCCACAAGCCAGAAACTAATCTGGGGGATATTGGATGAGTAGGCACTAGATAGGGATTCTATGCACAAGCCTTCTAGCATCCATTAATTACTCTTGTTGGCAATGAATGGCACTACTGTATGGAGAGTTTTGCCTGTTTTAATAACAGTAATGTGCTAGCATAAGAAATAGTGATCATCTGATGTTTAGTGGTTAAATACTATCTACTTAAAAAATTCAATGGAGAATTTTATACCATGAAAAATGAATAGCTAATTAATCTTTTTGTTAATAAGATTATTTGCGGCCTTGATCCCATGAAGATTGAGGTTAAATTAATTCAATCATTCTTACAGAATTTCTCTAATGCATCTGTTTGTTGTCCAACTATTTTGATTCAATTGAAAATATATTTGTTTAAAAAATGAAATCAAACTCAGATGCACAACTGAATATAAAAATTATTGAAATCCTTTAACATTCTTAGATTTAAATATAAAACAGAGAAAACAACAACACCCCAAATCACTCAATTATATTGTTAAATTTATTAACATTTGAGGTTATATCATCCTTACTCCGAATGTCGTATAAATTTTCCAGCTTTAAAATGTTTAATTTGGAATCATCTTTATATAAATTTGAAACCCCTAAAAAAAAAACCATATAGATAAAATTTATAAAAAGTCACAAATAATGATAAAACTTTATTTCTGCTACAATGTAGATATTTATTAATTTAAAAAAAAATAAATTAATAATTTGAAAACTATGGGGAAAAAATAAATAGTTTAAGCCATTTAATATAGTAATATGCTCTGTTATTTAATGTATTACAGTAAGACAAAAGTTGATTTACTGATGAGTTATTTGATACATCTGCTAATATAATCAACTTAGGGCCAACATCACAAATATATATATATATATATATATATATATATATATATATATATTATAAAAAGAAACAAACTTCTCATTCATCCAGCAAAAAATTAATATTTTATATAAGAAAAGAAATGATAAAAAAAATAAAATTGAAATAATATATTGTATACTACTTAACTCAAAGAATATCATCAACACTAGACATAAAGCATTCAACTCAGACACTCATGTTTTTTAAGCATGAATATGATACTTTATACTGAAAACATATTAAACTTACTTTAAATTTTATTCTGTAAATTATGTTAACTTTAGTGTCAGTTTGTTTTAGTACAAGTACATATCCACATACATATATTATAAAATTAGTTCAATTTTTCTATACTAATCTAATATATTAAACAATTTTTGCTAAAAATTCATTGATTTAAAAGATTTTTCTATTATTTCAAAATACACAACTTACCACTTCTAAGTAATCCTTGTTGAATTTGTTTAAATATTTCTACAATTTTCCTCAGTTCATCTAAAGTTTGACACAATCCACCAAGTGAATCAAAAGTGATGTCAGATTTTTTCTTTTCTAAATGCAAGAATTCTAAATTAACAATATCTATTATGGTATCAGAATAAATATAGTAGAAGTTAGTAGCATCAAATTCTTTTGGTAAAGAATAACAATTTTTAGTCCTGACAGGAGTTGAGGACAAGTGACCACTATCATTTTCAGGAAAAAACTTGGTTGGGGAATTTAAGGAGAAAGAATGCAATTCCTTTTTTCCATTTTCTTCATTTGATATATCTAATAAAGACAAATCGAATGTTAAATGATTAAGAGATGATGTTTCACTTTCATTTAATATTTTTTCTTCTGAAGTTTTCAGCACATCTTCATCAGTTGAAATCACATTGCCTTCTATTCCTTCAACAGTAATAACAATTAATTTGCATGGTTGTCCTAAATACTTAAATGAAATAATATTTCCAGCAGTAAAAAATAAATTATCTGAAAAAAAAAAAAAAGAAAAAAAAATGTTATGTAAATACTATACTAGAAAAAGAAGACAAAATATTCACAATTGCTTATATTTCAAGTATTTACCAAATTATTTCACTGTATCAAGCTAAAAGTTAATCATAAACATATCTATACTACATTTATAGTTTAAAAAACACATTTCATTTTAGTATCCTAAAAATCTAAAGTTGAAAAATGTTTTCATTAAATTGAATCCTCACTTTTATTATTTTGAAAAATAAATATTTCTTTAATTCTTTTTTTGTTTGTTTATTAAAAAAAAATACCATATAATATCTTCAAAATTAAAGTTAGAATAATTTTCACTATATTTAGCAGAATTGTCCACTCTTTTGGTTTTTTTTTTGGTTAATCTTTTTTCAAAATAAATCTTACCACAGTAACAAGATTCTGTAAATTCTTTCCTAGTTTACTTTAACCTTTTAACAAAATTAAAAATTTCAATTGTGCAAAAATAATATATTCAACAGTTTTAAACATCTAGAAAAGAAATTGATTTGTTATTTTCCACTTCCATAGTAAATTTAATATTAGAATGCCAATTATTTAGAAAAACAAGAAAAGAATTTAAGGCATCAATGCCATGAGGCCATACAACAAATGTATCATTCACATATCTTAGCCAAACAGGTTTCATAGTAGCTGCATTTAAAACTTGACTTTCAAAATTATCCATGAAAAGATCAGCAATTATAGATGATAATGGAGATCCCATAGAAAGTCCTTTAATTGGTTGTTGTTGTTTTTTCCAGATGTTTTAATTACAAGAAAATGTGATAAAACCTTTGCAATATCAGTTTACAGAAAATCCACCAATACAAATAGATATCTTAATTTTAATTCTCATCATCACCCTGCTCAAATATTTTCTGTAGCAAAAAATCTTTTGACTAGAGCTTATAGTTTGTCTGATAAAGATCATCTTGCTCAAGAAATAGAACTTACAAAAAAAAGTATAGTTTCTAATGATTATAATAGAAACATCATATCTAAGGCTTTACATAGCATTGATGCTAAAGTGAAAAAGAGGATAGAATTGACAAATCATCTTATAATAGAGTGGTTTTACCTTATATTAAGGGAGTTACTGATAGAATCAATAGAAGACTATTTTGTTTTAATATAAAGACTACTTTTTCTACTGGCAAAAAAATTGGTGAATTTTTACATAAACTAAAGATAGATTATTTTTGGAACACCAGGGGGTTTATTAAATTCCATGTTTGCAATACTCAAAAAGCTATGTAGGCCAGTATAATAGATGAATAAATGTTAGAATTAAGGAACATAAAAATATTTTTAGTCAGAAAATCAACACATCAGTTTTTACATCCCATTTTTTTAGAAATTGTCACATAGCTAATTTTGACATTGCAAAAATACTTGATAATTTGGAAAGGTATGATTTAAGAGCCATAAGAGAGTCAACTGAAATATTAAAGAGACCTACTGGTTTAAATAGGGCTGATGAAGCTCAAAGTATTCCAGCTATGTGGAAACCTCTCATTTATCTCTGTCTTCTAAAATTAACTTAAAAATTAATCGGTGAAAAAATTGAAGGAAATAACATTTTGATAAGCCTCATATTTTGAATGCTAAACTACTTTAAGCTGAATCTCATTTCTCATATCGCATTCACGCACGTTTCTGTTTGAGATCTAACAATTTTTCCTTCAAAAGTTAACCTTGACAATGGCGGATGCTAGTTCATCGAAATATCGATATGTAATGGAAAATAATCCATGGTTTAATCCAAAAAAAAATTTATCTATATCATTCTACCATGAAAACATCAAATATAATATTCTATTGTTATATATAAATCTTTATTGAGATATGAAATAGTTGTAAGCTTCCTAATATTAATAGATTAGCATTATTGCAAGAAAAAAACTGATATAATAGAAGAAAATTATAAAAAAAACTGGCTATAAAAACAATATTTTATTATTTAATGAACTTCTTGATTATACAATTATAAAAAAAAAAAAAATTCTGCTAGTACTTTCAAAAAACCTTACATAAAACAGTTTGAAATATGACTAAACAGACACATATATAGTTTCAAAATATTATAATAAATATGGAGCTAGAACAGGAAAGCACTATGTTTTTAAATTATTCAATAATTTATGTAATGAATTAAAAAGTTTTCAATATTATAAGGGAATAAAAATCATATTAAAAAAGAAAAAAAAGCAGAACTTTAGTATATAGCAAAATATATATAGTTATATAATATGACAAAATCAATATTTTTATTATATATAATTAATATATAATTAAAATGTAACTTTGTTGTTATTATTATTAGCATATTTTGTATTATATTTAAAATCAAAGAAAAAATAAATATATAAACTGCTTATGAAAATTTTCTTCTACATAAAAGTACAATTAAGTCTTATAGAGAATTTGAATGAATAAAGAGAATGCATAAACTAAAAAAAAAATGAGAGAATTAAAATCTAAAACTTTTTATATATTATTTAAGTTAGAATGAGTAAATTTGATTATTTCATTAAATATTACCCATGCTATTACATTGTAGATATTTATCCCATGTCTATTGGTGGACAGTAAAAAAATTAATCAAGATTAATTTAACATTTAATGATATGTCAAAATTATACCTGACAAATGTACTAGGCCAAATCCCCATATGTATATCTACCAACTATAGTATGTTTATCTCAATATTCTTATTGTAATGGGGGAAGGATATAATCGAACTCTGCTGCAATAAATAGGACAAATACACAGTCATATACTTAGGCATTATTATAGAATATATTATTACTAAAATTTCCAGGTCACTTTATGATAAACGCTTATTGTATTATAATTTATTTATTTTTTTAATGAGGAAAGCTCATAAAAGAAAGGTATGAAGGAATACACGTGTTCTGATTTTTTTCTTGTTGCCAAACCTGTTTATGCACATTGCTATATAGACGTATGTGTATATTTAAATTAATGGAATATGAATATCTACAAGATTGAAAAAAAAAAAAAACGTTTTGTTTGATAAATTTTTAATAAAATGTTAAAATTTAAAAAAAGGATTATAAATTCCAAGATGGAAAACTTGTTAATTTATAGAAAAGGAAAAATATTTTGCTAAATACATGCAAAGAAATTTTATTTAGAGATAAGCCAAAATAGAACAATAGAAAGTGACTTTTCAAATCCTGGGAATGTTGGACACTAATTAAGAAAAAGATGTAAAAAGCTTTCTTACCATACATACCAAAGAAGATGAATGGAATGTTAATGGAAATAAAATTAAAAAAATAAAAAGAAAGAGAAACAGTTAGGAGAAGGGGTGAAGTTGGCGATTCTTAAAATAAAAAGAAAAAATTTTCTTAATAATTATTAGAAGTTTTGGTTGTCAAAAAAAACAAGCTTGCTCATTGCATATATAAAAAATCTAGATCAGCGCTATATATTGTAACAGGAGAAAGATCTTTGAGATTCGCATATACTGACCCTGGGGGCGCCACTATTCCGAAAAAAGAAACTAGACATTTATTTTAGGGTGGACAGGATATGTGAATCAAAAGGGCACCGAACTACACTCAGGGAGGAACAAGATATCTTAAATATTATTTAGACAGTTGAGAAATCAAAGCACAAAGACAAACATCAGACAAATAAATTTAAACAATTTATTAATTTTATAAGTTAGACAATATAGTAAAGACATCTAGCCACGAATATAAAAGTGACTTATGTTAACATACGTATATTTACCAGAGAGTGCACAAGAGTACGACAAACATGAAGGCATTAAACATTTTGGCAATAAAATTCTCTCACTTAAAATATAAGAAATGGTTAGGATAATATCTTCTTGCTGGCCAGTTGTAAAATTACAAAAACAAACAACAACCCTAGCTTCCTGAATCAGGGATAATAAATCAGATACTGTCCCGCCGGAAATCAACATAACCAGCGCGAACGTCCGAGCAGTAATATTCTAATTACTGTCGTTTAAACGCCACAGGACTGCTGCGCGTAATACTACATTCAAAGTAAACGTGGTTGATCTCACCTACAAGACAGCAACAGATATTTGATTACGATCTTACGTAATCCAGAAAGAAATAGACTATTTTCAGACAACCCGAAGAAATAACTTGACAAATAGCCAGCAAAAAGATTTTATTGTTTGCACAAACAGCGCAAACGAAACATGTTTAAAGATTTTTTATTGTACAACTAAGGGCAGGTAAATAAATAAAGATTACGAAAACTGCCAATGTGTTTTGTAATAGTTAACGAAATAATCAGGTATATATTAAACATATAAAATACAATCACCTTATGCACCCCCTGATAAACGAAAATTGCAAACAAACTTGGAATCTTAAAACTAAGATTCCAAGACACACTTTAAATACTAGAAAAGAGTACATGCGGATAATAAATAATTAAAAAAAAACAATTAATACCATTTTAAAACATATTTATCATTAGATTGAGCGGAGATTTAATTAAACGCAATTTATTTACCCAGGCTAGAATAGGAAAGAGTTTAGCTTACGGTAAGACAGAGTCCTAGTGATTTAGTGACGAGTGCGCACTTTTGATAATAGTTCATCTTTCAGGTCCTTTGACAGCGGCAAGGTAGAGGCAGTGTTTATTTTAGAGGTTCATGGTATGACTGAAGAAGAGCTGGTAGTCGTGGGTCCGTCCTTTGTTTTAAATTAGCCAGACATTCTAATGATGGCAAAACTCACAGCGGTGGATTTTGACATCTTGCACAGCAACGAAGTTTGTCAATAATTATTTAAGTTTTTAGTAGGAATTAAACGTCCGAACAGCTACTCACAATGGTATCTCTTTGCCTGCCATAATCCAAGTGTGTATCTAATAATGAATCCATCTCTCTCTCTAAAAATTGGCAGGCTATCCTTGCCTTGCTACATTTCCCGCGCAAAACTTTCATTAGCGTCCATTCTATATTCCAGGCAGGGCAAATATTAATTTCCCACTCAATCTAATTTAAGACTTCCAACCAGGGATAATTGAAACAAAAACAACAAATACAAAACTAAATCTCCGCTTTTTTTTTTTTAGAATTAACTTTAAAAATAATTACAATAAAAGCAACAGGAATATATAATTAGCAAGCTTGTCTGCTTTTAATCAAATTGATTAAAACAGGTGGCGAAAGTAAACTATTTTAAAATCAATTTTATAAACATTAAATGATCTACTTTAAATATAAATGTGTATGTGTTTTAAATAATAATAAAAATTTTAGCATTAGACATTTAATGAAAATGAAATTGCTCTTCCTTTATTAATTTTAGTAATAAAACCATTGAATTGGAAATCGGCTCAATGTATTGGCAAAATATGGTCAGGCTGGGGTAGAAACTTAAACACGCGGGGTGTCCAACCTCCCCCCCTCCGAATGTATAATCGCTGTCAGTGTCTTAGAAGAAATGTTACCCCTAAGGAAATTGCCTCAACAAAATAATATTGCTGGACTGTTGTGCTTATGATACTTGTCGAAAGAAACAAAAATTAATAATAAGAAATAATTTTGCAGAAGTGAAACATAAGCTCCAAAAATTCAATTTGTCATTTAGGAACCGGAGATTATCATTCATCAGGTTGATTCAACCATTTCCCCGGGGAAAACGCAGGTACTGTTTCTGTTTGTACATATATGTATGACATGTTAGTAAGCTTACATGATTAAACTCTATGCTTGGGAAAAAAATTATAGACTATGTAATCAGAAAAAAAATTGTTAGTTGGCCTAATTATGAACTCTTTCAATTGCACAGAAAAGTTTAAATTAATTCCATGTGCTGTTATTATTAAGTTGTCGTGCTTGTGTATGTGGATTTTTGGTAAACAAAAAAAAAAAGAAAACTATCAAAAAAAAAAATCTAGAGGGACGGAAAATAATAGGTTGATATATATAAAAAAGGGAGAAATAAATAATCTGTTAATGCAATATGTCTATTGTAAATGTGATTTGAAATAAGGTTAGTGAATATTGTGTGTGCATTAACATAGTGAAAATATTTAAATGTTAAATGAAATAAATCAAGGCACTGTTGATTGATGTAGATATTAGTACAAATAAACATGTATTAAATAGCGAATTAGCCTTTGAGTATTTTTTTTTTTATTAGATTAAAATAGGTTAGACCTACTCCCGGTAATTTTACCACCCACCCTGAGAAAGCTAGCCAAAGGTTGAGTCATTATAACATCATATTATAGACTTCATATTTTCCAGTATAATCCTTACCTACTGGTAAGATTGGCACTTGGAGTCTCTAGTGAGACATCCATAAATATACTGTGTAGAACAGTGGTGCCCAACCTTTAACTTGACGCGAGCCAGTTGAGAATTTAAAAAAATTTGGGGAGCCACAATTATATATTACATTTTTCATATTACATTTATAAACATGGTACTTGGGTACTAAACCTGCAATGTAGGGAGATAGGTGGGGGGGGATGGCCTATTCACATTGGTATCAATCCGCCGTTTCTAATGTGGCCAAAATAACGTGTACACGGATCTTTCTCGATGAAAACATCAATATATACAGCAAAATATATATGTGTACACGAATCTATCTCGATAAAAATAACTATTTACAGCACTAAACATCAATATATTGTACCCTTACTTCTCGATATATAATATAATTTGAAATACAACTAGCTCAATTAAATTATTCTGCTTAATTAAAAATTTGTATATCTATCTTTAATTTACTTTTATATTATCATATTCTACTTAAATTTATTATCAATTATCAAAATCAATATATTTCTATAGTATGTACTAATTAAATAAGTATTTAACTAAAATCATGAGACTATGAAGTAAAGTTACAAAGTAATAAGTAGATTTACATTAAGTCAATATCTTCCAAGACATTGTCTCAATGGCATAAGAATACTGTCACCTCCTTATTAACTTACTACTACCTCTACAGCATTCTTATGGCTTTTAAATAAAATAAATTATCTTTAATAATAATAAATAAATAAATCTTAACTTTTAATTTTTAAAAAATATAATTAAATAATCTCAGGTTCTTCTAATTATCTTAAAGTAATGATAACTCATGTAAATAAGTATGATATGGGATTTTATATCAAACCTAAATACACCTAACTTATACTAATAATAATAATACTCAATACTAGTCCTAGGGTATAACCTAGTCTTATTTATTTTGGTTATATCATCAATCATTAAATAAATAAATAATCATGTATATATCTTTTATCTTCATATAGTATCTTAATCTTGGAATAGATCAAAATCTTATAATTCAATAATCTGTGGCAATAAATAATATTGTACTCTTATATGTGCATTATAATAACCTTATGACCATAATAATATTATATGTTAATGTCAATCAATTCTTATAAAATGATATCAGGAAAATATTGTGTCTATTTCTAAATAATAATAATAAATTCATATTGTGCAAATATTATGTTTGTTCAAATTATCTGCTGTCAAATGCTGTGGTGCAAAATAATGAACTCGACACACTTTTAAAACAAATTAAACAAATTTATTTACATTAACTTTGATTAAGAATTTATTTACAATATGTACAATTCAAATTTGGAAAACAAAAGAAAATAAAAATAAGAAAATAATAATACAAAAATGTTTACACTGTTATTAGCTCATGCTCCTATTAAATAATCTATACATGCTTTTAAAATGCTATACTAATAATACTGAAGTATGTTTTTGAAAATTTAGATTTTAAATAAATATCAGTGAACTTCAATTATTACACATAAAAATTTATGTAAATAATCTTTATGTAGCATATGTAAACCATTAAACTTTATTAATTAAATTGCTACATCACTTAAGTATTGCTATTATTCATTTTATAATGTACTAGTATGTGTTTACTTTATTATCAACATTACTTTAATAGCATAATATAGAAACTAATGTATCCTTGTAATGTAATAACAAATAATTAATTATAATTTTATATTTCACTTAATACAATTCATGCTATATGTTTTTATTAAATATGCATTACATATATGTACTGTTAAAATAATAATATTTAAATTATTCATCAATTTCAAATTCATAAAGCACTATATTAGATAAATTTTATGATTCTTTTCTGTGTGAAATTATTACTTTAATCTATGTGTTATACTACTCCTTCCTAATAAATTTCTATCTACAAAACATCCTTTAAAACTTATTTAAATTTTCCGAAAAACAACTTTCAACTCTAAATAAAATACTAATTCCAAACTATTTATGCTTCATTATCTATACTTGGTAAATTTTCAACCTAAATATAAACTTCTCCATAAAACTTAACGTAATTTATCCAATAAAACAACAGTAAAATATAGACTTTTAAATCTATTCCTAACTTGCAATAAAATAATTACCCATGAATAATAAATATAATTCTAATACTATAACATAAAATATCAAAGTTTATTAACGAAAGAATCATATAATTATTTCTAAGCTTCTTATGTAATGTTGTATCATATTTATATCATAAATTCAAATTATGCATATTTAAATAAACTGTCACTGCCAATATAATGTGTGTGTATTTTTAAAATAATCATACATTCATTCAAAATAACCTATCATTCGGTTGATCTAAAGAAAACATATTAAATACATTAAAATTATTATTATTATACAATTTTTTACCATTAATAATGTCCTAATGTACAGTCCATCTTCCAATATTCTTCGGAATTACAGCTTCATAGAATAAATTACATTTATACTTACAATCATTCTTTAACATATTACGTTTTATATTAATTATAAGATAGACTTATGCAATTAATTATTATATTACTTTAGTTATTAATTTTAAGAAATGTACCTATCTTATTTTTTAATAGATTAATATTATTTAACTTTTATATTAGATAAATAAAACAAAATTTATATTACATGACTCCAGCGATGTTTTCTTTTCCACCATAAAGTTTTTTAAAAATCCTAGGCACATATTCACTAGCACACCATTTCCTGTTTCCAGTCCATCACGTGTTTTTAAAAGTTTATGAAAACGAAAATGTTCTTTTTTTTTTTTTAAAACCAAAACAAAAGTTAATAAAATTAAAATAGTTTATCTGATCCGGATGCAGTTCTTAAAAAATATTATTTAAAAGTTATTATTCTTGAATTAGTCTATAATTTATGAAAAATTATCATTTAATTATTTTAAATTAACTGGGACATCCACGTATCACTTGCGCATTTCTTATCAACATATCTAGGTATGAATAAGCTTCTTTATTTATAAACGACCTGCGTTTAAATTATTTCAATATAATAATTTTATTATATTAAGATTTTTAGCTAATTATATTTCAATTGATTTGCCTTTAAAATCATCAACATTCAGTCTTTTAAACATAAAGACTTAACAAGGCAAGTATTTATAAAACTACTTTCATTTTTAATATCTTTACTTAAGATATATTTTTTAAATTTATAGCTTGCAAAAATACTTTCTTCATAAGAAGTATTTTATTCTCTAAAATATCTATTTTCTAATATTCACTATTAATTAGCTTTTAAAATTATATACTGTCCAAAATACTACTTTTCTCCATCTCGTAATTTTCTGAACTAATCCAGCGTTTGTCATATTTCTAGGGTAAAGTTTCCGATATATTTTCACTATATATGATGTTTCCATGACCATTTGCTTGCAAATTGAGCTTCAATTTAGAGACGGCTGATTGGGAAAAATTAAATTAACACTGCATATCTATCATTTTAAAACTTTTAGATTATTTATAACGACACTCTTGCAATTTTTAAAAAAATGATTTTAGAGCGTCTATAAATTTACTTAGCTATTTTTCTAATAGCACAATTAACTTGAAAATTCAATCACGAAGTCCTCCCCTAACAATTGACCTGAGCTTTTATACCGGAAGAAACTTCCCATTTGATTGGTAGATTAAACAATCAACTTTGCTGGCTTATTTACATATTTACCAACAACACAAAATTAAAAATAAATAATGACTTATTTAATATTTCATATTTATTACATTATTACATTTTTTAAATAATTCTTATCGTTTATTTAAATCCATTAACACTTTTAAAAAATATATTATTTCACTTGATTTTAATTTTAACTTTTATAAGATTATTTTTAAATAAACTAAATATTTTTATACGTCATATTTTTAAAACAATACTTTTAAAATCAGACTTAATATTTTACACTAAATATCTTTATTTTTATCTCGTGATAACTCACGTATTATTTATAAATTTTACAACATGATTTTTAAAATAGTTATGCAACTTTATTAGACAACTTCCACGCATGTGTGTGTTTTAACTAACATCTGTTTTTTTCTATAACACAAGAAACGCTTATCGTCGTCTAAAAATAAACTAACAATTGCATTTTTAAAATAAATATTTTTAAAATAAATAAGATGTTATAACAGATTTTAAAATAATTATCCAATATTATTAAAATCAAATATTAATCTTCTATTTAAGTACTTATAATAATTAATAATATTTATATTCTCTTATAATATTATTTTATCAATAATAAACATATGTATTTAATTTTACTTGTCTTTTAAATACTTTAGCTTTAAATACCCATTTATTAAATATATTCATGCAGTATTGATTATAGCCATTTTTCCAACTATATATTCTAATCATCATCATTTTAAAATGTCTCTCTCAATATCAGCACAATTTTACATATCAAATACTCATAAATTGCTTTCATTAAATCTTTTGAAATATTACCATAAACAAAATCAACATCACATATTCAAATATATCTTAAATTTAAAATTTTTAATAGATTAGCACAAAATTAGATGGTGACCCATACAAAAGGGCACAATATATATATACAGCAAAATATATACGTGTACACGGATAAAAACAACTGTTTACAGCACTAAACATCGATATATACAGCAAAATATATACGTGTACATGGATCTATCTCGATAAAAACTATTTCCAGCACTAAACACAATATATATACAGCACCAAACCAAACGTCTACAAGGATCTTTCTCGATAAAAACAACAATATATACAAGAGCACTAAACACAATATATATATAGCACCAAACCAAACGTGTACAGCAAAAAAAAAAAAAAATGGTGTAATATGTTAAAAAGAAAAAAAAATGTAAATACATTTTATTTATTAAAAATTTGGTAACATACATATAAATTACAATTACAGGAAAAATATATTTTATTTAATGTGAAACCTGACACTGCATATCGTTATTGTTTGTATTGTAAAAATGTTTATTTTTTAGTGTGTGCATGTGCCATCAAGGAACATAAAATATTTTATCAATTTTTTTGAAGAGTGCAATTCAAGCCACATTAAACAGTTACGCGAGCCACATGTGACTCGCGAGCTACGGGTTGGGCATTCCTGGTGTAGAATATTGAAGATAATTATATTTGTATAGGATATTTTATCCTGAATCAAGGCAATAACATAAAAGATCACATTTAATAAAATGAATAATAATATGATTCTCATTTGATTGATTTTTTTTGTTTATACACGTATATATATATATATAGGCTCATACTCGTGTAAAGACGATTACCTCAAGCAGATGACGGGGGAAAAGGGGGAGACTAGTTACAATATATAATTTAATAAATATGTTATTAATTAACCTGGCTTATTCTCTCAGGCAAGAAATTTGTTTTTGATTCCTCAATGTTAATTCTAATGCAAATTTTTCTATGCTTCATTCTATATTCTATAATCTTATAATATCTTCTCTCATATATACTTTAATGCAAAAATTTTTTTTAATAAAACTTCTTTATTTTCCTGATAATTTCGACTGCTTCTCAAATTTCCTCTATTTTTTTATTTATTTAAAAAGTAGAGAAAATTTGAGAAGCTATGATGAAGACTGCTGGACAGTCAAAACTGTCAGGAAATCAAAGAAGTTTTATTTAAAAATTTTTTTTTGCATTAACATGTATATGAAAGAAGTTATTATAAGCAATATATATGAATATATGAAGAAATGCAAAGAAAGTAAAGGAGAAGAATAAGAATATATATTCTATAATCTCTGGATTGTTCTATTAAATGACCTAGTTTAGTTCTTTATATAAATATATAAGCATATTCTTTTTAATATTATTTTTATTAAAAGTCTCTATACAAATTTAATTTTATGATAGTTTCATCCATTCATGTTTCCATCTCTCTTAAAAATTCAAAGTACTTACAATTTTTAACTTCTAATTCTACTTTTTAAAAAATATATAACATTCATAAACCAAAATAATAATTTTCATGCAACACAATATTAAAAAAATAAATAATTTTTTAAATCTTACCATGGATATGCTTAAAATAATTTTTAAAAGGTTCTCCTGCCAAAAATTCATAAGTGTCTCTAGAAATTAAAAAAAAAAACTTCATATGTGCACTTATTTAAATAAATAAATAAAAACTATATATACATGCTACTTTAAATAAGTACAACTATTTCTCTTTTACAATTTACTGTAATTATAAAATTTTTAAGGATGCTTAATTCATTGTACTCAATTAATTCACTAACATCTTTATACTACTTGATTTCTATATATAAAGTCATATAGATAATTTTACAACAAGTCAATATATGAAAACTAACCCAGTGATACCTTCAATCATTATTGGTGCAATATATCATTCTTTCAAAACAATTTAAAGTCATATTATAATCAATAATTAATTCAGTTTCATCTAAAACTTTCAAACATATTAAGCCATTTTCAAAAAACTAACTTTAATAGCAGATAAAAATAAATGCTCTACTACTACTACTACTACTACTACTACTACTACTATTATTATTATTATTATTATTATTATTATTATTATTATTATTATTATTATTATTATTATTATTATTATTATTATTATTATTATTATTATTATTATTATTATTATTATTATTATTATTATTATTATTATTATTATTATTATTATTAGATTTTATATTAATTAACTTTAATGATGTAGATGTGAGGCATAGTGTACAGCCATTATTGAAGGAAGACTCTCATCATCCAGCAATTGAGTTTTTTGTTTATGTCAAACACATATCATTAAATAAGGGTATGATAACTTCAAATAGAAATTATAAACTTGGTGATTATTATAATTTATATTGTGACATCAAGTATGCTGATTGGGACCAAATATATTGTTCCCCAAATGTAAATGAGGCAGTATATCTATTTCAAAAAATTATGCAAAACATTTTAAACAATAGAATACCATTATGCTATGAATCATCTAAAAAATATCCTCCTTGGTTCTCTAAGAAATTGATTTGTATTTACAAAAGAAAACATAAGCATCATAAGTTGTTTAAGAAATCAGGATCAATAATATGTTATAATAACTTTATAAATTTTAGAAGATTATTTAAAACCATAGAAAAAATTGATTTCAAAAGATATATTGAGAAACTAGAGGACAACATAAAGTGCAATTCAAATTACTTTTGGTCATTTATTAAAAAGCATTCCGGTGTAAAAAATAAAATGTCAATTGACAATGGGAGTTTTACAGCTGATGATTTTGCCAACTACTTCTTATCATGTACAGAGAAAAATGTGACATCTAAATCACATATAGTTAAATCTGCTTTTAAAAGTAATGATTTTATAGTTATTGACTCATTAAATTATAATGACATTTTATTAGCAGTAAAACAGCTTAAAAATAAAAAAAAGTTTTGGATATGATATGCTACCTGTTTTTATTTATAAAGGATGTCCGGAACTGCTAGCTCCAGTGCTTTGTTATATTTTTAATATCTCTTTACAGCAAGGTATTTTTCCTGATTCGTGGAAAGTTGCAAACGTTATACCAATACCAAAAGTCAAATCAAATGATGTTAGTAATTATAGACCTATTTCATTATTATGTATAGCTGGAAAAATCTTTGAAAAATGTGTGTATAATAAAATAATAGATAAAGTATGTAATTCTTTATCTAAAACACAACATGGCTTTATCCCAGGTAGATCTGTTGAGACTAATTTGATAAATATTCAAGATGCTATTGCAAATGCAATTGATAACAGATTACAGCTAGATGTGATTTATTTTGATTTAAGCAAAGCATTTGACCGAGTAGATCACTCTAGATTGATTAGTAAGTTGCACACGATTGGTTTTAGTTGTGAACTTTTGCAATGGTTCATATCTTTTGTCTCAAATAGACCTAATTTTGTATCTTTTGGGTCTGCAAAATCATACACATATTTTAGTAATGCTGGAGTGCCTCAAGGAAGCATACTTGGACCATTGCTTTTTTCAGTTTATTCTTTGGATATAGAGCAGTGTGTAAGTGGTTCTGACATTCTCTGCTTTGCAGATGATATTAAACTGTATAAAACTATTAAGAATTTTGATGATCAGAAGATTTTGCAGTCTGATATCAAAAAATTTCAGGATTGGTGTGTGGGAAACTATATGGAAATTAACATTGGAAAAAGTTGTGTCATATCGTTTTCTAAAAAATCATCTACAAGTCTGTTTAATTATACACTAAACTCAAAAAGTATTTTAAGAAAAGAAGATCATAAAGATTTAGGTATTATTTTTAATAATAATGGAACATTTAATAATAATATTCAAAATATTATTACAAAAAGTTATAAAATAATGGGTTTAATTCTCAGAAACTGTAAAATGTTTAAGAGAAATACATGTGTGTATTTGTTTCATACATTGGTCTTACCTATTTTAAATTATGGATCTTTGATCTGGAACTCATCTAAATTAAATAATAGATTAGTACTGGAAAAGGTTTATAAAAAATTTTTCAGATACATTAAATCAGAAATAATATGTGACAACAATGCACTCTACAAAAGACGAATCTATACTGATATGAAGTATTTAAAAAAAATTACATCAGGTATAATAGATGTGAGAAGTTGCCAGACAACATTATCATTTAAGGTGAAGATAAAGGATACAAGATCAAAAAATTTGTATAATATTCCAAAATTTAAAAGTGAAACATTAAAAAATTCAGCATTAGTAAGATTACCTAGATTGTACAATAAGTACTTTAATGCTGTTAATATATTTGAAACAGATGATAGAACATTTAGGACTACTGTGCAAAAAACTCTGCAAATGCTTTGTGAACTAGATTAGCTGTGCATTTTTGTTTGGATGTAAAATCTGTTAAATGTACTATATTAAATTAAATTAAATTAAATTAAATTATTATTATTATTATTATTATTATTATTATTATTATTATTATTATTATTATTATTATTATTATTATTATTATTATTATTATTATTATTATTATTATTATTATTATTATTATTATTATTATTATTATTATTATTATTATTATTATTATTATTATTATTATTATTATTATTATTATTATTATTATTATTATTATTATTATTATTATTATTATTATTATTATTATTATTATTATTATTATTATTATTATTATTATTATTATTATTATTATTATTATTATTATTATTATTATTATTATTATTATTATTATTATTATTATTATTATTATTATTATTATTATTATTATTATTATTATTATTATTATTATTATTATTATTATTATTATTATTATTATTATTATTATTATTATTATTATTATTATTATTATTATTATTATTATTATTATTATTATTATTATTATTATTATTATGTTTCAAAAGGCCTTTATTGTCTCAAAAGAATACAGTAATGGTTACATAGATTATGTGCTACAAGTTTTCCAGTTACAACCAGGTTACAATTGTTATTACAATAATCAAGATAACGTCTTTATAATATATTGTCTTAATTGAATGTTACAGATTTGTTCATTATAAAAATAAAGTGTTCAGAATATTATAGACAGTTGCATTTCAATAGTTATTAGGTGCACAGATGTTACTGAAGCTATTACTGGATAGGGATGGGCTCTGTTCTTTTGCTTTATTTCCTGTTTTATTATTTATTTATTTTTGTTTTTCCCTTGTTGGTACTCCATATTACTTAGTCATTATTTCCTTGATTATGTTACAACCTTGCTCTGTGTTTAAGCAGAGACCAGGTAGCTGCATAGATGTCTGGACTTGTTATCAATTTGTCCCGGATTTGTATTTGCCGTAACTTGTGTTCAAAAGTAGATGGATGTCGCCTTGTGTTATTTCCCATTAGGAACGTACATCTTGTGCACCATAGTGAATATAGAACAAAAGTTGCTGCCCTAATCAGTGGTATTGTTTTACTTTGGAAAGCCATCATTACTTGTTCCATTGTGGTTTTATTTTTCCTATACGTGTTGCAAAGTATAATTCTTACTTGTTCCAGACCTTTGCAGTGATACAGTAAGTGCTGGACAGTTTCTTCATTCTGATGGCATAAGCCGCATAAAGGATCCATGTCTCTATGTAGTCTTCTATGTACCAGAAAGTATGTGGTTGGGAGGGCATCTAAGTTTATTTTAAGGATAAAATTGAAAAATTTTGGTTCTAACTCCCATTTCTTGTATTTTTTAATTAATACTTTATTGTTTATTTTTAATAGTGGTAATATTTGATTGTTGGTGGTATGGTTCTGCATTAGTTCATAGATTTCCCAATATTTATATTTTTCTGTCCATTGGTTGGGGATTTTTCCTATTGCATTGCAGTGGTATATTGCCGATTGAATGAGTGAGTCTTTTGGGGGTGGTCGATCAGTAGGTGTTATTTTAATTAGATGTTTTAATTTTGTAAATTGATTAATTAAGGCAATTGTTGTATTTTTTTGTTTTTGCATGTGGAAAATGTTGAGGCTGTGTAGGCCAAGGCCATTTTTTATTAGTGGTCGGCTAAGATTTTTAATTGATATGGCCACTGTTTTCCTGGCCCACATAAGTTTACAGCATATGGAGTTAATTTTCCGGATGAAACCTTTAGAAAAAACAATTACTGGCATGTAGTATGTTATTCTAGTCATGATTAGCCTGTTGATTAGTTGTGTCTTTGCATATATTGATAGATATGCTTTAGACAATGAATTTGCTATTTTTTCAACATCTTCTTTGAGTTTGTTTTGTATGTGACAGCGCATTCTTGTGGTGCCCATATAAAATGGAAAACCCAGAAAGGGATTTGGTTTTCCCTGAAATACGGACTCACATGGTTTGCCTGAGAATATATGCCAAGATGCAGATTTTGCTGTATTTATCTTCAGTCCATAATTGGCTGAATATTCTTCCACTATCTTGTTCAACTGCGGTATCTGCTTTTTAGAAGTTAGAAACACCGTGACATCATCCATATATGCCAAACATGCTATTTTTTGTGTTGATCCTGGTATCTGTATGCCTTCAAAGGATTGATTTATTTTTTTAATTAAGGGGTTAATATAAAAAATAAAGAGTAGGGCACTTAAAGGTGAACCCTGTGATAGTGACTGGGTGGGGTAGAAAGAGGGAGAATTTCTACCATTAAGTGTTATGTGTAGCTCACGGTTTATTAATAGGTTTGCTATTATATATAGCATGGATCTGGGGATGTCCGTGGTTTCGAGCATCTCTAGCAATATAGATATGTTGACAGTGTCAAAGGCTGATGCTATATCCAGTTGTATGACCAGAGGGCTATATTTTTTTTTATTTCTTACAGTTACCATTATGGTTTTGAAAAGTAGAGCTGCTTGTGTAGTTGAAGATTTTTTCTTAGCAAACTGAGTATCAGAGATGGAAGGCATCAAAAATGGCTCTATTTTTTCTTTTATTACCTTTTCCAGTATCTTCATTGGAAGCGGTCCCATGGATATAGGTCTTATGTCTTCAAGTGCAGGAATTTTTTTATTCTTTTTATTGTAAGGTACTATTGCTATGGGGTACACTCCCTGTACACTCCTAATTTCTTGAGCTAGATGGTTTGCCAGATTACAAAGATATTTTGAAGTGAATTGGCTAAGGTGTTTTAAGACAAAAAGTGGTATTCCTGGGCTTCCAGGGTGACAGTTATTGTTCATTTCATTCATTTTTTTAATGAAATCATCTGCCGTGAATAAATTTTCATTTTTTGGTGGTCCAAATATGTGTGCTGTCCACTGTATTGGTGGTGCTGATCGCAGTTTGTCTCTAAAATGTTCAAACATTGGCATTATGATATTTTGGCCAGCCACTATTCCTCTTTGGGTTTGTATGGCCATTGGTACTTTAATTTCAGGTGCACTTCCTAGGGCCCATTTTATGTATTTACGTGACCATGTGTGTTGGTGGGTGATGCATAATTTGGTTTTTTTAATTTTTAGATACTCTTTTAGGGACTGACAAGCCTTATTATATTCTTGTGTTAAGTTTCTTATATAATTTTGGGTGTGATGTGTAGGCGTGATTGCTGTAAGTTTTTCATGTATTTTATCAGCATATTCTAGTAGCTTGGATGGTGATGGTCTATTCATTACTATGTGGTTTATATTAAATGACAAAATATTGATAAAAGCTTGGTATTGTTGTATAGGGTCTAGTTTTATTTGTCTTAGTTTTTCTAGCATTATATAGGTTTCAGAAAAGATAAATTCTGGGGTTGACTTGGGAAGAAGGATTCTGATTGTTTTTGTTAGTGGTGAAATGTTAGTTTGCATTTGGTTTAGGTTAATAGTTATTATTTGTGCAGAGTGATCGGAGAAGCCCGATGGTATGAGGTTTATTTTTATTAAGTGATGTAGAGTCGGTGAATAAAAGCATAAGTCTATCAGTGATTTAAACCGACCATTATGGAATGAGACAGCATCCTGAGGAAGAAAACCTTGTCCACTCATTAGTGGAACTTGTATTTTGTGGAGCCATTTTTTAGTAAATTCCAGATACGATGTGTTGAAGTCACCAACCAAGATGGTGGGATCTGCTGTGGTGGCTAATCTTGAATTTATTGACATGATTATTGTTTCAATTCTTTGTTTATTTATTGGCATATATACAAAAATTACATTGATTGTCATTATTTTGTGACTGAATGTAGTGATTAGGAGATTTGAATCAATGTAAGTGATTTTGAAAGTTTGGAATGGACAATGATTTGCAATTATTAGGGCAGATCCTGCTGATGGTGATGTTGCATCTCTGGAACCTGCATAGAATCCTTCAGTACCAAAGTATTTGGATGGGTCTACTTGTGACCCTGCATAGATTTTGGTTTCTAGTAGACCTGTAATGTGTGGTTTGATTTGTTGTATCCAGTGTTTTACTTTGTATATTTTTTGGGTTGAATTTAAACCCCTGATATTGATTGCAGCAATTTTTATTTTCATTCTGATTATATATATATATATTTTTTTTTTCTTTGGTAATTTTCCTTTGATCAGTAAGTGGGCTTTTTATTGTTTTGAATTTTGTTGAGTGTCTAATTCAATTATGTTATTTTTAGTGGTAATGTGGCTTTGATCAGTTAGTATTTTTTTACTAGTTTTTGTATTGGGTTGTGCTTCTGATTCATCTTCATAGTCTTGATTAGTATCTTCATCAGAGGTTTCAGTAGTCTGATATGTATGCTCAGAGTTGGTGATTACATCTTCTTCTGATCTTACTTTAATTTTTTTATATTTTTTTTTTGGTGGCCGGCCTGGCTTTCTTTTTTGCTCTTTTTCTATTACTATGTTTTGTGGTATATCTAGTGTTATTTTTTCTAAGATTTCTGTGGCTGTATTATTTCTAATTGTTGGTTTTAGTGGTAAGTTGGAATAATTGTTGATGTTTTCATTTTTGTGTGTAGAATCATCTTCTTCCATCTGAGATTCTACATCTGTGATATTTTCATATTCCTTTATTTGTTCTTCACTGTTTATTTGCAGATCCTTATTTGTTTGATCTTTTATTTTACTTTGGGTGCTTTTCAGTTTTATATTTTCTCTTGTGATTATATTTTGATTTTCAATTTTTTCTTGTGATTGATTACTATTGATGAGTTTTGTTGTGCTGTTTTTCCACTCTTCATTTTTATTAATCTTTTCCATTGTCAAGTTTAATGGTTCGTTCTTATCTTGTATTGTTAAGATACTTTGTTTTTCCTGATTTTCTTGTTGTTGAAGACTTGTATGTATCTTGCTGCTTTCTGCATTATTTATTATTTGGTTTTGAGTTGCTTGGTTTTGTTCTGGGATTTCCTTTGTTTGCTGGTCACTCCTGTGGTCTTTCCTTGTGTGGCAGTCTCCTGCCAGATGACCTCTTTCTCCACATGCATAGCACTTTGGCCTGAGTCCTTTTATTTGAAGTGTGAGGACTGCTTCTTGATCAATAATCTGGTTGGGGATTTCTTCAGGATTGATGTTTTCTTTTAGTTTGATTTTGAAATAGAAGCTGTTGGTATGTATAGGGATTGGAGTATCGTTACAGTAGATAGGCTTGATATAGATTGCCTGACCATAAGGGTGAATTAGTTTGGTAAAATCTTGTATGCTATATCCAAAATATGTATTTTTCAAAATGCCTGTGTAGTAGTTTTGTATATTTTTGTCAACCACCACTAAAGCATAACTTTCTAATTTCTGGACTTTTATTTGAAATGCTTCACATTGATTTTTGTTGTAAAATTCTATAGCTAAATATCTGGAGTTGGGATGTTCTCCAATAGTCATGATGCTATCCCATAATACTTGTGTTGTTAATTCCTTAAATAGGAGTTCTCTTGGAAATTTATAGAGGGATAAATTTTTGTCTGTAACTGCTAGTATTAACGACTTGTCAGAAAAAATTTTTTTAAAACTATTAAATAATTTTGGGGGTATGGTATTATTAAATCTAGAATTAATATCTTTTATTTCTTCATTCGTCCAGTTGATCATTGATGGTTCTAGCTCAAATTCATCACCGATATATATATCGTTTATGTCGGTTTGATTTACTTTTCTAAATCTAGATTGACTTAAATTGGTATTTTGTTTATTATCTTGGTGTTGTATATTAGATTTTGTAGCATTTGCGTAGGTTTTTTGATTCAATATTATATTTTCCATTGGGTTGAGCGTTTTTGAGCTATTTGACGCGTCAATTTTAAATCTTGACGCCATGTTTATCTTTTGATGTTGATTAAATATAATTTAAAAAAACGATGAATTTCTTACCTTTTTTATTTTAAAAGCACTTCAAAAACATTTACGATTGTTATCTAGATTGAGGAAACTTTTTACTTTAAAGATTTAGTTGAATTCCTTTTGTCTTCCAAAACTTTTAGGTAACAACGTTAATCGGGTTGTTCCATTTTTTATTATTATTATTATTATTATTATTATTATTATTATTATTATTATTATTATTATTATTATTATTATTATTATTATTATTATTATTATTATTATTATTATTATTATTATTATTATTATTATTATTATTATTATTATTATTATTATTATTATTATTATTATTATTATTATTATTATTATTATTATTATTATTATTATTATTATTATTATTATTATTATTATTATTATTATTATTATTATTATTATTATTATTATTATTATTATTATTATTATTATTATTATTATTATTATTATTATTATTATTATTATTATTATTATTATTATTATTATTATTATTATTATTATTATTATTATTATTATTATTATTATTATTATTATTATTATTATTATTATTATTATTATTATTATTATTATTATTATTATTATTATTATTATTATTATTATTATTATTATTATTATTATTATTATTATTATTATTATTATTATTATTATTATTATTATTATTATTATTATTATTATTATTATTATTATTATTATTATTATTATTATTATTATTATTATTATTATTATTATTATTATTATTATTATTATTATTATTATTATTATTATTATTATTATTATTATTATTATTATTATTATTATTATTATTATTATTATTATTATTATTATTATTATTATTATTATTATTATTATTATTATTATTATTATTATTATTATAATAATAATAATAATAATAAAAAGCCATGAAATCCAAGTACAAACAGGAAAAAATCAGAAATGGTTATTGAGTTTATATCTATCAAAAAGGCCTTTCAATAAGAGATCACTAAATATTGCTGATCTAATATCAGATATTATAAATCTAATTGGATTACATTTAATATTTTAAGAAAAAGTTGGCTAAATTTTTGAACTTGCTGATACCCATAATATCATAAGATTAAAATTAATCAAAAAAATAAAGTTGACATTTTCATAGGACAAAAATATATCATGCCAATCACACATTTATAATAATAATGATAGCATGTATTCATTTTTTTAATGCAAAAACTTTTTCTGATCCTTGACTATACAATTCATTATGTGAAAAAGATACTGTGATAAAGATATTTTCAGCAGCAGGACCTATTCACAAACAAGTATGATCATTCCAATTAATAGAAAGATAATAATAATAATAATAATAATAATAATAATAATAATAATAATAATAATAATAATAATAATAATAATAATAATAATAATAATAATAATAATAATAATAATAATAATAATAATAATAATAATAATTCAATTCAATTCAATTCAATTTATTTACCGTACAAAACTACAGCATTAAGCCAATTACAGAATTGCACTATAATAACTATACAATAATATACATAAATAATATACATAAATGAGTAAAAATGATGAAAATAATATAATTATATGCCATACTTTTTTACAAGATAAGTAACAAATTTTTTAAAGTCTAAAGAAAAAATATTTTCATTAATAAAATCATGATTATAGGTATTAGGCAAACGAAGCAAAGGTGAAAATTTTAATATGTTAGATTGACAAACCTTAATATAAAATAAAGTAAATGTACGTGTTTTATGTAAACAATTATTAAAAGCAATATTTGAAATTTTGTTAGTTAATATAATTTTTTGATTCACAAGATTATATAAAATTTTAAGATCTCTCATTTTTCTTCTAATGGATAGGGATAGATAATGGTCTTTTAATTTAATGTACTTAGAAAATTTGTCATAAACCAATTGAATTTTGATAATATCTCGTTTGGAATCCCAGTTCCAAACGACAGATCCATATTCTAAAATTGGCAAAACCAAAGAGAGAAACAATTTATATTTTGTAAAACTACTAAATTGTCTACCATGCCTTAAAATTGCACCCATAATTTTAAAAGCCTTATTTACTACATTTTCAATATGATGATGAAATGATCCATTGCTTGCAAAAATAATTCCAAGGTCTTTCTGAGTATCAACAAACTTTATATTATGATCTTCAATATAATAAGGACAAATTATCATTTCAGATTTTTTGGAATAAGAAACTGTTGAACACTTATCCATATTAATATCCATTTTATTATCTCTACACCATTTCACAAAACTATTGATATCTTTTTGTAATAATATGCAATCATTAATTGAGTTTATATTCCTAAAAATTTTACAATCATCTGCATAACATAAAATATGCGAAAATTCTAAACTCTCTCCCAAATCATCAATATAAATGTTAAACAATAATGGTGCAAGGATACTGCCCTGAGGTACTCCTATATTACAATAATATGGATTAGAAGAATTATTCTTAAACTTTACATAAGCTGTTCTCTTCTTAATAAAAGATTCAAACCATGCAACCAAATTATAGGAAAAACCTAATTTATACATTTTGAAAAGCAACCTGGAATGATCCACTTTATCAAATGCCTTGGATAAATCAAAATAAACAACATCTAAACTACATTGATTCTCAAAGGCATTAGCAATGTGATCAGTTATTGTTAAAAGATTAGTTTCAGTTGATCTTCCAGGTAAAAAACCATGTTGCACAGGAACCAAAATCTTATTTATGTCATTAACAATTTTCTTATAAACACATCTTTCAAATATGCGTGCAACTGTATGAAGCACAGAAATTGGTCTATAACTATTAACATTATCTTTTGAACCATTTTTAAAAATAGGTATAACTTTGGCAAGTTTTAGAGAGTTAGGAAAAATACAATTTTTAATGGAACAATTAAGAATATAACATAAAGGAGCAGCAATATATTCTACACAACCTTTATAAATGAAAGAAGGTATATTGTCATAACCTATACTTGAATGTATTTTGAGTTCTTTGACAGCTGATATAATATCACTATTGTTGAAACAATCGATAGAAATGCTATCATTAAAACATCCCTTGATCAAATTAAACCCAGACAGTTGAGAATTACCAAATAATTCAGAAAAGTGAACTGAAAAGTCATCAGCACATAAAGATGAATTATAATCCATTTGAGATTTTCTTTTGGTAATGCCAGAAGTTTTAATAAAAGACCAAAATTCTTTAGGATTATCTGACAAATTGAGCTCCATATTTTTAATATAGTTTTGAAAATCAATTTTCTGAATAGCTTTAACCAATCTTCTATAATTAATAAAATTATTGTAAAAAAGTATATTTCGTGTTTTAATGTACTGCTTATGATGATACAATTTCCTTCTAATAATTTTTTTAAGTTTATCTAAGAACCAAAAAGGGAAATAAAAATTGTGAGAGTCACGTTTTTTTGGTATATAAAAATCAATTAGATCATTAAATACTTGATTAAAAAAAGTCCATATTATAATTAGCATCTGTTGAGGAATATAACGGGCTCCAATCAAAATTAGAAATTGTCTTACACAGACCCATATAATCCCCCTTTTTATAACATCTTTTAATATTTAAAGGAATATGCCACTTAAAATAATTTATTTTAACAAAAAATTCAATAGGTGGGTGATGTAAATCTATAGGAAAATTAAGAGATGAAACACAAAAACATTTAATCTCAGGTAAGTTACTCAGAACATAATCAAGTATTCGATTATAAGAATTTAAATGGGAATTATGCTGTTTCAAATTCAAAAAATTAAAGAATTGCAGCATCCTATATGCTTTGTGTGATAATGAAGAAATATCAAAAGAAGCATTATTAAATAACTCAGGAATGTTAAAATCTCCAGTAATAATAATATTCATTTTATAATTAATCAAAAATTCTTCAAAAGTACAAAGTAAAGCATCCAAGTCAGAGAAAGGCAAGGCTGGCCTTATATAAACGTTCCCTAATAATAATTTTTTATAATAATAATAATAATATAATAATAATAAAACAACAAACTTTTATATGTAATTTTTGAGTTATCTATGGAAACCAATCCATAAAACAAAAATACACTGACATATATCACATTCTAATGCTTTAATAAGCTTATTTAATACTTTGCAATGCTTTTTTAAAATTTCTATCAGCAAAAAATATTTTTTCAAATGCTTCAAGACCTTCTCTAACTAAAGTTCTTTACTGAATTCTATATTCCAGACATATCCTTTCAATGAATTATTTTTTTATAAGAGAAATCTGTGAAAGAATGGATGTTGAAAGATTCAAATGAAGGCACAAAATATTTGAATTATATTATAACTATCAGAAAATATATACTTTATCATTAATTGTCAAGATGTGTATAATGTGTTAATACATAACAAGAGACAAAAATATTAAGATAGTACTAATAGTTGGCATCCCTAACCTTCAGAAATATTCTAATAAATTTACGATAATGTGTAAATTATTTAAAAATATTAGCAGACTTTAAAGATGGCTCAGATTTAAGTAAAAGTATCAGTTATCTTTTTATTAATCTTATTTCCCTATTAAAAACAGCTTCTCACAGCACACATTGCAAGTAGCAGGCACTAGAATGTTAAATACATTATTTTGATACGGAAATCACTGAATTTTAATAAATTTCTGGTTAAAAAAGCAAATTATAAAAAATATAATAAAGTTACTAGTATAAACAGTCTGGTGATGTTATGGAGGATATCTGCACAAGGACTACAGAGATGAGGATCAAAGACTCTCAAAATAAAAAATGACTACATAGTCATGGCAATCATGAAACATCCCAAGAGTCAGATGTAACCTCTATAGAATGACCTTCTCTCCACTTAAGAAACACAATAAAATTACTTCAATTTAACATTGAGGATATATCAAAATCAAATTAATTGATCTACACAACATTAATGTAATTGCACTTCAGAATATTCATCACTCTTCCAATAATGCACATCTTAAAATTTCTAAATTTACACTGATGCTTAATAGAATGTATTTCAAATATTATATGCAACTTTTGTATCAAACAATGTTATAAAGCAAGCAATTTCTAGTTCAACAATATTGCAATCATCACTTGGATGAATAATTTTTTATGTATGCATTACATATTAATCTTTCAATAAAAACTGGCTCTGTATTACATTTCTAAATCTTCCTACATTTTCTGTATTTATAGATTGGATTTCTCACAACAAACTTAGGAAATATGAGAATTAAGTAAGTTGTCAATATTCAAAATGGATCAATTTAAACTAGATACACTTACATTATGATGTCAGGCAAAACTATTCAAACAGATGTAAAACAGACACAACTCTTGATTTATGTTTTGTTTCAACAAAAATGATTCCCCACTACTGATATTGGATCATTCCCCCCAAACCCAATATAATCCAAACCTAATCATTCTGTTTTGAGATGGAATTTTAAAAAAATCTACTGGATATCTTAAATAGAATAATAGATCAATCTCTATAATTCTCTCTGGATCTAATAGATTTAATAAACTCATAATAACCGCTGCCAAAAAAGTCCATCCTATATGGGCATCAAAGCAATTCATTCCCAGTTGGAACAAAATCAACAATGTTTTTTATAGTTAATTTTTGTCTATGAAAGATTCAAATATTGTTGACAAATTTGTAAAATCAGTGAATGATGTCAGAAAAAAAAAAGAAGTAAAAAAAGTCTATGAAAAAGTAAAACTTACAAGATCTAGTTAAAATGCTGGTCACTTTTATTTAAGTTGGTAATTATTAAAATGCTTCTATCATTGTTAATGAGATTGTAAATTATATATCAGACTTCAGAACTCAGGATTAATGAAATGAGGAAAAGCAATGTTCCTCTGATATCAATCTGTTAAAACAAGTTGGTGAACTTGAACTTATCCTTGACTGTTTTAAATATGGAAACACATCAAGTGAAGATAACATACTTCTAGAGTTTCAAAAAAAATTTAGGCATTAAAGTCAAATCATGGTTGGCAAAACTATTTAGTAACATTATTCACACAAAAAATATTTCAAATAATTGGCAAAAAAGCAAAACTATAGCAAACTTAAAACCAAATAAATTAGATGATTTAAAAATTATTGCTCAAAATCATTATTAGGTATTCTTTACAAATCATTTAAGAAAATCATATTAACAAGAATTTTGCCAGTAATTGAGTCTTCTATGTATTCAGCAGGTTAGTTTAGGTTAGGAAAAAACTATTGTAAATGAGAGTTATCTTTAACAACTCACTTTGTAAAAATTCTTTTAAAATAATTTAAAACTAGTGCTACTTTTATTAAACTAAACCTCAATCTATGATTCTGTTTGGAAAAACGATTTTTTTCTAAAAGTTTATAAATCCTTACAAAGAGAAAAATCATTAAATTCACTTCCCAATAGAAAAATTCATTTAACATTAAATGATAATTGTATTAGTTATAAAATTTTATAAAATAGTTTGCCACTGGATTTAATTATATCATCTGTTACTTTATTTAATATATTTACCACGATTTTCCAAAAACAGAATGTAAAGAATGCTGATGACATTGTTTTGACTCTATAAATAAGATCCTTTTTTCGAAATAGAAAAGCCTCTCAATAAAGATATAAAAATATTGAAAATCTTTTTCAAAGACAAAAGTTTTATTTTTAATAAAACAATGACAAATTATTCAACTTTCCACCTAAACAACAAAAAAATAATATTCTAAATATAACCTTTTGCAATAATAGGCTGAAACACAATCCTATCACATGTTATTAAGGATTAATCTTGGACTAAAAACTAACTTATTTTCCTTGTTTAATTAAGGTTAGATCTAAAATAATTTTTAGAAATAATCTCCTTAGATAATGAGCTATTACAACTTGTTGTTATGGTGCAAGTATGCTTTTTAACAATAGCATATTCTATTGGTGAATACTGTACTCTATTTGGAAAAAAAAGTGCTCATACTAAATTTTTGGATGCTCAACTAAATACTACCATAAGAAATATTATTGATATATTCAAATTCATTTCTTTGAAGTAATTTCTATTCTTTTATAAATTCCTCTACTAGATATGAAGATAAATTGCTTCAGAGAAAATGAATAAAAAATTGTTAGGTGATTAGACTTGCTAATATAGTTTTGCCATCCAAGACTTATCTCAAATCAAGATTTTCTTTTCTACATGTTCAGCCAAGAATCCACCATCAAAAAATTTATGGTAGAAAAATATGGAATTCTTATGAGATTCCAAATAATAAAATCAGCTGTATTTGATCTTTCTAGATAATATTAAAGTCTTATTAATGGACTCAAAACAATCTAGTCATTACATCCATCTGTTTCATAAATTGAATTTACAATAACTATACAATTAAAGAATTTAGAATTTATAGTTGCCATGGCAAAATTAAAGGACTTAATAAAGCCACAAATAAATCTTATTTCTCAATTAGAATAACTATTTTTTTATGATGCGTTTGTTAATAGTTAACACTGACTAAAAAAATCATGTGTTAAATAAAAAGACAATTTATGCTAATATATATATATATATGTTTTAAAGTAATCCATGGAAAAAATATACCTTGAATGTTATAAATTGATACAATAAGTTAACGATAATGGCAAGAAAAGCTAAAGAAGAAAATATGTCTCAAAGATATAAAACTGTACCATGGTATTGAAAGAAAAATTATTTTAGCAACAAAAAAATATTGCATTATTGTTAAAATCAGATGTGATATAAAAATATGTAAAATAATTCTGCAAACAAACATATAATAATAAAAACAAATGTACAATTAGGACATTTTTTGAAATGATGAATGTTTTAAATGCAAACCATGCAATTAAATATAAAAAGATTGAAAAACTGTTAAAAAATAATGAAATTATTATAAATATTTAAAAAAAAAAACAGGTAAAGAAATAATTGTTGGCAAAGCTATATATCAAATACCTAAATGATAAGGGCATATCAGATGAATGAACATATCCATCAGATATTGATTTTATGAAAAGTTTCACCAATTTAATCAATTCTATTTAACATATTTACTAAGACAATTATGGAGGAAACTAAACTTATGGCAAATGAAAAAATAAGCTGAATTTAATAAATAGTTATAAATAATGTAGATCACCAAGTATTAAAAAAAATTATAGAGAAAAGTAGATTTGTATTGCCATTTTTTATTGGATTTATAATTTGTTAAAAGGCATTTGACTTATGGTATCTATATTGTGATCATATCATGATACAAATCAGGATATCAAATTTATCAGAATGCAATACCATTGACTAGGTTTCATGATGATAAAGGTAACAACAAGATGATACAATGTTTTCAAAACTTTTTAATTCAGTTTTACAACAATAAAATGATGTGATTATTTTCATAATGTTTAGAAATGCAGGAAATGTTACAAGAACTGTAGGATAAATGCAAGAAATTAGAATTAAAAATAAGAAAAAAAAATGTAATGAATAAAATCAGTTTGAAAAAAAAAAAAAAATTACAAAGACAAAATAATTGTGAACATGGGGAGAAGAAAACGTATAAACAGCAGATAAAGAATAGTTCAAGAGAAATCCTCTAACAATGTAAGACTAAATATAGCATAAACATCATCTTTAAAAAAAAAAAAAAAATCAATGAATTCATAAAATGAAAAAATGAAACAACAATAATAATATAAAAGTGAAGTCAGAAAGTTTCTAAATGATAGTGATTCAAATAGAAGAAAAGATTACTGATGTTATAAAGGTAGAAATGAATAAATATAGAAAATATCAAATAAGAAAAAAACCCATAATAAAATAAGAAATACTAATAATATTTGATGCTTAACATCACAGAAAAAGGTGAAATCATCACAAGGCTGTTGCCTCAGAAATATCTCCTGACTAGGTATATAAGAAAAATGACATGCATCTGATTAAAAAATGGAAAAACTATACGATCAATTGATATTGTAGCTTGCTGACTAAAGATTCAGGCTGCTTAGAATTGCTTTTAGAACTGTACCTTTAATAAAGAAGGGTAAAGATGCCATTACAATCTTTACAATAAGTCAGTGAAGCATAATTTTCAGGTCTATCACTTGTGGTACTCAAACTTCTTACGAATTCCCAAGCAATAAACCATTACGATTACTATTATTATTATAAATCAAATTCTTCAGCCTAGTAAAAATATAAAATAGTCAGTTTAGAACATTATTCAATGAAATGATAGCATTTAACTACATGAAGTATAAGCCTTGCCCTCTATGGTTTGGTACAATGATGAAATATCACATTTTTGATTTCAAGTTCTGTAGAGATAAAACCTTGGTTCTATCATATCAGGACACAAATTCTTATGAATTCCCAAGCAATCTATTCATTTGCTTATCTTTTTTTTTTGAAAACGTTTCTTATAATCCCCTGTAAATAAGCTGAACATAGAAAATACAGTCAAAGGATAATTCTTTAAACAAAGAAAAAATAAATTACAGTAATTTCTGTTACAAACATACTGTTACAATTGGTACTTTCTTCAAGAGAAGATAAATTTTATAATATTTTAAAGACATGACAAGCAATATAACCATCTAAATGTTTCACAGATACATGCATACACCCAAACTTTATAGATATATTTAAAAAAAATTTTTTTATTTAAAAAAAAAACACACACACACAAAAGCAATCTTGTTAATTTTAAACACTGTGATTGAAAAATAAATATATATTGTACAATTGAAAGTGTATGTCCATCCAACAAGATTTAGAATCTAAGCAAAAGTACTGCGAATCCAATCATGCCTGAGATACACAGGTCAGGAGCAATTATGAATTCTAACATGTTTGCCCATTCCCCAAATCTATAACACTACCGACAACACCTACGGTGATACTACATAAATTCATTATTTCCAGGCCCGGTGCTATATCGTTTTGCATAAGAACTCAGCTGATGATGATAATGATGAGAGATTTAGTGAACCCAAGATAAGTTAAAAACATACATAAATATATTAATGAGATTCGAACAAGTGGATTAAGTTTAAAAACATAAATATTTATTTTGACAAAAATTCAAGATTTTATATATGTATAATAAACATCACACAGTTTAAACTATTATTTTGGTTACAAATCTTTGACAATCTTTATACAATTATTTTCTTTTTAATAGATATCAATTTAGTGCAGCAGTTATAATACTGAACGTATATCTAAAAATCGGATTTTATTTGATGTTACAAAAATAGATTTGTCTGGATGGTTAGTGGACGTTTATACATTAAAACACATATAAAGATATGACAATAATAGAGTTTTACTGTTTGTACGATTTCATAAGATTGCCCCTGGCATTTGATACATAGTTTTATTTTCATTTATAGCATTTATTGACAACATTTAATTAAGAATACATTCCGATCAGTAAGTAGACTAAAAACATTATTTATTTCACATTTAATGGTCAAATATCGCAAAACTCTATCAATACGGGAATGGCTTATTTCAATAAAGGGGAGAGCAGCTTCATGAAAAGTTGGATTTAAACTCCAACTAAAAATATTACAAAAAGAAAAACGTTTCATTATTACACATCATTACGGTTTATTTTGTTAAACAGGCTAGAAAACTAACTATAAGAAATTGTGGTGCTAACATAATAGCTCAATATTTGCGGATCCTTTTTTTTTGAGGTGCTTTATCATATTACAGAAGAAAACAGTCTAGTCAACTTGCCATCCTACATTTTGTGGAATCGGTTGACAAAGAGTCCTTTGACGAAGTTGCAATGGGCCAAACTTTGCCGGAATTATCCCATGCATTGCTCTCATTACACAAGTATATATATATAAGGTCCAGAGACATTCATCACCCTGTTTACGATCTAAAACGAAGATGAGATGACTCGGGCATTCTGACGCAGTCTCTAGATAAAACTTAATAATATGAAAAGTGGCCTATGCTAACAATGCTTTTATAAGAATATGAAATCACTGAGTTTAAATATTAACATAAAGCCTTAAATGGTTTAACAAATATGTAATGATATGTTAAAATAATGACCCATGTGAGATAAAGTCATTTATCAAAAGTAAATGCTATAATTAATGAAGTGTGCATTGCTCCCCCTTCTTGGATCACTATTTTGTTTAACATATAAAAAAAAAACTAAAATTTGCACACTTAAAAGTGTGAATAACAAAATAGATTTAAGTCACCAGCCTTTTTTGGTGATGATGATCAATAAAGAAATTAAAAAAATTAACGGACACCAATATCAACCCCAGATTGAAAAGTATTTATACATTTTATACAAACTTATGATGAAATATTTTTTTAAAAAGCATATATTTATTTAAAATACAAACTCAATCTCATTAGCTATTTAGAAATAACTAACAAGAACTCATTAATACTCCCCCCCCCTTCTATTCCACAGCGGGATATAGAAGAAGTTCGTAAGACTGGGTTTGATTAGCATTTATAAATAAAATTAAATGAAAAATATAAAAATATCATTTAAAATAAATTATAACCGCACTAAATTATAAAAATAATAAAAAGCGTGAGGTGGATGAAAATTTTTATAGAAACATTAATTTGCATAGTAGAGAATTGATACAAAGAAAATAATTATTAGTTTTAACATACTCACCAATGAGTGAGTTAAAAGAGATTAAATATACAGAAAACATTAATTTAAAGAGATAGGATTCATGTAAGACAATTGCAATGGCTTTAGACTTGTTACCTCAGGACTCTATGGAATGAAGTAGGGACGAGTCTTCCATGGGAGGTGGCATTCTTTGATTGGTGGTAGCTACATCTCTGCATGGCAAAGAGTCAGGCAGAAGATGGAGGGAAAGGTGGCTTAGGTCGATCTAGCCAAAAACCACTTTTAAAAATCAAGAAGATGTGGAGTCAGTTAACGACTATTGACCGAACTCTGACACAATAGATTTTTAGCCCTATTTATACAAACTTTGAGTTATTCAAAGAATGTTTTTAATTAAACTTCTTAACTCTTAATTAATCTTTAATTTACAGAAATATTTTCTGTATTGTTATTGGAGATGCAATCACAAGATAATTGTCTAAAAATAAATTCAAATCATTTTCCAGATTGAAAATAGATTTGATAAAAAGGTTTACAGCTAACTATATCAATTAGCTTTGTTTTAAATTTTACTTTAATTTAAAAATTCCTTTTTAATCATGAAACAGACTAATGTTTCCACCCCTTTAATTATTCTTGGACAGTCTGCGATTGCATCTTCCATCTTGAATTTTTATGTAATTTTATAACAAAAAATATTTACAAAATAAATAAGATATAATCAAAAAAAAAAAAATACAAAATTTTTTACAATATTTGTTTGCGCTTTTATATATATAAAAGCTCCGTTAATATACGTATATACACCTGGGTCTCTTTTTACGCGGACTTATTTAACACGATTTTGAAGTTACGTGACTCATGTTTCACCGGAAGTCGAACTCCGATAATCCGCTATTACTTTAAATAATAAATTTCACGCACTTAAGTTATATTGAAAGTAATAGCACATTATTGGAATTCAACTTTCATCTTAGTAATTTCAATATTTTCAGTGCTTTATAATAATAAGATTTTATGCAATAATGAAATTAGAATCATGATTTCCACATTTTATGTATACACACATTAAATTTTACAAGATTATAATGTAAATTTGTTCAAATATTGTGCGTGTTAATTTTGCATTTTAAATCACATTCTGTTTTTGCTTTTTAAAAAAGAACGTTATCAATTATTAATCATTTAGTGTCCAGCAAGTTTATTTTTAAAAGGTGAGTAATAGCAATGAAATGAAATTTGATTTTTAAATGGAATTGAAAATTAAAAAATTAAAGACAAAAATAAGAATTTAATTTTTAGTTGTTAGTTTTAATTAAATTTTCCCCAGCAGTGGTGAATAAATGTCTTTTTATTATCATAAGTCTAAGTTCATAAACAATTAATAAAATCATCGTCTCAAAGATTAATTACTAATTACATTGTCAACAGAAAACCATTAACACAACATGGAGTGAACTTGGCGCTAATTGTATTTCCTCTTGTGAAAATCTGATTTTAAACGAAAGTGTATTTCAGCAAATAGCGATAATAATTAAAACGTGTATAAAAAAAGTAAATTACTGTACTGTAAATTATGCATAAAAATATATTATTTTTGAATAAAATTAAATATTATAGTTAAAAAAAGTTTGTCTTGTATCAATTTTTTTCAAATTTGAAATTTTTTGTTAGTCATATTTTATTTCCTTATTTTTTTTTTTGCGTGAATTTGAAAGTAATTTTAAGTTGGTGCTTTGCTTTTACGCGAATTTTGAAAAATCACAGACCGCATCCCCCCTTTTTCAATGTAAGTTACGTCTATTTTTGTGCGTGTTTTCTGAGGAACCTATCTATCGCGTAAAATGAGACCCAGGTGTATCTGAGTCACATCTAGTGACATTAATATCAAAATAATTAAAGAATTTTTATTTAAAATTTATATTTGTAACTTTTATAGACACTTCTCAGAAATATACATATAGTTTAGACAAAAAAAAAAAAGCAGGATGAAACATGGACTGTAGTAGAGCAGTGAAACTCGATCTTAAACTAAGGTCGACTGTTTCAATATTTTTATAAAATTTTAAATATTGCAGAAAATTATTTAAAAAATTGACAAGATAAAAAATTAAAACAGTCATATTTCGAAATATACAATTGAATAATTTTTTTAAAAAAAAAATCTTAATAAATTGCTGTAGAAAGGAGTTTTATTTTAAGTGAATGGAGATCTTTTGATTTTTGTTTTTTGTTTTTGAGGTCTTAAAGAAAGCAAGAAGGCCAAATTCCTAATGGCTACTACATATGATCTCCTCATGGGCAAGTGCAAAAAGATTCATAAAGCACATAACTAGAAAGATTGTTCCTTCTTTATGATATTACATATATAGGCTGCACTACATAAATAACAGAATAATTATTCATATAATAAATGAAAATGGATAGGCTGCTCATCAATATGTATCATCCACCTTAGTTAATCTATTGGCTTGTTATCTCTAAAACATCATGGACTTACTGCTCAGTTGCCTGATAGTTTTTAATTGAAATATTGGTTGAATTTTCTCAAAAACAGAAAGTGTATATGGAAAAATTTTTTTAATTTTAAATAAATATTTACAATCATGTCAAAGAAAATTAAATTACAGTTCTTATTCCCAGGAGTATAAAGTTGCCAGGCAATGCAGCAATTGGTGCCTAAATGTGGACCCAGGCTTCCATTTAATGATGCTCATTTCTTTAAGTATATATTAACTGCAGATTATTTTCAAGTGAAGGAAGACTGCATGAATTGAAAGAAAGGTCTAATATTAAATGGGACATTGTGATCATTGTAAAAGTTAAAAGAAAGGTGAAAGGACAATTGATTTTTAAAAAAGATATGTACTTTACTATAAAACCACAAATATTGAAAGCACAAGTGGACTGTGATTCTCTATGAATAAAAAGTGGAAGAATAATGTGGAGATTAATGACATATAAAGCAAAGTAACAAGATTCTTATTCAACTTAATGAAAGATACCAATGCTAGAGTAACTTGGTTTATACCCGAACAAATTCTCATTGTAATAAAAAAGTAGAGATTTTTTATGTTACACTCATTAAATAATATGATTAGTTTCAAGTATTTTAAATAAGAATATGAATATTTATAGCTGGTTATGAGTAGTTGTAAAAAAGAGAAGTATATAAAAAAAGAAAAGAATAAAATAAAAATATTTTTTCCCTCTATTCAGAAATTTATTTATTAGTTTTTAAATTTAAAAATAATAATAAGAGAAATAAGTAAAATTTTAAGTAATGTTTAGTTTTTAAAAGAAAAAAAAATTCTAACATTTTTGTTAATTAATTAAAGTTGATTTTTTTTCTGTTCTTTTTATCTCTCTAAAACAAAAAAAAAATGTTCAAATAAAAGTGTAATTAAAGGATTATACTGTTTTTGGTAATTAAGAAGTAAAAATAATAATTATAGAGAAATTTTTCAATGATTGGAATTTTTAATTATTTAAAAGAAGAAAAAGGAGGAAAATAACATTTTTAAAAAAATTGAATTTATTGGCCAAGGTTTAATGCTATCATTTCTGAGATATTGTGTGATTGAATGGATAAGAAGATTGTAACAATTAAAATGGGGCAGGTTAATGCAGTAGATCACAGTATTTAGTAGATTTGCAGTTATTCTTGATCTGGATGTTGAGAAAAGATCAGTAGTAGTTCAACTATAAAAAGAACAGAGAAAAGTTAATCTTGTAGTCTGAAAAAAAAACTAACCTCACTACTAATTTAGAAAAGATGATTTTTGAAATAAAGGTGAAGAAAACTATATGTCAAGCTTTATGTAGAAGATAAGCATCGCTAAACCAACATACAACCTGTTTCCTAAAAGAAAATGTAGGAAAATATTCCTGGATGAAATCTGCAAACCTTGTGTGTCTATCTAAAAGCATGACAACCTCAGCCTGTGTTAACCTGATCTACACATTATATATCATAAAATGTATAAATTTAACTTGTGGTTATCTACCCTAGAAATCTATTAATTTGGAAATTAATACTATAATTACCAAATGAAAACTTGAACTACAGGAAGATGTTAATAGAAACAATGAATTAAAATCCTGGAAATTAACATTTGAAGAAATAAGAAAACTGGTCTGAAATGACACTGAAATTATAACTGCAAATGAAAGACTAAAAGAATGAAAACTATAATAAAAAGTATTGTAGTATGCACATCTAGATATATAAATAATTCTTAATAAAAGTAATAACTAGTAGTAATAAATAATTTTGATTTTTTTTTTTGCTGAAATACTTTTTTTACATAATATTGATATTTGATTACAAAAAAAATTTTTTTAGTTGTTTTGTTCTAAACATTTTCCCCTCCAAAAATGTAAAATATGGATCTTCCTATTTTCATAAAAAAGGGAAGAAGGTTATAGCTAGCCTTACATTTTTTTATATCTTATTGTGAAATGTTGTTCCAGATTTAGTTATTCAAAAGAGGGACTAAACCAGAAATTAAAGTAAATGTTAATTAATTTCATAATAAGAATCAACAGGTTTTGCTATATTATTTTTTTTATAAAAATGTTAGATTTGGAATTATATCTTTTTTGAATTTAGTTAATTTCATTAAATAATTGTTAAAAAAATAAGTATTAATGTTTTTATTTCTCTAGCTATGTGTTCTATGAAGTGGCAAAACTAGTTCAATTAAAGTAGATTAAGTACTTATATTTTCTCTTATTCACAGACAGACCTTACAGTCCTTGTAATCTGGAGCTAGTTCTAGAGCAGCAGTTGGAAACTGGTGATCTACAGATTACTGGTGATCCAAGACATAATTTTAATGGTCCGCAAAGAAATTCAGATATTATTTAAATTCACTAAGCTCATTTAATAAAATTTTTAAATAGAAAATAAATTTTGTTTAAGCTGTATTATTATATGTAAAATAGAACAAGAACATTATATTGTTAATTGATTTGTTACAAAATACTATTATGATTTGCAACCTCAAGGCATTTAATTAACCTCTACTCAGTCAGCAGCATAGAAAAAATAACAAAATAAGAATACCAAATTCTGTACGATTGATTAGGCATCAAATTTGACTATGGTGTACCCTTGGTAACTGGATGAACTAAAGCTCAAAAATTTTATGAAGAATTTTGAAGAAAAACACATCTATAAAAATTATTAAAGAATAGAATACTATTCGTTATTAATCTTAAATAATTTTTGTAGATACGAATTAAAAAATTACACATATAAAATGTAACAAATACGTATTTATACATTCATTTATTTTTATGAAATAAAATGAACATTATATTAACAAAAAACAAAATAAAACATAATTCTTTAATAAATTATAAAACATATAAATACAAACTTAGTTTTACTTTAATATAACTCAAAATGAAAGCAAATAATTACAAAAAAACTTACATAAAAATTATACTAATATAATATTCTAATTTATTTTGTACTTGTAAGTTTAAAATTATAACCATTTAAGTATTTCTTTGTATTTATATCTAATAAAACTGATTCCATTCACAATGACCTACTTGTGTGAAAAAACATTCTCAACTATAACAGCTATTAAAAACAAGTATCGGCTTGAAATAGAAGCTTCTTTATGAGCTGCAGTGACATCATTGGAGTCAAGAATTAGTAAAATAATTTTAAACCAAGACCAGCAAATGTCGCATTAATTTTTAATATATATTACTATTATTTATTATTATTTTTGTATTAAAATTAAAATTATTAATATATAAATACATATGTATATCATATTCAATGCTCATTATTAATTCATATGTTTCAAGAATGTGTGTGAATAAATTGTGCGTATTTCTGGAGTAGATGGAGGAATTCTGTGTATATACATATATTTTATTAAAGAATAAAGGTGTGTGTGTATAGGCATTTAATGTTGATATCTATAAAACTCCAGAAAAGAAATAATTAACTCTGCAAGAAAAAAAAAAAAAAGTAAACTTACTGAAAATTGCAACAGGCTAATTTGTATATAAAAAAATTCACTTTATGCATATTAGCAAAGCTGATAAAGAAGTCTACAGAAAAATTAAGTCAGAGGAGAAAAAATAAACTAATGAAAAGTTAAACTAATGAAAGTAAAGTTGTTCTGGAAATAAATAAAGAAGAGCTCTAGTCTAGAAACTAATTGAAGTATTTTGAATTATGTGTGTGAGGAAATCTTACAAAATTATAGTTACAAGATCTCTAATGAGATATAAACTTTAAACAGATCTAAATCATCTTGTTCTCAACTAGCAATCAGTAAATTGAAATTACTAATATTTTACTAATACAATCATTATTATTCAGAATAAATAAATTCTTGAAGTTTTATTTAAGTTTTTTTGTTTTTTCTTAGTTGCCAACTGACTGCATAGCCCTGGATATGTTAATTGTATATGTTAGATTAAATATTTCCATGAAAATGTTATCATAATAAAAAATAGACATGAGGGTACTTTGGTATTAGACCTGGGATGTAGCGTAGGGGAGATAGGATGCCTTTTCACACCACCATAAATGTGTAATGTTGTGATGATGTCAAATTGAAAGAAAATAATCTCTGCGAGTATACATAAAAACGTGTTTTTTATCAACGTGATCTTTTTTTCTGTAATACTTCTACATTTTCAGTCTCATAATTAATTTGTATTTTTTTTTTTTTTTGTGGTTTTTGTTCCATTTTTCTTGGTTTAATTTGTTTATTAAAAAACACATTTATTAGCATTTCTGTTATATTACACGGTAAATATCGTACAAATATACTTAATGTGTTTTTATAAATATTATTTAAAAACCAAAATCATTTACTGTTTATTTAGTAACAATTTTTTTGTTTAATAGCGTTATTTCATTAAGATCGCAAATCACTTTTTTTTTTGTCATTGGAAGTTGTACATATAGTTAATGTCTTTTTATAAATATTATTTAAAAACTAAAATCATTTACTGTTTGTTTAGTGCATATTCAAACTAACAATTTTTTTGTGTAATGCTGTCATTTCATTAAGATCACAAATCATATTTTTTTTTTTTTGCTTTCAAATGGCATTCTTCATTAAGATCGCAAATCACTTTTTTTTTCTGCTTTCAAATAGTGTTCTTCATTAAGATCGCAAATCACATTTTTTTTTTTTTTGATTTCCAATGTTTTTAAAAGTTGTTAGTGTCCAAATCATACATATTTGAATGTCTTGTTTAAAATTATATTATGTTTTTACTTTTATTTATTTTTAGTCCTGCAACACTGTGCCTGTTGAGATTTGTATCAACCTCCCGATAACTTTGTACATCTTGCCAAAATACCATGTGCAAGATCAGTGTACACGTTCTTTCTTTTTTCTAAAAAAGGCATGCACAAGATTCATGTACATGTTATTTTGGTCAGATCCCAAGATTACAAAGTTATCAGTGGATTGATATGAATGTGAACAGGCATAGTAGGTCCATACTACGTGTTACAGTTCTAATACCAAAGTACTGAAATGAGGAGATAATATCTAACTATATAAAAATAATCTTTTGCCTTTGATGGTAGCAAGAAATTATCAATTACTGCTAATTGACAATCCCCGAGACCAAATCAGTTTTTTCATTAAATCTATAATAGTTCTTTTGTTTGAGTTTTTTGTTGAAGTAAATAAGGATCCTTTTTACTCAAACAAAAGAACTATTATAGATTTATTAAAAAAAGTGATTTGATCTTAGGAATTGTCATTTAGTAGTAATTGATAATTTCTTGATAACATAAATGTAAAAGTTATTTCTATTTACATGGATATTATCTATTCTTTATTATAATAATAATCCATGAAAATATTTAATTCAGCATATATGACTCTCTGGAGAAGTTTAAAATATTATTTCAGAATGTCAAGAAAGATGCTATTCTTTCACATTTTCACACCTATAAAAAGTAGCTTTCTGGGTTTAAATCCATATAAGAACTTGGGTTTCAAGTAATAGAGTATCCCTTTTACTTCAATAAAAACTCAAAGAAAAAAGCTATTATAGGTTTAATAAAAAACTAGTTTGGCCTCAAGAATTGGCAATTAGTAGCAATTGATAATTTCTCAATAATATCAATTAATTGTTTTTCTCTTCACTAGTAAAATTGTAATTATAAATATGCAACTTTTTTTTTTCGCATTTAATAGTGAAGCTATAATTTTAATTTAATTTATAATAGCTTAGTGCTTTCGAGATTTCATGTTTGAATCTCATACTCATAGCTTTGTAACTAACGATTGTTATGATTATGCAAATGCGTTTGAATTTTTAATTAGTCCATTGTTTAGAGAGAGCAAAACATGCCCCTCTTCTATTAATGGCATTGATGTCATTTGCTATATATAAAGCTTCTTTAACTTTTCTTTTGTACCGAATGTAACTCCAAATATTGCAAAAACATTGGCTAACAATTTTAAATTTGGCTTCAGAACACCTCCCAATACCAACCAATTGATGAATAATGCTAAAGATAAAACAGATAAAGATCAAGCCCCTCATGTGGTCTATAAAATGGCATGCCCTCAATTAGACTGCCATGCATCATATTATGGTGAGACTCGGGCTAACCTGAACACAAGAATTTATCAACATAGGTATGTCTACAATAGGGTCAAAAATAAAAAGGAAGGATTATCAGTATTCTGGGACCACCAAGCAACTACAGGCCATGTATTTGAACCTAGTTCTGCCCAAATAATTTGTACAGAAAAAAATGATGCCAAAAGAAAAGTTAAAGAAGCTTTATATATAGCAAATGACATCAATGCCATTAATAGAAGAGAGGCATGTTTTGCTCTCTCTAAACAATGGACTAATTAAAAATTCAAAGGCATTTGCATAATCATAACAATCGTTAGTTACAAAGCTATGAGTATGAGATTTAAACATGAAATCTCGAAAGCGCTAAGCTATTATAAATTAAATTAAAATTATAGCTTCACTATTTAATGCGAAAAAAAAAAGTTGCATATTTATAATAATATCAATTGTAAATGGTTATTTCTATTTACATGGATATTACCTCCTCATTTTTATTCTTTATTATAATAACAATCCATGGAAATATTTAATTCAACATATATATATTAAGTAGTAAATAAATAAAAAAATCATCAAATTTATGGGGAAAAAAAGTAATAATTTAAAAAACTATTAAGAATAATTGCAGAAGAGATACACTATATTTTTAAAATTCCTAAAAAATTAATTTTATTTGTTATTAGTATATTAAAAATATATTTTAAAAAAATGTGAAATATTTTCAAATTAGAATTTCTGAATTAAAAATCACCTTGTAATCAAAGATATTTTCCTAGCTGCTAGAAGAGGACCTTTCATGTGGTGGATACTAATAATGTCATCACTTTTACATTTCAATCTTTTACAAGTCTGAGATAGTAATCCAACATTAAATGATTGAAGATTTTGTAGAGGCCATACTGTTAATATTTCAACTGAATTAATTGCATGGACCATTACTGAATCTCCAATTCTCAGATGGCATAATTTAATAGCAGCTAAATTAAGATAGACAGTATAACTCTTCAATCTGGAAGGAAGATGAGGAATATCTAAAAAAAAAATTAATAAAAATTGGTCAACACAGAAAACAGATACTTATAAACCAGTTTATTTATTCATTTAAAAAATACTTTCAACTATAAAATCAGAAATTATTTATATATTAATTTAAATCATAAATAATAATAAAAAAGCCATAATTATTTTATCTTTATTGTTAAAAGGAGATTGCCTTGACAACAATTTGAAATTGTTGCTTGCTATTGACAATATAAATTATACATTGTCTAAATAATACTTTAACAGATTATCTAACAAATTATTATATTATAAAAAATATGCAAAGTTTTTTCAATAACCTATCATTGTCTTCTTCAAAATTTATATATAGAGTGTCCAAAAAAAAAAGTGTTTATACATTCTGGCTTTTAATAATTTGTATTTTTATTTTCTTTTTTCATATACAAATTGGTAATAATAATGGATATTTAAACAACAAAAGTTTTCTTAAAACAATATTGAAAATCAAAAAAAAAACAACAACTGAAGTTTAGAGACAGTTTAGAAATAATTTTTATGCTCAGTCTTTAAAGCTCATAATTTCATATATCAAAAGGTTTGAGGCAAATGGCATTTGTGCAATTTGCATAGCTATATCTCAAATTTGAGAATCACTGAATTAATAATATATATATAGAATATTATTTAATTTAGATTCTTACAAAAAGTAATTTTCTTAAGGTAGTTAGTAATAAAACAAATAATTATATGACATTCACTTTACATTCAACATCTTCACTATACAATCAAATTAAATTTATTAATTTTATATATAAATAATTAAATAATGAAGAGCTCTACTTTATATATCTACATCTATAAATCATTTTTCTTTGACAATATAGGCATCAAATAATATAACATAAAAAAGAATACATAAAATTTTTTATTAATAATGGTATCCCCAAAAAATTATTTTTTAAATTTTTTATTGTTAAGTTCTACGCTCAAAGGATGGCTGAAATAATTACATAATTAATTATTAATAATAACCAAGTATAAACACTGAATCATTGTAATAGTTTATCATATGTAATTATAATTTATTCTAACATATCAATATTTAGAATAGATCATAAGCTTTAATCAGTTTCTGATCAATAATAAAAAAAATTATGTGAAACTTTATTATTAATACTTCATCCCTTCTACTATATCTTGAAGTATTTTTTATCAAGACTATGTTTTAATAATGTCACTTTCAATTTTTTTTTAAAATACCTTGAGTAGCTTACTTTAACTCAAAACAAATAAAGCAAAAATAAGAATGTAATTTTTCTTGCCTTCTAGATTTCTAGATGCTGATGGTTATGCTATTTTTACCAATTAAAAAAAAAGAACTATAAAATGTTCTTAATGCTTAAAAAATATGTCCTATATCATTTGTAAGTTGTAATCCATATTAAAAAAAATGAATGCTTTATCAAAAAAATCTTAAGAAAGTTTTAAATTGGATGATTACCAGCTTGAGAATGTGAAGTAATTTAAATATTTTGATTTTTTTTAGTACAAAAAAAGACTTGGATTTTAAATTGCAAAACAGATTCCATTGTGCTGCATTTAACAAAATAAAATATAGGCTTCTGCATCATAATGATATAATTACTTTACCTAAATTAGTAGTCATTCTACAAAATTTATTGTATAAAAGTGGAACACAGAACCTTATTATTATAATGCAGAAGGACTGAAAAATTTTTTCTTCAACTTCGATTCTGCTATTCTAAAGAAATATAATTATCGAATTGAGGATGTGACTTTTATAAAACTGTTTTATGATAAACTCAAATGTGATTTTTATGGAGGAAAATCTATTTAAGTTTTATAAAGATTATCTCAAAGTTATTCTCTTAATAAGTTCAATATTAGTTTATTTCACTGGAAAGATATGAGGAGAAAAGAATATAATAGAGTGCTACATTAGGTAAAATACTGGTCTTTCAAAAAAAAAAAAAGCTTATTGCAAAAGTTAAACTAGAGTAGTATAAGTGAATAAGTTGTGTGATATATGTGGATAGTTTTATAATTAATAGATTGGCATGTATACTATTGCAAAAGTTTTTTTCTGTTGTCTTTACACCATTATTTATTTTATAAAATTAGAATAGCCATAATCATTTAGATGTACTAGTGGAATAATGACATTATTACTTTTTTATTTATCCTTTGAAAATTCCAGTTGGATCTTTTTTTTAATTTTAAAAAATTATAACCATAAGATTTAATAAAAAACTTTCATATAAATAATCAAAATCTTTTTTCAAACTTATTGTTTGAAAATTATATTTATTGTGACAAAATTTATATCCAAGTTATTGACTTTTACTTGGCTATAAATCAATATAAGAATCTTTAGCTCAAATTCTCCATTGATGGTATGCTTAGAATATTACTTTGATGCTCAAACATTTGATCCTCCCCCATTCACTATCATTGGTAATTTCAATTATTTCATTTCATAAAGAGAGCAATCAATAAGATTTAATTTAATTAAGATTATATTAAAATATATAATCAGACCTAAAAATTTAATTAATGTAAAATATAATTATAAAATTTTATATTGGGTAATACATAAACTTTACATAACAATGATAAATTCTTAACAATGCTGCTTTTATGAATTTAGTAATTGTAAAAAATCGGCATTGAAAACATATTAGATCTTAAAAAATATATTACTTTTTCTGCATAGAAAATGACCAATCATTTAGAAGTTAATTACAGGCAATGATTAATACTATACAAATGAAATTATTGATTATTGAAAGTAACTATCTCCATTGATAAATCTACAAACGACCAAAATTATGTTAATTTTAAAGTATAACAAAATGTGCATCATAAAAATATTTTTATAATTATATAATAAATAAAAAAAACTATAAAGATGAAATAAATTTTAACTAATCCAAAGCAAAGCCTTGCTACCATAATGTTAGAAAGAAACTCTAAAGAATATAGTATTTAAAGACTAAATACCAATTTGTCCCAAGATGATTTTTTTTTTTTAGTTATAAAAGTGCCAGTTCAAAATTAAATCTAAATTTCTCTTCCCAACACCCTTATTCTGAAACTATAAAATGTGTCATTTATATTCAAAGTATCTATATGAAAAACAATTTATAATAATAAAAAAAATGGATAAAATTACCAAATTATTTTATCAAATGAAAAAAACTCATGCTCAAATATAATAAATTTCATGTTATTCTTACTTTTTCAAAAAATTTAGTCATAGCAATAAAATTTTTTTTTTCTTTCAAAGTAAAAATAAAATATAATGAATTTAATTTTTATGTTAACCTTAGTATTTGCATGGTGAAATATTATCCACAACAAAATGAATGACATCATAAAATAAAATTAGTAACACTCTGATTACTTCAACTCAGCAGTAGTCACAATTGATATATCTTGCTCCCCCACCATTTAAATTCCATCACTCCTAGTTAAATAAACTAATCAAAATGCACAAGACCAAGATGAATAATATGATTCAAAATTTGATGAAAATAGTGTGTTTTGCTTATCCTTTTAAATTCTTTATTTTGTTCATATAGATGCTTTTTTTTTTTTTTATCATACTGGTATGTTAATTCATATTTCAAATTTATTCTAACATCTTTTTAAATGTAAAAGAAAAATTTGTCTTTTTGCACAATGAACCATTATACACTCAATTTAAGTCACTGGCTAGTCAGAAATTTTGGCGGATAAGGAATGAATATTCTGAACTAAGAAAATGGCAATAAAAGTTTTAATTCAATTTGCATCAATATATGTAAAATTGGTTTCTTAAAATTAGTTTGCTATTAAAATAAAATATTGATCATAATTTGATTCAAAAAATGATTTACTGATCTCAATCTCTGTAGAAGCACAAGTTCCACATTATTAAATTTGTTAAAAATTCTCATTTTATTTAATTTTCTTTTTGGTCTATATGTTAAACATAAAATTATATGTACTTAAATAAATATAAATTATAAGCAAATGTATCAAAATTATTATTTGTTATATGATGTGTTTCATTACATTTTTTAATTAATCAAAACGTTTTAAGCTTCACATAGAAATTCTATCTAAGAAAAGGAACCATGAAAAGAAATAAATTGCATATCACTGATCTTGTCAAAACTGACAACTAGTAAGATGCTTGTTGAATTATCATTTGCTAAATTACATATATTTATATTTGCCAATAAAGACATCTGCCCATTCATCCAATTTACAATTAATATTTTCAACTTTTAATTGCTTTCATCTATTTACTTTGTAATAATGCATGATCTGTTAATTTATATTTACATAATAAATGTAAATATATAAATTTATTTAGCCTTGCACATTATTATTAGATCATCTGCTAGCGCTTAATAAATTTATATATTTACATTTGTTACTATCATTTCATTAGATTTAAAAATTGCTTCGTTACAAATCGAAAGATTTCGTGTTGTTTATTTATATATAATATTTAGTGAATTAAATGTGAAGTTATTTTAAGCTTCGCGCTCTTAGTTTGGAATGCTTGATTCTGACTTATTTATATATAAATTTAAGAATAGAAGAAGGTGGATCCCATCTTTCTCTTGTGTTCTGACTTGTGTTCTTGAATTGAGAGTTCCACGTGCAGTCATTCTTACATGATTGGCTGTCACATAAGCATTTTAAGGTGCTTCTGTCGAAGGTTTTAGCCTTGCACGTTATTATTACATAATAAACAGAATTGTAATTTTATTTTCTAGAGCTCACAGGAAGTATATGTAAATACTTAAACAGGCTTTAACCTATGATGAATACACCTTAAAATTTCTAATAGTCAAACAATATTATTTTGCTGATAAAGTGACCTCACAAACCACAACCTTTATAATAGATTGTAAAACAAATTACAATAAATACTAATTCTATAATCCATTGTTTAGCACTTAGCTTATTATTTACAGCTTCCATTTTTCTGAGACTACTGATTTGTTTAAAGAATTTTTTCTTTGCATAGCATAATAACTGGTAGTTTGGTTCTTGATATATTTATTGTCTTGATTATCATAACATTAACCTTCATTATTAACTATTAATTTACTTTGAAAGATTTGCAAATCTTTCAGTGAGGTAATCAAAATTACTGTGACTTATATCACTCAGGATTGTTTTTTTAATAAAGGTCAAAACAAAAAGGAGATAATGCTCACAATCTTATTGAACATTCATCCAGTTTCTGGTTTTTCATTGTTGCTTTAAAATGCACTTTTTATTACCCTAATTTCTCTCAAACTGGTTTAGTGTTTAAATGTTTTTTATAGCTATTTGGATTAGGGAAACATTACTCACTTGAAAGTTTAATGATTTTTCCAAGTATGCTGTTACTGATTATAATATTATAGTATTGGATACAATGCTTCTCATTCATAGTTAATAGGCAAACTCTGGTTCAATAATGTTTGAAAGCAGTGTCTATAAAGATTTCACTGATGATTGTAATAAAAGCAAAATTTATACTGTCCAGACCAAGCAGATATTTGTGAATTAGTATTTGTAATAAATTTTCTCAATCACACTTAATTGTATTTTGTTGCTTAGATAGTCTAATTAGTCTTCAGACAAAGAACATTCATATATTTCAGCCAAAGTAATGAGCTGCAATTTTCAAAGAATGTTTTTTTTTTTTTGCTTGGCCACAATGATTTTTATAATACTATCTTATATTATTTTAGTTATTGTCCTATTTTGCTTCAGCCTTATTTTTTTTATGCTTTATCAATAATCTACTATTTTTCTATTTCACATGTTCTCAACATTGACATTAAAAAAATTTTTCACCCAAATAGTTAACTCTAGCTATTGTGTAAACATGCTTTCTGACTTCATTGGTGAAGTCATATTTTTGAGCTTCCTTACAAATTAGAATTTTTTACTGAAGGCTGAAAATATGTTCATATTCAAATCCCATCCTCAAATTTAAGACACTTCCTAGTAACTATTATCCTATTGTTTCATTACTCTTCTCTCTGAAGTTATAGAAAATAATCTTTTTTTTTATTCTTTAAGAAAAAATTAAGTCTTCAAAAATAACTATTCTATTGATGATTTTCAATTTGAATACTTTATTTATAAAACTGAAAAGTTTGGAAAAATGCTATGTTATTTTACATAACTCCAGAACTTTTGAACAAATCTGCCATAAATCATAATTACAATTCAATTTTTGATTTTAAAAATGGATATTTAATTTTCTTTCTAATCATTTTATTCAAGTTAAAGTAGAGATTTGTCCAACAATTATTCCATAAATGCTGATATAACCAAGGTTGGAATCTCTCCCCAAACTTTTTCTTCTTCATATAAATGTATTTGTGTTTTATTCCAAAAAAACTTGAGCTGAATCAAACCACTATGAAGAAGTATAACCGTAAAGATATATTCTCACTTAATAGCAACGAGTTAACTTTCAGTGAATTCTCATCAGAATCACAATGCAAAATTAATTAACTAACTGCTATTATATTTATATAGTTATATCTTTTCATAGTGACTTGATTCAGCTCAAGTTTTTTTGGAATATTTCATTAGAATATGAAAAGAGTTTTATGTTAAAGAATTACATAGTTTTATTAATAATAGCATTTTGTTTTAGAATTTATATTTTAAGTATGTTTTTCTTTCTCTTATAATTAGTCAAAAAATATCTCTAGCTTCATTAAATACTAATCTTTAAAAAATTGTTCAATAAGACAATATGCTAATTTGTTAAATTTAACCTACTCAAGATTAAATTTTATCTCTTCTCTAAAAAATAAATCCACAATTTCAAATTTAATTTTTGATTTTATATTTCTTATATTTCTCAATTATTTCATGGCATAATCATATCTTTTTTATTGCTGAAATGACTTCTGTAACAAGAATTTTCAAGTTCATAGCTTTTAAAACAGGCAATACTCTCGATACAGTAGTGCAACTCAGAGCAAGCCAGAATGCAAGAAGGTTTGTGGATAAAATCCCTATCTATTTTCTACTCACCCAATATCACCAGTCTAGTTTCTAATTTGTGGATTTCATCAATCAGGAGCCTTGGATCTGAGAGTACTGCATTTAGATCCAAGAGCACTGTACCTAGATCTTAGGATCTAATGCAACCCTCCAGTAGCACCTTTTATTTTTACTTAACTACAAAACTATGAGTCTAAATTGAAAACATAATATTTTCAATCAAAACTCATTAGCTTATATAGTCACATAGGTCTGAACTCAGTTCAGTACTCCTATTAGGCAGGATTGGTATTAAACTACTAAACATCACATGATCACCATTTCTTATGCATGATCAAGCTGTTAATAGAATAGTGGTGGCTAGGGTTATTAAAGAATCAAAGACATCAAAATGTATGGGTACTGAACTGAGTTCAGACCTATATGATTATATAAGCTAATGAGCTTGGATTGAAAATATTTGTTTCAATTTTAAACTCATAGCTTGTAGTTAAATAGAGATAAAAGCTGGTTGCTGGAGGGTTGCAGCAAGTCCTAAAATTTAGGTGCAGTGCTCTCAGATCCAAGGCTCCTCATTGATGAAAACCACAAGCTAGAAATTAGTTTGGAGATATTGGATGAGTAGGAACTAGATAGGGATTTTATGCACAAACCCTTTTGCATCCAGTGATTACTCTGGTTGGCACAGGGTGGCACTACTAAATGGAGAGTTTTGCCTGTTTTAACAGCTCCAGCAAGCATAAGAAATGGTTATCATATATGTTTAGTGGTTCATAGCTTTTAATTTTATATAAAACTCAATTTCAAGTTCTTTCAGCATCCAGAGTAAAAAAAAAAAAAAAATTGGGTAATCAATCCTAAATCCTTTCTTCATTTTCTGTTTCTTTATTGAATACTACAATCATAGTTCTCTTCAATTCACTAATCCTCTTGCACCAAAAGGAATACATCTTTCCAAATATACTCTTTCTCAATATCTTTATACTGTTAATCTTAATATATACTTCTCTATTTTACTCAATCTAATTTTTCTTCAAGGTGTTCATTAAGAAATTTTTTTATTTAGCAAAGTATTTTCTCCTTAAGTTATTTAATTTCCAAATATAATATCAATAGATAATTTTTATGAAACATAATAAATATATAGGACTTGAACAAAATAAATTAAATATCTGACAGAATGGCACAAATCTTAGGAAATGTTAAGGAATATCTAATAAAAAGATGGTGTCAGTTTAATAAGAATGTCAGAAAAAATCTAAGACTATAAGAGGTTATATTAGCTGGTGAGTCAATGTCAAAACTGCTTAATAAATCATGATTTCCAATAACATGGCAGTAATCTCTTAAAAAATGAGAGAACAAAATTTGCTAGAACCAATAGCGATAAGACATCAATGTTTATTAAAAAATGTTAGATTGAATGGAAAAAATCTTAACAGAATCAATCACTTGTTGGGCCAATTCACATCCAAATACTCCACTATTTATCAAAACAATCTGCTATAAGCTTCATAATTTAGCATATTTATAGCTAAGTCTTTATTTTAAAGTCAATAGTTCTATTATAATAGAGATACAATAATATCATGTTCTCAAAAACTGGGGTGATGGATAAATGAATGCTTACCATATGGCTAAACAAATAATAATTTATACTTTTTTTCTAAACATTTCTTCTGGAAATCACCAAAAAATGTTTATCAATCTGAAAATATAAAGCATAGTAATGAAATTGGGCAGCCATAACATGGTATTCTCTTGATGCAATAATTTCTCTATCAGATGAGCCATAAATGCAGATAGTATGGCACATTTAAGAAAACTAACTACATTTAGTGCAAACAACATTATAATTTTGCAAGATAACAAAACAGAACTTCAATTTATACAGCCTATAGTCAATTAATAGTTTGAAAAATATAATTTTATTATTCCTCTAGAGCACATCAACTATCTGATTTAAATGTTTATGAGATTGTGATTAGATCTTGAACAATATCTTCTCAGAAAAAAAAAAAAAAGATTTTTTCTATAACAAATGGTTTAATATTTCTTTATATACTATTCAAGTATTATATAACCCTATCTCACATGCAATTCACACATTTCTTAATACAAATAAACATTTAAATATTTCCATTTGTGTTTATATATATTTCTGTGGGTATACATCCAATCCCTCTTTTGTGTGTGCAACATTCATGCCAATGATTTAAAATATTATCAGATGTTAAAACTTCTAGCTCATCCAAATAGAAAGATTATTCTTGAAATACATGTATAGTGAGAGAGGGGCATCCGAAAATAATTGGAAATTTTATAATAAAAAAATATTTATTTATCTTTAAGGATTATAAATTTAATTTCCTTCAAAGTACTGTCCATTTAATACAATAAACTAGTCTAAACATATTTTCACTTTTCAAAGTAGCCCAGAAACACTTACAAAATGAAGCCATTCAACACCTGCATCATTTTTTTTTCCATCACTTCTAAGTCAGCAAAAATAAAAAAACTATTTGAAAGAAAACAAAGAAGTCATATGGTTAGAGATTGAGCAAATATGACAGATAAATAAGCTGAATCATGTTAAATTTTATTAAAATTGTTTCACACTCAAAGCTGCTTACAGAGGAATTGTCATGGTGAAGTTTACAGTACTCACTTTGCCACAAAACAAGATGTTTACATTTTATTGCATCATACAAACATTTCAGAACTTGAAAATAAAATGTCTGACAGTTAAGAACTAATTTTGAGAGAAAAATGCCATTTGCATCAATAAAAAAAATATCAGCATTATCTTGGCATTGGACTTTCCTCGCCACGCTTTTTTGGGACATGGTAAGTTTAAGAAACTTATGTTTTCCCCAGAACAATTTTCTTGTAATCTGTTTCAAGCATTACAACTGTTTTCCTTAAAAGAAAACAAAATTTCTCATTATTCCAACTTTCAACCATTACAAAAAATCGCCAAATACACAAAACACAATTTACAAAAGAATGTACAATGTCATACCACAAATTCACATGGTAATGTAATTTTTCAGATTGATGCAAAAAAGTCTCCACAAACAGCAAAAGCATATACAACAACAGGTGCACTTACCAAAAAACAATTCCAGTTATTTTTGGGTCACCTATCATATATATATATATTGTATTATTCAATCAGTATATGAGATGATTTTTGGAATGAAAAAAAATGTATATAAGCTTATGCCTATATTATTATTATTGAAGAAAGAATTCATCCTTTTATTGCATTATGCAATTGTATCACATTTAAATATTTTCTTTCTTAAAAACCAATTTAATACTCTTCTTATCATATAGTCTTTTTCAGAAAATTGCATTCTGAAAAATGTGTTTGTAGTAAGAATGTTGATGTAAGGTGTATATGTGTGTGATAAAGATAATTTAAGCAAATTAAGTCAAAACAATGCATTTATATAGAATTTTAAGTATAAAATTGCTTTTATTTAAAATTAAAATACATTTTCAGTATTGTAAATTGTTAAATAATATCTGTCATTTATTGTTTTACAAAATATGATTATTTAATAAATCAATGTTAAGAGCATAAATGCAGCATAATTAGTGTAAATTACTGAGAAAATATAGAATTGTAGACATTTGATTACATTTTGATGAGAAAAGGAGAAATATTAATTTCTTATGATTTGTTTCGTTTTGATAATAATAAATTTTTATTGTCAAAATTTGACATTTATGCTCATTATTGATGGAGTGGATAACTTTATCCACAATATAATTTTCATTAATTGTAGGTGGAAGAAAAGTTGTAAACACTACAAAATTGATACATTTTAGGACAGTATTTAAAGAAAAGGATAACAGTTATTTAGCAATGAGTGAATAAAGGATTGAGTGATAATAAACCACACAATATCTAGATAATTTTATAGGTTAATCTAGTGTTTTCAATAATGACTGACTAAATGTTAAACTTTTAAAATCATGATTATAGTTCAAATGCTAAAAAAGTTTTTGAAGCTTCCTACTCCATTAGCAATATTTACTTAAGTAATATTCCAGTCTCAAGATAAAATAATTTTCAAATATTTTCAATTTCAACCACACATCTGCATTAACTCAGAACTTTTATTGTATACTATTTTCTCATGCCAATTTTCATCTCTATTTATAATGTTGTTCAATACCTTGAATTTTAATTTCATAATGTATTCCCTTTGTCTAGAAGAAAAGACTATTAGAAAGAAAAGAAAGTAAAACTTTTTTTTATTTCTCAAAATTCCAAAAAGGGAAAGTAAAAATAACTATTAGTTCAAATAGTAAAAGATGATTTTATTTTTAACTTTCTTTAATTATTAATTAAATTAATCTAATATATTTTATAACAAAATTTATTTTTATTAATTTATAAAAAATGTTACTTTACAAAATACATATATGTATACATATTAAAAATATGGTAACTGGATACATGTATGATATATGTGTCTGATAGATAACAATATTTATTCTGAATATAATATGATTTGGACATTATTGATGTCTATTTAAAATTTTATAGCTGTTCTAAAAAAATATTATTACTATACTAAGCATATATATTTATTTATTTATAAAATATATATGAGATTTACAAGTTGAGCAGATCCTTTATAAAATAGTATAAAGTTAATTAAATTTAGTATTATACCCATATTTTATAATATGTTAAAATTTGTGGCAAAGTGATCAGTATTCTGTTGAAGGGTCGGAAATGATCTGCTGTGTATTTTATATATGAAATTCTGATTGCTACACGGACTAATCAAAATGTGGGCTTGTAAGTGCAGATGATGAAAATATAATTTTATTCAGAATAAAATATTTTTATCTTTGCTTGACAGCCATTTATGGATATATATCAATAAAAACACATTCAATCATAAATTTCAAAAGCTAGTCTAATATTTTATTTGAATTTTTGATAATTAATAATCATTTAATACAAGTTTAATAATTGTATAAGTCTTCTAGATGCGATAAGTCCATTTTTAACTATTTTCTTAGTTCATACCATTATCATTGTTGTTATTATTTATATTTCTTTATTTATTCTGTTTATTGTTTAATAAATAAATAAGTTTTTATATTTATTCAATTATCTTCTTAATGATTTTCGGCATCTTCTCTAACTTTGTATCAAGTTTCAATCTACTACTCTAATATCCAATTAAACTAGTATAACAAATTAAATATAGGTGGCAAATAGATGGAAATATTTGTAATTAAGTTATTTGATTATTGTGCTTAAGAGGTGTTCATGTCTGAAAAGAAAATAATCATCTGAAAATATTTAATGATGAGAATAAATTTAGATATCTGGTCATGTTTTATGGCAATTAGAACTCACAATCAGTTGTGACATTGAATGTTGGGTGTATGCCTAATACTTTTTTCAGTAAATAAATCAACTATCTAATGATCATTTTAATCAAAGAAATGAGTATCATTTTTATTTGTAATTAAAAATAATATTAACAAATATTACAAGCACATCTGTAAAGGAAGCAGGTCGCTGATAGGTATATGAACAAATCAGATTGGGAAGACCAGCAGATTATTTTACTGATCAAGTCTGTGTTCCATTTTGGCTTAAAATTTACTTAGATATATATAAATTAATTTATAGCACATATCAGTTCTTAATCTTTTTTATAATTGTATATTGGATATAAATGTGTGCATAATACTTGAAGTTCTCAATTACATAAAATTTGGTAATTCCAACAGGGTGTATGTAAACTTAATTATAATATATTTTCCTCTTCTTTCTTCCTCTGTTAATTAATGCATATTTCCATTACTATATATATTGGTAACATATTCTAAATCAAATGTTAACCTATAATATGATTTTTTTAGTGACAATTATGCATCAATTTGTGTATGAATTATTTCACACTTTCAAAGTCAAACAATAAACTTCCTGAATATTTAAATAAGATTCAGGTTAATTGTGCTAGCATGTTTATTTAATCTCTGTTCAGTTTGGGAAAAATGATTATATGTAAAATAGATATATAGTAAAAAAAGATAGTCCTTATTTTTTTGGCTGGATAGTGGTTCAAAATATTATAAGTTCACATTTGCTTTGGGATGAGCTGCAAATCAGCATTTCTGATTTAGAGAAATATTATATGTGTACAGCATGTATTAGAAATAATAAAACTTTAAAACCTTTAATGATAAAAAAATAAAAATAGTCACAGTAAATATTAGTTAAAGCACCAAATATTAAAAACAATAATAATTTATAAATTTAAGACTCTATTAATAAAAAAAAAAAAAACAATATCACAGTCAACATAATTATAATTTCATTTATTTAAGATTCATCAGATTTTCCATGCTATATATTGCCACTTCATTCAGTCTATTAGAGCATATGATATATATCTGCTTAAATGCAGCAAAGGTATGAATGAGTTAACAATTCTTGTAATTACAACATTTTACTATAAACAAATACAAAAGAGCTGTTGAGAGTTAATATGGAAATATTAATTTTATTTTAAATTATAAACTCTTTAAATATATATAATACTTTATAGACAATAATAATTAATTAAAAATAAATAATACTTTCACCTTAAACTCTTTATAGCACTTGGAATACTTATTTGTAATAACTTTTCACATTTATAGAAACTATAATTCTTTGCTTTTGAGAGTATGCAGTTTAATCAAGAATGTATTCTGATCTCTAGTGCATTGATAAATCTTATTTGGAAGTAGTCTTGGGATGACCTTGATACCATTATTTGTTCTTATGTTAGTTTTTGAAGTTTAAAATTTATATCTGATGCTTTATAAAAATAAAACAAACAAACTCCTTTTTAAAACTTGCTTTTTATATGACTAAATGATGAAAAAGAAATCCAACGTTTCGACTATTTCATATAGTCTTTTTCAAGGTACACTAAAATAAAATATATATAATAATAAACATCACATATTCCAAAAAAATAATAATAATAAAAATATTAAATTAAAAATTACAAAATATGTGATGTTTATTATTATATAAAAAAAGAAGGAATTTGTTTGTTTTATTTCTATATTGGATATTTATGAACTATTTTGGAAAGAAGAACTGTGTGATTGATATATTATATTAAATTATCTGATGCTTTACTATTATAAGTTCATTCTATATATTATATATACATATATAATAGTAATACTGTTCACAATTTGCTATTGCAAATATATATTATCTTTATTTACTTATTTTTTACACAATTTTTTAAACTTTTTTTTTTCTTCTTTTTAATTTTTTCTTACCATTCACTAATATATATATTCAGAATAGTTCTCCTACCCCTACTCCAGAGCTTCTACTGTAAGCTTGAGTAATTAATGAGCACAAAAAAATAAAATGCTACAATATCCCCATATCCAAATTGGATTCTGGTTTTTATCTTCATCAGAGATTTTGAAACAACCTTTTAATTCTAAAAAAAAAAAACTCTATGATTTTGAATTTAATCCAACTCATTTGCATAGATCAGTTTCTTTATATCTTAGAGTCTTCAGTTTTATACTAACAGCAAATTTTTCCTTTGGATAATAAAAGTTCAACCAACAATAATAGAATATGACTTTCCCATACTGCTTCATCTGCTATAAACTTGAGTAATCAATGAACATCAGGTGAATGCAGCAATATAATATTCTCATCCGATACCATTTTTTGGTTTTGTCTTCATCAATGAAGACTGGGATTCAATACTAGATATAGTAATTGCCTTTCATTCATTTTATTTTTTAATTTTTACTATTAAAACCTTATGGTGTTTTTGAATTTCAAGTTACTAGCTTAAATAGTACAAAGAAGTAAAAGATTGCTACAAAATGCATAAGTTCATTAGTCCCAGTTTTGAATCCTAATATATTTGATGAAGGCAAAAACAAGAAAATACTAGTGATGAAGATATTAGACATTGTACTGGCTGATTTTTATTGATTACTCAAGCTCACAGTAAATAGTTCTAAAGTAAAGAAAATTGTTCTTTGAAGCTTCCACGTGCACATGAGAAACTTATGTGATAGTAGTGGTAATACAAATTTAGATAATCATGTTTTTTCTTTTTTTGCTAAAATTCTTTAGTACTTGTGAGTTTTCAAGTAAACCGAGATGACACCTCATATTTTTGATAAATGTATAATTTCAAAAGCCTATAATCTACCTGAAGATGTGTTAGTTGTTAAATTAAAACAAAATTAGTAAATTGATTGTTAAATTTAAAAAAGGAATAAATTCTGATAAATTTCATTAAGAAGCTTTATTTCAATTTTTTTTTTTTACTTATAATGTGCGAAGTGACAAGACACTCTTAACATTATCATACTTTATTTCAATTTAGTGAGTTTCTTTTTGTCAGCATTTTTTTTGGTAAATTGTCAAAATTATAAAAATTTGAGATCTTCCTGTCACAAAATGTGATGCAGTGGACTATTTCCAAAGGCACAGAATCTTGCCTTCCCAAAAAATGTGTATTAATAGTCATGATGATTGTATGCTGCAATGCTGCTGACATAAAGTGCAAATATCGTATTTATATATATATTTTTTTCATTTTTTTGTTAATAAGTTAACCCCCCCCCCCCAAAAAAAAAAAAAAACTGTAAATATTGTAATTAATTTTTCCACAATTTCTTTTTTTAAAACAACATTAATAAAAAATAAAATGTAATTATTAAACATGTTTCCTAGCAGGCATTTATTTATAAACATTGGGGGGGGGGGGGGGCTGTACATTTATCAAAAATATACTTGAAACCTCATAAGTACCAATTTTTTTTCCTGATAATAAATAAATTTGTATTTCAAAATAATAAATATTCTATCAATTTTAATGACAATTATATTTATTTAGATATTAAATGAAATCACAATATCCACTATATTTTATTTCAAGCCTTTCTTATGTTAATTGTAGATCACATATAATAGCTCATATTTTGTTTACAACAAAATACATATTGTCTATTGAACTGGAAGGATATGGAATTTTTTCAAAATGCACTATAATACAGATGTATTTTTATGTGTATAATCTGCATGCATAAATTAAGCTTATAGTATAAACAGATTAAATCATGTGCTAATACATAGCTGGAGAGAAGTTTTTTTCTTTTCAAGTTAAAGTAACAAAATAAGGCTGAGTGCTTTCGAGAGTTACAATATTCTCAGATTCATAGCTGGAGTAAATTGTTAAGTGATGGAATAAGAGTGTGCATAAGTATATATATATAGTATTGCGGAAATTCAAATTTATGTAAAATTAGCAAGTGTTGATAAGTATCAACAAAATTAAATATTTAATAATATAGTTTTAATAATAAATTGGTGGAGTGCATTTATATATATATTTATGGTGTATGTGTTCATTCAAAAAATAAAATACTAAAAAGCTTATGGCACTATCTTTATTTTTTTTTAATAAAATAAATGAAGGATCAGACGTTCATTGTAATTAAACACACTGTGGATAATATTCTTTTACTTTACTAACTTTTTTTTTCTACGAAAATGTTAATAGCATTCTAGTTATCAGTAGACAATGGCCTTTCTAATAGTTTTGTTTTAAGTCTATATCAGCTTCAGAATTCATACAATCTGCTTTACTTGCCAGATTCTCAGTTAAATTCTTCAAACTTTAAGTTTACTGATGCAATACAAAAAATATTTGACAATTCTTACTTTTTGCCAATTAATAAATCAATAACTTTCATTTTAACACTTAAGAAAGATATTTTATCAATTTTATTAAATTTCTTAAAACTTTTAACTTTATACTTAGAAAACATTTTATAATATGAACAATATATATATAAAAAAAAGCTAAAAATATAATATATGTACTTACAATTTAAACTAAAAAAACATTATTAATAAACATGATCACATATGGCACTTCGAGATGGTAAAATGGCTAAGGCAATAAAGCCAATTACTCAAGGCTTTATTAATGGTGTATAAATGTAGATAATAACAATCAATTCTTAGGCTATCAATATGGCTGCTGCCACGTTGTAAAATTTATTAAATTTATGAATTTTAATGTTTTTTATTTTTTCTCTTAGATAGCATATAACTGAAGTAGCATATATTAATATAGTGTATATTGCCGCTTCACTGTATAAATACTATTTCTTATATTGCTTATTTACTTCTAATAACTTTATCTCTAGCCTCCCATTTGGGCTAAACATTATTGGATCAAATAATAAATTTTTCTAAGACCACAAATAATTTAAAATGAATATATTTTATGCCAATTGTTAAATTCTTTGCTCATGTTTGAAAGTCTCATCCAATAAGTTTGTGAATTAGTTTGACATGTCCATGATTTTGAATACAAATCCAGGTTGAGCTTAGACATTTTTTCCCATGAAGATCAATAAGTTGGTGCTATGAGAATGATGTGATGGTAATGATTATGGTATATATTGTTTCAGAGAAAGGGAAAGTTTAGTCTAACTAAATTGGGTCTGGGTATTAATACAAACTTCTGACTTCATCTAAAAAGAGACCATTTTATGAAAACCCAGTTTAAGAGTTTTCATATAATATCAGAATTTTTTTCAGGTAATCTGCCTGTTGCTAACACAACTATCCATCAAATAGTGATTGGTAAATAAGTATAATCTCCAAAACTCATTAGAGAGATAAACAGCTGATCATTAAAAAAAGCTTCTTATACAATGCAGTTTTCTTCTAAGAAACAATCTCCAATCATAAACATTGAAAAAACACTTTCTAAAGAATGACTATTTTCTGAACTAGAAATCTCTCTTAATCATTCATCTAAGAGTTCACTAAAAGGAAACACTCATTTTTCAATGACTTTCTGAAAAATTCACTTTCTGAAAAATTCCTCTTGAGTAACACTGACTACACATATTCAATGATCTAATAATAATTTCTGAATTCTACAAAGGCAGTACATTCTTTGCGTGGTTAAAAGTTCATGTTCCTGAATACAGATATTCTGTGTTCTGTAATTAAATAAATACTGTATATTATTTGCTTCTAAAAATATTGATGTCAAATATGTTTGCAGTTGTATGATTAAAAAAAAAATTTAGTCAATTTCTGTTTTAATTTTAAAATTATAAAATGAATATTTCTAATAAGAAGTGTGGAAAGATGCAGATTATTTTATATAGATATAAATATAACTTTTTAATAGCCCGAAATAGACGAAATAATATAGAAGCACTGAAAACCTCCAGCGAGCTATATATACACTAACTGTGAGTAAATATAAATGCAGAATGAGCCCACCTATACTTTAGTAAATGGTATGCTTATATATGATCAAAACTAAAGTATAAATGGGCTCATTCTACATTTACATTTGCTGACAGCGTACATAAGCTCACTAGAGGTTTTCAGTACTTCCATATTATTTCATAAGTGTATATATGTAAGTGTATTTGGTACTTATAACCTAAACGGGCTTGGCCACTTGATGGCGTTCTGGCTCGCCAAAACACCTAACAAATGCCGTTTACAAGGCCTGACTTACGGCTATAGAAAACATCTAATGTTTGTTTTAGCCATTAGAAGACCGTTGATAATGATGTAACGCAGAAATAATACGGCCTATTTCTGCTTCGCGACAGTTACTATGAATCCACATACTTATCTTTCGTGTACAGTTTGATATATATGTGTGTGTAGTTGTGTTAGTCAAATTTTTACAATATACGTTACACAATCTTTCTATTTGTAATGAATTTAAGAAACCTGACTTTATAGTAATTTTCCAAATGGCCACACCCTTATTTAGAGAAGGCGTAATGTGTAAAAGCTTGCTGAGGGTACGTCAACAGAATTCGACCGAGTTTGCGTGTGAAATCTCGTTTTCATGTGAAATACCACGTAGTTCATAAAAAGGCTGCGATCGCGTAACTTTTTCTGCAGTTGCCGAAAACAGAAGCCGAGTATTTCTGCTGTCCAATAAAAATATACACGATTTTTTGTAAATTTCATAGAAAGAACATATTATAAACATGTTTAATAAGTAAATAAGACATTTATATGTGTTTGTTGTTGTTTAAAAAAGTTTGAGTTTCTTTCTTTTGTCCGACTACGGTTACGATTTTGATATCTTTTATTTTAGCATTACAAGCAACAGAACACTAACCTTAAAGTAACCCTAAAACTAACCGTAAACCTAACCCTAAAACTAACCCTAAACCTAACCTTAAAACTAACCCTAACTAACCCTAAAACTAAACCTAACCCTAACCCTACACAGTTGTTTTGTTATGTAGAAAGCAATAATTAAGCGAAAGACATCGCAGAGTAGCAGCTTTGTCCAAAAACAGCGATTTAAAAATAAAAAAAAAGGTTGTCGTTTACCAATAATTAAGCGAAAGACATCGCTAAATAGACACCGCAGAGTAGCAGCTTTGTCCAAAAACTGCGATTTAAAAATAAAAAAAAAGGTTGTCGTTTACTAAATACAAAATTAAAATTAAACAACTTTTTTAATAAAAAGGCATGAAAAAAAAAGTTATAGCAATCAATAAATTAATAACCAAAAAAAAAAAAAAAACAGCGATTCGATTTAAAAATATAACGCGGCCCCGAACATTGTATTGTATTGTTTTTGACTTCCAACAACGCCATCAAGTGGACAAGCACGATTACGTTATAATTACCGTGTATTTAAAAAAAATTAGCTAACTGCTAAGTGTCAAATATTTATGAGGAACAAATAATTTATGTAGTGCATTGAAGAATATAGAAATTTTCCAAACTTTTGTTTTTGCTACAATGTAAATTAAATTGCATTAATTTGATCTAATTCATTACTTTCACATTTACCCATTCCAAACTACAGGACTAAATATATCCTACAGAAGAAAATTTGAGACAATATGATAAAAATATCAATACCATAAACTAAAACATTTGTTCAATATTTAAATATTTAATTAATTTCATCACAAAAATTTATATTTGCATCACTGGCATAATAATGATTCAATTAATGGCTTCAAATAATAAAAAAATTGAAAGACTGCAAATCTTTGATAAAAATAGAAAGTATTTTTTATTTTCTGAAAAAAACTATTATAATCAGAATTTGATAGTATTATTCATTTCTTGGTTATTTTTTTTTTGAAGCTGAATTACTTCAAACTGCTATGCGCTTTTGTTCTATATCACCAGTCTAAAAGATTGGAGCATTATCTGCAAGATTATACTTTTTTTTTTGCTCTTGATATTTTTTTTCTTTACCTGTGATTGGAGTAAATAATATGGCTACAATTAACACATTACCTCAAATATCAAAATGTAAACAGTAAATTTTTAACACAAACTGGTCAAGCGTTGGTGGCCCAAGTGATCAGCACAGCTGCCTTTCATGCAGTTGTCCGGGGTTCGCTTCTCGGCCGATGCTTTTTCACATGGAAAAAAAAACTGAAGACCTCAAACTTTTTTTTTAAAAAAATTAATTTAGAAATAACCAAGAATATAGTGAAATTGATGAGTACAAAATATAATCAATCTCTTAGAATTGGCAGAATAATCTTGAAATAAATACCAGGATGGGGGAGGGGGGGTTGTCTCATGCAGAATGTTTCAAGTTTGTGATTTGATTTAATGAATAACTGATAGGCTTAATATCTGTTTAAAAAAATCTGACATAAATGAATGTGTATAATTAATTTTTGGACATTTATGATATACATTCATTTATGTCAGATTTTTTTAAACAGATATTAAGCCTATCAGTTATTCATTAAATCAAATCACAAACTTGAAACATTCTGCATGAGATACCCCCCCCCCTCCTGGTATTTATTTCAAGATTATTCTGCCAATTCTAAGAGATTGATTATATTTTGTACTCATCAATTTCACTATATTCTTGGTTATTTCTAAATTAATTTTTAAAAAAAAAAAGTTTGAGGTCTTCAGTTTTTTTTTTTTCATGTGAAAAAGCATCGGCCGAGAAGCGAACCCGGGACAACTGCATGAAAGGCAGCTGTGCTGATCACTTGGGCCACCAACGCTTGACCAGTTTGTGTTAAAAATTTACTGTTTACATTTTGATATTTGAGGTAATGTGTTAATTGTGGCCATATTATTTACTCCAATCACAGGTAAAGAAAAAAAATATCAAAAGCAAAAAAAAAAGTATAATCTTGCAGATAATGCTCCAATCTTTTAGACTGGTGATATAGAACAAAAGCGCATAGCAGTTTGAAGTAATTCAGCTTCAAAAAAAAAAAAAAAAGAAATGAATAATACTGTCAAATTCTGATTATAAAAGTTTTTTTCAGAAAATAAAAAATACTTTCTATTTTTATCAAAGATTTGCAGTCTTTCAATTTAATTTCAACTAACTATCTGTCTTTATATAAAATAAATATTATTTACATATGCATGTAGCAAATCTCTTTTAACATATTTTTTTACAAATTTTTATTTACTCCAGTTAAGGGATTTTTTTTTATGAATAGAAGTGAGAGGGGGGGGCATCTTTTTTCTTCCATAAGATTATTCATTTTCTTGAAGAAAAAAAAATAATTGTAAAAGCTAATTAGTTTTTTTTCTAATAGAAACACATCTTTTTTCCTAATAAATTTCCAAAATTGTATAAATGCAATGTGTGTCTGTATAAATGTAAAACATTTTATTCACTTGGAATTTATTCATATAAATTTATAAAAGTTTACTAACATCTTGTGAAAGACACTGGATGAAAAGTAGGCCATCAGTAAAAGCTAACATGAAATAATGGATCTATTCATCATATTTTCCTAAAAGTAATTTGAAAGAATCCTGTTTAAGTTTTCTAATATTGAGTAAAATATCAATTTATCTCCAGAGTACTATTAATATTTCTGACATATTGCATAGGGTACTATAAATTACATATGATTTTGACAAACCTTTAAAAGAGTTGTGGGTGTGGGCAGGTAATTTACTTGCTCTAAGTAGGTCAAAAAGATCAAACTATAAATTTGCTCTCTCATTTCATTTGGGAAATGTATTTAGCACAAATAAAATTTAGTGTATTATAATATATTTTAAAACAATTTCAAAAATTCAAATTAAAAAATATATTCATGATTAAATACTTTCATAATTTTTTAATATAAGGTGAATAATTTTACATACCTTTTTCATTAATCAGAGTAATTAATCCATAAAGACTTGAATTTTTTATAAAGCTGTGGTTAAACAGAAGAGAAGTATTATTTGAATTACATACTTGAGCATGTTTACTTTGAACTACAACAGATGCTAAACATCCACATACTGTACATTCAAAGTAATCTAGAGGCTTTTTAGAAGGTTTAGATTTGGACATTTATTACATCTACCTGAAAAATAAAATAAAATATATATATAGAAATAAAATTAAATAGTTTATTGCTCATGAATGCATAAGAAGTGTGAACACTAGAAGTAACAGTTTGGAGCCATGATCCATGGATCTTGCCCTCCTGAGATCATTTCTTCCACTGCACTAATTATGTAGGGCATTTATAAACATATATCAATATATTTTTAATTTTTAAAGCAACATTTAAAATATATGTATTGATAAAAATAGACTAAATTTATAAAATTAACAAATTTACTGCAAAGTGTATTAATTTTATAAAAGCTAAATCAGCCTTTAAAAAACAGACTGCAGCGCAACAACTTCTCCTATTGTCACCTAAAGAATAATAATAAAGAAAAAGAAATCAATTGAGAGAATAGAGGGTTTGAATACATTTTCCATCTGTTTTAGTCTCTAGCTACTAATAACTAGATACTCACTGATTAATATTGAATGAATTAGATGTGACAGCTATTTCAATTTTTATTTGTATGGAATATCATTAATTTTTATATAGTATACAATATCAATACAGTATTATTTTCAACTTTTTTCTGAAATATATAGTAAAGTAATAAAGAACTAATTTACATTTCAAAAGATATTATAATTTATAGAGCAAGGTACATAATTGTGTATACAGGCAATAGTTAGAGCTGCTGATAACAAGCATTATCTGCAATGGGTCTACAGGGATACAGTTCAGATAGGAGGGAGGGATACAGTTCAGATAGGAGGGTTGGGAGGTAGGTTGTCCCATCCCTTTCATCGCAGCAGTAGAGGGAGGAATCAGTCCTTATAAAATTAGAGGCATTGCACACAGAATGAAACGGAACATCTTAAAACTTATATTTTTAGTTGTTCCCAGGTCTGAATCGCCAACTGGTCTGGGCAAGTCCTCTTGTCAATCTGCCTAGCCTTCTGTATGAAATTTATTAAAAGGTCTTCGGGATGGTGCTCAATCCCACTTTCAAACAATACTTTGCAACATATAGTCCCGAAGTTGATAAATGAAGCCAGCTGTATTTTGGCAAAAAAGCCCCTTTTCAAAGGCCAGAAGAATCATTACACAAGCCAGGTCAGATACAAACATTTTCCTCAGTGACATGCCTCGGAGAAGAGAGCACGAATCACAATGGAACAGAATGTGGTCCATGGTCTCTTCCTGCTTCTCACACATTGGGCTCAAGGTATCGATGTTATAGAGTCTATGATAGAATAAGAAAGACCCTGTGGGAAGGGCCTTAAGGTTGACCTTGAGCAGGAAGTCCACATACTTGGGCTCAAGTCTGAGGAATTGTCTCCATTTGGCAAATCTGAAGATAGAAATTGAGAGCAAGACGGGGGTACGTTTTCTCCTCAAACATTAGTCAGTATGTGTCCTAGTAGGTAAGTTACAACTGAAATAGGGAGTTGGAGGTCTTGATCCATGACAGGACATCCATCACCTGTTGTTGGATCCAAAGTCTCCTCAGTCTGGGTAGGGTCTATCGGTAGATTCAACCCTTTCTATGGGAACAGGGCACTCAATGTTAGAATGAGAATTCAATAGCCTAACCAGAATATTGTATGTCCTTTGAATTTGGAAAACCTTAATGGCATGTAATGCCAGTCCATTCAGGGGTTTAGGCTTCTGTAAAATGTTTAAGCTAATTTAATAAAAAATAAATAATAAATATGTCACATTAAAATTATTTTTTTATCGTTCAGTATTTACTACACAGCATATAGAAATTCTTTTTATCAACATTTAACTGCAAGTCACATTATAGATATTGAAATTTGTGAATAGTATATACTCATATATATAGGCATATGTGTATACAGTATGAATATATGTATTATGCACAAACATGCATATATAAATAAGTGTGTATATACTGTATATGCAATCATAAACATTTTTAACTATTATCAATCCATTGAAAGATTAAGATCTCTTGATGTTTAATTGAGTTTCTCTGATCCATAGCCTCTTTTCTCACATCAGAAGAACAAACTTTATTATTTCATCCATCGACCTCATATGTACTTTCTTTATGAATCTTTTATAATCTCTTAGAATCTATTTGTTACTTCAATTATTCATCTATTATCATCTCATCTAGCAATATTTCAGACTCTATTCTTTCTCTATATACGCCAATTAATGCTCTATCATTTTGATATATATTCTCCGGAATTTGATAATATCTGGGTCTATATCATGATACAAAGCTTTAATCAACTGTCAAAATATTTAGAATCAAATTCCTTTACAAAATCTAGAACATAATGGCAATTCATATTTATATGCAATATATAAAAAATTAAACTTTTCCTAATATTAATTTATGTAAAAAAAAAAAAAAAATTAAATTGTGGCTGAGACAATGATATAGAGATTGCACATATAACATTTTTTTTATTAATTCCTCAATTTTTATTTTTATATTTTGAAAAAATCCACCTAAGTTATTAATTTATGTATTTTTTTTTTTAAATAGAGGATAATTTATAATGATATAATAGAGATTTTACATATGGAGATAATACTGTAAATTTGTTAGATGAACAAGACAGTATTCTGCAATTGATATGCTTATTATAATTTCTGACATTATCTAGATCATCCTTAAAATCAAGCATAATATGATAATGACCATTAAACCAAATATCTAAAGCAGCACTTCAAACTAAGAATAAATGAAGACTTCTGAGTATCATGGTAGTTTGTTTCTCAGAACTGATTATTTCTTTAAAATGTACACTGTATTGAATATAAAAATAATAACCTATAAATAATTGTGCCAATACCATAATTCTAGAGCTGGAAAAAGCACTTATATGAACTTAACAACAACCTTACAAACACTCATCATTTCCATTATAGCCAATATTCTGACACCTTTATTGGGTAAAAGGAATAGTATTTTAATGAAATAAATAAAAAATATCAGAGAATATCAAATATTTTTGTAGTTTTTAACACACTATAATTTTAAATTGAGGCATATAAATTATAGGGCATACTTATAAAAGAGCATCTGAAAACTTCCCATTTTTAGGAAAAATATATGCATTTGTTTATTTTATTCTAAGCACTGATAATCTAAATACATATAAACTGATGTGTGGGGTTTCATATTAGTGTGATGTGATGTATTTTGGCTTCTCCTTAAACGAAGTCAAGAATAACTCAGCAATTATGCCCAGATAAACTTGTTAGCCACTTTATTTTCCATTCCCCACTCTAAGTCTTCCCATATTCTGCCCCATCCCATTTCCACAACATAATCTTTGTCAACTCTAGGGCCTTTATATCTAAATCTACCTTATCTTTTCGCAAACCCAGCATAAAAACCAATAACTCACTTTCTGTATAATCACTTTGTTCATATCTATTCTCCCATAACTTCATTATCTGTACCCTTTCTGCTTTCAAGCAATTACATTCAATCAACAGATGCCTAATATTTTCTATACCTTCCTTACACAATTTGCACACTAAATCACCCATAGTTTTACATTTACATGTATATCCTCTTATTGCTAAGGATCCCGTTCGAGCCTTAAACAATAAACTACTTTCCTTACTTATTATCATAAATTAACTGGCATCCGATGTTCCGTTTACTTCTATATATATTTAAACTCTTCTTACCCTCCATACTAGTTCTCCATCTCTCCAACTCTAATTTTTATTAATGCTTCTATTCTTTTATCCCATTCCTTACCACTATAACGCTCAATAATCCTCCTAACACAATCACCCCACCTTTTATACAAGTATACTGATATAAATTCTTTATCCAAATCTTTTGCATACAACATTACCTTTCTCACCCATGTTGTTACCTGCCCTTTACTAATAGCCCAATTAAACACTATTTTGGCTATTCTTTTACTATCCATAAACTGCAACCTACCAAACATTTTCATTTTACTTTTTGCATCTCTCATATAAAAACTTGATCATCCCATTTCTCGTTGAATTGCCTTCTTTGTTGTTCACATCTCTGCATCTAATGCATGTCTTCCTATTTCCCTTTGTACTTTCTCTAAATAATATAAAACCCTTTTACTAACACATAATGCATCATTACCATATGTTAACCCTGCTACTGCAACTCCCATACAATTCTAGCTTATTATATGAAAATACTGTTAGTTTTTTTTTACCAAACCCTTTCTTTTCTTTGCTTCATTTACCAATTTTTTTCTCCCATTCATCCCAAGCAATTTTCCTGATTACATAAGATGATTCCCAAATACCTATATCTATCCACCACACTTAACTTTATATCCCCCAATAAAAATTCTACATCTTCTCTTTGTATTAACCATCATTATATTTGATTTTTCTTCACTAAATTTAAGCCCCATCTCCTTACCCACCCTTGCACATTTCCTCAACATAATTTCCATATCTTCTCTTCTTTATGCACACAAAAAGATATCATCTGCAAAAAAAAAAAGATCCTGCCACCTATTAACAGTATCTCTATCTCTCTTCCTAGTCTTTCTATTGCTTTCTCCATTTCACTCAAATACAACAAAAATAAAATAGGTGACATAGGGCATCCTTACCTTAATCCCACCCCATTTTTAACTTTAACTGATTCTATATCCCCTAATTGGTAAGTATAAAAATTATTTTCATATAATTTCTTAATAATATTTACTAAAGCTTCATCCATTCCCAAATTTGCTAACCTTACCCATAATCTATTTCTATTTACTCTATCATATGCTTTCTCTATATCTATAAAACTCATATATAACGATCTACCTAAATTCCTACTCATCTCCATAAGTTGTGTAACTACAAACAAACTATCTCCTATATGCTTATCTGACCTAAGAATATTAGTGACCTCTATATTAAAAAGTGAATTATAAAATAAAAGATTCTATTTGATATAGTAAACAAAGAGCTTTGCTAACTGCATTTAGCAAAGCTCTTTCTTTATATCCTGCAAGCTTAATAAAAAAGAAGTGGAATCATGTGATAAATGACTCTATTTTTTATTTGATATAATCTTTTATTATTTTTATGTACTTTTTTTTTTTGTTTTTACTACAGTTTGTAGATTCCACTGTTTAGCAATCTTGTTAAAATTATAATTGACATATTATTATATCATACACCTACATATTCATGCATAAATATCCACATAATATCTTTTGTCTTTTTATTATCTATATATGATACATGCTATAAATACATATACATACTTGTCGGTTTATTACGCACACTTTTATTCATTTGTGTATATATCTATAAATTTATATTATGTCCAATACTCAGATCCACATAATAACTGGTAAAGCACATCTACTAAAAATCTTCTATTTCAAACACTAAGTATATTTTCTTTTAATATTAAATTATTTCTATCAAAAACACTTCATTCAAGTTTAATTCTATGATTAATGTTTTCATCTGTATTAATAATCTAAACAAGATATTAGTAGTTTTTTTTCTAATTCATGATTTTCAATCTAGCAATTGATAATTTTCAGTCTTATATACACTTATTCTTCTCCTTTACTTTCTTTGCATTTCTTCAAATATTCATATATATTGCTTATAATAACTTCTCTCATATATACTTTAATGCAAAAAAATTTTTTTAATAAAACTTTATTTTCCTGACAGTTTTGACTGTCCAGCAGTCTTCATCAGAGCTACAATATTTGAATGATATAAATACATAACCATTATTTCAAGATATATTATATACATACATATGTATATCAAAATATATACACATATATCCCTTACACATACATATATAGATCCACATACACCCATAGACATATATGTTTAAGGGATATATATGTATATATTTTGATATACATATGTATGTATATTTTACATATATATGAAGTAATGGTTATGCATTTATATTCAAATATTATAGCTCTAATGAAGAATGCTGGACAGTCGAAATTGTGAGGAAAATAAAAAAGTTTTATTAAAAAATTTTTTTTGCATTAAAGTGTATATAAGAGAAGTTAGGCTGCAGAAAGGAGTTTGCTATTAACTGAAAGGAGACCCTTTGATTCCTCTTGGAGGCCTTAAAGGAACGGAGCAGGGCAAATTCCTAATGTCCACTCCATACGTTCTTGTCGTTGCAGCTGTTATTACTATGTGATTATTCATATAGTATACGAACATGGATGGGCTGCTCACCAACACGCATTAGCCAGCATGGTGAGTTTATTGGCTTTTTACCTCTGAGTTTAAGATCAAGAAACACCATGGTCTTTCTTCTCAGTGCCTGATAAGGCAGAATGAATGTTTGTGTAAATGATAAATATTTTTCCAATATATATATATACAATTATGACAGACAAAAATAAAGCATGGCCCTTATTCCCAGGAGGCTGTAAAGTCACCAACCAAGGCAGCGGTTGGTGGCCGAAGGCGGAGGGTGCTAAGAATCCCCTGATTGCGGACCCAGGCTGCCATTTGATGATGACTTTTTATTTAGGTACTTACAACTGCAGATCACTTTCAAGTGAAGGAAGATTGCAAGAATTAGAAGAAGAACTCTCTTATATTAAATGGGACATTATTGGACTTTGTGAAGTTAGAAGAAAAGGTGAAGAGACAATTGATTTAAAAAGTGGACATATACTCTATTATAAAGGCACAATAATTGGAAATACAAGTGGAGTAGGATTCATTATAAATAAAAAGTGGAAGAACAATATTGTGGAGATTGATGGTGTGTCGGACAGAGTGGCAAGACTAGTTATACAACTTAATAGCAGATACCAAATGCAGATAATTCAGGTTTATGCCCCAACAAGTTCTCATAGTGATGAAGTAGTAGAAGATTTTTATATGGATGTACAAAAGGCTTTTGATCAGAGTAAACAACATTTTAAAATTGTTATGGGAGACTGTAATGCTAGAATTGGTAGACAAATGAAAGATGAAATTGCTGTAGGTAATTTTGGTTATGGTAATAGAAATGAGAGAGGACATAGACTTGTGGAGTTTGCAGAAAAAGAACAACTTTATATTATGAATTCATTTTTTGAGAAAAATGTTAAAAGGAAATGGACATGGAAGCATCCAAATGAAGGTACAGCAGAATTGGATTATATTTTGACTAACAGAAAATACATATTTCAAGATTGTAATGTTCTTAATAAATTTAACACAGGAAGTGATCATCGATTAGTAAGGTGTAAGTTACGTGTTAATGTAAAACTAGAGAGACAAAAATTATTAAGAAAAACAATATTTACAGTTGATATTCCTAATCTTCAGAAACATTCTAATGAATTTAAATTAGAACTTACAAATAGGTTTCAAGTGTTAGGAGATTTTGAACATGATTCAGATTTGAATGAAATTAATATGAAAATAACTGATACACTTTTAAAAACTGCAACAAACATAGCTGGTAGAAAAAAGCAGCAATTGACTAATAAAATTTCTACTGAGACTAGAGAATTTATGAAAAAAAGAAGGAATATGAAGATATACAAAAATGATGTATTAAAAAGAATTGAATATCTTGAATTTTGTAAAATGGTACGGAAAAGAGTTGAAAATGATATAAGAAAGTATAACTGTGAAATAGCAAGGAAAGCTGTAGAAGAAAATAAAAGTCTCAAAAATGTTAAACAACATTTTGGTATTGGTAGGAAATTTATATCTGCAATAAGAAAAAAAGATGGAATTATTACTAAAAAGAGAGATGACATCATAAAATTGGTAGAAGATTTTTATCAAGAATTATATAGTAATAAAGAACAAGTACCTCCTATATCTATTACATCTTCCGAATTGCCCAGAATTTTACATGAAGAAGTGAGACATGCAATTAAGTGTATGAAGAAAGGAAAGGCTCCAGGAAATGATGGAATTATAATTGATATATTAAAAGAAGCAGGTGAAGAAATAGAAACAATTTTAGCAAAGTTATATACCAAATGTCTAAATGATAAAGATGTACCGGAAGATTGGAAGAATGCAGTAATAATATTAATATTTAAAAAAGGTGATAAAGAAGATATTAGAAATTACAGACCTATCAGCCTTTTATCAGTTTTATATAAAATTTTTACCAAGATAATTACAACTCGTCTACAGAGAACTTTGGATTTCCACCAACCAAGAGAACAAGCTGGATTTAAAAGTGGTTTTAGTACAATAGATCATATCCAGGTATTGAGAGAAGTCATAGAAAGGACAAACGAATATGAGTTGTCATTATGTTTTGGATTTGTAGATTATGAAAACGCATTCGATTCTATACACATTTCTTCAGTGATTAAAGCATTGGATCATCAAGGTATAGATCCAGGATATTGTCATATTTTAAAGAATATTTATAAAAATGCAACAGCAACAATTAGATTACATAATGATACTGGAAAAATCAACATTGAGAAAGGTGTAAGACAAGGTGACTCCATATCTCCAAAACTCTTTACAGCAGTGCTGCAAGAAGTATTTTGTGGATTAAAATGGGAAACTAAAGGAGTGAAAGTAAATGGAGTATTTAAGTCATTTAGATTTCGCAAATGATGTAGTTGTTTTTGCAAATAATGCTTCAGAGCTGCAGGAAATGTTGCAGGAGTTAGCAGATGGAAGTAGAAAAGTAGGACTAAAGATAAATGTTAAAAAGACTAAAGTAATGTTTAATCGATTTGCTCAAAATATGAAAATAAAGATTGATTATGAAGAATTAGAAGAAGTTAACAGTTACAAATACCTTGGTCAGATTATTAATACAGATGGAAACATAATGGAGGAAATTAATCATAGAATTAAACTTGGTTGGAGTGCTTTTGGTAGAAATAACTTGATACTAAAAGAAAATATGCCTATGTGTTTGAAAAGGATGGTTTTTAACAAATGTGTTTTACCAGTTCTTACTTATGGATCTGAGACTTGGACACTTAATAGAAGAGCAATACAGAGACTTCAGATCACTCAAAGGAGTATGGAGAGATGTATGTTGGGAATAACAAGAAGAGATCGAAAACGCAATGCATGGGTAAGACAACAAACAGGTGTTACTGACCTTATTGAAAAATTAAAAGATTGAAATGGAGTTGGGCTGGACATATTGCTAGAAGAGATGATAATAGATGGACAATTGAAATTTTAAACTGGATTCCAAGAGATTGTAAAAGACCCAGAAAGAGACCACATGTGAGATGGATGGATGAAATAAGAAAATGTGCAGGGGTGTTGTGGAGAAGAGAAGCTAAAGATCGGAGAAGATGGATTAAACTTGGAGAGACCTTCATCCTGCAGTGGATTGATAATGGTTGATGATGATGATGATGAAGAGAAGTTATTACAAGCAATATATATGAATTTTTAGTCTTTTTAATATTTATCTTTAATCCTATTTTTCTTATTTTCATCAGATAATTCTGGCAACATTTTTTGAAGTGCTGAAGCATTATTTACAAAAACAACCAAATCTACAAAATCTAATCCAGTAATCCATAAAATACTTATTAAACTACTATAAGAAGTTTTATAGATATGGAATAAACCTATCAAACAACCTTATCAATGTTAATCTTTATATCACTATATAATCTAATAACTGCTAATGCATATTGATAAATATTTTTAGAATACGTTAATATCTTGAGTCTATATTTTGATAGCCCAAAGCTTAATCATTGTGGAAATGGTTATAGAATCAAATGCCTTTTCATAATCTAAATATCCATAGCATAATAGTAACTCATATTTATTCATTCTTTCTGAACTTCTCTTAATATTTGAATGTAATCTAATGTGCTAAAACTATTTTTAAATCCAGCTTGTTCTTTTAGTTGATTTGAATAAAAATTTGCTGTAGACAAGTTGTAATTATCTTGATAAAGATTTTATGTAGAACTGATAGATCTATAATTTCTAATATCTTTATCATCTTTCTTAAATATCAATATAAGTACTACATTCTTGCAACTATCCGGTACATCTTTATCATTTAGACATTTTCACCATCTGTTTCTTTTAAAATTACAATAAGAATTCCACTATTTCCTGCCTCATATAATTTACAATGCTTAGCAATTCAGAAGATGTACTATTTCTTTTCTTGTTTTTATTGCTATAAAATTCTTTATAGAACTATTCTACACATTCATGATGTCATCTCTCTTTTTAATAATAGTTATTCTTTTTGTTGAAATAACTTTTTTTAATTATCGAGGTGTTGATTTATATTTCTGAAACTTTTGTCTTCTACTGCTTTAACTTGCCAATTTACAGTTATATTTTCGTATGTTAACATTAATCTTTTTATACCATTTTACGGAACTTCACAAATATTCAATTCTTTTTAATGGATCACTTTTAAACACTTTTATATTTCTTCTTTTTTTCATATATTATCATATCTTGGCTAAAAATTTACAGATGAATTGTTGGGGATTTTTGGATCAGTAATCTCTGCTGCCATTCTTAAGTGAATATTAGTTATCTTGTTATTGATTTTAAACAAGTCTATTAATATTTTAAAGTGACTAGCAAGTTTAAATCTAAATTCATTGGAATGTTTATCAAGGTTAGGAATATCAACTATTAATATTGTCTTTTTAATAGCTTTTCTCTCTATAGTTTTGCATTAACACCCCACTAATCAATGATCACTTCCTGTGCTAAATCTATTAAGGGCATTATAATCTTGAAATACATATTTTCTATTAGTCAAAATATAACCCAATTGTACTGTATCTTCATTTCGAGGCTTGCATATTCATTTCCATTTAGCATTTTTCTCAAAGAAGGAATTCATAATATAAAATTTGTATTTCTTTTCAAACTTCACAAGTCTGTGTCCTCTCATTTTTATCATCATAATCAAATTTACTCATAGCACATTCATCTTTCTATCATTTACTAATTTTAGCATTAAAGTCTCTCAAATGACAATTTTTAAAATGTTATTAGGTTTGATCAAAAGCTTTTTGTACATCCATATAAAAATCCTCTCCATCATAATGATATCTTGTTGGGTCATAAATCTGAATTATCTGCATTTGATGTCTCAGTAATCTGAATAATTAATTTTGACCCACTGTTAGATATACCATCAATCTCCACACACATTAGTTATAATGAATCTCACTCCACCGGTGCTTCCAATATTTGTCTTTATAGTAAAATTCATATTCACTTTTCAAATCAATTGTCTTTTCTTTTAATTTTACTAAGTTCAACAACATCTCATTTAATATTAGACAATTTTTCCAATTCTATAATTTTCTTTCACTTGAAAGTAATCTGCAGTTGGAAATAGCTAAATAAAAAATCTTCACTGACTGGTAACCTGTCGTTGATAATCAACTACTGTCTTGATGGTGACATTATAGCCTCCTGGTATGAGCCATAATTTAGTTTCAACTTTTTATAATTTTAAATATTTAAAAAATATCAATCATGCATATAAAAGTCAACTGATGTTTCAGTTAAAAACTATTAGACATCTGAGAAATGTTTCATGATCCTAAAATCAGAGATAAAAGGCAATAAACTTCAAATAATCACACAATAATAACAGCTGCTAAGACAAGAAAATATAGAATGGACATTTGGAATTTGTCCTGCATGATTCTTTTAACACCTTAAAGAGGGATTTAAAGGTCTCCTTTCAGTTAATAATAAATTAGCTATTGAAATACATACATTAATTAATTGTAAATTGCATAAAAAGCTAATGAAGTTTTAAAATGCATTCCATAGACGGAAATATGAAATAGTAATTTAGATATTAATATGATAGCTAATTACTGAAAGCAAATTAATATAAGGCACAAAATTATAGTTTTGGAGCAACTTTCTCATCAGCTACTATACCTTCAATATCATATTTAACTATTAATCAGAATCAATCAGAATCATTGTATATTTTATTTGATGAAAGATGATAATACATAAAATATCCTTGTATCTAATTATTTACTGTAAAAAGCATATTTATTGCACTACTAAGTGTGTTATGCTTGATAAAGTTTATGAAGACTTATCTGAATGGCATATATTAGAGTACATAATTATTGATTGTAAAAATAAAATAAAGGCAACACAATAATTTTTCTTTTTCAAATTTTTCTCACTTTCAAATAAAGTATATTCATTTTTTATATATAATTATATCTTAGTTAAGATTTATAAAAATGGAATTGTTTAAATTCCTGCTCAATAAAAATGTATTTGAAGGTGTGCTTAATCATTATAAAAAACAATACATTTAACAATTGTGTGCATTAACACCTTTGATACTTTCAAATAAACTATATAACTGCTTTATATATATATATAATTTAAATAAAAAACAGAAATACTGTTAGTCGTCCATGAGAATCCTGCTTAAAATCTTCATAAGGATTCTGTGATTTAAAGTCATTTAAAGATTTTTAATCTATAAATAAATAAAAAATTTCTTTGCAAAAGTAGGTAAGTGACATTTCAATGAAGAATTATTATGCTTTTTTAAGGATATGGCAGTGAAGTATTGTAGTGTCTCAATAGTAAGAGTATACGGAAACTAAGTGTTTAAATTAGTAAATCAGATTTAGGTAGATTCTATGAAGATTTTCATGATTAAAATGTGAAATATTTTTTCCCCCTCAAACATTGTGTCATCCTCCATGCTGAGAAATTTCTATAATCAGTAATAAAAAAAAATCCAGTTTAAAGACTTCGAAAGAAACCTGTTGTTTGGAATCCTTAAAAAGTTTCTTATATAGACACAAAAAATGTTCATGCATAAGAAGGTAGTTGATATTTTGATATGACTTCAATTTTTTTTACTTCTTTTGGTACTCTGAAGTTACTGTTTGTCTTGAGTAATATCAAGTGTGCATGAATTAAAGTCTATCAGTTATTTTATCAGGGAATTGACCAATACTTTAAAACAAAATGTGTGTATTGTTTGTTTTTGTTTCTTGATTAGCTGCTTTAATAAAACTATTGCTAGTGAGTGGAAAGAAAAATAGAATAATGGGTATCTATACAACTGGAGTGTTTAAATTTGATGAAACTCAATATCTTCCAGCCTTATGGAGACTCATTATTCTATATCTCCCCTATTTATTAGCAATAGTTTTATTAAAATAGTTGATCAAAAAATTATGAGATAATACACAAATTTGGCTTTAGATGTAATTATAAGGGATTTGAACACTTTCAAGCTCCTTTCAGTTATCCACTATATCTCATACAACTGATACACATGGCCACAAACATTTAAAAAATAGAAATAAAGATAAATGAGATAATGGATAGCTGAAGAGAGTTTGAAAGTCTGTGTTCAAATCTCCTAAACTCCAAGTATATGGATTATGCTTGTATTCAAATATTACAAATTTGGTTTTAATATTTACTCAATTGAGATTGGTCAACTCCTTGATAAAATAACTAATGGAAAGACTTTAGTTACATTCTTGCTATTACTGAAGACACAACACTATTTCAGGATACAAAAGCATTAAAAAAACATGAAATTTTATCAAAATATCAGCTGTTTTCTTATACATAACATTTTCTGTGTTTGTAACTAAGGACTTCAAACAAAAGAATTCTCTTGAAGTCTTTAAACACTGCTTTGATGTCACGAAAGAATACTGGGATGACTAGTCGGATCATTTGAAGATTTCTTTGGGAAAATGGTAAATTATCGTACTTAAGACTTAATTTATAAATTCAATGTGTAATCTGAAATCTGTTACTATTAATTTTCAGATGGGGGGGAGGGTGAACTTTTAATAGTATTTTTTTTTCCAGCTTCTAAAAAAGGTCAATTGTAAGTTTTGAAGGTTTCTTTGAATTTCTAGTCACATATCTAATATCGGCTTATAAAATTGATTGCTTTAGAATTTCAAAGTTCTTTAGATTAGTTTTGGAATTTTTATTATTCTATTTTTAAAAATTTGTGTAATAAGGTGGGAGAGAGAGCGGTGGTAGGGAGGAGTTAATGGCATTTATAGTATTCCTTAATCCAATCAACCTATTTTAATTGACAGAGTTGATTTGGAAATTTTGTATGATTTTGTTTTTAAAATTTTCTTCTTGTCAAGAGTTGGTGGCCGAGCGGTTAGCACAGCTGCCTTACAAACAGTTGTCCCGGGTTCGCTTCCCAGTCGACCCTTTGACATATTAAAAAAAAATTATTTTTTTGAATTCTTTCTTATTGGCTTTTAAAAAAAAAACGCGAGAAAGAGCGGTGGGGGTTGAATTGCGCATAATGTCTTACTTAATTCAAACAACGTCTACTGATTTGGAATTTACAGATTTGGTTTGGAAATTTAGATGTCTTTAAAAATTTGTAAATTTCTTCTTATTGGCTTTTTAAAAAGTGAGGAGAGAGATGGGTGAATTCAAACAACTTGTTTTGATTTCTAATTGACAGAGTTGCCTTTTGGACATACGGTATTTCATTTTTAAACATTTTAAAATTCTTCTTTCTTATTGGCTTTTTAAAAAGTGAGGAGATGAGGAATGGATAATTGCTTTGTGGACTTCGATCCAGCTACATTCAATACAAATCGAATAAAACTCATCCAATAATAATAAACTGGCTGACTATAAAACAAATATAAAAAAAACTAAAAAATAATACGATTTAAATAAAGAATGAAAACTATTGTTTCCAGAAACATTTTAAATTCAACTACAAAGTTTATTTTGCAACTAATTTTCTAACAAGTAAAAAATATATATTTCTTATAAAGTTGCACAGTGGACAAAAAGTGTTTTTTTTCAGTTTGACTTTTTTTTTTACTTCACATTGAAATTATAAAAAATAAAAGTTGGCCAAAAAAAAGAAAACTAATTCTAAGAGATTTTAGATTACACAGTAAATTTAGTTATAATTGTATTTACTAATATAAATACCAAGTCCAGACTATAGTTCTCTACCTTCCTCTTCCCCTCACTGGGCAAAAAAGATTTTTCTAAAGTCAAAAAAAGAAAAATCCAAATTTCCAAACTGATTCTCCCCTCCCACCAACTACAAATAAAAAAAATGGTTATTTGAAATTAATCTACATTTTGTAAATTGCATATTAGTGATTTCACCTCCATCCCCCCCGTATCTCATCTCATCTTTCTCCCTCCTCCACACTCACTTCTTTAAATCCGATAAAAAAAGAAACAGAAATTCACCAAAAAAACAAAAGACCTGTCAATGAATACTTATACAAGAAGTTTTAAATAAAATAGTAAAGATTTAATTAATCATAATAGTATTACTACTAGAATAAATGACTATTTTTACAAAGACATCTACAATTTCCCAAATAGTTATCCCAGAGTTTAAAGTCTCAGTTAAAAGAACGTTCAAATATAGATAGAGGATTAGATCGATACCAAAAATTCTATATATAGAGAGAGAGAAAAAAAGAGAGATGTATGGTTGTGTAGAGTTCTAAATTTTAATTATAATTGCCACATACTGATTGACATTTATGTAATAAAACAACTTGAGATATATATTGTGACTATTAATTTCTTTCCTGGAGAAACTAACGAGGGGTAAATTCAGTGTAATATTAGTTTTTTAAAGTCTAAGAAGAATTTTTTTTTTTTTATCAAAGTTTTAAGTTAAATAAAAGTTGATATTTAGTTTTTAGAATAAAAACATCTTAGATCCCGAATACATAACGTAGAAATAAAAGTATGTTTGTACTTTTTCAAAATTACAATGTATAAATATAGTCAGGGAAGAGAGGTGAGTGTCTTGCGCGCATTACTAATTTTATAAAGGATAAAGATAAAAATTGAATAAATGGTATTTTAAAAGTGAAGGTTGTTATCATGAATAAAATTTTAACTTGCTAAATCTAGAGATTGATTAATATTTAATTATATGGAGAGATATCTCTTCAAATTTCAAAAAGGTTATAAAAATCAGTCTAATGTTAATTACAGTAACAATAAGTACATCGCTAGTAATCATTAGTTATATGTGCGTGCATGCGTGTGTGATGTATATAATTTTAATTATACAGAAAATCCTAAGGTTTTATACATCATACAGTATACCATGAGACAGTGTATTCAGAGAGGTATTATTTTATCTTGGTTTTAAATAAATCCATTATTATTTTCAAACATAAATCTTTAATCAAAATTTAGTCTATTCATTTGTCAGAGAATGATTGACGGATTGATTCAATAAAACTAACCTCATATTTTGGGCAGAGATCTTCTCTAAAAATCTTATGCCAAGTGAGCATGCACCAATTCTGTTTTCAATCTATCATCTGACTAAATTTATTATTATTATTTTTTTTAAGAATTGTATATTTTGTATCTTAATAATGGAGCACTAGAAGGTTTAATAGGCACACTTATCTCCTTTGTAAAATCAATTGGTGCCAAAATTTTACCAATCTACAAGGAAATCAATACACCATGCTTATGTTAATGCATCCAATTTGGAAGCTTCGATCTATATATCCGAGAATGTTTCAGGTACAGACTTCTATTGTCACATCTTTTATTAAATAATTTACTGATCAAATTTGGATGGATCATTGTACTGCAAACTTTTCTTAATATTAATTTTATTTGGAATAATGTGTTTTTAATATTTGAATGGATTTTATTACAAACTTTCATAATATTTTATTCTACTTCAAATATTTACTTTTAAATACTTGGATGAACGTATTATAAAATATGATAAAAGGCTGAAAGGATGATAAATGTCAACTTTATATTATAAAGTAAATCTTTTGCGTTCTCATGAGAGAATAGTTGTAATAAAGTTGAAAACTCTAGTCAAAATAATGAATATAAGAATAAAGAAATAGTAAATAAACTTTCGTTGAAATAATTTTAAAAATACATGATATTGAGCATCTAGTCTGGTTAAATATCGTTAAATGTAATAAATTGTGAATAAATCTTTACTAAATATTTTGAAATATACTATAATAAGCATATTTAAAGTGAATCTCGAGAGAATGGACAATTAACTCCGTGGATTACATAGTTCCTAAAGCAAGAAAATTAAATTAATATATGAGAATTCTCCAGGAAATAAGTGATATTATAAATATATGAATTATTATATTATGGATAAAAGTGCAAAAATCTGGATTCTATAAATAACTACTGTTTTAAATATGTATTTTAACTACAATTTTGTAATTAAACAAGGCAAAACTCTCCATACAGTAGTGCCAACCAGAGTAATCAATGGATGCCAGAAAGCTTGTGCATAAAATCCCTATCTAGTGCCTACTCATCCAATATCCCCAGACTAGTTTCTGGCCTTTGTCAATGAAGAGCCTTAGATCTGAGAGCACTGCACCCAGATCTTATGATCTAATGCAACCCTCCAGAAGCCACCTTTTATCTCTACTTAACTACAAAACTATGATAATGAAATTGGAAAACACAATAATATTTTCAATCTAAGCTCAATAGCTTATATAGTCATATGGATCTGAACTCAGTTCAGCACCCATACATTTTGGTGTCATTGGCTCTTTAACAACCATAGCCACCACTATCCTATTAGGCAGGATTGGTGTTAAACCACTAAACATATGATCACTATCTCTTATACTAGCACATAATTGTTATTAAACAAGGCAAAACTCTCCATACAGTAGTGCCAACCAGAGTAATCAATGGATGCCAGAAGGCTTGTGCATAAAATCCCTATCCAATATCCCCAGACTCTGATTGGCACAGGGTGGCACTTCTGTATGGAGAGTTTTGCCTTGTATGGAGAGTTTTGCCTTAATAACAATTATGTGTTAGTATAAGAGATAGCAATCATGTGATGTTTAGTGGTTTACAATTTTGTACCAATAAACATTTATATTTTGGACAACTTCGATAGTATTCTATCATGGCTATGCATGCATTTTGTTTTTGGTTAAAATAATGTGTCTTTCTATGGATAATCTACACTTTGTGGGAGGATAAATGCCAGGATCCCAGTGGACCAAGAAAGAAACAATATGTAAAATTTTTATTATTATTATATTTATTATCGCATATATTATATTTGTGTTAATATGTTTTTAGTCAAGAGTTTAAAAAAGTTTTGACCCTTTATTAAATCCTGTTTAAAATTTGCAAATAATTTGGTTTATTATAATATTGCTTGAGCCCGTATTTTTATTTTATCACAAATACTAGGGGAGTGTAATATATGAAAAGATTTATAAAATATTGTTATGCTAATAATTTTAGATCACTATTTTCCTGTCTATTTAATTTTTCATATTTAGTATTTTACTGCTATGCTCGGAAGTGTGTGTGTTATTTAAAATGTGTATTTAAAAATGAAATAATGCCTATTTCTTAGCCTAGAGAATTATCTTTTAAAGTAAAATTTATTCTTAGTCATATTAGACTAATCAGTTCATGCATCAATAATATGACACCCTTTTTATGCTGTGTGAGAGTGCAAATGACCTCTGTTGAGGTGAGTGTAGTTTTAAGCACCTAAATGGGTTGAAATGGAGCATAGCTCTCTCACAATTAAATAATTTAATCTGAAAGTATTTTTAGGAGATTGAGGACTTGATCCCAGCTCCATATTCGCTTTATGTTTCATAAGAGAAATATTTTATGGTTGTAGTGTGCAGTGTTTTTAGCATGCCTCTTATATATGTGCAGAGACAAGTTCCTCACATAATTTATAGCTTCATGAAGAAGGCAAATTCTTAGGGGTATACTAGCACCAAGATGTTATTATTATTAACTTATTCTCTCTTACGAAAGCAACCTTGTCATCATTACCCAGGAGTGTATGATAATTTTGTGTTTATTGCCTGTTAGATCATTGCATACCAGTGAAAAGTAGTTACTTGTTAAGAATTAAATATAATATCATATTCATAAATTGATGTATTGAGTAGCTAAGCATCATACCAGGTTCATGCAGAAGCAAGTCATCGCTGGACTGGTAAAAAAGAGATAATAAACTCATGTTGGGCTATAGGAGTAGATACATGTATGTGTGCATTAATATAGTTATTAAAACATATCACATAATTATTAGATATAATGTTAAATACTAAGTTAGGGAAAATAATAGTTTGCAAAATGCATATAAATTAAATGGTAGAAGTTAAATTAATTTTTATTGCATTTAAGATATGTTTCTTAAGTAACGTAATTTTAATATCTTAAAAATATAAATATCTTCATAAACTAAGTAAATATTACAGTAAAATTGTTATGATCTTTAAGCTAATCAATGTGGTTTGCAATAGTTATATTTTACATAATGTTGCTCAAGCACCGATTCAGATATAAGCAAATAAATATTAAATGATGTATTATGGATCAAAGGAATTAGAAATCATTTATAATGTAGAACAGGGGTTTGTCCCAAAACTACTTGTATTAAAGGTTATTTACGTATTAGTGTCACTAAGTTTATATGAGTCTGTAATTGTAGCCAGTGCAGATCCCCATTGTGAATAATTTTAATTGTATCTCATATTTTTCTTAATTTAGGATCGCTACAATGTTGACTTGAATTGTAGTCTTTTCTTTCTATATAATTGTTGAATAAATATTATGTTGTTTTTAAAATTTAAACTTATGTCTGGTATCTTATGTTTTTAGGAGTCCAGAGCCTCACAATATCAGAACTTCACAATATTAGAATTTCACAATATTGACAAAATTTATAATATTTGTAAATTTATTATAGTCATTAATACTAGAAGTATAATATGAAAGTATTAATAGAAATAACTCATATTTCTAGTACAGATTGGCCATGAAATATCTTCATTAATTTTACTGCTGAAGTAAAGTAATACATTTTTCACTTATTAAGATTTAAAAATTTAAATTAATGGCATGTATATTAAAATTTAATAATTACTTGGCAAACAGATGAAAGAATGATTTAATTATAAAAATAATATTGCACTTAGACTAATATTATGAGTGGACATAAAATCCCTTCGTCACTCATGATATTTGGATACATTCCCAGTTGATCAAACTATATTCAAAATTTATTATAATTGTTTAATTTAATTAATTAGTTAGTATTTCATATTTATTATTATGAGTCCTATTATTAGCGTTAGTGAGAGTAGACATTAGCTCTAGAAGAGTGTATGTCTATGCAATTTGTATTGGCTGGGATAGTGTGCAAAGGTCAGCAATGAATTGAAAAGTGATTGATTGTGGCACTTCACCACAGGCCAAGACCCTGAGAATAAGAGCATTCCGATTCTGAAGTTTTAAAGAACAGAAGTATCATTACTAGAGTGTTAGAGAATAGAGAGTGGTTGAGTTGATAAATGGTACAGTCGATTTCTGTATGTGCATGTGGTATAGCATTAAAGAGACATAATATGGGAGATAGGATGGAGGACCTAAGCACTAATATTTAAGATTAAAATAATTGTAATTGTGGAGGGTGATCGATGCAGAGAACGAAGAGAAAATTAATTTATTTATAAGGGAGGGGAGAGTAAAATTTTCTATTTTGTTTTAGTTACGATATAAGATTTTAATATTTTTTATTGATATAATTTTATGATCCATTTCCATTCGTCGCACATGAAGATAAAGAATAACATTATTGTAGTGGTCACTAGATATCATATAGTTATGTGGGTTTGTGGAGGAAATTTGTTTATCTTTCTAAATAATTTATCGTGAATTTATTTGCATAACAATTACTGAGTTCAAAGTTAAGTATGTAACATATTATTTATAATTTAAAATATTATTAAGATTATATTTTTCTTTTGGAAAAGTTTTAATAACTTGCTTCCTCCACAGACTTCCCCTTTATTAAGCGATGATGATCTCGGGTGGATACTATATTTGATGGTACAGTTGCAATTTGGCGCCCAGGTAAAATACCTACATTACATTAATATTAGTTGTCTCCGTCTTTATCTTGTAGTCTTGTTGGAAGTAGAGGTTGCAATATATATACATGACATATTAGTCTTTATTTAGGTAATGATATGAAAAAGTTATTAAATATTTTGTTAAATACATGAGATCCTGAAATATTCTCAATGAATGATGAGGATGATGGTGATGATCAAATTATGTAATTCAATTTTGTAAATATCATATGGAAAAATTATAAAAGAAATACAAGATGGAGTTGGACTAAAGTTGCATTTATAATCAAGGTATACTACATAAATTCCTGGAGCATCATTTACTTTCCTTTATGGAAGACTGTAAATTATAAAAAAAAAATGCTCATATCCTAATTACTTTCTCTTAACATATCACCATATTCCCAGACTAGAGAATAAGCTTGCTCAAAAACATAAATAAACTATTTATGTATGCAATGAAAATGAGACGACTAATATGATTTCAAATTTAGTTCTAAATAATAAAAATAAATAATTTATTAAAATGATTAATTAAAAACAAAATTACTCGTGGTTGTGGTTATATGCATACACAGATATAATAATATTATGTTAAAAAATATTTGCAAGTGCATATCATGCTGACATGCAAATCTTATCACATTAACATCAACCACACATACACATATATAAATTATAATCTCTGAATGACAATGTGAAGTAAAAAAATTACATGCAATTTCCAATAAATATATATAATGATCTATTAAGAGATAAGATACTAAAATGAAGAATAAAAAATATTTTATAAATATACAAAAAATTAAATTCAAGTCCAGGCACTTTTACATTTATATACATCAAATAAAAAATTTATCACACATTTAATTTATAAGCTTACTGTATATTTTTCTAAAATTATAGATTTATTGTTGGTATAGTAATCTTTTAATATTTCTTTTATGCCATTCTTTGATTTCTGAATCAATTATCTTGAGGTTTATCTTCAGCTTGGATCTTTGAATCCTTAACATTGAATACTATGTCACTTCAGCAGATCAGGGTAACTTAATTTTCACAACTTTAACTTCTTTTGACTATTAGCTGTGAGGAATGGAAAAGAAATACTTTTCTGTTGAGAAATAACATTTTGAAAATGTGGATGGTATACTGATGGTTGCAATTAATGCATCTTGAGTCATCTCTAAAGAAAAATTTTCCATTATAGCCAAAATCAAATTAGCATTAAAAAGTTATTTCTAACTATACAGGTATATATTATTAAGTTATGTAATTTTTGGACTTAATATCCATTTTTTACATCTCTAGCTCTGGTATTGCACTATGCTACTATTTAATGCATTTTCTAAAATATAAGTGCCACCACTAAGCTGACAATAAATTTATGAATGAATTAATGTGAATCAATCTTTCTATAAATTACTTCTATCTTAGCTTTTTTATGTAGCCTTCCTAATCTAAACAAAACAAATTTTTCTAGTCCACAAACCTATTCTCTATTTTATAAAATGATGTTTATTTTAATGCTGATTACAGATTATTTTTCTGCTTTCATAGAATCCATTTATAATAGATCAATCGAACAATGCCTTAATTATAAAATCTTAATTAAGTAGAATTAATTATATCAGACATATATTTTTTTATTTATTTACCTAAACATAAAATGAACTTTTCATTATCTTTTCTGATTCTTTAAAAAAAAAAGTACAAACTGATATTTTGAAATCTATTTATAAGTTCTTGAATGTTGGATGTTTGTATTTAATTTTCTTACATATAGATTTCATTTTCACATTGCCAGTACTTCAGATTTGCTCATATATAAGCATTTGAGTTGTAGGAATAAGTGGATTCATTTTATTCCTGCATAAATACTATATCTTGTATTGGAAAGGAAAGTATTCATTTATTATTAACACTCACAAAGCGCGTGCACAATTAGCTTGAAAGGCTGATATTTGAATGTAATACAATTGTAAACACAGCGCTATATAAAAATAAATGCTTATTTAAACACATGTTAGGAAATTAGAAAAGTACATATAAACTTTTATTTAATAATACCTGTATTTATTAATTAACAAATTTTTTACTGTTACCATTTTATTCATGACCAAATCAATGCATTTGATTCAAATATTTATTACCTATATAATCACATATAATCATCATTAGTAGAGTAATTTTAGTTTGATTTTTAAATTCTCAACTATTTTATTTTTTAATTATTTAGCATAAAGTTTTCAATTATAACTCTACTGAGATCTTTGTGAGTTTGAATAAATCGATTACTGGATATTGTATTATCACAATATACATATCACATAAATTTATTTTATTAACTACAATATTTTTCAATATATATATTATCATTAATTATTCTTTAGAAGAAATAAGTATTGCATTTCTTATAACCTTAGATAAATTTAGACTTTAAATTTAATAAAGTTTAAGTATACCATTACACAGGTGCATGGTAAAGTCTATCTTTTAACTGTCTTACAATAAAAAACAAGAGTGAGAATTGGTTGTAAGTTTTAGAAATAAATTGTAAAAATAAAATAAAAATTATCAAAATAATCGGTTATAAAATGAATATAAGAGTTAAGGAAGCAATCAATAAATATTTGTTAGAAAAACTTAAAAGAAAATATAATCAGAATTTGAACAGTGTCAAAAAAAAAAAAAAAATGAATATAAAAATTTAGTGAGAAAAAATAGTAAAAAAATAAATAAAAAATAATATAGCTAAAGGGGAATAAATACATTTCTAAATTAAGAGAAATAATTCACTTTATCACTCTGCTCCAAAGCTATCTACTGAAGATTGAATAATTATATACCAATCAAATCCCCAAACTAGTTATGAGTTAATATTAAAAAAAAGTGGGTTTAAATATAAATTTAATGGAAGATATAAATAAATAAAGTAAAGATTAACAGTTTGTAAATACTTTGGAAATATATAAAATGTGGAGAAAAATTGATTACAGGGATATATGAAATGAATAATAAAAAATAATGAATTAGATTTTTAAAAAATTAATGTGAGCTAATAGGAATATATAAATAGTAAACAAGGATTAATTTGATAGTAAAATGATTATTGGATAAAAGATAAAAATATCATGGAAATGTTAAAAAAATATTTCAGTATTATAACAAATAAACAAAACATTCCAAAATAATAAATAATACAAAAACAAGATTTTTTCTTTAAAGAAAATATAAATATAGCAGAGATTTGTATAACTATACATCAATTACTTCTACAGCAATACCATCAATTATATGTAAACTACTTGCGTATATATCTATTAATGTTATTGTATTTACACTCTCTATGGAAATTTATAGAAAGTTACGTATGGCAATGTCTGATGAACAATCAACTAACCTATTGCAGGACGTGTTCTGTTAATCAAGCTTAACATTAATTGTATATAAACTACTTATATACTATTTCTAATAGAATGAATAAATAAATAAATAAAACTTCTGTAAATATATAACATAAATATAATATAACAATTCGTCAATTGTTAAAACAGAGTTTCTTTAATATAAATAAAATAATAACTAAATAATTATTGCCAAGCACTTTCAACTCTTACAAGTCCTTATCAAGGCAGTGTAAAAAATTCTATTTTCTCCTATACGATGAATTCAACATTTCATTGTATTGACCAGGAACAGTTAATCGGTAAGCTGGTTAATTTTGAATTCATAGCACAAGATGAATTTGGTATAAAATACAATTCTTTAATCTTGCATTTTTTATCATGTGTTTCATGCATTAATATTGTAAAATCCTTTGGACTACATATATGGTTGTACAGTTTATTCAGCTTTTTATGTTCACCAAAATAGTTCAGGCCATATATGTAGTCCAAAGGATTTTACAATATTAATGTATGAAACACATGACAAAAAACGCAAGATTAAAGAATCATATTTTATACAAAATTCATCTTATACTATGAATACAAAATTAACCAGCTTTCGATTAGTTGTTCTTGGCCAATACAATGAAATGTTGAATTCATCGCCTAGGAAAAAATATAATTTTTTACACTGCCTTGATAAGGACTCGTAAGAGTTGAAAGTGCTTGGCAATAATTATTTAGTTATTATTTTATTTATATTAAAGAAACTCTGTTTTAACAATTGACAAATTGTTATATTATATTTATAATAGAATCAGGAAATAAATAAATAATCCCAAACAAATAATAAAAAAAAAAACCCCAGGAAAGATAGAAAAATTAGAAATCATATATTTAATATTGAAATACAATTATAATGTATATACTTAACTTAGATGTAATTAAAGGGGATTTGAACCCAGACCTTCTCAAGCTCCCTGCAGTCATCCACTATATCCAATATAACCGATACGCATGACCAACTACATGTGAAAAAGATAAATGATCTCCAATATTGGGAAATGATGATAAGTGCTGGCTCAGCACAAAATACATATCACTTGTATATGGTCATGTGTATCAGCCATATTGGATAAAGTGGATGACAGTAGGTAGTTTGAAAGTCTGTGTTCAAATCCCCTTTAATTAAATCATATATTTATAGAAGAAATATAGACTAGACAAAAAAAAGTACATTTAAGTTTATTTTACATATTAAATAAAAAAAATCGGAGAACATTTCTGGTTTAAATTTGATAAAAAGAGGAGTGAAAAACTATAACTCATAAAAAAAGATGTTATGATTCATAATAGTACTTTAAGAATATAGTTACATATAATCAAAAATAATCACTAATACTAAGCTCACAGAATGTTTCAATACAAAATGAGCTGTTTTGAGGTTTTGTGTATATTTATTTTTTCCAAATAATTTAAATTTTTTCGAAGTAAATAAGATTTTTTTTAGAAGTTAGTTTTTGGAAAAAAAATGTAAGGACAAATATTAAGTGGATTATTAGAGAATTATTGATATTTTAACCATATAGAAAAAATGCAAATAAACAACTATCTGTGGTTGAAGAGATATATTATATATTTACAAGATCCATAATCTATATTATTGTTTAAAATTTATATCAGAAGGTAAAAAAATTTGTACAAAAAAACGTAATATATATTTAATTATTTGCATTAAAATGAAAAATTAACATTTATAAATAAACAATAACACTCAAAGAAAAAAAACCAATTACATATTTAACAATTGCAATCTTTTTTTGAATTATATTATTTTATTTATAATAAAAATGTCTATTCAAGTCCCATGCATGTATAGAAATCTATAATTTATTCAATTTTAAAAAATCTTATTTAAGAATTGTAGAAAAACAATGGCAATCTACACTTGGTGATATTCAAATATTTACTGCTTTACTGGACTTTTCCCAAAAAACTATTCTTTTGATCTTTGCATACAATGATATTAATTCATTATGAAAACAGTGACTTATCTTCAACAATACTTAAATAAAAGTGCAAAATATAACTTCTTAATAATTAAGAATCATGTGAATATGTTATTAAAAAATTCAAAAATACCTCATACTGATCGGGAATGTTACATTATTTAGTTATTTTAACATAAATAGCAACAATTACAGTAGTTTTCTAATAAATGAGGACTTTTCTGTTTTTTATTTCTGCTGATTTTTCTGGTTATTAAACATATTAATCCTGCATTAATTTATGATTCAAATTATCTAGTTTACTAATTTCAGTATGTATTTCACATGATCACCATTTCCTATGCTTACACAAGCTGTTATTAGCAGTAGAAAACTCTCCATACAGTAGTGTCACTCAGTGCAAGCCTTTCTGCATCCATTGATTACTAAAGCTTGTACTAGATGACACTACTGTATGGAGGATTGTTGAGTGTTATGGTGGTAAGAAATGGGATAAAAGAATAGATACACTAATAAAGAATAAGGAGTTAGAGAGATGGAGAACTAGTATGGAGAGTAAAAAGAGTTTAAATATATATAGAAGTAAATGAAACATTGGGTGTGAGATAATTTATAATAATAGCAAGGAAAATAGTTTATTGTTTAAGACTCGAACGGAATATTTAGCAACAAGAAAATATACATGTAAATGGAAAAATGTGGGTGATTTAGTCTGCAAATTGTGTAAGGCATAGAAAATATTAGGCATCTGTTAATCGAATGTAAATGCTTGAAAGCAGAAAGAGTACAAATAATGAAGTTATGGAAGAATAAATATGAACAAAGTGATTATACAGAAAGTGGGTTATTGGTTTTTATGCTGGGTTTGGGAAAAGGGGGATTTAGATATAAAGGCCATAGAGTTGACAAAGATTATGTTGTGGAAATGGGATGGAGCAGATTATGTGAAAACTTAGGATGGTGAATGGAAAGGGAAGGTAAAGTGGCTAACAGGTTTCTCGGGGCATAGTAGCTGAGATTCCTGACTCCGTTTAAGGAGAAGTCACAGTGCGTCACATCACTGCTAATTCGGTATTTCTAGCCACTTAAATAAAACTATCTTTCTTCCTCTTTCCTAAATGTTTAGAAGATAATGCGTTTACTCCTAAACATACTCTATATTTCATGTAAATTTTCAAAAATACTGTAAGAACATGCATATTGACTTCAGTTTTTAAAGATTGAAAAAATAACTAATCGGTAGAATTGTATAACTAAACAATAACATTTGATACAGGTCATTAGTAGTTTATCATTGCTTCTCACACATTTAACACAATTTACTTTACCATTTTAAATTTGAAAATCATTGCAAACCATAAAGAACCCTTATATTTTTAAGATACAATAGAAAAAAAAAATTAAAAAAGCAATTATGTAAATTTTATATATTATTGAATCATTTTATTTTTAATAAATAATGAAACTAAAAAATTTTAGGCAAATTGTGAGCGCGGGCTATTTATTAATTAATTTGTTCCTTACCTCATAAATATATTTTACTAGATAAAAACATGTGCTAAGCATTTACTTTTTAAAAAATATACAAGTTTTGACGATGTGTCATGATTTTTTACCTCTACAAATTTCCGAATTTTAAAAATATTTTTATAATATTTACAAAATATTTAATTAATCTAAATTGAAGTAAAACTTTAATATATAAAATCAAAAATATTATATATAATGGCATTTTTTTATATATATTTTAGATTAAATATTACAAGGAAACAAGTTTATAAAACATCATTACACCTAAGGAATCAGCGCTAAGAAGAAAAGCGGAAAACATCGATATTAATATTTATGAAAAATTCTTTTCATTTGATTTTTTTAACAATAACAATAATCTATCAAACTTTAGTCAGTCAGTGAAATATAAGGAAAATTATTTGTTTAGTATTGTGGATACACTTTCAATTTATTTGTTAATAATTTTACCATGATTTTACATATATGTTTTATCGATGTATAATATTTTTTGAGCGCTATCGTTCGGTAAATGTAATTATAACTTCGATATTCCTAATTTAATTGATATTGATAAGTATACCAAATTATCTGTTAAAAATATAAGTTTAGTAACCAAGTCCTTTTACAGCTGAAGCTTATGAAATATTTTTTGTTGTAATTATTTATCTTTATTAATTATATCACGATAAAAAATATTATTAGTGTTTTGGTGTAGAAAAATAGTTTAAATAAATATTCTTATGAGAATAAAAAATCATTGCAAACAGTTTTTTTTTTTTTTTGTCATTTTATTAATTAAAGTATGTATCAAAAATATTACATTTATTTTTTGAAAAAAAATTTTTTGCAAAGATGTCAGCAAAGGTTTTAATTTTTTTTTTTTTGTCACTATAGTAAAGAGACAAGGCATCGGATTTGCGCCTAATTTCTTTAAAGAAAGTTAGTAGTTGATGTGACATTTAAAAATTAAGATAATTAGAATTATACTTATCACATAAATAATAAATATTTTTACGTCAATAGATTATTTTAATTTATACTATCACTATATTACATATACTGTATATAATTGTATCCTCTATTTCAAACTAGATAGGATTACATACATTGCAGTATAAAACACTCTGATCGTCACATCATTTTCAACTATTGCAGGATGAAGGTATCTATAAGTTTAATCCGGTTACTCCAACCTAGCTTTTCAACAACACTACATAAAATGTCCTTATTTTATGCATTTATCTCAGGTAAGATCTATTTCTAGATTTCTTATACTCTTTTGGGATTCACTTTAAGACTTCAACTGTCCATCTGTCATCATCTCTTCTAGAAATATCCAACCCAGCTCCATTTCTTTTTTTTAATTTTTTTTTAATGATGTCAGTGATACCTGTTGGTTCTCTCACCCATATATTTTATTTTTGCTTTCTTCTTGTTTCTCAATATGTATCCATATTTCTATTATACCCTGGAATGATCCTCTACAACCAGCTGAATATGCATCTACATTATATTTAAATAATACTCAACTCAGAGAATAAACTTCACAACTAAAGTTTATGAACTTTATATATATACGTAATAATAATAATAATAAGTGTACAACTTTGTTGTATTTTGTAAAAAATTGCATACAAGTTTATGCACTCCAGAAAAACTAGTATTTATTCGAGAGGTTGTTTTTAGATCGCGCACTGATAACAGGAATTAAATTAAGGCATTAATGTAATGGTGAATGATAATTCCAAGAAATATTTGCTGATTGCCAATATTTCTAGATAAGAGACCTTACCTTATTGGACAATGTAATTAATTGTTGCAGTTATCAGAAAGCTATAAAAAGACTGTGTAACAACTATGTCAGGCCAGTATTTGAATGTATCTCCAGTAGATGTCCAATTCCAGTAGGAGATATCTTGCGTCAGTGCTTTCGGTTAATGTCCAGCACTCAGTGGAAATGTAGTCCACGGATATAGCTGAAAGAGCACACAGACATGGGGAGACCGTAGCCTGAGGAAATTGTCCGGATAGCAGCTGAATAAAGAGTTGAGTTACCAGCAGTTTCAAGTGAAGTATCTGATAGACTGTTGCAGAGATGGAAGCTGTAAGGAGCTTGGGGCCAGTTGCAGTGCTATACTATAGAGCATTCGTGTGCAGCTAAACTGGACTGGGGCCAAGGTGTGTGTAAACCTTGCCCATTGTGAACCGTTTTTGTAGCAGCCAGTCTGAATGTACATCGAGGGAATTGAACATTAGCAAACTGTAGAAATAGAGTTGTTGTGGACTATTTGCTATTCTAATTATTTACAAACATTGTATCTTAAAGTATATAGTCGTACTTATGGACACATCAAACTTAAACATTACAACTAGATGCTTGCTGGTTGTTTTTGTTTATAAAGTTCACAAATACTTTACAATCTCCGCACTGCTTCAGTCTCATTCTATAATGGCTACCTCCCCTCCCCCACTAAGTTGCAGTTTTTATTTGCAGTTCACATGAGCAACGTAATTAGTCTAAATTTGTGTAATTGTCAAACTAGAATATTTTTGTATTTTGGCAATATAATTTGTCTAGATTTGCAAATTAGAATACATTTGTATATTTGGCATAACTGAATATATTAATTTTCTATAGTGTCTCTGTATTGAGGTCTTTATTAACTTTCTGTCTCATTGACATATACACAAATATAATAATTTTATTTAACTTTCTGTCTCATTGACATATACACAAATATAATAATTTTATTTACAATACTTTACAAATATATAAATCAATTATTTAGTGAGATATTGCAACTTTGTTAAGTGGTTTAAAATTTTTGTATTGCTCTTCTCTCAAGTGTCCAAGTTTCAAATCCATAAATAAGAACTGATGAAACATTATTTACCATCTTGGTTATGGTACTATAGTTCAACAATGAGTTGCCTTAGAACTGAAACCAAACAGGAATTTCATCTAATCATTGTGTATTTGGGCAGACCTAAGAAAACATTTTAAAAATGGCAGAAAATTTAGTTATTCCATTTGGTGAATCTAAAATAATACTCTCTGTAATATTAATAATGGTGAAGCTGTAGTAGTACTAATAAAAGTATTTTATTTTTTTAAAAAGTAAATACCCATGTAAATTTTTCTTCATAGGGACTTATCAAAAACTGAATGTAGTACAGGGTTTATAATGAAGAAGTTATCAAAATATAATATTTTACAACTTGTTTTTTATAGAAAGAGAAGACTAGGAACATTTTGTATAGGAATGCATTGTTATTTTGAATTTGCTGTGATAGTATATTTTATATTTGGAAGTTATAATTGCATTCATTAAAAAAAAGGTAGCAACGCAAAGGTTTGATATATGCATTGATATGCAAAAAGTTTAAATAAAGCTTTTTTCTTTATTGAAAAGTAATATTTTAATATTTTATTAATACCATTAAAAACATTAAACATCATATGATAACTATTTCTTATGCTTGCTCATAACCGTTATTAAAACTGGCAGAACTCTATATGTATTGCTACTCAGTGCAAGCCAGAGTAATCAATAAATGCCAGAAGGCTTGTGCATAAAATCCCCATCTAGTGCCTATTCATCCAATATCCCCAGACTAGTTTTTGGCTTGTGGCCTTATTGAGGAGCTTTGGACTAAGTGGCAATATGTATAGAGAGTTTTGCCTGTTTTAATAACAGTTATGAGCAAGCATAAGAAATGGTGATCATGTGATGTTTATTGGCTTAAAACCAATCCTGTCTAATAGGATAGTGGTGGCTATGGTTATTAAAGAACCGAAGACACCACCTATTTGACTACATAAGCTAATGAGCTTGGATTGAAAATATTATAGTGTTTTCAATTTAAGACTCATAGTTTTGTAGTTAAGTGGAGATAAAAGGTGGCTGCTGGAGGGTTGCATTAGATCCTACGATCTAGGTGCACTGCTCTCAGATCCAAGGCTTCTCACTGACCGAGGCCACAAACCAGAAACTAGTTTGCGATTATTGGATGAGTAGGAACTAGATAGGGATTTTATGCACAAGCCTTCTGGTATCCATTTATTACTCTGGCTCACTCTGAGTGGCAATACGTATAGAGAGTTGCCTGTTTTAATAACAGTTATGAGCAAGCATAAGAAATGGTGATCATGTGATGTCTATTGGCTTAAAACCAATCCTGCCTAATAGGATAGTGGTGGCTGTGGTTATTATTAAAGAACCAAAGACACCAAAATATATAGGTACTGAACTGAGTTCAGGCCTATATGACTAAGCTAATGAGCTTATATTGAAATATTATAGTGTTTTCAATTTAAGACTCAGTTTTGTAGCTAAGTAGAGATAAAAGGTGGCTGCTGGAGGGTTGCATTAGATCCTAAGATCTAGGTGCAGTGCTCTCAGATCTAAGGTTCCTCACTGAAAAAGGCCACAAGCCAGAAAGTAGTCCGGGGATATTGGATGAGTAAGTGCTAGATGGGGATTTTATGCACAAGCCTTCTGGCATACATTGATTACTCTGGCTTGCACTGAGTAGTAATACGTACAGAGAGTTTTGCCTGTTTTAATTAAAAAACATTTTTTTGGACACAATATCATATTTATGTGAGTAATAACTGTGTTCCAACATTATAGAAAATAATGGTATTGGCCTGAGTCCTCAAAAATCTTTCTGAATTCTTGCTCAACATATAGATTGACTATCATGAGCATCTTGTTTAGATAATGACATTTTTATGGATTATATTTTAATTAAGAATCAAAATGTAAAATCAATTAATATACAAAATCATTTGGTGATAGAGTTTGTTGGATGAATCATAATTTACTATAAGGTTAAAATTATAAATGCATTAAAAAGTGAGTTTTGTCTCAAATAGTTATATAGATTTTGTTCTTTTTTAAAAAAGCAGTTGTTATTCATGTTTAGTTTCAATACCTATTAAATACCAAAATAGCCAATTTGCATTTTCACATTTGTCATGAGGCATGTTTGTCTTAAGAAATATATTTTGGTTATGAATCTGTTTTTTGTGTTCATTGAAAAGAATCTTTATTTTCTATGACAAGGATTATGTATTATTAATAATATGATTAAAATAAAATGTGTATGCTCTATTTGGCATATTAATAAAATAAAAATGAAGATTTATAACCAATATGGGCAGAAGTTTAACAATTGATAAGCAGACCTAAGAATGATTGATGGATTAGAATTGCAAAAATGATATTTATTTGCTATTGTGCTCTCTTTTTTTATGCATTGGAAATAACATATCCTGAAAAATAAGGTTATATTCCTATTAAATAAGTGTACTGTATTATTTAATGTAATATTTTGAGTAGATGTAGGGATTGTTTTAAATAATGATATAAATATTTAAATGACTGTTTTCAATGATAAATTTAGTTTATTAATTTATTTATATTTGGACAAAGATTCCAGCTTGATGAAATTAAAACATATGTTTGTAATCTTAAGAATGGTAAGGATTCAAATGCTTATGAGGTACATAGTAAGTTTCAAAAATGTAATTGTAACATGTTTATTTAAAAACTATTGGATTTTTTTTTTTTTTTGGAAAATATGTTCCTATGAATTTGAACTGTCTTTATATTTTTAACAACAGGCAAGGAATTCAAATTACAAGGGAATACAATTCATATTAGAAGATAATATTCATGATTAAAAAAAATGCATGATATTCTTTGGAAACTAAAGACCTTTATTACTTGAGAATTAATAAGAAGTTTGACCATTAGAAGGGCTAGAACTGGATTCGATCTGAAAATTTTTCACCCCAGGGCCTAATACTATATAATTGCTCTAAACCATGCAAGACAATAATAAAATTAAAGATTTTGAAAAAAATATATGGAAAGGTGATGTTAAATAATTTTCAATCCATGGTAAAAATGACATAAATAATTAACATAAACAAAGATATACACACACACATATACTCCAAACTATTTTTTTTTTTAATTAAATTTGTCTTTGAAGTAATAATTTAGGGAAGGAAGGTAAACAGTAAATTTTACTATATTTAAATTCAGGTTTAAAAAATGTGGAAATGATTCTGCTATTTATTGTAATTCATACATTTTTTAATTATTATTATTTTTTATATAAAGCAGTTTAAAATTGATGATAAAAAAATTATTTACTAACTGGTGAAAGCAATTATGTTTAGTGAAAAGGATAAAACCGTTTATCTATTATATACAACTTAATATTGAAATAGAAAGATTGTTTCATATTTAAATTCTGAAACATTGAACATAGATTTAATAAGTATTATTTTTTAGCTTTTACTGATTATTCATCCTTATAATATTTGGCAGAATTAGTGCAATATAAATAAAATTTGCTCCTAAAGAAACTGTACAGACTATTTTCATGTGATTGTTTATTTTTGGTTTATATTTATTAAGATTGCAATTCTTCTATTTCCTGAAATTAAGATTGCAATTCTTCTATTTCCTGAAATGACACTTTTTTGATTGGTTTAATTATTTTTTTAAAGTGAGTAGATGGTGGAAGAACTTAATTACTATCTAAAAAAATATCAGATACTCAGTGAAAGGGATAAAATAATTGTCTTCATTCCTGTTTAACAAACTTTACCAAGAATAATGAAATTTATATTCATAAATGAAAGTGTCAGCAGTGATATTGCCATAATAGCTAGCTATGAATCCAATGGCATTTTTAAGGAGGCTTATTTTAGTGCTGGCAATAACTTAGCATGCATATATATATATATATTAAAAGCCTAAAGATAAACTAGTCAATAAAATAATCAAAATTACCTTAAATTCACAACTCAACCAGACTAGCTAAAGGAAATAAACTCTAAAACACAACCAATGGTTTCATTGTTACAAGCAGACTTTTCAAATGTAAAGGACTACAAGATAACATATTTATATTAAACATTGCCCACAATTCAACTTACATTCCATATATGCTTAATATTAAAATAACTTAAATAAGTTAATTGCTTCAGAATCATAAATTTTTAATAATAAAGATTTGTAATTCTTTTTATTTCATTTATCTCAAAGAAAACAGAAAATCCTTGATAGAAAAACCATTCCGGGAGTAGTATATATTATCCTTTGTTTTTGTAAAAAAGTATAATATGTAGATCAGAGTAATTTGAGTTTAAATGAAAGAATAAAGATTCATAAAAGTAGAGTTAAAAATAAATGTCTCAGTTCTGCCTTATATATTCATAAAAAGATACAGCCCACACTATTAATTTTGATGAGGCTAAGGTTGTCTTTTTTGAGAGAAAAAAAATAAAAAGAATCTTTATTATTAAAAATGTATGATTCTGAAGCAATTAACTTATTTAAAAGTTCTTTTAACATTAAGGGTGTATCGGATGTAAATGAAATTGTGTGTAATGTTTTTCATAAATATCTTGTTATCTTGTAGTCCTTTACACTCAAGAAGTCGGCTTATAGCAGTAAAACTATTGTTGTGTTGTGTTTTAGAGTTTATTTTTTTTGGCTAGTCTGTTTGAGTTGAGAACTTGGATAATTTTTATTATATATATATTAATTTAGCAATTTTATATTTTTGGATCATTTTGATTTTTAAATGTTTTCCAAATGAAGGGTTTTTTAAAGCTACAATTTACCTCTTCTATTTTATAATTTTATGTTTTTTAAATGCTAACATCTTTGATAACATATTTTTCTTTCATCATCTCTATACTACTTACTGTAAGTTTAGTAATTAATAGGGCTTTATAAATCCCTACCCTATACTCTCTCATTAAATGTCCCAGACTAGTTTCAAGTTATGGCTTTTATCAGTGAAAGCTTTGAATCATGGAATAATACACCTGGATCTTTAGAATCTACTGCACTTTTTTAAAAATCATCATTGATCTCTCTGATATACATCAGTCCAAACTGAAAAACATACATGTTTTCAATCTTAGCCAACTTTCTTATATAGTCATAAAAACCTGAAACTATTTCAGTTTTTATATATTATAGTATCCTTAGTTTTTGAACAACTATAGACATGTCTGACCTTTTGTCCAGGATTTGGTATAAACCAATAAAATATCACATGATTCCAGATTCCATATTACTGTTTTAGGTTCACAGTTCCAAAGAATCAAAGAAGTTCACTTATAAAAACTATAAGCTTGAAATTAGTCTGGGGATATTAAAAAGGACAATTTAGAATAGGAATTTATTAGGCACTATCATCTGGCATCTACTAGTTACTAAAGCTTACACTAAGTGGAATAGAGGTAATGAAAGAAAAATGTATGCTGTTAAAATACCAATTTGTAAGGTGGAATCATATGATAAAGGCATGATATTTTACTGGTTTATTCTGTCACTTTTCAAGTGGACATTGTTAAATATATATTTACACACTTGATATCATATGAATCTAAAATATAATCTTATTAAATTAATGGATACCATACTTTAAGTACTAGTGATAAAATTTTGAACACATGGAAAGAGAATATGATTATTTTGTGAATAATGATATAAGCATTCCTATGACTGCAATAATGATATAATAATTCCTATATCTGCTTTTAAAGACATATGCATTCTATAACTTTTTTTAGATTACAACTAAGATAACAAATTTTATTCTTAACTTTAAAAAAAAAGCTTGAAAAATGAAAGGCTTGATATCCTGGTGAGATATTTGGAGAAGCTTTAAAACTTTAATTATAAACTATCAGAAGCTTTTAAAAACATAATATATGGCACCATGAAGTTATGCTTCTTGATGCTTCTATTTGTATAGAAAGGAGTTTAGTATGTATCAGGGAATATTGTTATCTTCTAGTCATAGACTGGTAATTACCAGAGACATAATGTAATTTTAAATAATGACAAACATGCAAAAGCAAAAAAAGTATTGTGGTCAATGATGGGACTTATATATTTTATAATCAAGGCATGGAAAAAGTGTTTAGAAATAGCTGGTTATTCATGAAAACTTAATTCTAATAAATAGTGGTTACATGACTATAAAAGGAAGAATTATTATTAGTGATAACAAATGAGACTTTTGAAATAAAAATTATATTAAACAGGCCTGACTTCCATCTATAAGTTTATGTTTTTATGCATAGTATTATTAAAACAACTCACAAATAGTTTCATGAAATAGGCACCAAGATTGACATGTTTTGATTTGGAGCTTCTATTTAGCTGATTAAAAGCAAACATTTGTTAGAACTTGTGTAGCATATGATCATCTTAAGTTTTATGGACTACCACTGGATGACACTACTTAATGAGCAAAACAATGAAAAAAGAACTGTAAGAAATCAATAGTATTAAATAAAAGCAATAAAAAATTAATCCATAAAAAATTAAATGCCCCAAAAAATGCAGAACAATAAAAAATATTTACAATAACTTAATTGTGGTAATAAATATGACTAATATAATTTTTAAATATGTAATTATTTCTTAACTATTTTAATGTGTTTGTAATATCACTCAAGAATGTGATGAATATCTTTATTTTGTTTGAAATTTTCAGAAATGACTCGGGTCTGACAGGAAAATGTTCTTGACATGCAGCTCTCATTTTCTTTAAAATTTTGTACTGGCCTCTAGCTAAAAATATTTGTCAGGCTATGGGTGATCTACTGTCATCAAATCCATTTAATATTATTAATGACTTCTTTCATATTTAATTCTGTGTATGATAGAAAATTCATCAAAATTTCATCATTAATCTGAGTATGCACACCGTTTGAATAAAGGAAGCTAGAAATCACCCATCATTATAAATAAAAGTAATGGTAGTCAAATCTTTGCTTTAAACTTAATACCCATTATCGATCTATTCTAACTCCATTGTTTCTATTGGTCTTGTCATTTACTGACAAGCTATTTGAAGAGGAACTTGATCCAGCCTCATCATCTGACTGAAAGTGTGATCAAATAAATTTTTTGGCACATAAATTAAATCATTACAGTTTTACAAGATTTTCTCATCAAGCTTGTGAGTACATTGATCAGCATATCAAGGATGGAAAAATACACCAGGTCTAAAATGTCATACAAACCGAGTTTGCAGTTTATTTTCCATTCAAGTCAGTATAATGGAAAAAAGCATTACCATTTCTAATTAAAGAAGTTGATTGACATACATTGCATAGATATCATCAAAATAGAATAAATTTTTGCATCAATTTTGTTTATTTTCTCCTGTGTAAGAAATTCACAGCAACCACTCAGTCCTTCCAACAGAATACAATAGCACACAAAAAATGCCAATGTTCTATTTTCATTACATATCATTTTATAATAAAATTTTTGTTCAATATTTTAACACAATTATGTTAATAAATTTGAATCTATGAGAATTAATAAGTAATAAACTAAGTGTTATATCAATTAAAAAAGTGAACAGAAAAAAATAAGTCAGTATAATTGACTACTATCATGATTGCTAATGTCATAGTATTATCTAATGGCATAGAATAAAATTTTTGGTAGATAATATTTCTAAAACTTGTAGTATATAACTTATTATATTAGTAACCACTTACATTTTTTGTAATAATGTACAAAATAATCATTCATCATCATGAATGATCCACAGTAAAATATAATAAAATCTGTACAATAAATCAACAGTCCATCTTGTGGCTGGAAGTGAACAATAAAAAATATAAATCAACAGTGAACTTTGTGACTGGATCGGAAATGGGTCTTCTGTAGTTCAGGCTAACTATTGTGCTTTTGCCAGCTTAGGAAATTATTTAAACATAACTTGAATGCATCTACTTAGTGCCCATCCATTAGAATACATAATAATCAGAAAATCTAAATAATAATGTTAGGATATTTAAAACATACTGATCATCATCAATGCTCAGGCCACTTGTAACTATAAAGTTAACTTCTAACAAGACTAAACTAAAATAAAATATAGTGCATGGGCTTTAAAGAATATAATCTTATGTGCCAACCAGGATGATAATTGATCATCACTGGATGCCCCAACAGCACTAATATACACATCCCCATTTATATATTCAACCCATGCACAAATCTAGCTCAGAGAACATAAGCTCTATTACTGTATGTGACAAAGAGATGGATGCAATACAATTTTTAACAATTGAATACTAGTTTATTAACAACAATAAAAAAATTAAATTAAGGTTCATTTTTGATTTTGATTACAGTACAAAATTTCAAATGATTACATTGCAATTTACATAATTATTACTCAAAATTCAAATTGTTACATTGATTTACATATATGTGTGCACAGACATGCGATTTCTAATATACATTTATCTAGTTCAATTGATAATCAATAATGACAAAAATGATTACAATTTACATATATGTTCTATTTTAATTTGTTACAATAATAATATTATATTTTCCTAATTAATTCCATTTAAAAAACATACATATATTTCACACATATACAGTGTGTATAAACAAAATATAGATATAATTTACAATTTAGTTTCAGTTTATAAGGTTTTTTTTTTATCAAACTAAATAAAGCCAACCTTTGTTTGACAGGTACTTGTTGATTAATTATCAAGGTCTCGAAATATAAAATGTCTCTTTTTTCCCTTAATAAACAAAAAATAAAATCGTTTTATATATCAGTCACTTCAGACCAAAGAAATCATTTAAAATTTCATTATTATATATAACTGCTGTTAGATTTCAACTCAAGCAAAAATTACTTGTTTGTGTTAACTTTAAGTTATTTATAATTTTAAAAGTCATTTTAAGAAATATTAAAATAAAATAACTCACTGTATATACACAAGACGTGTTTATCTGTGTTTCCCTGCATGTATAGATAAACAGCAGCATAAGTACACCAATTTCTTCAAGCTTTCTCTTGGTAAGCTTGTTTTTTGGTCCAGCAAAAAATATAATTTCAGGCTTGTCATCATCAGGGAAAAGTATTCAAGTAATTTGTTGGCATACCATGAGTTTCCTTTTATAGTCCAATCAATTGTCAAGCTGGCTTCTAGAACATATTTAAGCAGTTAGTTGATCCATTTGAAGTGATCCTGGCCTCAAGAATCAAAACTCTGCAGTAAACTATAGGGCAGCTACTGGACTGTACTCCCTTAGATCTTCATAGGATGTCTGTATGAATCTGCTAGCTATTTTGTCCTAATTTTTTTCAGGCTATTGATTTAAAAGTGACCCTGCTTCAAGTAAATCAAAACTCCTGTGAAGGAAAATAGTAGCAGCTCCTGCCTTCAGCTACACCAGTTCATGGTAGCTATTCTGCAAACTCTCTGCTACAGCCAACAACATACTGCAGCTATCTATTTTGGTCAGCTAATTGCTGCCACTTACTCAAAAAAATTTAGTAGCCAGACTGTTCTGTTTAGCTCTTACAAAAAACTACAATCAAGACTTTGCAGTTGGCCTAGTTGGCCACTGCTTAAAATATTAAAAACTCTTCTGACTAACTCTTACAAAACTTCAAGCAGAACTAAATGATATTTTATCAGTCTTTTTATAATCTTGGTGGTCAAGGGATAAAAACGTAGTGACTGTTTTCAATTAACTTTAATCCTTTTGAAAACAAGCTGGAAATTTCTGTTAAAGTGTGATATTCATGTTTTTACTTTAATCTTTGGAATTTGACCAAAGGTGTGATAATCCTTTAGAATTTTTAATATACAAATATTTTTAACTAGGTAGTAGAAATGCAAATAAGCATTAATTAAAAAAGATATTTTATACAAATATTAATTAAAAGATTTTAAAAAATAAATTATGCTTAATCAGAATTACAAATATTATTTATCAGACCTTTTTAAAATTCTTATTTCATAATGAAATTTTACTTTAAACTCAGAATTATTTAACCTTTTACTTATTATTATTTTATTTTCAGAAATATAAAAAAATATCTACAAAAATTTATTCTGTGTTTATTTCTACTTTTCCTTTATTTTACATATATATATATGCACATACACTATATTAGTGTGTGTTATGTAACCCAAATGGTTACAATATATATATATATAGTAAAATATTTAAGAAAGAGAAATGCAATACTTATCTGCTTAAAATCAAAAGTACTCTAATATCCATTATATTAAAAAAACTATACTGTTAGGACTAGTATTGTATTTGCATTTTATAGTTTGTGGAAAAATATTAACCTTTAAGAATATTAAATAAAAATGCTATTAAATTACATTCCAATACTTACTATTATCAAAAACAAGCTGAGAATGCTAGTTTTAAGGATTATAGATGCAGGGCTGCACAGGATATGCTATCCATAACATTATTTTAATTCATATATATATTGAACTGGATGCTTTAACTGCTTCAAAAGTTTTATCGTGAAACTAAAACTAACTTTTATTTTTATAAAGTTTTAAAAGAAAACTATTTAAAAGTTTTGTATGTCATAGTGCACATACACCATTATAGTTTAAAGTTCTGGGGTTTTTACTTTTCAATAGATTTTATTTCTAAAATAGTTTTCTTTTGCCGCTTGTTTTTTTTTATTTTTATTAAAGTAGTTAAAAACAAGAAAACTTTTAAACTTTTGGAGAAAAGCATTCTAATTTTAAAAGTTTTAATCCTTTTTTTTTTGAACAAGCATTTTAATTTTAAAAAAGTTTTGTTTGTGATAAAGTTTCTTTTATTGTGTTGATTTTAATTTATTTTTAAAAGCTGAGACTTAATTTTTGCAATTACTTTTTTTAAAATTAATTTTGTATAAGATAGGAACCCTGGTCAGAATTTTTAATTAAGATTAAGTCTGAGATAGAGATCACTGCATTTGGGCCACATCTCTGAATATTTCTGTGGTTGACACAAAAACAGTGCCTCTTGCGGCCACATGGGGTGTAAATTACAACTACCATTATTTATTTTGGCTAATGTTTGTCTTTGTGTTTTTTCTCAATTGTCTGAACAATCTTAAAGATCCCCTTTTCTCCCTGGGTTTAGCTGGTGGAAACCATCATCATTATTAACTTTGATCACTGTAAATTAAATTTTCTAAATGATTAGTGGCCAGTGACACTCTCTGTGATCAAAAGAAGATAGAAGTGACCAGTACATAAAGAGTAAAATTTTAACTACCAACTTGGGGCTTCAAATTTAAAACCCATGTGAGATTTTGTTCAGACAGTTGAGAAATATTCCAGATGTAGAGGCAAGATTTAAGTATTAGGGATCGGTTTGTGTTAGTTGGTATGTATTGTTGGAGCAGTTTGGTGTAAGGGATTTGTCTTTTTAATATGATAAAAGTAAGTAAATAGTAAAATAGTGTTTTTCTTTTGCATTTTTTTTGAATGGAAGGAAAAGTGTCAAATAAATAAATATTAAGAAGTCTTTTTCAAATGAGAAATAAATAAACAGTTAAATGTTTTCTTCTGGAATTAATTTTGAACTTAAGAGAAAGTTAAATAAATGGAAATTAAGAAGTTTTTTTTTTGTTTGAAAAACTGAAAATAAAAGTTAAATAAAAAACATTGGATTTAATCCAGTCTCAAAAAATGGAACTCAAGAAAAAAATTAATAGGGGGTAATGTTAGAAAAAAACCCATTTTCGTTCAAAAATCTCCAAATAGTGAAAAAGAAAAAAAGTGTTAGAGACCCAGAAGATGATCAAGATGATGATGAATATCATAAAAGAAATGAAACAGGGTCAACAGGCAATGATGGAAAAAAAATACGGAAATGTTGGAGGGAGTTAAATCTGAAATGATAAAGAAAATGAAGGGAATGAGACAAGAAATAATGAGAACAGTTGAAAGAAATCATGGAAGCTATAGAAACAATAGAAAGAGATTTGAGTAAAGAAATTCAGAAAGTTGAAGTAGTAAAAGAAGGTATGAAAGAAGTGAAAGATGAATTAAAACAAGGTAATGTTAGAGCAGCTAAAGTGGAAATAAAGATAGAAATAAGCAGAGATTGGATGCTGATAGATGGTCTAGTGGAAAATTTAGAAAATATAGATCAAAAGATAGAAGGAAGGTATAAGTTAAAGACAAAAAATATTGTAGAAGAGTTTCTACAAGAGACTAAAAATGAGTTGACTAAAGTAACTTCATTTTGAACATGAATCTAAAACAAAGAAAAGAGTTACAAAAAAGATTAGGGAATATGATTTTAAAGCAGAAATAGAAACCATTTATAGAACAATCTTATTTAAATCATTAAAAAAGACCGTAGAAATGTGTTTCATCCAATAAAAGGGTTTTCAGATATACAAGGTAGAAAATAAAATAGAATGTGTAAAGAATAAGACAATAAATCATAAGCAAGAAAAAGCTAGTAGGAGGAAAGTAACCTATTTTAGAGAACTAGTTAAAAGAAAAAAAGAACCACCTGACAAAGGTTAAGGGGTTTAGCTTTCTAGTAATCGGAAAGATTTTTTTTTTAAAAAAAAGAGATTTGTTTATAGAATTATGAGAATAGAGAAAGCTATGTTAATAAAATCAAATGTTTTGGACAGTGCATGGCAAATGTTCAAACAGATTTCTGAGGGGGGTTTCTAAATGTATAAAGATTTTTTTAAAAAAATAGCAAAATGCTTTTATTTATTTTTTCATGGCATGATGGGGCAGTTGAACCGGATGCTTTATCCACTTCAAAAGTTTCATTGTGAAACTAAAACTAACTTTTATTTTTATAAAGTTTTAAAAGAAAACTATTTTAAAGTTTTGTATGCCATAGCGCACATACACAGTTATATTTTAAAGTTCTGTCATTTTTACTTTTCAATAGATTTTATTTTCAAAATAGTTTTCTTTTGTCACCTTTTTAAATCAAAGTAATTAAAGGCAAGCAAACTTTTAATCTTTTGGGAAAAAGCATTCTAATTTAAAAAGTTTTAATCCTTTTTTTTGAACAAGCATTTTAATTTTAAAAAGTTTTGTTTGTGATAACGTTTCTTTTATTGTGTTGATTTTAATTTATTTTTAAAAGCTGAGACTTAATTTTTGCAATTAATTTTTTTAAAATTAATTTTGTATAAGATAGGAAACCTGGTCAGAATTTTTAATTAAGATTAAGTCTGAGATAGAGATTTGCCCTGGGTAAAAAACTGCTAAGTAAAGATGACATGGGGGATAAGAGTGCATATAAATAGCTCTGAGATTTCAGACTAATTATTCTGCTTGTTGAATATTATTTTTTGTTGATAGGAAATTCTGTTGATATCATAATATGGACCACTATTTGCTAAATAGCATTACTCTCTTCAGAATGCTAAAATTACCTACCATGTTGAATCTTATCTACAACATGCAGTGCTAAATTAACCTAAAGACAGATTCTGGATTCCATATTATTTCTTCAATATCATGTCTTGAAAGCCTGAATAAGAATTGATCCCTAGGATTGCCTCCAGTCTCCCAAACATATAAATGGGAACCAAAATCTTTGTATGAACTTTAAAGTGAAATAAACTGTGGCTATTGCTGAAAGTCATCAGCTGGACCTAACATTATGACTTGAGGTAACACATTTTCATTTTCTAACTAGGGTTTAAATCTCTTACTAATGTCTCAGCTTGGTCTTAAAATAAACCTCTCTTTATAATACATTTTGCTTATTCAATTTAAATATTTTTATGTATTTTATTAGGTATTTTATTTATAGTGTGTATTGAAATCTTTGTTTTAAGATTTCATATTTTTAATTTATTTATCTGAGAGTATATTGTGAGTATATATTTGACATGCTTTGTATTCTTCTCACTTTTTATATTACTAACCCTTAAAAAATTATTGGGCAGATAATAGTAATTTTATTTTAACTCACCTGTCCTTTATTCTTTCTTTATAATTAATTTAGTTAAGCTTGGTTTGTGTTGCCTGCAGGCTGCAAATCTTTTGGCTGGTGGTTTATCAAGTGTATTGTTCTGTTTTTCCTAAATCAGAGATTTTTTTTATTCAAGATTATATAATTCATAATCTTTTCTTGTTATACTTTCTCATCTCGTATTGGAAATAACCTTGATGATCTTAAAAGTAGTTTATCATGAGTTGTTCTGCAGACATGATATTCTTGGTCCCGATGCTTTATTCTGGATCAAGGAAAACTCACATGTGCTGTTTCATTATGTACTCTCTACAAGACTCCTTTTGTTTTGAAATCTTTAAATAGGAAAATTTGAATTAGTTTTTATAAATCACTAGTAGGATAATATTATAAACCCCTCTTTTTTATAGGTGAGAAAATGAACTTATCTTCCAGGGTATTTAATGTTTTCAATACTCTTGTACACTCTCTGGTAAATACACTGTAGAAATCTAGATCAAATTTTTTATACATTTGCTTGCCTAGGATTTATTATCATAAATTTAATAAACTTTAAAAGTATTTAAATTTATTTTGGCTAACATTTGTCTTTGTGTTCTTTTCTCAATTGTCTGAACAATCTTAAAAACCTTTTTCTCTTCCTGATCTAGTTGGTGGCAATTATCATCATTCTTAACTTTTGATCACCATAAATTAAATATTTCTAGATCATTAGAGACCTAGTGGTGCCCTCAGTGATCAAAAAAAGATAGAAGTGACTAGTACAGTATATATATAATCATAATAAAAATAATAAATATAACAGTAATATACTATTATAAACAGTCTTTCAATCTGCAAAAGTACTTTTGACTAATTTCTTAAACCTGCTTCAACTGCCATTAAATTCAAAAGACAAAGTAGAAGCAATCATCATCAATTCAAATTCCATGAATCCCGTACTTTAATGTTAGCAGCTTGTCTAGTTATTAAATGTATTTTATTCCTATTTATAAAAATTGCCTCCTTAATTTTTCTTTTATTGTGGTTTCTCTCTTCATGAAGAATTTTCACACTTTTAGTACTAAATTTAAGTTTACATTTACATGTTTTTTTATGATCAAAGAAAACTGAAGCAGTCATTAAATCACCATTATTCTTACTTTTTACATGCTTATATAACAATTCATGCTCCTTTAATCTCTTTATGTCAATTTAAAAAGAGTAATAACAGTCTAAAGGAAATGAAGATTGATAATAAACAATCAATATCTATTCCATTTATTGCAAATCTACAAGTGAAATTTTTTAAAGATATATATATAAGAACATGTTTAATGTTTCATTCTATGTTCCAAACAATGTTAATAAATTAGTGAATAATTCTAAGAATGTCATACCTGTCAAGCAGAAAAGTAATATTGTATATAAATTTTTTTGTCAGGGTATGTTATCATATATAGGTGAATCGAGGTGCAGTACTGAAAAGAGATTAAAGGTATATGGATTGTTATGTAAGCATGTAAAAGTAAGAATAATGGTGATTTAATGACTGTTTCAGTTTTTTTTTGATCATGAAAAAACATGTAAATATAAATTTAAATTTGATATTGAAAGTATGAGAATTCTTCATGAAGAGAGAAACTACAACAAAAGAAAAATTAAGGAGGCAATTTTGTTCTAATTAATGGGCATTTTATGTATATTATATATATAATGTAACTTTTTGATTGGTTATCCATAGTAAAAGTAAAATATAACATTTATATTATTCCTTCAAAATTTAAAATTTACATAATTATAATGCTATAAATTTTGATATAACATGCATAAATAACTTAATACATAAAGTTTAAAGATGGACTTCTGTAGAGATGTGTATTCCCATTCTTTATTTATAATTATTTGTACTACAAACCATTATATAATTTCATTACAATAGTTTTTTAATCCATGCAAACATCTTTACTTATATAGATTTATTAAAGTTAATAAAAGTTGTAGTAGTAATATATTTAACCTTAGATTATTTTCATTACAGTAACCCTTTAAAAGAGAAATGTAGTATTCTATATAGAATTCTAGTAAATAAAAGAATAAAAAATTATTAATTACAAGATAATTTATTTTAAAATTATCATAATAATAATATATTTCAAATATAACTATTTACTGTTATATTTCTTATTTAAAATCAATTAATAACATTACCTATTAAAATCATAATTATATTTAAAATTTCACTTTTAAAAATTATATAAGCTAAGTTCATTTGTAAAATATTTATTAGTTTTATACAGACAAAAAGATAATTATTTAAAGTTTTACTAGTTGATTTTAGATATTATCCAATGAAATCTAATTAATTGATTTTCTGATGTCACTTTGTCTGGACTATTTAAATGAATGAACAGACAAATTAGGGAATTAATTCATTAAAGAATAAAGTGAATAACTGTTTCACTTTAGTTCATAAAGTATAAAAACTTTTAAAATATTACTTTTTTTAAACAGTAAAAATCATAATTAAAAGCTGCCTAAGGATATAATATATTTAATATTAAACTTTAGTGCCATAGAGTGAATTTAAACTAATTTCTTTATATGACCTAATTGCAGTCCTTAAAGTTAAGTCATATAAAAGAAGAATTTAATATATTACTATCATTTGGAAGAACCATGAAAAAGGAAAGAAAACTACATTTGCGATCACATAATAAAACATTTGTTTATGCATGCCAAATTAAATAATTTTATTAGTTATATATCAAAACAGAAGAACAAGTATAAAATACAGAGTTATAAATTTCTAAAACTTACAAAATTATTTTATTGAACTTTAAAAATAATGACTTCGTTGAGAGTTATAAGTCTAGTTAAAATTAATTTTCTTTTTGAATTAAATAACTGATATGTTATAAATAGCTTGGAAAAATTAAGAAAGAAAATATTTAGCATGTACTTAATAATGAATAAAGGAAAGAACAATTAAAAAGATCAATTAATATTTATCACATGTTAATATAAGATGAACTCTTAATAGAGGAAGACTATCTTGATATTAGTAAATAGAGTTATATTATTATAAGAATTTTTTTTTAAAAAGATAAAGTCTGACAGTAAAGTTTATTTAACTTTTGAATAGTAAATGCCAATAATAAAAAAGATATATTATGGTACTATAAAATTATATGAAGTTATTTATGTGTATTTAAAACTTATGAAATTATTAAATAAGAGTAAAGTGAAGAGATAACTTGAAGTACAACTTATTGATGAATTAACTTAACATATTCTAAAGTTTTTAACGTGGGAAAATTAATGTGCAGATTTATTGTGAATATTTATTAAACTCTTTCGTTATTATATTTTTTCAAGAGTATAATTATGCGCACTTAACTTTAAACCATTCAAGATCTGAAAAGTAATTTAGGATGCATCAGATTCAGAATCTTCAATTATATTGCATGATTATTTTTAAAATCTTTTGCTTTAATGTACGCACCAAACTCGTGAAGAATTGTGAACATCTATTTGGTTACCATGGTAATATTAAACTAGGAATTGAAACAGGTTCTCTTTTTTTAAAAAAAGAATTTTTTTAAAATTTTATTATTATTTTTTGATATGAAGTATAATATTATGTATTGTAGTTAACAATAATTGAAATATTTTTATATACACTCTAGTATATAAGGTTAAGAGATATTAACTTATTATTATTCATTTTTGTTAAAAAAAATGAAGTGTAGTATGCTTAGAGAATGAAGAGGTTTATATGAGTTATAGGATAAGAGTGGATGTGGATAATATAATACTTTAACTTTATGTTTCGGTAGGTATAAAGTTTTAAAAGTTGTTTGTGTAAAAATGTGTTTTAAAATGAATTTCAAAATTATTATCATAAAGTATATTTGATAAATGGAATGAAATACTGGTGATAAATAAAAAATTATGGGATTCTATGAAAATAACAATAAATATATTACAAAATACAATGTTATTTATGACACTAAGAAAAAGAGAGAATGTTAATGTGGAAAAATAATTACAATCTCGGTTATATTAGAAAAAGTATCACATTGACGATGGTAAAGGTAAACTATTTGTTTTGTTACATAATATCTAATGTGGATAGATAAATATCTGATGGGAAGACTGGATTATGGTATTCGACCAGAGGTAATTTATAATAGTAGATCTGACGATATAGTGTGGAAAGATAAGAGGAAATTCCAGAATAGGATATAAAATACCATCCTGAAGAACTGAGTAAATAATTTAATGGGATTAATTTGTGATATCCATATGTTTATTAAAAGATGAGAGGATTTTCCACAGAGACATAAATGTTGTATATATCATAAGTGCTTGATGTATAAGCCAGGATAAAATTGGGGTAAGATCATTAAGAAAAATGATTACCTGCCAAAATATGACACCTCATAAATAAAGGAGACTTCCATTCCTATATTTTGATATAGTACATGAATAAAGTCAGTTTTTTTGTCTGTGAAGTTTTAGGCACTGAAAGTTGACTAGATATTTTTAGGAATTTCATAACTTTTTCTTTTTAAGTTTTGTCAAATTAGCATTAAAGTTGTAAGACCATACACAAAACAAATACTTTGTATTTAAATAAAATCTGAATAAACTATTGTTTAAATATTGATACTTGAGATCAAAGTAAGACAGAAATATATATATGATAGAGAGAAAGAATGCATAAAATGTATGACAGTGTATGAAAAAAAAAGAATCCTTGATTTCATCATTTATTTCAAATACATTATTTATATTGTGTTTTTTTTTTATTATTACAACAACACTAATTTTGTTAATAAAATTGTAGTGTCATATTTTCATATATTTTAAGTATGACTTATAATTAAAATATTATAACTTTATTGAAATATTTGGAGTTATAAAAATTTAAGGTAAGCATGGAAGGATGACCAAGAAGATAACCACAAGATAACTGTATAATAATATTAAGAAATCATACATGATGATAAGAAGGACGAACTTATTATTTTAATGAACTAAATAATAAACATAAGGTGAAGGCTGAATGTATGGAATGATTATTATTTTATCTGTTATTACTGTAAATAATTTTATTGTAAATTTACGAACATTTAAATAATTATTTTGTTAATTAATTATGCAATATAGTGTTTATAGCTTTTTAATTATGCAATATAGTGTTTATATCTGTTTGTTATTAATGGTTATTATTGTAAAATAATTGAATATTTTAATTTAAAGTTTGTATTAATTTTATTGCAGCTGAGAGTCATTTCCATCACAAGGTCATATCCATAAAGCACATAGTCCATATAGATTACATATCATATATTTATTAAATATTTTATCTAAAGAATTATATTCAAAAATTTATAATTTGATACATTAATTATTAATTACTTTTAAATTATAATTATATTAAAGGAAATTTGTATTGAGTTCATATTTTATTAAATATAAAAATAATCTCGAAGATTTATTTGGTAAGTGTAATTTAATATTATTACCAAATGGAGAGCATATAACAGAAATTAATATTATGTTGTAAAAGTCACATTCTAATTTTAAAATCTAGTTTTGAAATTTACTTTGTAGAATAAATTTAGAAATATTGTATTGTCGTAAAGTACAAGTTACTGATAAAATATATCATAATGTTTGTATTTCTTAAAGATATCCTTCCAATGGGTGAATGCTAAGTAACTAAGAATTGTATTTAAATGAGTAAGATTTAGGAGATAAGGATTAAATGATAAAGTTTTCAATTATAATAAATTAATTATTCTAAGGTGATTATTATTTGTATCGGTGTAATAATAAATCTTAGGAAAGCAAATCAAAGTATTTAAGTGAAAGTAAGAAGTAAATTGTGATTATTAATTTTAATGTAATATTGTTACAGTTAGGTTAATTTCAAAACAAGAAGTTAGTTAATATGTTTCAATGGTAAGTGTGATTTCTATTTAAATAGTTGGATCCCAATAAAAGCCCTCTTGCAATTCAATTATTTAATTAACAATATAATTGTTATATTATATTTTAGAACAGAATAATTATGCTTCCTAAGATATCCATAGGATAGTGTTAATAATTTTAATTTAACTTAGTTTGTGTTTTTAATATTTTTATTTTATTTCTTCTTAAATTATAAAAGAATGATTAGATAATTATTTAAAATGAAATATTAGTTAGTCATTGTTTGTTGTAGGATTTTTCCTAAGGACTATAATAAGATAGTAGTTGGAGAATTTCTACAATAGCAATGCCATTGTGGAGTATATTTTATATGTTTCTCAATGTTAAAACCTCTATATTGTAATCATCTCTAAAGTCTATCTTATGTTTTTATGTCTTGTAAGTTGCAAATCAAATAGAGAGACTCATACCTTATCATTATTATATTTAATTGTTTAGTGTTGAGCTAGTATAGAGAGTAAACGTATGTAAATAAATCATTTTTTATAGCGTGATGTTTGTAAACTGTAATATTTAACACAGCATTACGCTGTTGCACATGCGCTTTGAAGATTTTAACTATAAATGAATGAATACTAACACTCAACCACATGATAAAGTCTTTGGAAAAGATAGAGAGTAAGATGAATTATATCGTATCTGTGAGCAATTGGAGTATTGTATTTAATGTTTTCATAGTTGTAAGATATAAATAAAGTAGTTTTTGGGTTAAACTGTGTGTTATTTGATCACTTCCTGAGATTTTGAAGAAATAGCATCTGCCACTGTCAAGGTTAACTTTTTGAAGAAAAAAACCATTAGATATCAAATAGTAATGAGATTGAGTGTGAGATAAAGAAAGAGATTATGCATAAAGTAGTTGAGCATTCAGAATATGTGGATTAACAAAATGTTTATTTTCTTCAGTTTCATCATTAATTGATTTCAAGTTTATATTAGAAGAAAGAGATAAAATAAGTGTTTTCCATAAGGCTGGAATAGGCTGTGCTTCATCAGCCTTATTTAAACCAGTTGGTCTTTTTGATATTTCAAACGATTTCCTCATTGTTCTCAAATCATATTTTTCTCAATTAGCAAGTATTCTAGCATTATCAATATCAGGTTTGTGACCAATTTAAAAAAAAATGTGAAGTAAAAGTTGATGTAGTTAACTTCTGATTAAACCCATCATTATGTTCATTAATTCTGATATTAATTCGTTTATCAGACTAACCTACAAGTGACAATTATCAAATCTATGGCATCTAGAGGGCAGTTTAACTATTAATGAAATAGATTATCATTATGACATTATATCTATTTAACATATACATGAAGTTGACTGAAAATCACAATTTCATTCAAAATTTAAATATTTCGAACATTAATAATTTTTTTAATTGCTAATATTTACAAATATATTGCAACTAAGAAATAGGTAGATTTCCTGCCTGTCTATCTGTCTACCTATCTACCTGTCTACCTATCTATCTATCTATGTTGAAATGGAAACTATTCTAAGATATAAATAGCAATATTTCCTTGTTGGGTGAGCCAAAGGGTAATGAACAATTAGTAAAATAATGGATGAAAAGATGACTGACCTACAAATTCCCACATATTTGAGCAAGATAGAAAATATAATGGATAAATGTTGTATTTAGGCAACTGAAATGACTAATAAATAAACAAACAAATGAATTAATCTATAAATTGACTTTGTGATAGTTTGGATTTACATCATGTACCAATGCATCCCTAATAAATATATTTGTTTAGCAAAGAAGATAAAGTTTCAGTAATAATATTTTACTTGCTAATAAGCCATAGTATGGAATATACACTTGAATATTTTTGCAAATAAATTGTGTAATAAAATAGTTTTATAATGATTATGCAATAGGCAAATCTAAGTACTTAGGTTAATAATAATAATAATAATAATATTTATTGAAGTAAACATTAAATAATTGAGTGGCTAAGACCAAGAACATAGTTCTAATTTTACCAACTGCAATCTAATATCATATAATTTACCCCTACTAGATTGCAATTAATACAAACAATCTATGATTAAAATTATTAAAGCATACATTTATAAAGAGTTAATTACAAATTAATGCATTAACAATTGATTTAAGTCTTAATTGCCTAAGTTTATTATTCATGCTTATATTGAATGATAAGATAAAATTACCTTATAATTAAGATTATTAATAAAAAATATACTTTGATAAATATTTTATTATTAAGCTACTATTATATTTTTAACCACTATTGATAAGTGAAATTTTATATTATGCATATAATTTAATCCCTTCTTTGTCAAATATTCCAGTTGGCCAAATGAGGTAAAACTCTAAACTTTTGATTGGTCAGTTACAGAATCAGCAGTAAAATATATTCATCTTTTAACCTTTTTCTTTTTTTTTAAAAAATTATTTTTTACACCAAAAAAAAAAAACTCTTTTTAAAAAAATTCCCATAAAATTAAATATCCAAAAAATATAAAAAAAAAATTTATAATTTTTTTTAAAAAAAAAAAAAAATTAATTTATAAAAAAAATTTTTATTATTTTATTTTTTTAAAAAATAAATAAAAAAAAAAAAATAATAAATAAAAAAAAAAAAAAAGATTTTTTAAAAAAAAAAAAAATTTTTTTTTTTTTAATAAAAATAATTTAAATATAATTATATATTATTTTTTAAATTATAATTTTTTTTTTTTTTTTTTTTTTTTAAAAAAAATTTTTATTTTTAATAAAAAATATTATTATAAATTAAATTTTAATTTAAAATAAAAAATCTTTTCTTTTTTTTTTTTTTTTTTTTTTTTTAAGATTTTTTTTTTTTTTTCATTCCCTCCAAATTTTTTTTTTGTGTGGAAGGAGAGAAAAAAACACACAACAAATATTTTTTTTTTTTTTTTTAGTTTTAAATTTGTTTTTTTTTTTTTTTTTATTTTTAAAAAAAAAGGAAAAACCCCCACCATAAAAAAAATTTAAAAAAAATAAATACAAAATTATAAAAAATTTTTTATAAAAAAAAAAAAAGAGGAAAAGGGATTTTAAAGGTGAAAAAAAAACCCCATCAAAAACAGTCTTTTGGTTAATATTATATTCATTTTAGTTTTATTTGTAAAAAGTACATTAATAATTTGTCAGATTATGAAAGTGAATGAAAATTTTTTCAAAAATAAATTTCTATTTATAATTATAAAATTATTCAATAGTGAAAGACCTAAAAAGAAAGTTCATAACAAATTAGAAAGTGCTGTGGACATCATTGATTTCTCTCTCAATTTATGTCCACGTAAAAGTAAAGAATTTTTTATTAAAATCTTACTATTTTTCTAAAATAATTATATTTTCAGCATATTTTATCAAAATACATTATAATATGTACAAAATACAAACAGAATACTCTAAACCATTTTTGTTTAAAAATCAAATAAAGAGCTTGGGGCAATGAAAATTGTTGACAGGTGTCAAAATTGTTGTTACCACTGGGTTTTTTTTCAATTTACATTCATGTAAAAGAAAAGAATTTTTTTACTAAAATCTTATTATTTTTCAAAAATAATTATATTTTCAGGATATTTTATCAAAATAATTTATATTATGTAAAAAAAATACTTAAAAACACTCTGAAACATTCATTTTTATTTTGAAAATCAAAACAAAGAAGTTGGAGCAGTGAAAATTATTGACAGGTGCTCTTCCTTTATTCTTTTTTTGTTTGAAATGAGAATCAACCAATCAGCATCTAGGAAAGCCTGTCTTCTCCCATTGTTGTAGTTTCTAGAGTCAATATTATTAATTTTTACTTGTAAAATAATTCTACAGAGGGCAGCATCTTATGGTACTTTTTAAGCTTTAAAATAAGCATAAAAACATTATGGTAATGTAAAAACTGATAGTTTTTGAGCAACTTGAAGCTGTGACCACATCTATGCATCTTTTTCTAGGATGGGTTAAAATAAATTTTTCTTTTAGTGTCTGTTGCCAAGTTTAGCTTATATATATAATTTCAGCTCCACTATCCCATATTTTCCTTGGCACATCAATTTTGACAAAATACAAAACATTTTTAATTTTAAATGACATTCAACTATTCTTTTGTTGATATTACAATCCATAGTAAATTTTGATAGTTTTTGTATTTGTTATTAATCATTCATTCCATTTTAATCATAAAAATATTAAATGATGGGAAATCTGTGTCCCTTCTCCCTTAAATAAATTTTCTATTCACAGTAAATATTTCCTTATTATAAATCCAGAATCTATTTGTAAAAGTAAGATAAGATAAAACACAAAATTTTAAGCAAAAGAAAGTATGTGTGTTTTCATTGCTGAATTTGTTTCTGTAGCTATAGTAACACAAAACATTTCTTTTTCTTTCCTTTTTTAAGCACTATTTCATGATCATTTGATTAACTTTTTTAAAATCTTAATAAGGCATTGTTATTATTAGACAAAACTTATTAAGATATTTCATTTTTAAATTTGATAAATAAAGTATCCAGTCTACTCTCCATTTATCCCAAATTAGTAAACATTTATTAAATATATTTCAATTGTTTTCTTTATTTAGTTATTTATACACTACAAAGGGAAGTATAGAAGGCAACATGTGTACATCACAGTAGATATATATTGTAATGATATGGAGTCATTGGGTGAATCTGGAGTAATAGCACTCATCATCATTAATTGTAGTTACTATAAAATTTAAACATTAAATATAAAAGGAATGACTATGCATATGATAATGAATCATCAACACAGAATTAAATATAAGTTAATCAGAATTACACAAAAGTAATAATCATTCATCATCATGAATGATCAACACTAAAAATAGATAAACAGTCAATCTTGTGACTGGATTTGAAATGGGTCTACTATAGACCAGGCTAAGTATTTAGTCCTTGCCAGCTTAGGGCAGATTATTTAGACAATAATTTGGATAAAAAAACTTAAGTGCAAATTTACAAGAATAAAACAATTGTGCTGGGATACTAAAACATGCTTATCATCATCAATACTCTGGCCACTTAGTACCATTAATGCACTGGCCAACTATAAACTTAATTTCAAAATGAATAATTAAAATGTAATGTAGTCCACAGACTTTAAAGAATATGCTCTTTGTACCATCCAACATTAGAGAAGTAATGAAATCATCATCAACTGGATCTCCATAAACAATAAATATAACTTTTCATATAATAGATTGTTACACGTGAATCTAGCTCAGTGAGCAAAAGCTATTGTTATTGTGATCAAGAGACATAATGCAAACATATAATAGTCTAAAACCATTTTAGGATTGAATAAATTCACTGGAACAACTTTAACAGTGAAATATCGATTTATTAATAATAATTAAAATGAAATTAAGATATGCAGAGTATGCTATAAATATATATTCAGCATTGTGATTTTGATTAATACAAAAATAAATAAGCTATCATATTGTGATTTACCAATATGTCAATAGGTTTACATAAAACATGTATATATCATCACACAAACATGTCTGTATAAAAAATATATATCAGAATTGTGATAAACTAATAATAAAATTCAATAATTCATTTTAATAATTCATAAAGTATCATTGATTGTAACATATATAGGTGTCTACATGACACATATCTACATAAGCACAGACATGCTGTATAAACTAACATTACATATCAGAATTGTGATAAACTAATAACATTAAATTCATTTTTATAATACCCTAAGTGCACATGTATGTGTGCATATACAAAAATATAGATAATCTGAATTAAAGCTATTAATTACCCTCTTATTTTTTAATGTTAATATATATATATTAATATTTTGATGGTCTTTGATCAAATTTTTTTTAATTTTTTCAGGTTACTCCAAAGTAATTATAAACATCTTTAAAAATATTCCAGCAAGTTCTTTTTGTTTTCCAATCTAGAAAGATTTTTGGAGTTCCCTTTTTTTAATTTCAAAATAAAATCATTTATAAATCAATCCTTTGTTTTTAGATTTATAATTCAAACAAAAATTATTTATGTGTTTTACTTTTAAATTAGAAATTTTCACTTTCATTGTCACTAAAGAGTTTCACTTTTACTAAATAAAACTGGAAGCAGTCATTTATTATTTTCTTTCATTACTCTAGTTTTTGTTGAATAATTTAGTTAAAAATTATTTACCTTTAAAACCAGATGATATCTATAAGTACTTTATATACACAATGGAAAACCTTTGTCTGTGATTCTTTACATATTTACAAAACTGTGTATATATCATGGTAATCTCTTGTTAAAACTGGTCCCTTCTAAAACTATAGACCGGCTTATTGCCATCTTTGGAAAAGGTATAATCTAATAACTGTTGATATGTATATACAGTCAGCTACATTTAGTCTAGAATTGGCTAATGAGCCATAACAAAGCTGGCCCTGCACTCCATGTAGATCAAAATTCCTCTATCATAGCACTAGCAGCAATAGCTGGATACAGTTATAACCTCAATCATTATGCTGTCATAATCTATAAAAACTGGTAAAATTTCCAATCTTTTTTCAAAATTTTTAAAAAACACAGTAATTAAAAGTAAGTTTTTTTTTATCTTAATTGAAAAAGTTAATAACTCTTTTCAATTCACCTTAATCCCTTCAAAAACAACTTTATAAGATTTTTATTAAAAAATGTTATATATGCTTTAAGAAAAATGTCTTTAATCAAAATAGATAGTAGAATTTTACAATTACTAATATATCTATTGTAACATAAAAACATGCTTGTTTTAATTTCAAAATCAGAATAAAATATTAATTAGACTTTTTTAAATGTTTAATTTATAATAATTTTTTTTTCAAATTCAAAATTATTTAATTCTTAACTGTTATTCCAGTGTAATATAGAAAATATCTACAAATATTTTTTTTGTATTTATTTCTACTTTTCTTTTCAACTTTATATACATATGTGCCCACACATGCCATAACACACATAACCATCTCAATATATATGTAGTAAAATTCCAGCATACATATGTAGATCATCATCATAATCATCATCAACCCTTATCAATCCACTGCAGGATGAAGGTCTCTCCAAGTTCAATCCATCTTTTCCTATCTTTAGCTTCTCTTCTCCACATCACCCCTGCACACTTTCTTATTTCATCCATCCATCTCACATGTGGTCTCTTTCTGGGTCTTTTACAATCTCAACTCCACTTCAGTCTTTTAATTTTTTCAATGAGGTCAGCAACACCTGTTTGTTCTCTTACCCATACATTGCATTTTCGATCCCTTCTTGTTGCTCCCAACATGCATCTCTCCATACTTCTTTGAATGGTCTAAAGTCTGTATTGCTCTTCTATTAAGTGTCCAAGTCTCAGATCCATAGGTAAGAACTGGCAAAACACATTTATTACAAACCTTCCTTTTCAAACACATAGGCATATTTCCTTTTAGTATCAAGTTGTTTCTACCACTCCATACATTCTTGTCATTGCAGCTGTTATTACTATGTGATTATTCATATAGTATACAAACAAGGATGGGCTGCTCACCAATACGCATTAGCCAGCATGGTGAATTTATTGGCTTTTTACCTCCGAGTTTAAAAATATTTTTTTAATATATACAATCATGACATATATAGATATGCTTTATAAAATATCCAATGAATATTAAAAAAAAATCATTACCAATTCTATTTAGTTTAAAGCATATCTATATAGATATGCTTGAATTTTGTCATATTAATATTAATGAAAGGTGTCTATAATTATTATATATGTATATAAATATTGATAAATAATATTTTTATACTAAATAGATATAATGTCATGACATTTACCAAATCTATGGCATCTAAATGTAATAATTATCATAAACTTTATATCTATTCAACATATATATGAAGTTGATTGAAAACCACAATTTCATTCAAAATTTAAATGCTTCAATCATTAATATTTTTTTTTAATTGCTAATATTTACAAGTATATTACAATTAAAAACTAAGTAGATAAAAAATAAAATATCTTTAAATAGCTCTCTTACAAGCAAGGGATGTTCAACAATCCCTCATAAAACAACAGAGAAAGAAAGCAGTTTGGACTAGGTTACAAATTGCTGGATAGTAAGGATTTGAATGATTTTCATTTTTGTTACAATCTTTAATTAAGAATACTAGATACTCTTTGATTGATTAAGAATAAATCATTATTTTTTGGTAATTGTGAATCAATTAATCAAAAAAAAAATCCATAAGTTAATTAACTTCTGATTTGGATTCAAGTTCATAGGCACTACAGGCATATGTAATTCATTGCAATATGAGACCCTTTACTCAGGAGATAAGTAATGATTATAAAATTAGAAAATATTTTCTTTTGTGATGAAATATCCAAGTGGTACTAAACCATTACCATTGCCATGGTTATTAAAACACTAATAATAGTTTTAATTGATAGCAATTACATAGTCATAATTTTGCATTAACAATAACTCATTCTTATCCAGAGTCAACGATTGTAACCTTAATTGATTAATGGGCCATAAATGGTAGAGCTATGTTCAAAGACAAGATCATCTTTTGGCTATTGACTTATTTTAGTCTGGCTTTATATTTGCATTCAAATACCTAACAACTATCTATATTTTTATCCTATCTAAACTAATTAAAATAGATTCACAAACATTAAGGATTTCAACTCAAGCAAAGTTACTGATATAGTTATACAAATTATTAGGCCAGAAATTATATATTTTATTGACATCAGTTTTATATTAATTGGGATTATTTTTTTTACTTTTTAGCAATGATATTGCATGTCAAACGAAGCATCAGGTAACTCTCTTTGCTTACTTTCAACACTTACATTGGGACATTTTGTTTGGTATAATTATATATAAGCAAACGCTTAAGAAATAAATTAAAAGGTTCACAAAAATTGTTGAATTAATATAAATATAGTGATACCAAGAGATAAGCAGCTTCTTGAAAAATAAAATTTATATATATAAAAAACAGATAAAAAGAATGCATAAAGAGTTACAATTATTGAAAACAATCCTACTAGTAAATGCAGCTATAAATAAAAAATAGAATTAATTAAAATATGAATTGCTATAATATGAATTTTTAATATCCTATATAAAAAACACATACACGCATTTAAGATTAAGAATTTAATCTCAAGAAGAGAAAAATTTCCCCAGTATTTATATAAATTCATTTGGTTTCCATCCGTCATCATTAGAGGGCGTTTCATTCTATTTAACAAAATTTCTTCATTTTAATATTTTATAAACTTGTCCAAGTTAATTGGGTCAGAAGGTCAATAACTTAGAAGGGTCAGTATTAAATAATGCATTAGTACATCACTTTCTTTACCAATACAAACTTAATAAAATTTGTTGGCCAATTAAGGCACTACAAAAAAATTTCAAAGCCCATAGGACCAATTCAAATGTTCCAAACTACAGTTTTTTAATGCCTTATTTTGAATACTCCCCCCCCCCCTTATATTTGAAAAATTATTATAGGCATTGTTTTTCTTTTTTGTAAATTTAAATAGTTTCAATTTTTTTTTTAAATTTATATACTGTTTATATAATACTATAGGGATGAAACAAACCATAAAAATATATAAAAAAGAATATTTTTTCAGCATATATAAATTATTGAAATATAATTTAGCCTTTAAAAATGAAATAAATTGACCCTTGAATATTAACTTAATCAGCAGTAAAACATTATTTTTTAATTGCTTAACAACTTTATCTGACTAACAAAAAAAAAAATCCCTTTAGATTAATCACTTCAAATGATTTAGACAAATGTACTGATGGCAATCTGTAATATAATAAACAATTATTAGATTATTTAAAAAGACAATGGTAAATCAAAATTAAAATTGTTTAAATTTTAGATGGAGTTTAAAAGTACTGATGGAAACTTGTCTAAATCAATCTTTTTAGTAATTTCTTTCCACCAGTTATAAAAACATGTTCATATTTTATTTACCAATTGAATATAATACTTACATAATGTTACTTCTTATAATTATTAAAGAAACATATAATAGTATCTTAAAATATAGAAATGTGTGTGTGTGTATGTAGATTGAAACATAATGAATGAAATTAATCATAAAATTAAACTTAGATGAAGTGTTTTTGGTAGAAATAATATTAAATAAAAATATCTTTATGAGTTTGATGTGTTTGTAACGATTCTTATTTATGGATTAGAGACCTGGACATTTAACAAAAAAGCAATTTAGAGACTTCTGACTACTCAAAGAAATATGGAGAGATGTATGTTAGAAATAAAAAGAAGACATTGAAGACCAAATATATAGATGAGAAAATAAAAAGATATTACTAACTTCAGTGAAAGAATTAAGAGACTGAAATAGAATTAGGATGATCATATTGCTAAAAGATATAATAATATATGGACAGTTTCAGTTTTAAATTGAATTCCAAGAAAGACCTAGAAAGAGACTACATATGAGATGGGTGGATGAAATAAAGAAGTTTGCTGATATGTTATGGAGAAAAGATGCTACTTGATTAAACTTGAAGAAACTTTCATCATACAGAATGAAAATGATGGCTATGATAATGTATTTATATTAGAAATGAACTTTCATGGAAGCAAACTGGCCTGAATTTTTAGTTATTTGCTTATAATAAACTAGTTTTAAAAAAATTAAAAACCTTAACTTTTGCTTAAATATACTATACTTTTGTTTTTCCATGTGTCAAATGTGTTGACCGGGAGGCGAAGGCAGCTATGCTAACCACTAGGCTTTTTATTTTTAAAAAATTTAAAATATGCAGCGAAATTCATTAATATGGAAAATAGTAGCATGAAATAGTGTGGATAGTTGAAGGTTGCTTAAAAGTCTGAGTTCAAATCCCCTATATTTACAATTAAGTACCAGGTATAAGAATGCCTATATTTCAAATCTTAAACACTTTTAGATAAATAAAGACTAATGATATTTATTAAATATAATCGAAAGTTTCAAGAAATAATATATACAAAGTTATATATGTCTTTAAATTTATATATGTATTTAAAAGTCTGTCTTTGCAGGGGAACCATTGCTAGTGAATTTTTAATTTGATGTTGGCTAATATTTTAATTTTGATTGGTGTAATTGGTTTATATTTAAATAAATATAAATATTGTATCACCTGATGAAAAAGATGTACAATAAGATTATTACATGTTCTTTTTTAAAATTGGATTATGATTAGCATAACAGTATAATGCTTTCCTAGGATGTTACATAAATTATTTTAAAATTGAAAAACTCTACATTAAAATATTTTTAGAACCGAAAGTATAGAAAATGAAACCTCAGTTTGATCTGCTGAATTGATGTATTGGATGCCCAAGCACGGTTTAACCTCCAAAAGAAAAACTGACGGGTTGATTATTTATATTAGCTAGTGGCAATACATCTTCTGTTTTAGACTTTTGATTTTTATCATAATTCTCATATTATAAATTATATTTAACTTTCTTATGTAAATGTAAATTGGAAGGGATAATTCCTAAAGGTTTGCAACTAAAACCTCCAATTCAATCTCAGAGAGCTGAGAAAATTACTCAGAGAGCAAATGAAGCTCTGTTAAGAGAAAGAATAAATGCTCAAAGATTTTCTAAATATCAAACAATACATTCAATTAATAATGTAGAATATCTTCTAAAAATAAACTTACTGAGGATGACTACACGAGAGTTTCTCTGTAAGTAAGAAAATCATATTCTATATTACATGGAAAAATAAAAGAACGTCAAAAGAAGAAACTTGCTAACCTACATGAGCATATCAAAAATCATAATGTACCAAGCAATATAACAGCTTCATCTGTTAAAAATCTAAGTTCTAAACATCTAACAGATACTGAAATTTCTGTTCTTGAAAGAGGATTAAATTTTGCCTTAACACCATCTAATATCCCCTTATTAGATATAATGGCAGCTACTGAGGAAGTCACTCAAAAATTGTCTTTAGAAGAAGCAGGAGAATTACACTGGAGAATAAAAAGAACACTTGACAAGCAACAAAAATTAAAGTCAAACATCCTATGGGGAGAGAAAAGCAATTACATCTCTCAAAGCAGATAAATCTATAATTATTTTTCCTGCTGACAAAGCCAATGCAACAGTTGTAAGGGATACAACTGATTACAACAATAAAATACAACAACTCCTCACAGCAGGCCAATATAAAAAGTGGCAAAAGATCCAATACCAAGTATGGAAACAAAGTTACAAGCATTACTCAGAAAGCATTGCAAGTATTTTACTGATTCAGAAAAGAGTAAAATAACATCATATTTCAGCAAAATTCCTCATCTTTATGGTCTACCTAAAATCCATAAGGATCATGTTCCATTACTACCTGTTGTTAGTTCTAGAGATTCACCTTGCCAGAATTTTGCAAAGTTCTGAGTCCTTTGGCATACAAGACCCAATCATTTGTTAGGGATTCTAGACACTTTGTAGAATTAATCAAGAACATGAAAATTGAAAGAATTGACTTACTGGTAAGCTTTGATGTGGAAAATTTATTCACAAATGTACCATGTGAAGAAGCATTGTCTATAGTAAGGAAAATATTAAATGATGATAATAGTTTACAAACCAGAACAGCTCTTCCTATTGATAGCATAATGGAACTATTAAAATTCTGTATAAAAACAACCTATTTTCAATATAACACAGAATTTTTCCACCAAAATCAAGGAATGGCTATGGGCTCACCATTGTCTCCCCTGATTAGCAATATTTACATAGAAGAACTAGAAACCACAGCCATAAAAACTACTCCATATCCACCTAAAGTTTGGCTTCGCTATGTGGATGATACATTTGTTGTATGCCCACATGGTGAAGCATTGCTTCAAACTTTCTAGACACACATCAACAACATATCCCCTTCAATTAAACTCACAATAGAACCAGAATAAGATCAAAAATTGGCATTCTTAGATGTTCTTGTGACAAGAATCCCTCATGGCAAAATCAAAACTACAGTTTACCAAAAACCTACACATACAGGAAAATACCTAACCTATACATATAATCACACCAGAAACACAAAACATGGTATTCTGCTACCACTGTGGAACAGAGCAAAAGAAGTTTGTTCAGAAACCACTGATTTGAAAAAAGAAAAGATCTATATAGAACAAACTCTTATGAAAAATGATTATCCATCAGCTGTTATTAAGAAAACATTAAATAGTCAACAAAAAGAACCATCAAGAGAAAAGGCAATTATTGGTACTGTAGTGTACCCTGCATTCCAAAAATAGCAGACAAATTAAGAAAAATCTGCAATCAGTATAACATCAGAAAAGATTTCCAGAGCCATACCACACTATGAGGAATTCTAACAACTACAAAGTCTCAACTTGAAATACTGAAAAGTAAAAACTGCATCTATGAAATACCATGTGAATGTGGAAGAACATATATTGGTGAGACCAGCTGTCCCATTCAAAAGCACTTGCAAGAACATAAACTGATGATTAGAAGAGAGAAAACAGATGTGTCTAAGATAGCAGACCATGTATGGACCAATGAACATACATTTGATTGGGAAAATACAAAAATATTGGATAAAGAAAAAAAGGTACAAAGAAGAAAATTTAAAGAAGCTGCTTACATGACAATGGCAAAAAATCTCACAAGCCAACCTAGTGTGACTATACATAATGTATGGAAACCACTAATCAACTTTGCCCTGGGGAAAAAGTGGAGAAATCAGGAGGAACCTCATAGATAAGTATATGAAATTACTACATACTGTTGCCTTTGGCAGGATGGCTCAGTTGGTTAGAGTGTTTCCTTAAAATTCAATAATCAAAAATCTAAGGACCCAGGTTCGAATTCCTTGCTAGTACTATCACTGGTCACTGGTCAGACCAGCAACACCTGAAGGAGAGGGGAGAATAATACCTCTTGAAACATTGTGCATATACTAACCTGTTTGGTGTGATATTATTAACAGTTGAAAGCATTTGGAATATTTAAATAAAATAAACTTTTCTAAAAACATTCAACACCCATATTAGATGATGGAAATAGTCCAATATAAAAATACAGCTAGAACACCATCATCACAAACCTTCAGAAAAACAATATATACATATATTATGACAGCAAACTGAAAAGGGATTGTTTGTTGAAAAGAAAATTTGGTAAAAGCCTGAAATCCGGGCAAAGTCACTTGGAGCGTTGATGCTAGACAAAATTAATGAAATATAACATAACCGGGCTGCAATTTTTTTTTTAATTTTAATACAACATGATTTATTATTTATTGATTAAAACAATTTTAATTTCATTTATAACATGATTTATTTATTATTAAATAAATTTTTATATTCATTTTCCTTTTTTTTTTTTATCCAAATTTTTCAATAAATTTTTGTAATGTAATTTTTTTTGTTTTTATTATTTTAAAACGTTGAACCATTTTACCACATCAAAATATTTCTTTTAATCCCACCGCCGAAAAAAAATAGAATACAATTACTTGCAAATTGTTTAGACTTAATTCTAATTTTTTTTTTGTCTTGACTATTATTTTTTCCCTTTTTACTTTTTTTTAAAACAACTTGTTTTTAATTATGTTTGAATTAGCCTTTCTTTTTTTTTTTGTCTACTACAATAAACAGCTGTTTTTTGTGGGGGTGGGTGATTTCGTATCGTTATTATATTAATAAAAACTAAACACAAATAGTAAATTATTTTAACAGCGCTAAAAAAAGATAATCAACTTTTGAACTTGTTTCCAATTATTTACTTTTTAGTTGTCGTAATTGTTTTTATTAATATTCAATCAAAATTACATCCCTACCCTCGCATAAAATTTATTTTTCCCCATCCTTTCTAAAGTAAACTTTTTTTACTTTGTCGTTATTATTAATAAAAATACAAAGCGAATCAAAATATGGTTTGTGTCAATTTATAATTACTTTACAAAAAAAAATACACAAACTTTGTATTTTTTTGAAAATAATTTTAATTTATTTATGTAATCTATTTAATTAAAAAAAAAACACTGTCTACTGTTTATTTGCAACAGCCATCTCAGATAGGATGGATAGAAATAGATCTTCATCCTTGTGCATTCTTCTCCATATAAACTCTGACAAGTAGTTATCCAACAACTTTCTGTCAGTTACCCTTTTCTTTTTGTTTTCTTTTTTCAAAAGACCCCAAAGACACTCAATATTCTGTGTGTGAATGCCCGTGGTAGGATCCACAAAGTGGTATCGGTGGTTGACTGTTAGGTGTTGGAATCCAGCGGTCTTCAGTTCTGTAGTTTTGTAACTCCTCCAGCAATCGGAAAAGATTGTCAATCCTATCTTGATATTGTCTGTGATGGATTGCAAGAGTGTAGCTGCAGAGTGGGATGAAACACAGTGCACAAAACATTCGCCACTCTCGCGACAACTTTTTCTCACTTTTTACTTTGATTTCTATTTCGTTTGAATTACCTTTTTTTTTAAGCCTTCTACAATAAACTGCTTTTGGGGGTGGGGTACATTTCGTAATTTGTTATTCTTAACAAAAAGTCAACCAAAGTCATCATTTATTTAAATCCCGCTGCAAAAAAATGAATCCAAATATTTGTCAATTTCGAATGAAATAAAAAACAACAAAAAAAAAAGGACATAAACTTTGGACTTTTTAAAATTATTTATTCGATTTTATTGCTGTAATAAAAAGTGGACATTACGTGTGCCTGACAAAATAAAAAAAACAACACAATCTCACACACTTTCTGTACTCGGCAATTTATCTGAAGAAAAGTTTCAAAATTGCACGTTCATCTCAGATCTTTTAGTGGTCTCGAATATTTTCCCCACCATGCTGAAACGTGACTTAGCGTGTGAGCTTTGTTGAAGCCTGTTCGAATATACGCTTTGCCAATTTCTTTACATATTAACCTTTTTTTTTGGGAAGGGTGGGGACCATATGACAATTCTTAATAATTAACAACATTTTTTAAATCGAAATGACATTACTTTATTGTGGAGATTTGAAAAAGTTGTACTGCCTTGAAATTTAAACACCCTCAAGCGATACAGTAATCAGCTATGAAAAGAACGAATACGCGTAAATAGTTTCGAAACACAAAACAGGCCGTAATATTTTTGTGCGATGTCATGTAAAGCAGCCTAGCCCAATGGGTTAATACAATATGTAAATGTTGTATTAGCCTGTAAGGCCGCGGCTGCTGTAAATGGCATTTTTATGTGTTTTGACACATAAACAATGGCCCAAGCAGCCGAGCCCGGATTTCAGGCTTTTACCGAAAATTTAAATAAATGCAAACAGAATTAATTTAATTTATGTTTGGAAAGTATATTCATTCAAATTCACTAATTTCTAAAGATATGGAACTACCATTCAAATATATATATATACACACACACCAGTCATATACCAAATCAAAAGAAATCATCAATTCAGTTTAGCATTTTAACTTTGAAATACGATACAAACATGTTCGTATACTGCATTTATATGTGAAATATGCTTATAGAATTGATGTATTGCATTTTTAATAATAACTAGAAAATTAATAAAAATACTTTTTATTTATTTAATACATACATTGAGATATATGATACCACGTTTCATACCAACGGTGTTGATGATTTAAACAGGTAGAATAAACTAGTATACATTATGTTTAATTTAAATTTATGTAAATATTAATTTAAAAAAAAACTACATATATATTAAATGTATACAAATATAACTTAAGTTATGGACATCTGAAATGATAAAATATAATATAAATAGAGAGAGAGAGAGAGAGAGAGAGAGAGAGAGAGAGAGAGAGAGAGAGAGAGAGAGAGAGAGAGAGAGAGAGAGAGAGAGAGAGAGAGAGAGAGAGAGAGAGAGAGAGAGAGAGAGCGGGAGAGAGAGATAGGGGGGGGGGGGGGGGGGGGGGGGGGGGGGGGGGGGGGGGGGGGGGGGGGGGGGGGGGGGGGGGGGGGGGGGGGGGGGGGGGGGGGGGGGGGGGGGGGGGGGGGGGGGGGGGGGGGGGGGGGGGGGGGGGGGGGGGGGGGGGGGGGGGGGGGGGGGGGGGGGGGGGGGGGGGGGGGGGGGGGGGGGGGGGATATATTTTTAGAAGTACAATATTATTTAAGAAAAGTTTTATGTATCCAATCATATAAGGTTTTTTTTTTTAAAAAAAAAGATTTTTCAATTTTAACAATAGATATTTTAGCACCAGAAACAAATTTATTAGTCCCTTTGTCTTTGGCATCCAATTTTATAATAATTTAGTACTTCTGTACCATAAGTAAACTTGGTTAAATTCGGTCTGTAATAAGAAAAACTTCATAAATTTTTCAATACCCCAAAATGCTGTCGATTAGAAGGTAAACAGTATTTATTAAAAATATCCTTAACAGATTGACTTTTTTGTTTACATTCAAAAATGGTGTACACAGCATAAATTTGCGATATTTTTAGATTTTTTTTTTTTTTTCATGTGTCATAGCATCGGCCGGGAGGCGAACCCGCAACAACCGTCTGCAACCAATTGCTTGCTTGCAAGGCAGCTGCGCTGACCTCTCGGCAACATAAATACATTTTCCCAAATTGGAATGCAATAAATCATGCAACCAATAAAACATTATTTGTAAATGTGATGTCTTAATGATTTAAAAATTAGCAAACAAATAATTCTACTGACGCAAGAAAATATGTAAAAAAGCCACTAGATCAATCCATGATAAATTTTGATCCAACCATACTGCCAAATGTCAAACACTAATTATATTTTTTATTTTGTCATAACAAGGAAAATTCTTTGTATATTTCTTTTACAATGTAAATACAATGAAAAAAAAAATCATTCAGCATTTTCAATGCAAATATCATAACTTTAGTTTTATATTTATTTATAAAAAGGTAATTATCATTAAACCATGTATCTAAAAGATTCAGATCTCTATTTATTAAAAACTCTAATAGATTATTAGTGACAGTAGAATCAACAAAGCCAAAATCCCAAAGGATAAGGGCAAAAAGACATCATTTATATAAATAATAGATCCTCCAAAACTGAATTCTGAGAAACTCCAATATTAATTATAGTTAGATTACTAATTAATGAGCAAAAACAAAACATTGAAATTCTATTATATTCAAAACTTTTCAGCCAAAAATAACTCATTCCTCTAAATCCATAAGAGTATGCTCTTTTTAATAGTATCTTATGATTTACTGTATCAATAGTCTTAGAAATATCAATATACTGTTAAAGTTTTTAAGCCTTTCTCCAATGTTTCAGTAATTTTATTAACATGTTCACGGAGAGCTCTTACAATACCACCATTTGATATGAATATTAAAAATGGCATCATTCTTGATTTCAATATTGGTTCAAACATTTTTGAAAGTGAAAACAACAAAGATATCAGTTTGAAATTTTTAACAATATTAGATTCTCCTTTTTGAAAACAGGAATAATATTTCTCTTTAAATATTCCGGGAAAATATCTGGATGTAATGAATAATTAAACAAAAATACAAATCAGAGATTAATATATTTTATTCTCTTTTAACGTTCAAATGTATGGATATCAATTCTAACTGATTTAACAGTTTTTAAAAAAATTGCATATAGCCAAATCCACCTTTGAATCTGTAATATTTAAACTTAAGAATAATAAAATGTTCGCCATACTATTTTTTGCATTTGCATCAGATGAAAATTCAGAATGTGCACCAGAAGAAATAAAATGTTTATTAAATGAATCCAGTTTAAGATTTTGACTGTCCATCTATTATCATTTTTTCTAGCAATATGTCCAGCCCAACTCCACTTCAATATTTTAATTTTTTCAATGAGGTCAATAACACCCGTTTGTTCTCTTATCTATACATTATGTTTTCGATCTCTTCTTGTTACTCCCAACATGCATCTCACCATACTTCTTTGAGTGGTATAAAGTGTCTATTGCTCTTCTATTAAGTGTCCAAGTCTCAGATCCATAAGTAAGAATTGTTAAAACACAAAACCTTCCTTTTCAAACACATGAGCATATTTCCTTTTAGTATCAAGTTATGTTTGGGATGTTAAAGGTCAGGGATTTACTATGCAGCAATTGTACTTGCTCATAAAAAAATGAAAATAAGTTGTATTATGAGATTTAATTGAAAGATTAATGTTTTTAAGATTAATCAAAATAAACTTTGGACACTTTATAAATAACTGTTGTTATCTGCGATGTGCATAAAATTTAAAAAAAAAAAAAGAGAAAATAAAGAGATTAAAGAAACAATTTTATTGAAGAATAAAAAGAAAATTATATTTGTCTGACAATTATAATATCTTGTAATAAACTATTGTTTTGTTATTGGTTTAATGTTCATTTTATCAGGAGTAACCATTTTATCAGGAATAATTTATGTTATATGGGATTTAACCTGGTATTGTAAATTGTGATTGTGTAGTAATGATCATCATCACATTAAAGAAAATATATTCAAAGCTTATTAAATATATATGATGGTTTACTTCCTGTTACTTAATATCAGATAGTGCCTAATCAGTTAAATAAATGTAAATAATTAAAATATGCCTTGTCTGCCTATTATGATATATATAAGTTAATTAACTGTTAAACAGAATATATAGTTAGTTTTATTAAGACAGCAATTATTTTATTGATTTTATTTATTTAAGATCTTTGCTTGAGATGGAGTGGAGGATAAATAGATTAAAATATTCTGAGTTGAAATCCCTCTAATTACATATACAAGAAATATTGAGGCCAGGCAAATTATATACTGTCTTAGAATTACATATTACTTGGGAAATAAATTACATCTTCATATAAGTCCAGCCGATCCATATTCTATTAATATATATGGATATGTAATGGTTTGATAATTTGAAGGATTAGGTTGATGTAATGTCTACATGGGTATGACTTCAATATCAATTCCAATAAGGGATTCAAATATTCCATCGAAGCAGCCAATCTTAGCTTAAGATTGAGCTTCATAGTTCCATCTACTAATCTATATTCAAACCCTATATTCCATCCCACTCTTTTTGTCACGTATATATATTTTATGTATATATTTGAGATGCGCGCCTAAGTTATAAAATTTTAATGTTTCAATAACATATATATATATTTTAATTATTATTAATTTTTTTTATTAATTAGTAGTTATGTGATTAAATGATTCTTTATATCAATGTTTAATTAACTTTTCACGTATTCAATTTTAGTTTAAAATTTAAAATTGAACATTTAAATAACCCACTTCTAAGAAATGGGTACACTTCTTTCTTTTTTGTTAATAGAAAAACAGTCACCAGCTATTGCACACACTTGTTTAATCTTCACTTTTTTTTGTTTCTCTCATTGTACAACATCTTTGCTTTTGTTAGCTCGAATCTATGATCAATTTTCTGCTCATGGTACGTAAATATTGAAGTACCTTCTTTGTCTATGAGGGCTCTATTATATAAATATCTATGTTGGGCATGTCTTGTTGACAAATTGGTTCTCAATTCCTCATAATAAGCAACATTACAGGATGATTGGCTGCATTTGTTAGGTATAATATCTTTAAAGTTATTGATTAATTGGTTAAGTGATGGAGTAGTTCAAAAGTTTATATTAAATTTATTTTTCATATAATTTTTTAATTTATATGCAATCTTTGGCATATAAGGTAGGCTTATCCAGTATTTAGGTTCCACTTGATGGTTGGGGTGAGGATTTTTTTTTATAGACTCTCTTTATGGTATTTATGATTTTATCTTGTTTACATCCCATATTTCTGAGGTCATTTGTGGACTGTTCATATATTATACATAATCACAGATATTTAAACTCAAGTTTAACATATACAAGATATATAGATGACACATTTATATGTACTACAGACACACAGATTAATGAAATATAACAGGAATTGGAATGAGCATCAACACTACCATGGACCTTAGAGAAAGGAGATAATTATAGAAGAATAAAGCTTTTGGACTTATATATATATATATATATATATATATATATATATATATATATATATATATATATATATAAACCAGAGACAGGACCACATGCTAAACTACAGAATGATGATTACACCCTTAAATATAAGAGGATCAATGAACTCTAAATCAAGAACCCCAATATCACATAAATATGTGGGATTAAAGGGTTTCTTATACAGAAATCATGCACTATGCAAGTTTGAATATGATAAAAAGAACAACATTGAACAACATACAAATGACCTCCAAAATATGGAATATAGTCATGACCAAATCATAAACATCATAAAGAGATTCTATAAAAAATAAGAAACCCTCACCCCAACCAACAAACCTACAAATTGGATAAGCCTACTTTATATTCCAATATTCCAAAGTTTTGCACATAAATTTATAGATATATATATATATATATATAAATATATAAATATATATATATATATATATAAATTTAATATAAGCTTTTGAACTGCTCCATCACTTAACCAATTAATTAATAGCTCTAAAGATACTGTACCAAATAAATCAGAACATCAAGTAATCTATAGAATTAAGTGTAGCCAATCAGTTTGTAATTCTGCACATTATGGAAAGTCAAGAGCCAATTTGTCAACAAGACTTGCCCAACAAAGATATTTATACAATAGAGCCCTCAAACACAAAGAACACACTTCAATATTTACAGACTATGAGCAGAAAATTGGTCATAGATTCGAGCTAACAAAAAGCAGAAATAGTGTACAGAGAGAGAGAGAGAGAGGGTAGAAAACAGAAGATTAAAAAAGAATATGCAATATCTGGTGACCATTTTTCTATTAACAAAAAAGAAACAAGTGAACCCATTTTAAAAAAATCAGCTACTTAAATATTCAATTTTAAATTAAAATTGAATACATGAACAGTTGATTATAAAGAACTATTTAACCACACCATTATAAGCCCTGAATATGTTATAGTAGAAATATATTGAAAGCATGCTAGGCAGTAATAAAGCTAAATATTATTTAAAAAACTATCCTTTCTGCATGTATTTTCTTTTTACCAAATATTATGTTGACTCAGAAAAAAAAAAAATTAGTAACAATTGAATTTTGTAAATTGTGAATGAATTGCTTAGGCTCAGTAACGTCAAAAGCCTTATAAAAATCTAAAAAAAATTACAGTTACATATTTTTTTTATCATTTAATGCACTATTAATTTTATCTGTAAAATTCTCTAATAACATTGTTGTGTTTTTTCTTCTATGAGTCCATATTCGTTTTTATTTAAAAAATTATTTTTAGTTACAAGTTTTTTAATTATTTTATGAATAAATTTTTCTATTATTTTAGCAATTGAAGGAAGAATAGATATAACTCTATAGTTCTTAAAATTATTTTTAGCACCAGATTTTAATAATATAGGAAACTCACTACTTTCTATTATTTTATTAATTATATAAATTATACTATCTGGTAGACTATCAATATTATTTTCTATATTTACCACTTTAATTGTAATCTACATCCTTTAACTATTTTGTATAAATCTTCATTTAAATTTGTGTAAATATTGAACAGGATTGACTATTATATATTTTTGAAATATTACTATCATGATCAATTTGTTTTAGTTTGTTACTTCTTTCTACACATATATTATTAAAAGTATTTGCTAGAAGAAAACTATCATTTATATTAAAATATTTTTTAAAATCTTCATCATTTTTAGAATTTGATTTCCTTAATAATATTTCATTAATAATTAAATTTAAAAAAGCAGTAAATGCATAACGATTATCATGTGTTTATTTAATAGTTTGTCTAAAGACATATATCCTTTCAAGTGTAAATGCAACACATTTTTAAATACATTTATAAACTTTCCATAAACCAATTCATCCCTTCACCTAAATTTTATGTTAAAGGAAATTTTCATCAGATTGATAGCTTCAGAACAATACTTATTAATTAAAAGAGGATGTTTATTTTCATTATTCATTATTACGTATAGTTCTGAATATATCAATCTGATGAAAATTTTCTTTAACATTAAAAATAGTTAAAGGTTAGAATTGGATTGTGGATAATTTATAAATAAAGTTACATTAAAAAAGACCTGTGTATATAAGTGGACCCATGATTATAAATTATGCTATTTAATTCATTGTTTAAAATTTTTAATAAGAATGATGGTATTTTTTAGATAAAAAAAATAATTTTCTGTAGACGAATCTAAATATGGTAGTTGCATTTTATTAAAGATTATGACAAATATTTAATATTTCTTTAAACTTTTGTCACATCAAGGACAATAGAAAAGAAGAATTAGGGGTTAAATGAATGTGTGTTAAAACTAGTACTTTAGATATGTAATATATTGTACGATTGATACTAGCTTGGACATTATTTTTTATTTTGTAATGGCATATAGTATTATATTTTCACTAAGAATCCACAAGTTGTTAAAAAAAAGGTCAATTAAAAAAATTATCATTATCATTGACATAAGAAAAATTAGAGAAATTCAGTGACAGAATTTTTTTTAGATCTATTTGAATAATGTCATGATTGATATATAATTTTAGAATTAACATTTTGAATAATAATCCCAAGATTTTTATGATGAATTGTATGAATTTTTGCTGTTTTTTAAACTCTACTCTCTACTCATGATTAATTGCAAATTAAAATAATGAAAAAAGATAATTCTTAAGTCATTTTATTAATTGTTGCTACTGTTTGTACTGGGTAGATACTTGCTCTTAACTGAGTCTATCAACTTAATAGTCCTTTATCTTACATTCACTTGATATTTAATAAATTGTGTGATTTTTGTTATTGATTTCTGTTGTGTTGAGAGTAGCCAATTGTAGATAGCCATTATTGTAGAATATTGAATCTTTTATGATTACTTTTTTGCATGATGTTTTTAATGACAGATGAAGCATATTTGTTAATAGTTAGGGATATCTAATGAATTGCTAGAATATAATATTTGTATGATATAAGTGTGTAGTGAAGATTTAATTTTGTATATAAAACAGTTGAGATATATGAGTTCAAGATTTATATTATGGTCCAAAACATCAGAGTTGGACAGCATTTTTATGATAACTGTAGATGTTTCATGCTTATCCTGGTTCAGAAGCTATGGAATTGATTAGAATTCATATTTTCCACTGTTGGTTTATTGTTTTTTTTTACAAATACATTTCTGTTGTTTATCAGGAATAAAAAAGTTTATATTTAGTAGAAATAATTGTTTGGCTATTAAATTTGTGCAATTCCAAATCTTGGTACATGGTCAAAGATATAATAGATTTTTTTTTGTAAAAAAAATATTTTGAACAACTGACTATTATATACAATGAGAAAATATTTCGAAGTCACAAACAAAAAGATTCATAACTATTAGGGAATTTGGTTTATGTAGAATGTTATCAATTGACTGCATTCTCTATTTTTAAAGATGTGGGATGGCCATTTAGTGGCATTTATTTCTGCATAAATGGAGTTTGCTATTAATTGGGAAAAGGTGCTTCAATTTATTTTTAAGTCTTAAAAAAAAAAAAACAAGATGGCAAGTTTCTGATGTCTATTCCACATGTTGTTGTTTTTTTTTTATCAATTTTTTTTTTTTTGAGAAAATCTACTGAATGTTAATTTAGTTTTTGATGACTCTTACAACATTCCCTGAAGCGCTAAAACATTATTTGCAAATTATATATGATTTAAGTAATCTTCATTTATTTTTAGTTCTTTAGCTTTCCATTTTAATTCACAAAATACTTATTGCAAAACTGCTGTAAAAAGTTTTGGAAATATGGAATCAATCCATCATACAGCCTTTTCAATGTTAATCTTCTAGTATCATTATATAATCTGTCATTGTTGGTGTATTTTTATAAATATTCTTCATAATATGACAATATCCTGGATCTATACCTTGATAATCCAATGTTTTAATCACTGAAGAAATGTCTTTTTATAATCTACAAATCCAAAGCATAAAGACTACTAATATTCATTGGTCCTTTATATAACTTCTCTCAACACTTGGATATAATCTTCTGTACTAAAACCAACTTAGATAGAAGTTTTTTGTCAAAGTTATATATCAAATGTCAATGATAAAGATGTACCAAATGATTGAATCTTTACATCTGCTTTTTTAAAGATATCAATTGCAATTCTACTGTTATGTGGAACTTTTCCCTTTTTCATTGATTTAATTGCATGTCTCTCTTCTTCATTTAAAATTTTGGACATTTAAAATGATATAGTAGTTTTAGGAGATACTTTTTCTTATTCTTTATTACTATATAATTCTTTGATAAAATTCTTCTACACATTTTGCAATGTCATCTCCTTTTAGCAATAGTTTTATCTTTTTTTTTTTTTATTGCAGAGATAAGTTTCCTACCAATACCAAGATATTGTTTTATATTTTTGAGATTTTTATTCTCTTCTATTACTTTCCTTGCTAATTTACAATGATATTTTCTTACATCATTATTAATTCTTTTTCACACAATTTTATAAAATTCTACATATTCAATTCTTCTTAATGAATTGAGATACTGGAAATCTCTTTGCACTCATTATAATGCTTATCTGACAGCCAGTCATATGTTGTGATGGCTGTCCGAATAACGATCAAACCGCAAACACACAACAAAGAATTTACGAGAAAAGGATGGCTACCCTTGATTTCCAGTATCTCAATTTATTTCAGTTTCAACTATCTGCACTTTGTAAATTAAAATATTATTTAAATTCTTCTTAGTGCATTATTTTTATATTTTTTCATATTACTTCTTTTCTTCATAAATTGTCTTGTCTCAAATAACAATTTAGTGGTGAATTGTTGCTTTTTTGTACTAGCTATCTTTGTTGCCATTTTTAAAAGTATATTTGTTATTTCAAATCAGAGCCATGTTCAAAATCTGTTAATATTTTACAATGTTTGGAAAATTCTGATTTAAATTCATTAAAATATTTCTGAAAGTTAGGAATATCAACTGTGAATACTGTTTTTTTTAATAATTTTTTTTGTCTCTCTAGTTTTGCATCAACACATATCTTACATTCACTGACCAATGATTACTTCATGTGTTGAATTTATTAAGTACATTACAATCTTGAAATACATATCGTCTGTTAGTTAAAATATAATCAAATTCTAATAGACTTTCATTTGAATGATTCCACATCCTTTCTCATTTAACATTTTTTTCAAAGAAAGAATTCATAATATAAAGTTTTTCTTTTTCTACAAACTCCATAAGTCTGTGTCCTTTCTCATTTCTATTACCATGATCAAATTTACTCACAGCACTTTCATTTTTAAATTGTTTACTAATTTTAGCACTAAAGCCTCTCATGTCAATTTAAAATCCTCTATATCATCACAATAAGAACTTATTGGTATCTGCATTTGATATCTACCATTAAGTTAAAAACTAATATTGGCATTCTGTATGATACAGCATCAATCTCCTCAATGTCATTTTTCCACTTTTTATTTATAATGAATCCTACTTCACCTGTGCTTACAATGGTTGTGTAATACAATACATGCCCACTTTTTAAATCAATTGACTCTTCACCTTTTCTTCTAACTTCATAAAATCCAGAAAAATACCATTTAATATTAGTTTTTTTTTTTAATACTTACAACCTTCCTTCACTAGAAAACAATCTACAGTTGTAAGTACCTTAATAAAAAGTTATCCATTGGTAGCCTGGATCAGTATATATAAAATTCACTTTTCCATAATAAAAAAATGATTGATTAAAATGTGTTTTAGTAACTAGATAATGACAATTATATAATTATACTTAGTTATATAATACAATACCGATCTTTGAAACCAGAAATTAAAATGTAATTGTAAACAATCTTTTTTTTTTTTTTACTATCTAAAGTCAGTATTGTTAAATAAATAAATTATTATGATCTTTTTTAATTTCTAAGATTTTTATTTTATGAAAACAATAAAATAAAAAAAATGGATGTTATTTAAAAAGTAACTAATTGTTCAATAATATTTTTCAGTTACTAAAACAAATGTCATGTTTATTTTAAAAAAATCACTATTAAATTATGATTTTCTTTTTTTTTTTATTAAATCAAATTTAGTAAAATCAGATTTAAAATAATTACATTTAAAGACAAATTATTTTATTGCAAAACTAATTTTTTAAATGAAAGGTAATTAAATCATCAATTACAGAACAACAAACTGCCTTATGATTCATGGAGTGCAAGAAAAATTTGATAATTGGTAGATTATTAAAACCATGGGGACAAACGTGAAATGAATTTAATTAAATTTTAAACTATATTAATAATTTACAAAGTGAAAAACTCTGTAGTAAAACATAAGAAACGCTATTATATATATGAGGGAATATATTGACAGTGATCTGGGTCTTTAAGTAGGAAAAATCATTTGTCTCAATCAAATATAGATTAATCTTTCTGCATCTGTTGTAATACAAAAATAGTGAAATTGTTAAAACATAGTGTGAAATAAAAGGAAAATATTTAAATGAATTTTAATTAATCTAGATGAATGCGAAGAAAAGTAACATTGTAAAGATAAACTATACGCTCAACAAGTTTAAAATTTATTTCATTCAAATTGGCCAAACAAAAATCAGATCAAAACCACCTAGGCTAGGGGTTGAGTTTTCAATTGAAAACAGATATATTATCAGACAGGCAAAGCTAGTGGGTTTTCCAAGTGACTGTCAATTAAATTCTTTTAATACTATATCGAGGTCAGCCAGAGATCATTTGAATGATAATCTGTCAGTCCAGTGAAAACAAAGTAAAACTTTGCAAGAGAGAAAATAATGTAGTAGAGTTACTCAACAAACTCATCTCTGAAAATGGAATAGTGCAATATAAATATATTACCACCAAAAAAGTATTGTCAAGCGTTGGTGGCCTAGCGGTTAGCATAGCTACCGTCCAAGCAGCAGGCCCAGGTTCGCTTCCAGGTCAACGCATTTGACATATGAAAAAAACAACAACAACAAAGTATTCACAGCCAGCAAAGAGGATTGGGGAAAAAAAAATCAAATAAATAATAATGTAAATAAAACAATTAAATTGAATAGTATACAATTAATTTTCATTATGATATGTGAGACTATCATACACAGAGAAATATGCAACAATCAGAAATTATAAAGAGCTATGCTATAAATCTATCATGAATTAGGCAGATTTCAATAATAGTTGGAAACTGCAGGATAGATCTTATAGCAATAACTATACTCATTAGCTGATGTAAGGAGAGCCATGGGGTTTGGACTTTATTTTCATCTTTGGTTAGAGAATTAAAAAAATCACAAGATTTATTTATTACACCACTATTCAACATGTATCATGAGTTTGCTTAAAACCAATGAAAATGAATTAATGCTATGTGTATATTATTTTTAAATATTAATAAAGTAAATTAAATGTACATTATTTTTAATCTACTATCATCTCCTTCTGAATGTTTTCTCAAGTTAAATCTATAAGTGATATGCTTTCTTTCTGCTGATAAACATAAATCTCTATTTCTTTGGGATTTTTTAAAAATTTGTTTTAAATTATTAGTTCTTTATTGTCTTCAAACATTTTTTCTAATTGCTTGAATAAGATATTTTAAATTCACTGTGTCAAATTCTGATTTGATATTCTGCTACTGTTGTCATCAGATTATTCATTTTAATAACACATTTCTGTTCACTGATAATTTTATTAATTATATTATGAAACCTGATCATCATTTTGTCTGATTTTCGGATTTAATTTTGGGTTTTTTTGTTTGTTTTTTAATCTTTGATGTTTATCTAAAATTTGGTCAAAATTTTTATTTTTGAATTAGAGGTAAGTTTATTATTGATGAGTTTTCATGTAAAAAATATATATTTTTTACTTTTGTTTTTTTGTAATAATTATTTTTCTCTTTATACTAATTGGTAAACATTAATTGAGATTTATTAATTAGATTCCCCCCCCCCCGAAATTATGGTGGTTATTTTATGCAGAGTGACTATCTTTGTTTCTCCTAGATCTTAACTTATAAAAATTTAAAAAAAAAATCATAATAAAAAAATTCAAAAATTAAAAAACCTTTTAAAGCAATCATGTTGTAAAGAAAAAAATATTACTAAAAATTATATATATTATTTTTATTATCTAGAATGTGAGTAATATTTACTACGACAATAAACCTAAAGCTTGTGTGGTTAGAAATGCGAATGCAGGGACCTCTACAGGTCTTAACCACAAGTTTACGCATTGCAAAAGCAAGTATGTAAATACTGAATATTTGATTTCATATTTTCTTGCTTATTTCTTTTATATTTTTAAGTATTAAGAATGATGGCAGGCAATCTAAATGAAGAAAGTGGATTCTGAAGCACTACTGGGAGATTGAAAAAAGTGCTAAGAGGATAGCAAGACGTATATGACATACCACTCTAACATGTCTGACAATTTATTATCAAAGATAAATTTGATGCAACAGATTGAATAATTTTCTATTGTTACATCATGTAAACAGATATAATTGCATGCAACTTCTCATTAGAGCATCTTTGAAAGCCATTGCCTGCATATTTTAAAATTATATATAATAAATTAAAAGATGATTAAATGAAAGATGAATCAAAATTATCTTGTTGGTCTAATCATCTAATAATTATTATTAATATTTTAATTAAATTAATCATTATTATATTAGTAGGCATAAATTAATTCTGAGTTATATTTTATTGTGCTAAAATAGTGTGTGTAATATTTGAGCCTAATTTAATTTCAAAATAACAAATCATGTTAAAAAGAGTCATGGCATTTAAGTTATCTCAATTAATACTCTTGCCTGGGTGGTTTGGTGAAATGATAGAATACAGACCCTGGAGTTCAAGGATTGTGGATCATGAATTCAAATCTGTCACTTCCAGTGTTCAAACTTGTTATGAATTTCTGGATTAATTTATTTTGTTAATGTTCTACATTAATTGTAATTCAGTATTATTAATAAATATTATTTATTAAAAATTATTTTTTAGTACAATATTTTTACTAAATTTTTTAAAACCATTTAAAATCTGTTGTTGTTTCATGCACAAACTGAACAAGATTTGTTTAAAACTTTCAGTATTAGTTTTAAATAAGGTCAAGTAAAATGTTTCTCTCCTCTGTGCTGTGCACCAGTTTCAATTTTTTCTATACTACAGTATAATATATAATTAATATAAACTATTGCAAAAAAAGTATGGATAAACAAACAACAAACAAGTTGGTAAACAACCAAAACATCACATGATCATCATTTCCTATGTGTAAACAACTATTAATAACAGTAACATACTCTTCATCCAGTAGTGCCCCAGTGCAAGTCTTAGTAATCATTGAATGTGAAAAGGTTTGTGCGTAAAATTCCTATCTAGTGCCTACTCATCCAATATCTCTGCTTGGCCTATTGTTATTTTCAGAAATATTGGATGGATAGATACTTGATAGGGATTTTATGCACAAACCTTCTTGAATCCATTGAATACTAAAACTTGTACTGGGTGACACTATTATATGAAGTGTTTGCTACTATTATATTTTTTATAATAAACCTAGTATTGTTTCATGACTCTAAACTTATGTCCACTGTGTTTACTACATTCCCAGAAGTAAGACCACATGTAAAGTGAAAGCTTTTGATCAATTAGATGCAGGATGGAATAGTTGGAATTCTGATCAAAGTAAAGCTTCAATTTTAATGTCATATGTGCCTGAAATGTATAGATAAAATAAGGATATATGTACAACGGAATTCAATAATAGGCTGGTATTCACTCAGCAATTTAAATAGATTAATAAAGATAAAGCCCCCTTTTTATACCAATTAAGATGTTAATACTTTATATTATTCATTTTACTATAATAATACAAAGATTAATTTATAAACAATATAGTATGTAAAATACCACACTCACAAAAAATATTGTTTTTTTTACTTAAAAAAAAAAGGGAAGAAAAAAAACGGAACCGCCTTTTTAAACTGAAAAAAAAAAATCCCATCATATGTGAGAAAAGGAATGACAGAAAAAAAAAAGAATTCATGATATGTTATCAAACAATTAATCAATAACCGTGAATTTACTCCTTACTGAAATTTTAGTAAGTGTAAATAGCCTCATTTCTGGGAGCATACTAGTTCAGTGTCCAATTACATTTAAACCATGAATATATTATTTTGTACTTAATTAAAGCAGGTTATGTTCACCAAATGAAAGGGATGCTAAATAAATTATATAAAAACTTAATTGTTGTTATTATATCGAGATGAATTGTTTCATTCTATACAACACAGCGAATGTGTATCATTGATTGTGTATGGGTATGTGTTTAATGATTAAAGAAAAAGAAACAAACACAGATAAAATGTAGATATATAAATATTTAAAATAAAGTCTATAATGATTAAAATATTAATTAATTAAAGAGTAATAATTTTTGTTATTTTGAAATACTATAAATTATTTAAAATTAAATATTAAAAAAGTCTAAATATTTTGACATAATTTTGATTTTGATAAATTAAAATTTTAATGTAACGCAGAAAGAAAACTACATGTATTTAAAACAAGTGTTTAATATACTAGTCTAATTCATATAATACTTAAAGGATTAAGGAAAAATTTTAAATTTAATTTTGAACCTATTTGGTTTTAATGAATTATAACATTCGTTTTATTAATTAAAAAAGAAAAAAAGGGCTTATTTTAATCTTCTGCTTATAGATTCTTATACATTCTTTAGTATGAGTACAAATACTGGAAAAGTTTAACTGAACTGAGACAACTTTAAGAGAGGGACAATTGCTACTAGTTATCATGATAGTGAAGTATAAGCTATTCAATCTATATGTTTATAATAGACACTGCTGCAATACCTGAAATTCAGACATTGTAGAAGATGAATCTGACTAGATGACTTTCAGCATTACCCTATCTATCTGATAAACAGTTTATGTTATAATGGAAATTTATGTGAGAAGTTACTCTAATGTATATGGAAGTGTAAACTTGATAGATTTCATTGATATATACATATATAAAGTATTTACACATGTGCATAAATCTTATTATTCACAAACACAGTGTGTGCTTATGCACACAGATGAATATAACCAACTTATGAGAATATATGTATATGCTGTACTAAAATATTATATAAAGAAAAACCTACTCTATATATATTGGTTCTAGTTTCTAGAGTCCCAGCACTCCACTGAGGTGAGCCACAAGCTTGAAACCTATTGGTCTGGAGATAGGGACTTTCTGAAAGAGATTTTGAATTCTTTCTCTTTTGGCACTTATAAAATAAAGCTTGATTAGAGCTATTGGTAAGCTCCATCTAGTGATATATATATATATATATATATATTCTAACCTTCTAAATTCCATTAGTAACTATAACATAGTTTAAGCTAAGTACATCAATCACCCCTATAATTAGGAGTCCCATTTTCTAACGTAATAAAGTATATTCGGTGACATGCAAACTCACCAATGTGTATACTCAGCCCAGCTCAGTGTTGGGTTAGTTATAAAACAATTTAGCTGCAGAGATATGCAGTTAAGATAAAGAAATTAAAATCATAAAATAAATTATCATAAGTAAAATAAATATCTTGGGAAGATAGAAAAAACTGCCATCATTCCCTAATAATAATTTATGATAAAATAACATCCTTTCTTTATCAAAAACATATTCTCTGAGCTATAAGTATTTGCACTTTTCAACAGGGATGATAACTTCTCATGTTCTTGCTAATGTTACCAAAAAAAAAAAAATCCATTATGTAAATCATTGGCCAATATGACCTGAAAATACTTTTCTTATAGCACAATTGTAAGTTAAACTCTTTTAAGCCACAACATTGCTGTAGAATCAATAATAGATCAATTCTTAAATCAAGAATAATTATAATGACAATACTAATCTCAGGGTTTCTTTGCCTACTTTAGTAAAAAAAAAAACTCTACAGTACTGTGCTGTCACATATGACTGGTATTCTGGTAAGCTATAGGGAACATTCACTTTACTTCAAAGTCAATGTGTCCTCATATATCATAATAACTATTATAACTATTTAAAGGGGTGATAAATATGATCAACAATGACATAAATAATTACATAAAATTTGAATAATACAGCCTTTTTATCCAGAATCTCAGCCAGAATAATAAAAAGACAATGGTGCTTTTTGTGTCCTTCCATCATCCATGACAATGCAATAAATTAACTAAGACTAATTAATTCAGCAATTTAACTAAATATAACTGGAATAATGTGCAGTCAGGGTTAATAACTTGGAAATAAATTCATTCTTACAATTAAATGATGTTCAGTCTGAAGTTTGCAACTCAATAAATAATTATTATTAAAATAAAATGAAATGAAATATTCAAATCTGCGTAAAGTTTGTCTATCTGGTATATTAAGCTTTTGAGAATTTGAAATGATTTTGGACTCAAGGAAATGTTTTGCAAATATTGTGCAAACACACATATATTTAGCATACAAAAAAGAAATGAATTTACAATGAATATTGACAAGACTATAATTTATTACTATCACAGAACTAAAACAAAATATACAAATTTATTAAATAATATCACATTGATTTGAAACATAAATCAACATTAATCGGTCTATTATTTAGATATAACTTAAAATTATAAATTCAAATGTTTGCAATCATGCTATTGCATTGGATTGACTAGCTAAAAAGTGCATGTCATTTACTAATACATTAATCTATAATTTTGGTAAACTTTCTATAAAGCTTTTACTTAACTATTACTAAAAAAAAAAAAAAACTACTACTATTTTTGTTTTTAATTGATTAATACTATGATATGAAGTATGCAAAATATTAAATTTATTTCTAATAAAGTTAATCAAGTTATGGTTTATAATTGAACAACCTATTACTAATTATAGGTCATATATCAGAAGTCGCACTCACCATCTCACATTCAACTTAATGTCCACCTAAGTTATGATCAATATTTTAATTATAAGTGTAATTCAAACTATGAATATTTCTTACTTATTAACTAACACTAAATATTGTGTTTGAATATTCCTCCAACAAATAAGCGTTTTAAAATACGCAATTTTAGCTTAACTTTCTCCATTGGTTTGCTTGTCAACTACTAGCAAGATTCAGTAGCACATTGATCTCAATTACTAAAGCACTATTGATACTAAAGTGCACCTTGAGGAACTAACACCTCAAACCTAACATTTATCCTTGCCATAACTTTAAAAAAAGCACAATAATTAATCAACACCTTCTATGGTGGAACTATCTTTATATTCACATGAAGAATGCAGAATAACAACGAATGTCTGCAGAGTAAAATACTACACTGAAGTATTTGTTGGTTTCTTGCCTATTACTCAGGCATAAAACATATAGGTGTGAAATCTATATTTCACCACCTAAAAAAAAAACGAACACGCACCAAGTATAATCCTCTTTTGGGATTTAAAATACTTTAAGTTTACTAAATATTATATCAATTATGGATTGTTCTATTCATGAGAATCGATCATCTGGACTATCAAACCTACCATAACCTTGTATCAAAGCTAATCCTCCCATGGAAAATAAAGTATTTTGGAGGGGATCATTTTCATCCCACAAAATAAAATGCATTATAAGTATAAAATATGCTGATATTAAGCATATATCGATTCTACACTTACACAAGATAAGAAAACACACTAATCATAATAAACCTATGTTACAATGTATACTTCAATCAATATCTAAAACCAATGGCATGACAGAAGAAAAGAATAATAATTTTAATTTTAATGAAGGAATATTCAAAAGTAATTGGTAGCATACTAGCTTAAACTAAATAAAGTAGATATGTTATTAAAGAATAACTGTGACGAAATTACTTAATTAATATAATATAAATTCTGGTCAAACTTTAAACAAGAAATATCTTGTTATAGCATTTTTTTTAAAGAGTTAATTCTGATAAAATTAAATATTTATTTTACCCATTAAATAAATATAAAACATGTTTCTTTTAAGTATCCACCATGCAAAGTTTCATTTAATAAATCAGATATATTTTATAGATATTACTTCATATTAAATACAAACTTAACCCAAAATAATTATAGTAAGACATACCTTTGTCATTACAAGATCCTTAAATGTTACATGACAGATATAAGCCTTAACCTATATTGATATTAAAAAACAAAATAAAATTTTACAAATTAGTTTTTCTTAAAAAAAAAAAACATCAAATAAACAAATGCATATTATCTCATTAGCAAAACTATTTTTCTGTGAGCTGTTTGTCCAAGTGAAGAGTTTTCATCCTGTCAAATTTTACAAAGCACTGAAAGTAATAAACGCATTTTTTTTCTTCCTTTAATGAAAAGTTTTCTTTTATTTAGCAATTCTAATAATAATCATGTAAAGAGAATTATAGTAGAACCGAAGATTAATTCTCATTTGAATTATACTAATAAAATTTGGATCCAAGGAAAGAAAAACGAATATTCTAACATAGATGATAAACACACACATTATTTACTGACTACATGTATAATTAGCTAGCTTATGCATTGAGAAAAATGCACACTTTTTTCTGTAGATTAGGATGATAATAACAGCAGTTGACGTAGCATATATGAAGTTTTAAGAATTCCACCTTGCGTATAGTATAATATATAATTTAATTTTATTATTAAGTCACTAAAGATATTTAGTTCTCGTTCATAATCTTAGAATTTTATTTTCCAATAATAATTTTTCCCTTAAGAATGCATGTATATAATTTCACATTTATTTCAAGAGTTGTTCTTTTTCTATTTAAAAAAAACATGCAGGTGTATGTATAGCATAGTATTATTATGATTATTAATTTTTTTCTTTTTAGACAATTCTTAGCAAACAAAAACATATTTCAATGTATAAAATGGCATTATTTAGAAATGCAGATGATCTACTTAGAATGAGTGCTAAAATGTTTCTAGTTCTTCTTTCTTTTCTTTTTAATATTTCTTTTAATTATTTTTCTCTTACATCAAGAAAATATTAATAAATAATAATAAGTCACTAAGTAATTATTTTTTACTTGGAGAATATTTGTTTGTTTTTTTAATTTAGATAAAATGATAAATTGATTAATATGCTCAGCTAATTTCATTTTTCTTGGCTTTGTTAATAAAAAAAAAAGTCCAACTTTTAAGACGTGACAATTACTTAATGTAGAAAGTTTTGAAATAGATAGATGGCATAGAAATTCAAGATATCTTACCAAAAGATTCAGCAACACATTATGAATAGAACTTTCCTTTGATTATCCATGTATTTCTGCAAACTTTTAAAAAAATTGTGTTACCAAATTTCAGCACTGTTCTATCCTTAAAATACTGACGGCAGACAATTTCTAAAAAATGATTTTGAGTATGAAATTGGTCATTCCTTTAACTCTAGTGACCTCTTCCAAGAAAAAAATAATCACTTGGTTATGACATAAACAAAAGAAAGGGAAAACTTATTACAATCATATAGTTTTCAGTATTATTTAAAATGTATTACAAAGTAGTTTAATAATGAAAATAATAAATACATTTAAAACCAATAATAATTCTCTGTGATTTTAATTATACATAAATTATTTTCTACAAATGAATTTACCAGAAGTTACTGTTCCTTAGAATAAGACATCTTAAAATTATATAATTGACATTTATGGTTTTTTCTTTTTTCTATAACCATCTAAGAATTAACTACAGTTTATTATATTTGTTTGACATTATATTGATTTGCTCTAAGAAACAATATTTTAATTAAATTATTCATGTTCTTTTAAAAACATGATATTGCATTAGGAAATATATTCATCTACACAAACCATGTCTGGGTGAATGAATAGCATACCTTACTAACCAATTATAACTATTTTTATTTTATCTTTTTATTTTTCTTAAAGAATAGCATTGATTTCATGCAGAAATAATACTAAATAAAACCAAGTGCCAAAAGCACTGGGTTACTATATATATATATATATATATATATATATATATATATATATATAGAGAGAGAGGGAGGGGTTTGAAGAAAGACTTTCAAATTCCCTTCAGCCATCCACTCTATCTTATGGAATCAATAAACATGACCAAACACATATGAAAAAGATGCATGATCTCCAATATATGCATTTTCTGCTGAACCAGCACACATCAATTGGTCCTGATCATCATCTCCTATATAAATTTATATTCAGTGTTCAGTTTATATTAAGATAGCAAACTTTCACACTTTAATGGACAAGCTTCAATCTATTCCAGTCCTCAACTTTTCAGCTATCCATAACATTGAAAATCTGGTGGAGCACCCCAAATCCCTTGTTGATGCCAATATTGGTATCATACCCATATATATATATATATATAGAATTGTGGGAAATTTTTAGTTTAAATATATTGTTAGTTTGTAGTTCCTTGCACTTGAGAAGTCTTCTTATAACAGTGAAACCATTGGTAGTGTTTTAGAGTTTATTTTCTTGGCTGTCCTAGTTGAATTGTGAATTTGGGATAATTTTGATATATAAATAAAAGAGATTTGCAGATGAATAAAATTTATGTGATGATATTTTAACCATATACTGACTTACAGTATGTTTTCAATGCATTCTGAGGCATATTGATGGTGCTACTATAACATTCAGTTTTTCTATGCTATTTTGTGGTTATCTATAATCTTATTTTGAGTTTGAATTTATTTAATGATAGAAATTGAAGTCAAAATTATTAGTTTAAAAAATCTGAAGTTGTCAGTATCATACAAATATACAGATCTTGAATTCCAAAAGAGCTGATAATACCATTGAATACAAACAATGCCCTTAATTGGTAGATTATTTATTTTTAGTCTTAGAGGGAGCAATTTTTTTTGTTACTTCACACAAAAAAATTGTAACTTGAGTAACTTATTTACATATTTATGCTTATTTATGCAAAGTATTTGTGAAATATTTATTTTAAATCAAAAAAAGTATATGATTACAATTGTATTTTTTTGATAATGCTTGCTTTTAAGAAGTAAAATAAAACTATAATTATAATAAACAGAAGTTGAGATTGATTCACTAAAAAAAATGCTTTCATAAATGTTGCTGCTAACATTTTTTGTAAAACTTTAATAGTAATGAGCTCAATTTTAAATTTTAAAACAAAATATCATTGCTTTTATGTCTAAACAAAAAAATGTTTTGATTTTAAAAATGGAATTCAAATAAGAAATAATTTTTTCAAGATTTTTTTTATAAATTGGTGAAGGCAACCATACGAATATAAAAAAAATAATTGTTCTCACTATGTTATTTCATTTAGTACTTTCTATTTTGCAAAGTTCAAATATTAACTTTTAGAATGGTTTTCATTTGGGAATTTATATTTGTAATAAATAATATATATTTTCAAAATATAATATAGAACAGGGCTTTTCAAACTTTTTTTATTTGTGACCTCTTTTATTTGAGCAAATATTTTTGTGACTTCTCATCTCAGAAAATATTTTCATGTCCCTGAGTATAAAGATATATAAACTAGGAATACCAATTAAAATATTTACTAATAATAAATCATAAATAAAAAATTTTGAGAACAATTTTTTGGTATATATACAAATATAATTTTACCATTCATTAAAAAAAAAAGACAAATATTCATAGTAATGGACTGGGTATGCTTGTTTTCTTTCACGTAAAGAATTAAATCTTAGGTGAATATTTGATACTGGAAGACGTAGAGCTTCTTCAATGTTTTGTAGAGTTGATTGATTTTTTGATTTTATAAATGTTAATTCTGAAAATGCCACTTCACATAAATATGTAGTAAAATATGATAGAAGTATGTTTAGGGCCATTTCAGAAAGTATTAAAAATTCTATCCTAATCCCAAGCCAAAATTTATTTAACAATTTTTTGGAAAATTCAAGTTTTAAACCTGTGTCATTGATAACTTGACAAGTTCCTCTTGAGCATTTAATGATAAATAATTGATATTTATGATTTTAATTGAATATGGTTTATGAGCTGAATTTTCATTTTTAACATCAAAACTTGAAGAAAAGTATTTTTGAAATTGTGTCTCCAGATATTTCAAATGATCAATTATAACTTTTAGATTAAATCGTTGGAAAGGTTATTTTCAATTATAAAAGCATTTATAGCTGTCAACATTTCTAAAGATTTATTTCCCACTATTTTTCCATATATTCACTTTTTAAACAAAATTGCCAATTTTATATTTTAATATAAATATATTGCAATTATTTTCTTGAAACAACATGTTAAAATCATTCAATTTTTCAAAAAGATCTGACAAATAATGCAGCTTTAAAATCCACAATTCTTTCTGAAAAAAAATCAACAAAATTGAATTTCTGCTCAGTTAAAAATATAACAACTTCATCCTTCGAGTGTAATAATCTGTACAAACTTCACTCTCTGTGAAAGCCACCATACTTCTGCATTAGGTAATTGAAATTCATACCGTTGCAAAGATTTGAAAATAGATGACTGTTAAGAGCTTGATTTTTTATGAAATTAATGCTTTTTGGCTATCAGTGTTTTCTGATGAATCATGCAGTCAGTAAAAATGATATATGCATTGCTGCCAACTCTAACTTTTGATATAAATCCACTATTCTCATTCATCATTGCCCTAACGCCATCTGTGCAGACACCAATGTGTTATTATATTGTAAACTCTCATTTGTGAAAAATTCATCAACTAAATTTAAGATAAATGACTTCTCCTCTAGTGCATGTTCTTAAAGGATGACAAAACCATAATTCTTCATGTATACTTCATTTATATGCATATCTTATATAAAATAACAAATGTTCTATGTTAAAAATATCAGTTGTTTTCATCCAAAATAATTGCAAACTTTGGACTGTTCTTAAACTCAGTAATAAGCTTCTGCAATTGGTCATTATTAATTCCAATTCTTTTGGAAACAGTATCATCCGATAAAGGAATTTTATGAATTTCATCTCCATATTTTTTTCCATAAACTATTTCTGACATTTTTATTGCAGCAAGCAACACAAGTTCTTTTCCCATCATATAGAACTTTTTTTTTATTTTTTGCAATTTGATAAGTTTCATAAGATGCAGATAAATACTTTTTGTTGTCAGCAACAAATTTCTCAAGACATTGTTACTGTATTTGAGATTTTAGAAGTTGTTCAAAGTATTCCTTTGATTTATTGCAATACATTGCATTCTTGATACTAAAATATTATTTTGGTTTGGTTGGTTTTATGCTTTCAGCAGCCAAAACATTGTTACAAATTAAGTAAATAGGTTGTTCAACATCGTTATAATTAACATAAAAAAATTCAAATGCCAAAAAAATGTATCTTCATATTTTTCTTTTTTTGTTGAGGTAAGTCTCACTTTCTGAGTACTATAACCTGCTAACAAGGATCTTTTGAAATGTCATCACAATTTTTATGTTTTCTGCCTAAATTTAGCTGGCATGAGTAATTGGTGATCAGGTGAAAGTAATGTGTATAAGTGATTTACAGTCCTTCTTTAATTTTTGCCAAAGTAAATATGCATAGTATTCCCCTCTCCAAAATTAAATGATTAAAATTTGGCACTTTATGTCCATGGACAAATAATGGTGCTGTTTTATTTAGTATTGTGAGAACAGAGTAGTCATTCATAGTGGAACATGGAGAAACTTCAGTCCATCACCATACTGATGCTATGGACAGAATTGTTATAAATGGACAGAATTGTGGGGTTATATATATATATATATATATATATTGAAGCAGTCACTCTTAGCTTAAGATTGAGCTTAATGGTTCCATCTACTAACCTGTATTCAAATCCTATATCCCATCACGCTCCTTTTGTCATGTATATATATTTTATGTATATATTTGAGATGCGCACCTAAGTTATAAAATTTTAATGTTTCAATAACTTTTTTTAAATTATTGTTCTTTTCATTAATTATTCATTCTTTTTATTAAAATACATAGGTGCAGCTCAAATGTATATATAGTATAGGAGCAAAAACTTACTAACAAAATATTGATTTTTTTTTTTGTAAATATTTTATTATACGTCATTGTTCAAAAATAATTAAAGGGTTGGAAACACTATTGTTTTAATATGGGGAAGGTAATTTTAATTAAAGTTTTTACTTAAAATAAAATGGGGATTAAGATTAATGATTGTACTTTTGTTATAAACATTTTGTCAAATCTATTTCCAATCTGGAAATAGATTTGAATATATTTTTGGAATGTTATCTAACAGTTGCATCTTTCAAAATCAATGGATAAAGAAAAAGTAAGAATTTCTGTTAGATCAGAGATTAGATTTTAAGGCTAAAACTAAGTAATTGAAAGCATTCCAGAAATACCTGGGCAGAGTATAAAATGGCCAGATTTTAAATCACCAACAGATAGATTAACTACTATTGAGAGAACTGTACAGTTAACTGAATCCAAGTTGTTTTGGAAATGTAAGCATAGAAAGCTCATCACCTTTCTGATCCATGAGGGTCATCTGCCACTGCCATAATATCATGCTCCCGTAGAATGAAGTAAAAGCCCGACTGGAGAATTGTGGAATGCTGAATAAAAGCTTGCTGTTATTTAAGAACCAATTGCCATGCATGAGCAGACTTTAAAGTATGGACTCTTAAAATAGTGCAAGGTAAATTTTCAAGCCACAAGTAAAACTAGTCTATTTAATCTCAAACTCTATTATCAAGATGTCTTCTCCTAATGTATCATTTAACTTTATTTCTAATATGTAAATTGCTCTCAAATAATTTTTATAAATTTAATTCTCTCTCATAAGCTCTCACTTTCTTTAATTTTGGTGTGGTAATTTATTTATAATTATTTATTACTTGATTTTATATGTCTATTTTAGTTATTAATATGCCAATCTCACGCAATCTGACGAGTTGAATTCCTAAAATCTTTTCTTTCTTTTTAGGTAAACCTCTGTGAATTAACATCCCCTTTCAATATAATGCATTATTAATTAATAAACTCACCAGATTGTTTTATGAGCCAACATTTTATTTATGCTTTAGTATGAAAAAATATATCTGTTTAACTCTGGATTTTCTATCCAGGGTGAATCCAGAACTCAAGCTATTTAACACTTTGAAACCTTATTTATTTTACAAATGTTATTCAATTCTGAAAAGGTGACTGATTATTTGTTTTCTATATAACTGCTAGTCTTTTTTATTTACTCTTAAAATATCAATACAGTACTTAAATATTCCAGTTATTATAAAATCAATGGTGTGATTGATTTACATTCAATAGCAGAAAAGGAGGGGGTCAAATCTTAATGTATATTTTATTAAATGAAATATAAATCTCTCTATATATATTCTAGTGGCATAATATCTTATTTATATAAATTATGACATTCAAACTAGGGTCATTTATTTTTAAAGCAGTAAATCTTATTCAATGTCATTAGTGACATTTACCCATACTGCATTACTGACATTTGGCCTTATCTTTGTGATTATATATATATATATATATATATGCTTCTTAATCTGGGGGTTACAAACAAGTTTGAACCCATAGATTTCTTCTCAAGCCTTGTCCTGAGGATAGTTAATCTTACCAGGACCATTTATTTCATATAAAAAGGCCTCTGGTGGTGTTTCCCATAAGTCTAGCACACACTATGCTTATCCACCTTCTTTGTATCAAAAGTCTGCACGTCGGTGACATCCATGGCATGCCTTATTCACTTTTCTCTAAGCACTGCCCAAGAAGGGGGGCTTAGACTTCATTCTCATCCAGAAGCATGACCATTTCCTTTTAGTTATTTTTTGGCTATTATGTCAGTACCACCCAAACTTCATATTATTATTATTTTTTTTGCTTATGACCTAATTTTAGTGCTGTAATAATATTAAAATTGTGCTCTGTTCAAAATATATATAAATGTCAACTATTACTAGTTTTATTAATTAAATTTATTTTAATATTATACAATCCCACTGTCATAACTTATTTCTGTATTTAAGAGTATCTATATGCCTTGGGGAAAAATAAAGCATTCTTCTTACCAGCGCTAATTAACAGAATTTTCATTAAATATTTTTGTCATATAATCAAACATGTTATCAAATGTATTTTATTTATTTTCATGACCATAATGGTGTGAAAATAGTTTATATTATATCTGTAATTAATCTCGGAACACTCCCCGAAGTAATGTTAGTCACCATGTTTCAGAACCGTAAATCAAAGTGTTAATATCAATTTTATGTAAATTCTTTCTAATAATTGATTGGCATCTTAATATTGGACCCACCAAAGATGTGTGTTTCTGTATAGTATATATTATTTAATTAACAAAAGAGCATATGAGAAATAATAGCATGAATGACAATATATAATTATCTATCATTTGGTAGACCGCTTGCTCATTCACGCACATACTAATGTATGCAATTAATTTATAAATGTATGCATAATAATTTGTCATTATATTAACTATATTTTTATTGTCTAACTTATTTGAGTAGTTTGAATTCCTTTTTCTCTACTTCCAAATGTACAGCTATGCATATACATATTTTAGTTAAGTCATAGTTAATAGAGTCTCATTGTCTTCTCCGCTCTGCTAGTGGGCCAGATTAAAATTAATTTTCATGTGCCATCACTATTATGTTATTCATTAGGTATTAGATCTGGGACTTAGAGAGTTGGTTCGAATCATGACTGGTCCCTGACCTAAATCTTGGACTAGACTAGGTTTGAAGTACATTTTGTGAGTTTCAGCATATATAAGACCATTAATGGAGGTGGTATCCACAGCCATTGCTAAAAGGAGATTGCTTTGACAACAGTTTGAAATAGTCAAATATAAAAATACAACTCGAACACCATCATCACAAACCTTCAGGAAAACACCAATATATATATATTATTTGGTTACCTCTTGAAATAAATGTAGACTGTTAAAAATTTATTTGTTGGAAGATTACTTCTTGTGTGTATATATATATACCTTTTGGAATAAATGTAGACTGTTAAAAGTTTATTTGTTGGAAGATTACTTCTTGTAAACAAATAAATGTGTTGTTTCATTTCCACCAAATAAAATTATGCATGGCCATTTTTCACAATAATAATGTTTATAAGTTTAGATGTTAATTAAAAGAAAAACATAAATGCATGTTTGTAGACTTTTGAATCATTTCCAGTAAATAAAGTCATAGGTCATAATTTTTCCAAATAAATCTTTAATTAAGCAATTAAGTTTGTCAGAAGCTCCCATGTAAACATTGTTTTCCAAGATCATAAGAATAGGAATTTATTGCCGGACTAATCCGTATGTGAAATCTCACCAACAAAGTAATACTTAAATACTAATATTTGAAATACAGGCATTCTTCATACACCAGGAGCTTAATTATAAATATAGAAGAGTTGAACTCAGACTTTCAAGCACCCTTCAACTATCCACATTATCTCATACCCCTGATACACATGATCACAACCATGTAAAAAAGATAAATAATCACCAATATACATGGTGATATACGTATGTTGGTGATTATTTATCTTTGCTACATTGTGTGGTCATATGTATCAGTGGTATGAGCTAATAAGGTGCTTAAAATCTGAGTTCAAATCCTCTTAAATACTAATATTTAAATTTTTAAAAAAAATGCATATTAATGACGCAAAGGCATTTGCATAGTTCTTAATGTAGTTTAAAATTTATAGTGCAGAAAACGATGACAAATAACTTCTAATGCTGATGAAGTATTATCATTGTGGTCTTAATAAACAGTTGTCTAACTACGTGCAGAAAAACCTAATAAGTATATATTTAATGAATGTCTATATTCATATGCGTTTATGCATATATATAAACATTATATATGTGTGTGCACATTTATTTGTTTGTAAAAACAAATTCAATCTCTGACGATTCTTTTACTTTGATCAGTATTGATCTACCAGCTAAGCCAGGTCAGCCAGCTCTTTAAAGAAAATTGATCTTTCTGATCAGAGGTTTGTTTTAAAAGAAGTTCTACTAGCAGTGCCTCAGGCTTAAGAAAATAGTGATGAAAGTAACAAGATAAAACTGAAGCTTTTCTAACTTTTAGAGATAATAGTAGTACTTTTTAAAGGTTTTTAACACTGTTTAGACTCTTATATATATATATATATCTGGACTATAATCTCTTTACTATTAAACTAAAAAAAAAATTGACAAAAAAGAACTATTTGAGGATTAATGGTAAAGATAAAGAATAATCAATAATTTTTTATCTTTGATTAACACATTTTTCATCTTTTAAATTCTAAAAGATGATAGATATTATTTCTTTACAATAATTATAATTTAAATAAAAAATATTCTCTAGTAAATAGGAGACGTAAACACGCTATTACAGACGAATAATGAATTTTTGTACTTAAAAAAAAAAAGCTTTGATTGATTTTCAAAATGTATACTATTGTATTGTCAAAACTTTATTTATAATAAGATTTCGTGCAGAGATACTGTAGACCTGAGAGCTAAAGGATCTTCAATCAAGCTGAGGAAGTAATATATTAAAAATATCTCACGTTGATAAACTGAAAGAAATTATTCTCAATTTATTTGAGTCCCCAAATATCACATGACGTCCAGATCAGAAGACCATATGATCATAACGTTATTTAAAATCCATTATCCAAAAATATGTAGGTTTACACATATAAGAAGTTTGCAAATTAATTGAAAGGAAATTTATTTTTTCTTTGAAATCTTAAAGAGATTAAGTTGGATAAATTTTTAATGTCCATTACAAACATTCTAGTCATTGTACAGTAAAAGATGAGTTACAATTACACATCAGTTTGTATAATGGCAGGTTTGTTGGATTTTACCTTTGAAAACATTATGGACTTCCTTTCCAGATTTCTGATAGGTCCAGAAATCTTGGTTAAGTTTTTTGAGAATTGGATGTATGTTGTCTATAGATACATGATTATTTTTTATATTCACAATTATATCAAAAAAGAATTATATTCTATAAAGTCATTTGTTAAGGCAGTAGGAGTTAGTCTTCAAAGGCAATGAGTGCTAAAAATCATTAGGTTATCAACCTAGAATGACATTTAATAATTTGTCTATTTATAAATGCATATCACTTTTAAATACAGGAAGATTGTATAAAAATAAATACATTATCTCATATTATGCTGCATTTTGTTAAACTTGTGAATGAAAGTTGTAAAAATAATTGATTTAAAGCAGGCATGTTCTTTATTTAATTGATTATGTATATAATAACTTATAAATTTTAAACAATGACAATACATGACTCGCAACCCCTTCATTATCTATGCTAAATTCTTAAATGTCATTAAACATATACTAAAGCTAGAATTTATGTTATAGATTTTATTTGAAAGTATGATGCTCTTTATAGTTATTAAGCACATACATAATTATATTCTTCCCAGAAAAAAATTATAATCATTTCATTTTTTTATAAATCTTACTATGACATATTTTAAGATGTGGAAATGTCTGTTATAAATTTTGTATTAGAAAAATTATTATCAGATGTTAGTAGACAGGAATCAATGAAAACAGGGATCTGTAAATGCTTCCTGCATTCAAAAGAATACCTCTTCTAAATAATATCACTTGGTGTTATAGAAACTAAAGCACTACAATATTTATTTATTTAGTTTTCTATATAACACCCAGAGATTGCATTTAGAAGAGGTAACCTTTTGAATGCAGGAAGCATTTACAGTTTACTATTTTCATTGATTACTGTCTTTTAACATCTGGTGGTAATTTTTCTAATATGAAATTATAACAGATATTTTCACTTATTAAAATATTTCAACAATTACATCTGTTAAAAATTATTAATTTATAATATATATATACACACACAGTTTGCAAAAAAAAACACTGTAAAGGAACAAATCCTTACTACTGACAGCATAATATGGATATATTACTACCATTTGGCTTCTATTTTCATCACCTCTACAAATACCTCTAAATTGATCTTTGCTACCTTAACAGCCAGATGTGAATTGACTAAAAGAACAGTATAATATTGATATGAATTATAGATAATCTCATATATAGATGAATCTGGGGCATATGATTGATTCTTTTACCAATGAAAATCTTCCCTTTGTAACAGAATTTGTAAACATAAACACATATATAAATGCATATTGATGCATCATTTATAAGCAACTGAAATTTATGGAAATTATTGTTATCTACTAATCTGCTATTGCCACCAATAGTAATTATGATGATCATCCAAAATATAAATAATTAAATACTAATTTGAACAACAAGTAAAAAGCAGAGATGAATAGCAATTGTATAGGGTGATTCCAACAAGTAAATTGTATATATATTGTGCTAACAACTTTTGGTTGCTTTCATTTTCATATTCAAAATTATCATTAATCTTTTAAACTTTTTTAAATTATAAATTACAATCTCTTTCAGCCATGAGTCAATCTTTAGTAAATGTGTAAATATATGAGAACACACATAAAGGTGGTTATCCACCTTTGTCACAATAAAAAAAGTTGCTTTGACAATAAGCAGATTGTGATTCATGATATTGTTTGGTATTATTTAGACATGGACTGCTTTCATGTATTTATATTTGTAAACCAACCTAGCCTTAAGCATTATTATCCTTATTATCTAAGAAATATATAATTTCAGTGCAACTTGAAAGTTAAAATTGACTATTTGTTAGTCTACTTTCAAAAACAGGTTATATTTCCTGTTTAATGAGATCTATTCAAACTTCTTTCAATTGTAAATTTCAATCTCTTTCAGGTTGTAGTCTTATAGACAAAGATGCCGTTCGATGGCGCCATTTTCGTGCTAAAACACATAAAAATGCCGTTTCCGCAGCCGACACATTCGAACCCGCATTTTCTATAATACAACTTTTTTGTTGTGCTACAGATTGCAGGTCGCTATGTCACAATGCAGTACAGCATGTAAGTCGCGTTGCAATACAGCATGTATGTCGCATTGCAGCAAATAAATTTGGCGAATTCGCTCAGTTTATACAATTTTTATGGCTTAGTGAGAGGGTGCGTGTATTTGAATTGTATGGAAATGTTGTTTTGATTGAATTTTTTTTTTAAAGTATTGAAATGTTCAGATTTTCTAAAGTAATAATTATCTGACTCTTTACACGTACTGTATTGAAGTTTTAAGTGCTTACTAATTAACAAATGACACATCACATATCGAGACTATATTTTTTAGTATTTTAATCTTATACCAAAAATTAATTAAAAATTTATATGAAAAATTAAAATAATTTGCGGTTGTTTTTAGTTCAAGATTTCAAATCATTATTTATCTTAGTTATTTAATTAATCTTCTTTTGAAAAATATTTGTAATACTAATGAAAATGTCTAATCAAATTCTTTTATTTTAAGTATTTGAGTCAGAACTAAAACTAATAGAAATAGAATTATAAAAGCAACTTCATTTAATTAAAGGAAAATTATTTTTAAAAAATGATTTTAAAAGTTAAACTTAAAACTTACCTATAAATATTGTTATACATTGATGATTATATAAGTTAAATACGCACACATTCAAACATGCACACACAAATAATTTAATGTTGTGTATGTATATATGTTATGTTTAAGCTTCGAAATTTATATTAAGTTTAAATAAAGTTTAATTATAACTAAATACTTTATTCCTAATTTTTTTTTCCTAAACAATTTCTAATATTCTACCCTCGTTTTTGTTTCTTTTTTATTTCTGTTTATCACCATGATATAAAATATCTATTTTTATATGAACATATAGAATGCTATTGAAAAGATGAAACAATATTTTAAAAATTGTTATTAGAGATCCTAATGCTATAATGGAATATCATTTGAACAATAATAATGTGAGCAAACTTAGATTTGAGACAAAAATGATGGGAAGCGTAGATTTTCTGAATTTGCAAATATATATATATATAACCTGAATAATTTATAAACCAATTAAGCGTATGTCACGCTTGAATGTGAAGCTATAATAATATACAGGAAATAATATAAAGCACTTTCGAGGTCCTTTACCTCATATTCATAGCGGTGCTGTGAGCTGCGAAATGTAAAAAATGGAGCGGGAGAAGTGGTATGCAAAGCATATGCAAATGGACTAATTAGTCCAGCGTTTAGAGATGTCGAAGCAGGTGTCACGTCTATTGATCGAGTAGTTATTGTTATTAATGTAGTACGCTTCTCTGATCTTCCGCTTAATGTCGTTTTTCTCAATACAGACTATTTTAGGGTGGGAAGGTTCAAATAAATGTCCAGTCTTCTTGGAGTGTTCCAAAAATGTTGATGAGTTATCGTTGTTTTTCATAGCTCTATTATATGTGTATCTGTGTTGTGCTGTCCGGGTGATTGTGCCTGCCTTGGTTTCTCCAAAATAAATGGCGCGGCAACCGGGTTGTGGGCAGGTTATGCTGTAAACAACGTGGGGGGTCTGAGAAAGTTCTATTTTGTCCTTGGAGTTATTGATGAGACGGTTAGTGCAAGGGGGTGTATGAAAGCTGATTTTAAATTTATTGTCTAAAATCTTGATTAGTTGGTGGGAGATTTTAGATATAACCTGCCCACAACCCGGTTGCCGCGCCATTTATTTTGGAGAAACCAAGGCAGGCACAATCACCCGGACAGCACAACACAGATACACATATAATAGAGCTATGAAAAACAACGATAACTCATCAACATTTTTGGAACACTCCAAGAAGACTGGACATTTATTTGAACCTTCCCACCCTAAAATAGTCTGTATTGAGAAAAACGACATTAAGCGGAAGATCAGAGAAGCGTACTACATTAATAACAATAACTACTCGATCAATAGACGTGACACCTGCTTCGACATCTCTAAACACTGGACTAATTAGTCCATTTGCATATGCTTTGCATACCACTTCTCCCGCTCCATTTTTTACATTTCGCAGCTCACAGCACCGCTATGAATATGAGGTAAAGGACCTCGAAAGCGCTTTATATTATTTCCTGTATATTATTATAGCTTCACATTCAAGCGTGACATACGCTTAATTGGTTTATAAATTAAATTATCGAATGTGAAGATTTAAAATTATATAATAACCTGAATAAAGAAATTAATATAAAAATATCCAAATAAATGCACAAGAGAGTTAGATTATATTTTAACTAATACAACAAATTTTTCAAGGTTGTAATATGCATAATAGTTTCAATATAGAACGTAAGCACAGATTAGTGGAATGTAAGTTGTGCATTATTGCAATGAAAGAGAGACAAAAATTATTAATACAGACAATATTAACAGTTTATTTATCTCGTCTTCTGAAATAAATAAATTTAAAAAGAATATATAAATCATTTTAAGCAGACTGAAAATGATTCAGATTTGAATGAGATCATAAAAAGATAATAGAAATACAACAAAGAATGGTAATATATGAGGCTGGATTAAAAGGCAGCAATTCACCAATAAATTTTCTTCTGAATCAACAAAAATGAACAAATATGAAAATATTTTAAAATATTTGTTATTAAAAACTGAATATCTAAAATTCTATAAATTGATATGGGGAAAGTTAATAGTGATATAATGACAAGGAAAGCTAAAATAAATAAAATTTCAAAGATAAAAATTTAATTTCTGCAAAACAAAAAAGATGACATAATTACTAACATCGTAAAATATATAGAAAATTGTATAAAAAATTATGTAGTAATAAAAATGAGAATATCCTTACAATTTTGAGCACTTTTTAAGACACTATATGTTTAGATAAGGAAATAAGCTGTGTGATTAAATCAAAAAAGAGTGAAAAGTTTCAGGAAATGTTGAAAACATTATGGACATTTTTTTATAAAAAAAAGTTATAAAATAAACAAATTATTGGAAAGTCTATTTACCAAGGTAGATTTAAAAATAGTTATAGTCATTCGGTAGCCTGGTTACTGATGTCATTTGTAGGTAAACAAAATATTAAGCTGCATGAAAATCATTATTGGAAACAAAAATGCATGATATATGGACTAAGAAAATGTTGTTATAATGAAGATGAATATATGTTATTATAAATTAGCACATTTTAGGTATTAATGAAATACAGTAAGAGATATTTTAGATCAGAAAAAATTTCTATATATTCTTCAGAACAAGAACAACAATTAAAGAAACAGCATAGCTTTCATTGCCAGAAACAATATTGCAAATGATTATCATTGGACATAGTCTTAGAAATGATTAATTGACATAAATTTCACTTTTGTGAAAACTTATTCACCATTAATATAATACAAGACTAAGTCCCAGCTATACAAGCAAATAAAAACTAAAAAAAAAATTGAAAAGTTTTATGGTCAGGTGCAAATAGAAAGTACATAACTTACAGACAAGATATACTTTTAGTTATTGGCAATTTTAATTCTAAACCTTGTCAAAAGGGGGAAAAAAGGTTGCTCATTAATATGAACTTACTTGAAAGCAAAATAAAGGAGGACTTAAGCATTTGTGAATGTAGTGATTATTTTACTGTCAAATATATTTTTAAAACAAAATACGGAATTTAAATGGACATTACTAGATGATGTTCGAAGCAATCAAATTGATTGCAATCATAGAAGATTTCAGACTTAATACAAAATTATGCCTGAGAATAGTTTATTGTGGAATAGATAATGAATTAGTAATAAAAAGACTTTAAATTAGTTGAACATATCTGCAAAATTGTTCAATTTTTATGTATTACATAAAAATCATCTTTATTGTTTTTAGAGATAATACTAGAAATTAATTTGATATTTCGGAAATAATGTATAGAGATGAATTGTTTATGAAAATGAAAGAAATATATGAAAAGAAATCAAAAAAATTTAAATAAGATAAAACAATCAGAAAAATCAAAATGAAATGGTGAAGATACCGTTGTATTTGTAAGCAAAATAAATACTCTATGATCTTTTAAGGAAATTAAAGAGAAAATTTCCAAGAACATTCAGAAAAGACCAAAAGCAATTTATCAAACATTTGCAGACAATGAAAATGAACACAAACTCAGAAAAATGAGCTTTATTCCAAAGGATTTGTGAAATTAAAAAAGAAGCCTTCAATCATATATAAATTTGAAGAAGCATTTATAGCAAGTGTGAATAATTTATGGAGAATCAATAGTAGTGCTATATAATGTTCACATGTCCAGATTAATATTTGGCTTTATCTTCAGAAATGGGACTCAGGATTCAAAACTGAAATTAATACCATAAAACAACCTGAAGGGTTTTTAAACCAAACTATAATTCAATCTGGAAGAATGTTTACTGTATGACATTACTTATTTACTATTCATTGATTATTCAGGTTTACAATAGTTTCTTTTGAAGTAACCTGTATTGTTTATGAATAGACTTGCCAAAAAATATCACTCGACAGATTAAAAACTGAAGTAACAGAGATTAAATAGAGAAAAATATACACAACTATACCATAAAAAAATTATCATATAAAACTTTTATATATACAATGGGGTCTCAATGCATTACTTCAATTATTTCCTATCCCAAAACATGTAAATAAACAAAAAATAAAAGCATTAAAATTTATATATTTAAATATTTACAATACAACCACAACTATCTTTGCAAAATGAAGCATCTTTACTAAGCCCAACTTCTTAAATGTCACAAGTTAGAATTACATGATGTTTATTAATTAAGTTTTTTAAGGTTATGATTAAAAGTATTGTTTTCTTTACTTTTTTTTCACTCCAGAACATTGATATGGTATTGTATTTAGTGTAATAATTTTTTTAAATACAAAATTAGAAATTCTATAAACTTTCCTTAAGCAATAAAATGAAATTACTAATTTAATAATGATAGAAAAAATGATAAAACATTTCTGTTAATGTTCTTGCATTGTGTCATTAAGCTTGAAGTTTATATGAAGAGTTTAATTGAAAATCTGAAATAGGTCACTGCATGTTTGAATGTCCACATAGATTCCAAAGTTAATATGGACTTTAAAATGTTAAAACAATTGAGACTATACCTGATGATAACAAGGATGCTATTAAGTTTTTATAGAAAAAAAAGTTATTGAAGAGAAAGAATATTGTTCAAAGCAAATCTTAAAATATGATGAAATTAGGTTCTTCTCATACATCAATGGTTTCTGCAGGCCAAAGTCTGACATTTCTCTGCTCATTTTTTTAAAATAAAGATAAGATACAGTAAATTTTAGTATTATTATTATTTTGAGTGATTGAAATGTCACACACAGTAAATATATAAGTAAATGTGTTTTCTCAATTTATTATTAATTACTATATTATTCTGTTTTTAATTTTGTTAATACTACAACGTTAATTTGTATAGGCTTATTATACATGTAAAAAATGGTCTATGTTTTATATGTGTGTTGAAAAGCTATTACATGACTACAGGCAGTGTTATAAACAATACATAGCAAAGCATATGAAGAAAGTATATGCTATTATCTTCTGTACATGATATATGTTGAGTTTAGAACAAATCCTAATGGATATTGTGGCTCCACTGCATATATTTATTAAGTAGAAATATACAATAAATATACACATTATTTTTTAACATGAAAATTATATCATGCATAAACAATACACACATCAATTTATGCATCAATTTTTATAGAATGTGTATCCATTATTGGTTGTAAATAAATATTATTGGAAATGATATAGCAAAAAAACATTGAAATCATAACAGTATATAACCGAGTGGCACAAAAAAGTGTTCTTGAATATGATGTTGCATGTAAAGAGTAGATGTACTATTTTAACAAAGAGCTATCAATAATTTTAAACTAGCATATTTTGCTGATGTTTCTGGGAAGTATATTCCACTTTTATTTATCAAACTTGAGAAAACATCTCACAAAAACAATGTTTCTATGACTATGAATGATTATCATTGCATTGAAGGATTGGATTTTCTTAATTTTTTTAGTAATAGTCATTCAGACTGTTTAATCATATTTGGAAGATAACTAGAATATCTTGTGGGCATCTATTGCATATATTTGGATTAAAAATTAAATTTAAAATGGTTAATAAAATATTCACTGGTCCATACTGTTCCTTGCAATAGATTAAAAGTATACTTTAATCATGCCTGAGATACAGAGAGATTGTGAAGTTGACAAATCTTATCTATATGGAAGTGCATGGAAATCTAATCAGGGATTTAGTGTTACATTAGTCTAAAATATTGGCTTGCTATCACACATTATCTGTAAAAAATATTTTCCTACATATGAAACTATTTTAAGTAATAAAATTGAAGCTAGTATGACACTAAGAACAGTATTGGTTACTGTTGTAACATACTAAGTTTTTTATAAGGGATGCGAAAGATTTGGGACATATTAAGTTTAGACCTTCTCTGTAAATAAGATAATCGGTTAAACTAATTGATATTGGATATGAAAATGACTCCCAGATATATGATTTAATCACTGACATAAGTTTATTGTTGGTGGTGTTAAATATACACATCCATAGACTGTAATTAACTAGCCACCAAGTAAAGCCTTCACTGCACAAACTTCAAAACGAAGTAAAGTAGTTTGGTACAGAATATAATCATTTTACTTTTAAAGGTGTTGATGATTAATTGGTTCATCTGATAACACAACTTAGTATTGGACAAATTAATTGAAATATCTAATTAGAATGATGGATGGTCTGTAAACAGTGAGAGCAGCCTGAAACCTGCAGCAATTGAGATGATTCACCATTATCTCTTGAAATATATTAATGATGTGCAGCACTAAAGGAGTGCAAAAAATCCTTCCAAACCTTATAAGAACATCACCATCAACAATAACAACAATAAAAAAAATCTGTATTTAGTTTTAATTATTTAATAAGTGAATCAATATAAAAGGCAAATAACAAAGCAACAATTGGATATGCCTGTGAAATAGTTTAAACTTGATCTAAATGTAGTGAGATGCTCTCAAAATTTAATTTGTGTGTCTGTTGGTTGAGAAAACTTAATTGTGATTCAAGTTTTTTATTATTATTTAAGTTGTGTTTTTTTAATGAGTGTGATATTATGTATGTATGTGCACACACTAATGGTAAAAAGATTTTAAAATTAACTGTATTTTTTAATGTAACAATTTTATGTCAAAACAACAAACTTTGTAACAAATTTTATTATCTTTCTGTTAAAAATCTTTGTAGAGTTCAGAGACAATACTTAGTCTGTAAAATATGCTCTTTATTGACTTTAATTCTTTTTATTAATTACAAATTTAGCAAAAATATGGTTTCATTTCCATTAAGCACTGTTGTTTGTAAAATTCTTTAATAAAGGTAATTAATCTATAATTTTGTAATTAATGTAAAAATTATGGCTTATCTGAAAAAAATATTTTAATCACTGGTTTGCTGATTGAGATTTTTGAAATTCCTGAGTAGGACAAACAATAGAGTGGAGCTATATAAGACTAGCTAAAAATTATTGATTAGTTACTCTATGCTATTTTAATCTATTCAGTTCTGCTGACTTCATTAGACTCTGCATTATTTTGCTTGTGCTGTGTTATAAGTGTCCATTTGTAAAATGAAATTGGAACTCACTCCAGTTACCATATCTGAAGCCATGTGCAGTTAAGGCATCTAAAATGAACTTCTCTCCAGAATGAAGCCTCTTTTGCCAACATATGCTAAATTCTCCTGCCAACTGACCTCATAAACTAGCCAACCGTGGTATTCTAGAACTTGTTAAAACAAAGCACTTTTCAACAACCAAGAAACAAAAGACCCATTAAGCATGTCAGTTTGCCAAGAGTACATATTGATTTGATTAATCTGTGTACAAAGTAAGAACTCTCCATCCTGTGATTATGGACTAATGGTAAAAACTTTATATGAACTATATTTTTTATGTATATCAGTTAGCTAGTGATCGAAGGGTGTATATAAATTTAGTTTTATTAATTTATATTTTATACTTATATTTATTAAAGACATTTTATATTTCGAATTTTGTTTATTCTATTGACCTTACTCTGTGATAGATTATAAATATTCTGGTTCTAACCCTTTTATGTCTTTGACAGTTGATAAATCAGTTAACAAAATGCTAGAGTTTTATAGAATTAGTTATTTTTAAATGTTTTAAAATTTAACTGTTATTAAAAAAAATAACATATTTTTTCCCCTTCCACTCATCATTTTATGAGCAAAAATAAAAGTGTTATTGTAAGTTAATTTTTAAAAATGGAACTCTTGATTAATATCCTTTTTTTTAAATACATATTTTAATTAATAATGTCTAAAAACTTGACATATTCATTTTTTCCTTGATATATGTGGATGTGTATATAACCATTTTATATATATGTTAAAGCATTAAACTAGGTTTTTTTTGTGTATTTATATCATATGTACCTAAAAGAAACAGATTATTGGCTTGTGTGTATATATATAAATGATCCATTTATAAATACCATGGGGAAATTTATTTATATATTTGGCTTTTACTCATTTCTATTTAACATTGGGTTCAGTTGAGTTTCTGCCCATGGTCATATATATATATTTTCATAACCCATGTCTATTTATCACATGGTCATCATTATTGTTTTAAATTGGTCAAATGTAGTAAAGCTTTCCACACTGCTTTATATATATATATATTGCTGTTATTTAATACAGGTTACCTTAGGGTCTATTTATTATGTTTCAGTACCTGTTTCCTCTCATGGCTTTAGGTCTTGCACCACATATGTGCTGAATTATAAAAATTTGGCACATGTGAGATTGTTAATAATCAAGTCTGCCTATGCTTAATCAATAAATAGTTTTACAGAGATATATGCACACATCTGCAATTTCCAAGCAGATGGAGAGTTCTATTATATTCACACTTAATTATTTAATGACTAAAATTAATTCAAAGAAGAAAATTAAATCAGTCAACTGAGAAAGACAATAACTACTTATTTAATAGGGTTTATACTAACATTTAATATGATTGAGCTAACTAAACCCATCCATTAATCTAAATAAATTATTATTTTTTGTGTTTTACTATTGTTATTTCATTAATAAACAGTGTTATTAAGTGTTAGATTTGTCTGGCATTTGTTTATTGTTGTCTGCTCTAACAATTATTTATTTTACCAAAAATCTCTACTCTCCCTAATGTAGTGCCAATAATTTATTTATTTATAAATGCACAGCTGTGTAGGCACTTAATGAATATCCAAGTCAACCTAAATAAATATTCTAGACTAGAGAAGCCTAGGGGTGCCCTCTGTTGATAGATATTCAGTGCAGGTTGTCTGGTATAGTAGGAAAGGTGAATATAATTTTTAAATTTGATTGCAATGTCTTAAATAAGTGCTGCCAGTTCAAGTACAATTAAGAATCAATTTGGTATCTTACATAATCAGTTTATCGGTTTGTTTTTTGAAAGCAGAAAAGATTCCTGCATTAAAAGAGTAATTTGATATGCAAAATGATCTTTACAGCACAGAATATTGCAGAAAGTTTGAAAATAACAATCTTAATTAATTTCCTAAGAATAAGTCTTGCAATTTTTTTAAGCCAATATATTCCATCATAATGAATCATATATTACTGACAGTAAGATTTGGAAAGTTTTTGATGCTTAACATATGTACAGATTAGAATATCAATTTTGGAGTTGCAAAATAGATCAAAGGACTTCTGTAGAATTGGTGCAATCATGTAGAAAAGATTTTTGTAGATTTTCACTGGTATTGTATCTAATTATATGATTTTTTAAGTGCATGATTTCTTGGAGATCTGGTATGTTGAGCCATCATTGTTTTGATGTAATGTACTTCTGTTTTAATGGTAGATATATGATTATCAATAGCTACAAAATTATTATTTAGGTGCTCAAATAGTTCCCTGTCAACATTTCTGCTTGAGAGTAGGATGACATTTTTGATAAATATGGAAACACTTGGCATACACAATTGGGATTGAATTTAAAATACTTTACTGTGATCTTTACCAGATTTTATAAGTTTGGTATTATTTTATTTACTTTAAACATTATGGCATTTTGGATAGTGATGTTAGAAGACCAGCTTCACTTTACAATTTGTGGATAATTAGTCATCTTAATTAATAGTGCTACTATCTGAAGTATCACATTAATGGAATCTATATATTGCTTTATGGGTTTTCTGGAATAAAAGTCAGCTATTTCATCAGTATCTTTTAAAACACTTTTAAAGAATATCCAAGATACAATAGGAGATAATTTTTTTATCTGATATTAATGAAGTAGTACTATTGTTGTTACATAGATACTAATAAAAGTAGAACCCCAAATAGCCTTGAAATCATTATCAAAAGATCAGAGTCCTGAGATCATGCTGAATAAAAAATTTTCAGAAAAGTAAAAATAATAATAAATTTTAAACTACTTTTTGCCAATTAATCTAGATAATTAATTTAATGGTTTGCAGATAAAATTATTTTGTATTACTGTATTAAAGAAACAGTTTTGACAGAGGGAAAATTATTATATCACATGTGAGATTATTCTAAAAAATATTTAGCATGGAATAATGCTTTATATGGAAAAATAACTTCCAGATGTATAAGATAGTTTCAGAAAAAATTAGAAAAATTAAAAATATCATTGATGTTTGTTGGTGACCAGGAGTTTTGATCTGTGAATTTTTCCTCAATAACAAAGAATCCAGTAATCGATAATTCATCACAAACTAAATTAGGCAAAAGTTGCAATAAAAAAATCATAAAAAAATGTTTAGTTGTAATGACTTATCTTTAAAAATGATCAGAATTGGTTAAAATATAGTGCTTTTTATAACTCTCTATGAATGAGAAAAGTGAAAACTGAAAAACCAATATAAAAAATTGCTTTTGAATTGTAATCTTATTAGGAAACAAGTGATTATTTGATCAGATTTATATCTGAACTCTCGGTTTTAAAAAATATTCTTAGACAATCTAATATAATTCCTTAGAAAAGTTTATATAATGTTCATTAAGATTAAGATGAAAGAGACGATGATGATCATCAATAAGATAATTGCACTCCACCATTATAATGACGATAGGTCATTGTGGAAAAATGCAATTAATATGCCAGAAGTCCTGTTGAGATGATGACACGCAACGACTAAATAATTAATTATCTATAAAAATAATGATTTAACATTGCTTTTGAAATGCCATTTTTGGGTATTAATAAAAAAAAATTGGTAAAACTACATAATTTTTAAATTTCCTTTTTTAAAACCAATTATTTGATGAGGACCCCCCCCCCCGCAACTATTTGCATTGCTAAAAGAAAAAATATTTTGTGAAAAAAATTGTTTTACGGAATCGTGTGCATAATTTGAAAACTTATTTCAAAAATTGTAAAATATTCCCATCTCCCATAAAAATAACAGTAATTATTTTTAATAACTTTTTAATTTATAACAAGTCTAAATAAAATAGTCTCGATCACTACTGCCATCTATTTGTAAATATTTCTTTTATATCTTGCAATTTTCCGTTAATATTTGTAAATATTTCAACATTTATAAATTAAAAGGCTCTTAAAACCAAACGATATAAATTTAATCATACTAAATAAAACTTTTAAAGGAAAAAATTATTAAATAATAAATTATCTTATATAGACTTAAACGATTTAAATTGATACTAGAATATATGATATTATAAACCTCTCTTTGGAGGCAGATAACTAAGCAACACAGCTACGTCCAAGTTATATTTCATTATCATCATCTTTTCTACGCAACTTATTCTAAAAAATTAAAAAACAGAGCAAAGAAAAATATTCTATAGCACAAATTTTGTACTACTTAATCAAACTCTCCATGTAGTAGTGCCACCCAGTGCAGGCTTTAGTGAATCAGTGGATGCAAGAAAGTTTGCGTATAAAATCCCTATCTAGGGTCTACTCATCCAATATTTCCAGACTAGTTTCTAGCTTGTGGCATTTCTGTATAGAGAGTTTGCTAGTGTTATTAACAGCTCGGGTAAACATAGGAAATAGTGATCATGAGATACTTTTTATTTCCATTATCAACTGGTCTATTTAGGACAGTTAATTTTGAATTATATTGTCATCCACTACAAAATCTCTATACACTATTATTTTACATATTTTTATTTTGTATCAAAATTTATTGCCAAATGTTACCTTAAATCTGGCAGAATATATTTACAAATTCTTAAAATGTTGCAAAGATTAATGTTGCATTTTCTAGTAAAAATGATTTAATTTTTTTTTGGTATATATATATTTTATATAGTAATAGAAAAATCTCATTTTCATGTAAAGGTCACATTTTACGAGGTTATATTCTCTATAGTTTGAATCACATCGGACGCCACTTCCTACAATGCACTTTGCAAGAAGCATGTAAAGTAAATATCTTTATTTGGAAATTTAAACTTTTTTAAAAATAGTAATTATGAAATCACACAATAAAGCTATTAATGTGAACTGTAATAGAAGAAAAACTAAATATAAATTACAGAAAAATTAGTCATATGCTCTTGAAATAAAAATGTCTACATAATGATGGCAATTATAAATCATCTTCAATGCGATAATATAATTTATAGATTGATCTCAAGTAGAAAACTTAAAGTCCTTTAAACTAAACATTGAGAGCATATCTGCATACAAAATAGAGAGAAATTTATAAACATACTGATGTGGTTAGCATAGCTGCCTTCAAGCAGCTGGCTGGGTTCGCTTCCCGGTCAACGCTTTGACATATATAAATACAAATCATTTTAAAACTTTTGTTTTATATTGAACTACAGTATTCTTTAAATGTTTACTAAACATATGAATATGTTTTTTTTTAAAGTCGTCTAACAAAGCAAACAACTTTTATTGAAGTTAATTCAAATAGTATAGCAATCACTATTCAGATAGATCATTTATATGCTTATAATAGTTATAAAACTCTCAATACAAACTGGATTATATTCCTCTTTAAGACTTTCTGACAATATTTAAATTTTTAGGAAATTTTGCTTCTTGTAATAGCCTTGAGAATCTTCAACTGAGAACAATGCAGTTCTCAATTTTTAGAATAGATGATTTAAATGATATACCCATTCTTTTTATTTTTTTAAAAAAGCAGGTAGGACGCAGAATAATTCTGATATATATTTTTGCAAAAAATTAGTTAATTATTGCCTGATGATATACTAATATTAGATATTTTTTTCATAGCAAACTACACAAAGTTTTATCACTCTAAAAATTAAAATTTTGAATATTGAAAGTCATTCAGTACCAAGACTGAATTTAAGGAAAACTGACTTGAGTTACTATAAAAAAATATCTTAAAAGGAATATTAATAAATTTGTCAACAATCTCTAAAAAATCCTAAAAGCAATTCATTTTAGATCAGAACAAAATCTACAATCTATATATTATCTTTTCTAAAATATTTTCGAGATAATAATAATAAATTATAAACATACTCATAAATGAGTATGACCATTTCAACATCAAAAAAAGAAGAAAAGATAGAGAATACTCTAGAAATGAGTTTTGTAATGATTACATAAAGCAATCTATAAAACATAAATATGTCCATATATAGAAACAACTAAACCATTTTACTGTTTATTTGATATTTTATAATTATTTTTAGTTTAGTTAGAAAACTTTTCTTTCTGAAATATTTCAACACCATGTTTAAGTGTAGCCATCCGATGTATTCTATTATCAGGCATCTCTTCTTAAAGAAAACAATATTCCACTTCTTTGGAAAATCTTAGTGATAATTCTTATAACATAGATGGAGTTTACTTCTACCATGACATTCAAGTTTACCAAAAACACTCTTAAGAAGTCTTACATTGTCCATCCATTTTTGCTTATAAACCTTCAAGATATTTAAACTTGTTTATATTATCAAGTCGATAACCATCCAAGCTAAAAGTTTTTGAGGATTCTCCCCCCAATCACTGGTTGATAAAGAACATGATTTTTTTCAACATTATATAATATATTGCAATCAAAACATTAAGAACATTCTGTAAATCATCTTTTGAACTGGTAAAAAATTGAGAATTATCAACATACTATAAATCCAACATCCAAAACTAAAAATTTTATTTTTGCTTTTAATTGATTCAGATTTAAAAATCCATCATCAAACTTATATTACATCTTGATCCCTGTTTTATAAAGCCATCTATAAACAATTCCAAAGATCACTATCCTTAAAATTGAAAACAATGTCCAGAACTATATAACACCAATTTTTATTTCAAATATTTCAGATTTTCCAATTGTAATAATAACACTTGCTTTCACTCCACCATGTAGAAGTTGTATAATACTAATAAGTTTTGGTGGACAACCAACTAATTCAAAACAATGTCATGAATCAATTTAATTAACTGAATCAAATAGCTTGACCAAATTACTAACAGCTATACACAATTTTTTTTAACAATTTTTTGCATTTGATTGGCAACAAAAACTATATTTACAAACCATCTTGATTTTCTAAAACTACATTGACTCTGTGGAAAACATTCATGTATAAGTGAAAGCAATCTATTTAGCAAAATCTTTGAATGCACATTTGCTGTAGTTGAAAATAATGATATTCTATGACAATTATTGCAATCTTGTCTTCTACCTTTATTTTTAAAAACTGAAACAATAGAGACAACATAACTTCACAGATCCTTATATTTCTAGAAGAATCTAATATTTTTGAAGTTAACATATCATCAACATATTTTAAAACCTCCAAGTACTTCATTAGGAATTTGCAGGCTTTCCATTTTTAAGATTATAAATAACACTGTTTTGACTTCACTAAGTTGAATATCTTTATCCAAATCTGAAAGAATAGGTAAAATGAATATAGCATTGATGATCAAAATACTTTTGCCACCTGTTCAAAATATCATTATTATAATATAAGTGAATGCCATTGTCAGATTAAATAGGATTGGAATACTAATTCTGAGGTCAATATGTTGCTTTCAATGTATCAAAAAAATCTGAAGATAATTGCAGTTTTATTCCACCAATCATTTTTAAGTTTTAACCTTCGGATTATATATTATTACGAAGCTCCACATTTAATTTATTATTCTTCCAAACAAAAAATGCCACATTTCCTTTTAATCAAATCACAAATAATGAGACATTATCTAAAAACCAATCATGATTCTTTTTGTTTTAGTGAACCCAAGAATAGATTTACTTCTATCTATAATTATTTTTTAAGAGAATTCCATGCTTTAGTAACATGACAGTTCTGAAGATACAAATTAGAAATTTTAGTGTTTATTAACTATTGAAATTTAGTATTTATAATACATTCTTTTAAAGAATTAACAATAATTTTCTTGTGAATATAATTGGAATAATATCTATTTTTTAACTTTGTGGTGGACTAATCTATGATCTGTCCAACAATTTGAGCTTGTAAGTGTCCTCATAATGTGAACTTCTCTTGTATTCTAATTCCTCTTAATAAAGTAATCTATTAAATGCCATTGTTTTGAGCATATATCCATTCAAAAGCCTTTATAGCAGTATCTAAACAAAGGCAATCCATGTATTGTTCATAAATTTAATAATAACAAACCATATAAGTATACAGCACCAATACCATTATTTCCAATATTCTTTAGCTAAAGTTTACTATTTGTTGTACCACATCTATTAAAATAAAATTAAAAAAATTAATCCTTTAATGGTATTAATGTAATAACCTTAAGAATCTAAACGTACGAGTTCAACTTTTATGCAAATACTGTCACTGTGCATATCAGGCCAGCAACACCTGAAGAAGAATGGAAAATAATACCACTTGAAACATTGTGTAATTACTAACCTGTGTGATTGTGTGCTATTATTAACAAGTTGTTTATAAAAATTGTCTTTCTCTCAGTTCTCTGAATCTAAAGCTGGAGTATAGGCAGTAACAAAATGAGCATTAGTACCACTTTGAAATATGAATTTTAAGACCATTAACTTTTCATTGATACATGAGGAATTCCAACAATAGAAGATATTAATTAGCTTTTATAAAAAATCCAATGCAATGCATTCTCCTTTCATTAATGATCTGCCTTTCCAAAAAAAAAAAAAAAAAACTTGCATCATTCTATCTGTTCTATTAAATTTCTTTTCTCTGGTAGATGAGTTTTATTAAGAGCAGTCCTTTATTGTGGAATTGAAGAGTTTGTATTAAGTAGAGTTTGCATATTCCATGTACCTATATTCAGGAAAAAAGTTTTGTAGTACTTATCTGGAGTACTAACACTGAATGTTGCTTCATCATTATTACTGATATTATTACTATTTTTTATTATTTCTACTGCTAACTAAATAATATACCAGGCATGACAACCTAACCAGATTATATTAGACCATTTTTGGGATACATTTTCTAGGCTCTTCTACTGTGGTAGGCAGGAGTATTCATAAAAAGAGCTGCATAAATGTAAATCTTTATCAGTTGAAATTCCTTTCTCATTGAAGTTCAGTTTCAAACTGATTCCCTAGTGATTTTACTATTTCAGAAAAAATCACAAGTAAGGACTACCTGTCTACTAAACCTATTCCTGTCATTGATTTCTTAATTATTGAGGGCTTTGGTCTAAAAAAAAATTGAAGAAAAAGGGGATTGGAACTAGAAATGCAGTGTGTATAGTTAGTTATAATGGGAAAATGTTATTACACAAGCACACTATCCCATTATCACAGTTAGAATAAGAAGATGGGTGATGGTTTAAAAGGCTCATGATGACCAAACCCTACAATAGCTTGTGTATAAAGAGGGAGACAGAAAAGGACTGTCAATCACAATAGCTAGTCTTTGATGAGCTTACATGCTATCCTACAAGGTAGCAAGGGCTTTTGATAAAGCACTATTTATTTGTTATTCATTATTAGTCTTCACATCTAAAAGATGTTTCACTATTTTCCATCTGTGGAGCTCATCAGTAGCCTGAGAATATCAGCCATTATATTAACATAGAATAAAATCTTGAGGAAAATGTAAAAGAGAATAATAATTTTTATTAAATAATTTTTTTATATAAAGTTATAAACTATCGTTTTAAATAATTGTCATTTATATACTTTTTTCTGCTTCTTCAAAATGTTCAATCAAATCTGCATTCATATTAATTTCTTGTTCATTATTTTGTGATTGTGAAGAGAAATAGTTCCACATCCCATTTTGTAGAAACTATTCATTTACCTTAGGAGCAGAAATTTGCAAAAGTTCTGATACCTAAATTTGAATGTGTATTCTGGAATGTTTGAAATTCCTTTTTCCTATCTGTTTTAATCTCACAATTTGTCAGGATTATTCATTCTATACATCAGAAATATGTAATGAGATAGCCACTATATTCTTGTAATAAATTTATTATTATTATTTTTAATGGTTGAAACAGTAATTAACTTTTATTGAAAGTTGATACTTTTTGAGATCTAAAAAAGTTTGAGCAGTCAAACATTGGTGGCCTAGTGGTTAGCATAGCTGCATTCCAAGCAGTTGGCCCGGGTTCACTTCCAGTCAACGCATTTGACACATAAAAAAATGTTTGAGTAGGGCAAATTCTTAATATTCATTCCACATGATCTTGTTGCAGATATTATTACCAAGTGATCATTTAAATAATAAATGAAATACTCAACAACATGTATCAGCCAGTGTGATGAGTTTACTGTTTTTTATATTATATACTTTAATTTAATGTACTCTGTTTTTTTGTCTGTTTCTCTATCTGAGAAATCTTGTAGTTCAGTTTTCATCCACTTTATTTCTGATCTAATTGAAACTTTGTATACATATGAATTCCAATGACAATATATATTTTTTAGAGTTTGCAAATAATTTTAGCAAAAAAATGTAAAAAAATTAACATTTTAAATTTTGTAAAGGATTTATTATTATTTACTGCATTGCCATCTAGTGGTGCTAAATTATATCTAAACTTTCTTCATATGTATTCCTGGAACTACATAAAATTAAAAAGTAGAAAATAAAAAAAATTAAAAAAATCATTTTATTCATATAAATATATTAAAAAGTAAAAAAATGCATTAAAAAAAAAAATTTTCTTCTTCTTTCAGAAATATCAGTGTAGAATAATCATATTATAATAAGTTGTATCAATGCTAATCTGTTTGTCAACTACTTTGTTGTATGAATGTCATATTTGCATTAGTTATAAACTACATGACAAATAGATGGCATTGATACGATTTATGCTGAAGAAATTTTTATTATTATTTTTTAATGCATTTATTGAATATTTTTCTTTATTTTATTATTTCTATGAATAAAAATAATAAAAAATTTATATTTTATTATTTTTAAATTTAAGAGCAAAAGATATCATAGTCCTTTTCCAGGAGATGGAGGATTTAAAATATATAACCTGGTTGTGGGTACAGACTACCATTTGATGATGATCTTTTATTTGTAAATCTACAACTTTGAACCATATTTAAATGGAAGATTACATGAATTGCAAGAATTGTCTAATATTGAATGAGACATTGTTGAATTTTATGAAGTTAGAAAAAAGTGAAGAGCAATTGATTTGGAAAGTGGGCATATTTTTTACTACAAAGGCACACATATTAGCAGCACAAGTAGAATGGATTATTATAAGTAAATATGGTAGAAATTAATGGTATTCCAATCAGAATGGAAAAATTAATTATTCAAGTTAAGGGAAAATATAAAATGTAAATAATTTAGATTTATGTCCCAACAAGTTCTAATTTTGATGAAGAAATTGAGAGATTTTTATACTTTAATGAACAGAGTTTGATAAAGTAATAGTTAAAAATTATTTAAGCATATATAATATGAATTATAACCTCAGTCCAAATATGTAATCAATTTTTCAAGTAACAGTGAAATAAAAATTAAAACTGTAACTTGCCATCCATTAATAGACTAGTTATAAAATGGTATATAGTACTGAATTCAAATGTCCAATATGTAATAGATTTTTATATGAAAATCAAGTAAATAATACAAAATCTATCTAGTCACATGTTAATGTTCCAACATTTAATAATATATAGTATTGATTTCAGATAATATAGTTATAGTTAAAGTTGGTGGTAGTTATTGAGTGGTTAATAAAGGATAAATATAATTACACATACTAGAACAAATCTATAATAGAAAATAGGGGGCATATACAAGAAATATGCATGTGAACTGAACAAAAATAGATTGTGTACAATTATTTATCTGAGTAACCAATTTGCAGTGAATAAATACTATAAGTTATTTCACAAATGAAAATTCTTAATCAAATATTGTACTCAGTAATAAATATGTATGCCAACATTATTTGTAACCATCAAAATATATTTTGTGAATCAGGTCTACTATTCATGTGAACTTATAGTTTTTCTAATAATGTCTCAGAGCCTTCATAATAATAATGAAGTAAATGGGTAGCACACAGATTTTACACAAACATAGTTATTATTCTTGGATGCATATTGTTATTATGTCTCAAAAACATTTTCAAATAAAGTAAGGGATTTGAAAAGTCATACATATTATATATACATAAAATGCATGGAGGAGACTAATTAGATTATAGACAAAATGATAAAATTAATTAAATATATAACACATTTATTTATTGAATAAGTAAAATAATAATTAAATGAATAAAAAGTTATTAACTATTAGCAATAGAAACAGAAGTAGAATATACAAACAAATAATATAAGACTAGTAGTTGATTAACTAAATTCTCACTCTATGTACAAATCCTCATTTGACTCTAGTACATACATTTCAAATGTCACACACTGAAGAGCATGTTCTCAGAGCTATGGGGAGTTTTTCTTTCTACAAGTCATATGGGTGGTTTTAATTATATGTATTTATTAACATGTGTAGTATAATAAAAGTATTATAGCAATATCTAAATTAAGTGTAATTTGTGTTTTTTATTAAATATCAAGGTATGTTATAGGGATAAAATAACAACAAACAACTTAGTAAAAAAATGAAAAAATTTATTAATGGGGAAATAAATAAATAAACAATGAAATAAATTAATAGTATCTTCTTTAGAGATTTCTTTCTTGAATATTTTTCAAGATGGAAATTATAATAAAAGTTCAAGTCTTTTCTATGACTTTATAAAATAACTTCTTAAATAGGTATACACAAAAAGAAAATTTTGTTTTATCTCTATACTGTTTTCCTGGAAATAACTTAATTCATATTATTCTTTATGAATAACTGCATAATTCATTACATGAATCATTAAATTTTACATATTTTATTCTTCTATTTCATTCATGAATAAAAGATAATGTCATTTTTAACAGTTTCAAAGTTCAATTTTTCACCATTTAGTTTTTTTTTCAAAGTTTAATATTTCTTCTTCTTTTATTTATTTGAATATGCAAAAGATAACAAGATGAAAACATTAAAATTTCTTGCTCTATATTATCTTACCGTTTGTTTAAAAGTCTTTCCTTTAAGTATTCTTAAACAAAATATCAAATGCAATTACATGTGGCATGCATATTTTCTTTTTTCTTTAAAAGGTCTTATTGACTGTTCATTTTCCAAGTTCTATTAACTCTAGCAGATTTTATTAGTTAATAAGAAAGATACTAAACATTGTACTAGAGATAAGAACTGATGGACTCTTTGCTTTAATCTAGCAAACATCTTACATAAAAGTTCAAATATCCGGAGTGTTTTCATCACTTCTAGTGAATTAAAGTATTTATAAATTTACACTTCTTGTATAGTTTTAACTTAATATATAATTTGTTTTACTTTCTCCTCTGTTTTGAATAAGAGCAAGAGAGAAAAAGAAATAAAAAATCATTTCAATATTTTCAACTTCATTTGTATGTTAAAGCTTTTGCTGTCTTTATAAATTTTTAGGGTCATCTCCATAATGAATTTAAAGACTATTTGTTTTGAAACAAAAGGAAAAATAATTAAATAAGTATATCAACTTATACATATTTTATTTCTCACTTTATTTCAATCCTACATGTATGTACATATGTATATACATGCATAAATGAGTGCACACACCTTGGTTTTCAAAGGTATCTCGATATGACTTTGGCATTGCCAATATATTAGTTACAATGTATATATGGTATATTTTGCAAGTTTATCCATGTATGATTTTTATTAAAAATATACCAAAATATATATCATTTACATCTGTAACCTAATAACATGAAAGACTGAAACCTTTGTAAGATGTGCTTTAAAAATGCTTATATGACAGCAAATCAGATCTTCATATCAACACACACACATATATATATAGTTCTTTTGAATATGTTTATCCATATGAGTAATGAAATGGTTTATTTCTTTTACTTATATCATACAATTGGAGTGCTCTCTTGGTGGTGAGCACCATAACCAGAGATCTTATGTTAACTGTGATGTTGCTGTCCTAATTTAATAAATAAATAATCTAATCAAGGCTTACTTATATAAAATTATATTTTGTGCACATATATGTGGAAACAAAGAAATACAATGATAATAAAGGTTGATCTAGTTTTCATATATTAATCAATTTTAATTTGGATTCAAAATACATATATAGATACATATTTCAGATTCCAGTTTTTTTAATAAGAACAAAATTTACATAATGATTTAGGAATATAAAAGTTTGCATTATTGCACATTATATAATCTATCCTCCAATAATTGTATTATTTTTTTCATAAACATATCTATGATTTTGTTTACTCATAAATTTTTTAGTCTAATATATCAGACACCAGTTAAAGTTTAATTTTCTAAAATTGATTTAAAATAAATTTAATCAGTCAATTCTTTAGTTTTAAAAATCTTTAAAAGCATACCTAATAACTTTTTTTCCAATGGAAATAAATTCCTTGAAGCAATAGCATCCTGCTATAGCTAACACTGGATCCACATTGTATAAGAGTTTCACAGCAGGCTAAAAAAATCCTTTTCAGTTTCATTATCTTTTGATTTAAAACTATTATAGCTATAAATTAAATCTGTGCTAATTTTGATTTTTTTTAATGACAATAACTCTTTTCAGTTGACATACTTTGTACAAAAGTATCTTTAGTTAGATTCTAAATAATATACATTATATATATATATATTTTTAGATTCTAAATAATATATATTATATATATATATATTACTCTAGAGTTTTTTTATTCATGATGATAGTTGGCACCCTCTCTCTGCATGTGCATATATATATAAGTGAATAATTGCTTCTTGATTATATAGCTGGTTATTATAATGTTTTCATTTTGTTTGCATATCATTATTATTTAAGTCAGCTTTATTTCTGAATAACTAAAGTGATACTGGTTTTATTTATGGGTATATACTAACCAGACTACTACTGATTAGCTTTTTATCATAATAAGTATATGTTCAAATTTCAAAAAATCAATGATCTTCTACAGATTCTTAGCAATGCATTGATGAATCTGGCTGTTATTATAAACTTATTATAGTTACAAATTTTGTCTAATAAAAAGTCATATTAGCAACAGCTCTCTTAACTCTATAATCCTCTGAAAAAATTGTAGCTTAGCATTTATAGCTATTAATGGAAATTCTCCATTCAGACATGACTGTGAAGATTGTTTAGAATAGTCCTAATACAAAAATTAGTAGTTATTTTGTTTACTTTATTTAAAAGGCAAAACATAATTTGTAGAAATGAAACAATGATTTCTTTCCATACTGTAATATAAGTTAAACGATGTTGTTCATTTTGTATTTCTATTCCTAATCAAAATAATATAATTCTATATTATTTTGCTATATTAATAATAATAAAAACCCATTATATTTGAAGTGTGTAATCAGCATTTTTATTAATTAAAGAAAATTTAATCTTTAATTATATATTTCCAAGTACAATTGTGTTTTTTATTTCAAACAAAATAGTATAGAATTACATTATTTTGATTATGGACAAAAATACAAAATAAACAGAAGTTAACTTTTATTACATTAATGGAAAAAACATTTTTGTTTCATAGCTAAAATTATATATATTTTTCCTATTAATATACACACTCATTCATCTGAGAACTTTTGTATACATACGATCATTATATTATATTCACATGTTTAGACTCATTTTGGGGTAAAAATATTACTTTAAAAAAAATCTGACAATGTAAGTCCAAGAGAAAAACTCAAAAAGTGCTGATTAAAGGTTTCAACAAACTCATAAACTCTTATTCTAATGTTATTCATTATCAGAATGAAAATTGCTTTATTTCTGTTATTGATTTAAATATTTGTGGTTATTGTTATAAAATATTTATATAATAATTATTAAAAAATAAGTATATTTACGTTTATATTTAGGTTTTTTAAAAAATATGTTTTATTTTCAAAAATAGAAGCTAAGATAATTGAAGGAATGATAAAAAGAAAACGTATATTCATTCTGGCCGAGTGCTGTCACAAATCGTCATACAGAAATTTTTTAGGATATTCTGATAATTATATCTGCAATTTTAGATTTTAAAACAGGATTTTATAGGGTTATTAATAAAAATTCATTCAGGTTTTACATATCAAATTTAAATAGCGAAGATCTCCTTAATTTATTTTTTATTATATTGTTAAATAATTAGCCAATCAATAAACAAAAATCTTCATTGTTTACATTGCATAGTTCATTTTATACTTTTTTTTTTATAAATGGCTGGATGGAAATATTTTGGCATCATATGAAAACAATTGGTATAGAATGAACAACAGTTGGCCAATGAGTCTCCCTTTGAGCGGGATTGTTTCCAGCATTGTTTTAAATCATTTTGAGCAACAAGTGCTGCCAAAATTCCAAACATCAGTACCAGGTACAATTTATATCCTATATGTAGATTATATATTCATAGCAGTACCGGAAAACACTACCACAGATATTTTACATAAACTCCACACTCTTTCTGGCCTAACTTTTAATTGCACATATGAAGACAATCAAAATGTAGTTAAGTACCTTGATTTAAAAATTAACAGAGAGAATGCTGCATTCAGTTATTGCATGATAATCAAGCCCTTGCACATCAGAGATTACCTCCATCCATTCACAAAATCCCCCAAATCACATAAACTTGCAGGGCTATCTGCTTTTTTATTCCGCAATCACCATCTATGCAAATTAGAATATGATAAGAAAAACATCACCAGCTACATCAGAGATTTAATATGTGTGGGTTTCAACTACAGAACAATAGCCAACAGAATTGAATGCTTTCATAAAAGACTTCATCAAAACAATAAAAAAGAAGATAGACAACACTTAACTGTGCCATACATTTCTGCAGTGGTGAAAAACTTTAGTAAAACTTTACATAATGAATTCAAACTTGGTATTTAGAACCTCTCCAAACACCAATAGGCTCATCAATAACATTAATGACAAAAGAAGCATTGAAGCACCCCCCCAGATGATGTATAGAATTGTGTGCCCTCAGATGGGGTGTAGTGCTTACTATGGTGACACTCTCACTGCAATTGGCAATAGATTGTCTCAACACAGATACATATACACATGAGCAATAATCAAAAAATAAGACAGTTTTATGTTTTCTGACCATCAGAAAGAGCTTAACCATAGATTTGAGCCTTTCAAAGCAGATATATTATGTGCAGAGAGGAATGATGTCAAGAGAAAGATCAAGAAAGCTTGTTTTATTACCAGCGACACCAACTCTATAAATAGAAAAGACACTTTCTTTGCCATTTCCAGAAAATGGATAATATAAAAAAATATTTCTGCATATATTAGGCTATGATTATGGAGTAATGAAACTCTGAAAGTGTTCAGCCTAAATAAATTGTTATGTGGAATAGTTTCACCTTCAACACATTAGTGTATTATTAATAAATGTATTTACAAAGTTTAAATATAACTTTTTATGATATTTTTATTTATTTGTAAACATATATTTCTAATAAATATCAAGTCCAATTTATTAAATTCTAATATATAATAATGTTTTAGGACTAAATGATTACAAAAACTGTCACTAGAGAGAATAATTAAAATGTCATTCTGCAAGACAATTAAATAAATTAAATAATTTGACTAATTTTTGTATTAGAATCATATTAAACAATCTATTTCAGTTAGCACAAAGATTTTCAACTTAAAATTCTTATTTAAAATGAAACAGTTATTTACTAGTATAATTCTAACTTTTCAATTATTTTAGATTTTATAATCAGCTTTTATAATTTTCTATTTGTTTGACTTTTTTTTATAGCACTAGACCATTTGTGCATATGTGCCCCAAATTATTATTCTTTTAAGTGTGTGTATGTAGTAAATATTTTTACGTCATTTCTTTCCATTTTCTCTAAAGGGAAAGCAAATAGACACACTTTTTATATCTTTCTTATATATAAATACTGATTTGATTTATATAATTGCTGCATATGATAAAGAATATATTTTGATAAATCTTTGGAAGTTGGGAAGATTCTCATAAATCAATACTTTCACTTTTTATCTGGAGATCTGATTGTTGTACTAACAATTAAAAAATCAAAAAAATATTTCCAATGTTCCTTAAATGTGTAAGATGCTTCAACATTGATCAATCTAAAAGCATGTATGAATGAATAAATCGGGAAGCTATTCCAGTTTTTTTATATCAACTAGCTATACCTTTAATATAATTAGCATATAAAGCAACAGAATCTTTAAAATATGTCTAGACATTTTCATTAGGACAATCTGAGACTTCGATGTTGAACTGAAATAATATATATGTTAGAGTTAGCAATCATTTAATATTCCAAGTCTGGTTTCCTTAAAGATTGAAGACTTAAAGATAGATTCAATATTTTTATCTAAATATCTTTTTCTTTAAACTTCTGGATAGATTGTATATCACCAATATCACGAGTATGGCTAAATAATTCCAAATAATTCCTATAAATATCCTACTCTTGGAACATATTTTTATATATATATTTCATTATAATTTGCTAAGATGAATTTGGATTTCCACATTATATTAAAACAAACATTAAAAATAAATATATTATCATTTTTAATTATTTTGATCTATTGTAAGAGGTTGGTCTCTTCATGTTTAATCAGTTTTTCCAATTCATAGCTACTCTTTTCCATGTTACATTAGCAAACATCTTTATTTCATCTACTATCTCACCTGAGCCTAGACCTTTTACAATCTCTTGGAATCAAAAAGAAAACTTAACCTATTATCTATTACCTTCTGTTCTAGTGATATGTTCAACCTATTTCTATTCCAGTCTTTAAATTTTTTCAATGACGCCAATGATATATATTTATTCTCTTATCCGTGTATTTTATTTTTGATCTTTTCTTGTCTCTCCTAACATACATCTCTTTACACTTTGTCAAGTATTCTGAACTTTAATGTATTGTTATTCTGTCAAATATTAGTCTCAATTCCATAAGAAAAAACTGGTAAAATTTTCCAATATTTTTACTAAGAGTACTATCCAAGTTTAATTCTATAATTAATTTTATTAATCATGTTTCCACATGTATTAATAATCTAATCAAGGTATTTGTAATGGTTATTTTTTAAAATACTATTATCATTTTATATTTTTTTTATTTTGGAAAAATATTGAGCATTATTTTAGACTTTTTAACATTTATCTTGAAGTCCAATTTTTTTGATTTTATCTGATAGTTCCAATGACAATTTCCAAAGCTTGGGTGCAATATTTACAAAAAAAACATCATCCTCAGAATACAATGATATAAATGATCTCCATATATTTTAATTCACTTATCTTCCACTTTAATTCATAATTTATTTATTCTTTGTAAAACTGCTGCAAAAGGTTTTGGCCATATGGAATCAACTTGTCATATTCCCTTTTCAGTGTTAATTTTCTCAGTATCTCCATGTAATCTAATCGTTGTTGATGCATTTTGATACATATTCTTCTGAATGTCAATATCCTTGATCTATATCTTAAGTGATCCAAAGCTTTATTCACCATGAAAATGCTCACAAGATCAAATGCTTTTTCATAATATATAGTTCCAAAGAAATCACCTTATTAATTGTTGTTTCTATAACTTTTTTCCAATGTTGTTTGTTGGTTAGAATTCAAAGTTGTCTATAAATGAATTATACTTATCTTGATAAAGATTTTGATACACAGTTGTGTCACCCAATGAAAGCCTTAGTAATCAATGGATGCAAGAAGAATTGTGCATAAAATTCCTATTTAATGCCTATTCATCCAATATCACCAGACTAGTTTCTAGCTTGCATTATAAGGCTTGCACTAGGTGGCAGTACTGTATGGAGAGGTAAAGAAACTAACAGTATTTTCATATAATAAATATGATGTAGCTAGAATAGTATGGAAGGGAGTTGCAGTAGCAGGGTTAACATATGGTAATGATGCATTATATGTTAGTAAAAGGGTTTTAGATTATTTAGAGAAAGTACAAAGGGAAGTAGGAAGACATGCATTAGATGCAGAGATGTGGACAGCAAAGGAGGCAATTCAATGAGAAATGGGATGGTCAAGTTTTTATATGAGAGATGCAAAAAGTAAAATGAAAATGTTTGGTAGGTTGCAGTTTATGGATAGTAAAAGAATAGCAAAAATAGTGTTCAATTGGGTTATGGGTAAAGGGCAGGTAACAAGATGGGTGAGAAAGGTAATGTGGTATGTGAAAGATTTGGATAAAGAATTTATATCAGTATACTTATATAAAAGGTGGGATGATTGTGTTAAAAGGATTGTTGAGTGTTATAGTGATAAGGAATGGGATAAAAGAATAGAAGCATTAATAAAAAAAATAGGGAGTTGGAGAGATGGAGAACTAGTATGGAGGGTAAAAAGAGTTTAAATATATATAGAAATAAACAGAATATTGGATGCGAGTTAATTTATGATAATAGTAAGAAAAGTAGTTTATTATTTAAGGCTCGAATGGGATCCTTAGCAACAAGAGAATATACATGTAAATGGAAAACTATGGATGATTTAGTGTGCAAATTGTGTAAGGAGGGTATAGAAAATGTTAGGCATCTGTTGATTGAATGTAAATGCTTGAAAGCAGAAAGGGTACAGATAATGAAGTTATGGGAGAATAGACATGAACAAAGTGACTATACAGAAAGTGAGTTATTAGTTTTTATGTTGGGTTTGTGAAGAGATAAGGGGGACTTAGATATAAAGGCCATAGAGTTGACAAAGATTATGTTGTAAAAATGGTATGGGGCAGAATATTGGAAGACTTAAAAGTGGGGAATGGAAAATAAAGTGGCTAACAGGTTTATCTGGGCATAATTGCTGAGATATTCTTGACTTCATTTAAGGAGAAGCCAAATACATCACATCATCAAAAAAAAATACTGGTTTAGAAACTTGTGAAAACATAGAAAATGATGATCATGTGGTGTTTTCATGACAAAGATTTTGTATAAAACTGATAAAAGACTAATAAGTCTGTAATTTATAATATCTTTTTTATTACTTTTCTTAAATATCAATAAATTTTTTCAATCTACATCTTAATCATTTTGGACATTTGGTATGGCTTTGCCAACAATTTTTCTACTTCTTCACTTGCTTTTAAAATAACAATAATTCCATCATTTTCTGAAGCTTTTTTCTTCTTTGTAAATTTAAATGCATGTCTCATGGCCTTATTTGGAAAATTAGAAGAATTGGTGGAGATGCTTTGTTTTCTTTTTTTTTTATTAATATATAATTCATTATAGGACTTTTCCACACATTTCATGTCGTCATGTCTCATTTTAGTAATAATCCCATCTTTTTTCTCTTTTTGCTGAAATCACTTTTATTCCAATATCAATATACTGCTTGACATTTTTGAGATTTTATTCCTTTTTTATAGATTTCTTTGCAAATTTATAATTATATTTTCTTATATCATCATTAATTCTTTTTTATACCATTTCATAAAACTTTAGATATTCAATTCTTTGTATTGGGTCATTTAACATATTGTCTCAGTAGAAAATTTACTGATAAATTGCTGCTTTTTTGTACCAACTACCTTTATTGCAATTCTTAATAGGTATAAGTAATCTACTTATTGGTTTCATTCATGTATGAACTAACTTCAAAATCAGTTAATATTTTAAAATGATTTGAAAGTTCGAAATTAACTTTATTGAAGTGTTTCTAAAGATTAAGATTATCAACTGTTAATAAATTTTATTTTTCTAGTTTTGCATTAGCACATACTTTATAACTCACTAAATGATGATTACTTCTTATGTTAAATAAACATTAAAATTTTGAAAAACATATTTTCTATTAGCAAAAAACATAATTTAATTTGCTGTACTTTCATTTGGATATTTTCATGTTCATTTTTAGTTAGCATTTTATCAAAGAAAGAATCAATTATATACAATTTGTCTTTTCTGTAAACTGCAAAAGTCTGTGTCTTCTCTCATTTCTGTCACCATAAACAAATTTACCAACAGCACTTTCATTTTTCTGTCACTTACCAATTATATCATTAAAGTCTAGTCTAACAATTTTAAAATGTTATTTGGTATGATCAAAGCATTCTTGGTAGCCATAAACCTAAATTATGATTAATAGTATAATATTTTTGAAAAAAGTAATTTTTTTATAAGTTTTATTTGTTTTGTTTTTTTTAAATATTCTAAGGGATTACTGCCTACTCTTATTAGTTTGGGAGTAGGTCTGTTTTTTACTTTCTGTTATTAATATGAAGTCTGGACTGACTTTCTTTTACCATGACTTATTATCTTGTTATACTTTGTTTTTAGATGTTGCTAAGCTTTTAATAAAGATATTTGGAAAATCAATATATTTGGCCAATAATTCATAGTTTTTAGAATATAGAGCACTTCTATTACAAGAATTAAATAGATCTACAATTTTTTCATTGTTCTCATCAATCTCGAATGGCTTTTAGTTTTTAAAACATTGTTGACTCTAAATGTTTTCATGTCACTTTCAGCCTCATCAACTGTTTTTAAATGTCTTAGCAGTAAATTGTAGTCTTTAAAATCTATTTTTTTCTTTATTTGTATTATTGTTAATATAAGCATTTGTGAAATCAATATTGACATTTATTTTATTAATATATTTCATTTACTTTATATTCATAATCATATCTCACATCAATGTTTTCTTTTTTGCATATCACTTTCAGATATAAGAAGTTGTAAAATATCATAAAAATTCTTAGTTATTGCACTCTAGAGGCTATTTTCAGTGTTACATACTTTATTTAAAGTGGATTCACTTTCCACTTTAGACAACATTAATGTCAAATTACTCTTAAATTCACCCATGGCTCTCACCTTATTTATATACATTTTAGATTTTTTAAAAAGTGTTTGTATCAGTTTAGGGTCTTCATGATATTTTTCATTTTTAGATTTCCCAATTTCAATGTCTTTTTGAAATATTTGTTTTATTCACTTTATATGTTCTTTATAGCTTCTATTTATCTTTTTTTCTAAATGTTTTTGTTCTTTAATTATTTACAGATTTTCTATTATGCATTATAGACATAGGCAATGTTAGTTCTTCATCCGTTTCTCTTCTTCAAGAAGAGGTTTCATTTTTACTATCTACCAATATTTCAGATTTTTCTTCTTATAATCTTGGATTTTTTTATTTTATTTTGGAATTTTCATTTATTAGTAATCAATATCAAAATATAGACCATTCATCTGCTGCTTTTTTTCATTTTCATATGCATCCTTTACTTTGTTTGCATTGTAAGCCATTGCCTATGTCTCTCCTTGTCTCTTTTGTCAATCAATATCTCAAATGATTAACTGTCTGTCTATATCTCTATTCAGACATTTACTATTGAGAAATTTTTTGTACTCTTTCATTTATCTATGAATCAAGTCTCTCTTTAATTCAGTCATTAAATTAAACATTCAATCATCATATATCTAGGATAAGGTTAATGATGGTTTAACCTACATTAAATATCTACATGTTAAATTTCAGAAAAGCAATGATGATTTATAAATTGTAAGCAATGTTTAATAAATTCAATACTCATTATAAGAACAGGGTCAATATGCATTTTATAACTTTAAGTTTCATTTGGCAGGTAGTTCACTTAGCAACAGTTTTTTCTTGACTCTGTCATTGGCAGGAATTAATTATGCAGTAAGTTATATCTCAAAAAATAAGATAAAAAATTAAATTTTATTTAATAAAAAAATCTGATATCTTTCACATACAATAATATTTTTCAGGTACTCATTTATTAGCAGCCATACTTCACTTGGTGCTGTTTCTGTGCAAAAACACAGAAATATGCCATTTAACACAGCTGAAACTATGGCTAATACAACACTATGTTCATAATAGCTGTTTATGGGCCACATGATGACATTGTTTTCTATGCAAAAGCACAGAAATTGTATGCCTAGCTATGTGTGACCACACTTTATGCATATGTTCAGTAATGATAGTTCGCTACCATTTGATATGAAGATGTCTGTTGTTCACTTTAACAGAACTGTTGAAATTTGTTTTCAAAATAATTGTCTCACACACCAACTGTAGTAGTATCACATAATGATAATGATCACCCTGTCAGTACATTTCCCTATGCATGTGGCGGATTCACGACATATTTCACATTCTCGATGAGATGGCTGTACCCAACCAGTAGTTTGAAAATACATTTTTGGTCTTACACAGTGTTATTTTTTTGTTTTGGTTCTACTTACAAGTGAGAATTTTCTTCTTTTTTTTTTAAATAAAATTATTTTGTTGTTGTTGTTTGAATCAATGATTGTTGTTGTGATTTCTTTGAAACCCAATCAATCCAAAGAGTTTTTTTTGCACTTGTATTACAGATTTAAAAACAAAGTCAGCTGATAACATACATACAAAAACATTGGGTAATGAATATTTTGAGTTGGTTTTTTAATTTTGTTTAAATGTTTAATTTATTCTTACAAGAAAAATGTCAGTTAAACATTAAATTTAGTATTACAAGAATAATGTTATTCTTGTAATAATAAATTAAACATTTTAATAAAATTAAAAAAAAAAACACAAAATATTTTTTAATTTAGAATGCTAACAATAATGTAAATTTTCAAAAATAAAAAAAAGGCAGGCCCAGAAGTGTTATATTAATAGGTTTTTGAACAGAAACAGCACCACCAAGCGATGTAGGGCTGCTAATAGACAAGTATCACTTTTCATTTCACATTCACAAAACATAATAAAATAGAATTATATTATTTTGATTAGAAACAAAAATAATTTTTTTAATTAAAATTTATTCTTTAATTTTTTTTTTTTGATACAAAATAAAACAACACCAATTAATTTTTATTTTTATTAAATTATATTATTTTTTTTCTTTTAAATAAATAAAATAATTCAACCATTAATTTTTATAACTGTACTAAACTATCTATTTCATTTAACATAGATATTTTATACTCAAAATTCTTATTTAGAATGAAAATAATTATTTAAACTTTTTAATTGTTTTAGCTTTTATAACCATTTAGTATAATTAACTATTTGTATGACTTTTTTTTTCTTTATAGCGTAAATCTGTCTGTACACACATATGCATATTAAATTATTTTTGAAGAAAAAATTTTTATCTAATTTAGATGTTTAAAATGCTTTTGATTAGACTAAACAATATTTTAAAATTGTCATGGAAAACTTTAAAACTAAAAATGGAAGTAGTTGAAAGATGAAAGTACTGTAAGTAAATTTAGTTATTATGACAGAAATGGGAGAGAACACAGATTTTTAAAATTTGCAGAACAATAAAACCTATAATGAATTCTTTGGGAGGTGGAAGGAAATGGATATGGAAATATCCAAATGAAAGTATAGCAGAATTGGATTATATTTTGACTAATATAGATATATATATTTCAAGATTATACTGCTTTCAATAGATTCAGTACAGAAAATGATCAGTGTTTCATGATATATATATAAGAAGGTATGTTATTGCAAAAGTAGCGAGATTAACAAACACCTCAATAAATTGAAATTAAAACTTGAAAACCATTTTAAAATATTAATAGACTTTGAAGGTAATTTAGATTTAACTAATATTAATAAGAAGATAAAAGACATTTTACTAAGAATTGCAAAAAAGAAAAAAAATAGAAGAAATCAAATAATAACAATTCACCAATCAATTTTTAATTGAAAAAAGATAATATGTAAAGAAAACAAAAAAAATATGAAAACATTTTAAATGATACATTCTAAAAAAAAATAATATCTGGAATTCTGTAAAATGATATGATAAATAATTAATTATGCATAAAAAAGAAATATAATCATGAATTGGCAATTGTTTCAGCAGCAAAAAGAAAATATTGTTATACAAAGAATTATATAGTAATAAAAAACAAAAAAGACTAACTAACTAATACACTTACAACATCTACTGAATTGCCTAAAATTTTAAATAAACTGATAATAAGATACATAATTAAATCTATGAAGAAGGAAAAAAAAACAGGAATTGATAGAATATTATTGATGTATTAAAAAAAGCAGGTGAAGAAATAGGAAAATTATTGACAAAACCTAATACCAAATGTCTAAATGATAAAAGTAAACCAAATAATTGGAAAAATGCAGAAGATACATTGGTATTTAGGAAAGGTGATAAAAAAAAGGAAATTAGAAATTATAGACCTTTATCAGTTCAATATAAAATATTTATCAAGACAATTACAGCTTGTCTTTAGAAGAAATTCAAATTAATATGGAGAATAAGCTGTATTTAAAAATGGTTTTAGCATAATGGTTCAAATTCAAGTATTGAGAGAAGTTATAGAAAGACTGAAGAATATAAATTGCTATTATGCTTTGGATTTGTAGATTATAAAAAGGTTTTTGATTTTTTAAGTATTACCACACTGATTAAAACTTTGGACTGGCAAAATATAAACTCAGGCCATTGTCACATTCTGAAAATTTTTATAAAAATACAATAGCAGTAATTATATTATATTATGGCATTGATAAAGTAGTATGGTATAATGACTTTCTATCTTTAAATTTTTTTACAGCAGTTTAAAATATTTTTTTTTGTGAATTAATATAGAAAGCTAAAGAAATAAATGTATATGGATGTTATTTAAGTTGTTTTGTTTTTATAGATGATGTGATTTTTTTGTAAAGAATGTTTTAAAGTTTCAGGAAATGTTTAAGAATTATCAAATGAAAGCAAGAAGGTAGGATTTGAGATTTTCAGACATAAAGAAAATAAAAATTGATAATAGAATTAGAAAAGGATAACAAATATCCAAATATCTTAATCAAATTTTTAATATAGATGGAAACATAATGGCAATATTTGATAAAAATAACTTAATATTAAAAGAAAATGTGATTAAGTTGGGGGGGGGGGGATGTTTTTAATAGACGTGTTTTATTAATTATCACATATGGATTAAAGATTTGGATACTTAGCAAAAGAGCAATAAAATGATTTTAAAACATTCAATAAAATTTGAAGAGATATATGTTGAGAATATCAAGGAAAGATTGAAAATAAATTATGTAGGTTGAAAAAGAACTGATATTAGTGATATCATTGAAAGAATTATTGGAATAAAATGAAGTTTGGGTTGGACATATTTTTAGAAGAAATGATAATAGATGAACAGTTGAAGTTCTAAAATGGAGCTTAAGGAATTTAAAGTTCTAAAGAAGCACATGTAAGATAGATGGATAAAATAAGAACATTTTTTGATTTATTGTAAATAAAAGATATGATGGATGAAAGAAATTAAAATTAGAGAAATCTTGATTATGTAGTAAACCAATAGTGATTGAACATGATGATAATGATTACTATTGATAACATATTTTTTCCAACTATCTTAACATTATTTATCATTTTTCATTTATTTTTGATTTTATACTTTATGTTTTGTAAACATTTCTGAAAGACTTAGGTCATTAGAATATGTTAAATATGTTATTCTTTTGAAAAATTGAGCAAATGGAAATTAACCTTTGACGGGAAATGAATTCTTTGGATTACACTTTATTAATTCAGTCATGGTCAACTATTTAAAGCCTTTACATACTTTAAATATATTGTAAAAATAAGTAATGAAATATTAAACAATAAGAAAATCAAAGAAGATGATACATTTATTGTCATAGATAAAAAAGAAAAGGCTGGATAATTGAAATAATGAAACAAAAAAAATCATGAATAGGTAAAAAAAAAAAAAGCTAGAAAAACAGTTGGTATGCTGTGATAAGACTGAAAGGATTGATACATTTATTAGAGGTCATAAATTGAGAATGACATGGATGAAAGATTGATAAAAATCTTATAAAGACAAATAGTATGTTAGATGTACAATTGCTAAACAAGCTTTTAGGAGGTAGGGAGATTATTCTGTGGATCATTGGAATTAGATCTAAGAAAAAAGCTAGTTTTGTTTGAGATATAGCTTTATTGGGGCAGAAACATGGGCAATTAAAACAAGAGAGAGAGAGAGAGAGAGAGAGAAAGTTAAGAGAATAATGGGAAAGTTGGAATGATAATTTTAAAAATTTTAAAGTATTTCAAAAAGTAAGAAATAATATTTTTTGAACAAAATGGTGACTTTTGCAATAAGTAGGCTATATTTATGATTTTGTTCTACATAATAGTGAAAAATTACACAGGCAAGAGTAGAATTCTATCAGATGATTAATGATTGAAAAGAAGATTTCAGATAGAACAAATAAAGTGATTTCAAATTCAATGTCTCAGTTTGGCCTTTGAGATGGTTGGTCTTTTTTTCTGAAAGCTCAAATCTTCTCATGGAACTTCTGGTTTGTGGATTTTGATAAGAATTGAAATCACTCTCCAGATAAGAGTAGTGAATTTTTATGCTTACTTACATTGAAGAGATTTGTATTCTTAGTTAGTATTAAGCAATGTTTCTGGGATTGTTGAAGAAACAGAAATAGTTTTTTTAATAATACACTACACATTATAAGCACATTAACTATGTCTTTTATCATAAAACTGAAAAGCTAAAGAAATTTCTTAAAGTGTGCAAAAACAGCCAATCAGAAATAGGATTCCTGAATTAATTTATGTGTAAATGTATAGGTGTTTAAAATATTTTATGTTTTATTCATTCTAGTTAAGAGATCAGAGGATACTGGCAATAATATAAATATTTCAGTTAAAAAAAATATTTTATTTTATAAAAATGTTTTTTTACAAGATCGGAGTTCACTTTCCAACAAAAGATTTTATTTTTAACTTAAAATTTGATGTAAACACAGTAAGTTATTGCAAGATAATACAGTAGTAGAAAGTAAAATAACTGCATAATATGCTAAAAGACTGAAGTTTCTGAATATTCTTCATGTAGTAAATTTATATTTATTGTCTAAATGAACAAAAATGATTCAGTCATTAAAAATTGCAATATATAAAAGAGTTTTCTGATGGACTAAATAATATTCATTGACAGAAGCTATTTCTTGCATAGAAATGCTTTAGTTTAAAGAAGTACATTATAACATCAAATATATGAAAAATAGGGAATTAGCAGGAAATAACTTAAATAAAATAATAAAAAAAAACTAAAAATGTGTTGATAAAAGTATTTGCAGCATAAATTATCATAACAAAGGATGAAGAATATTATTACTTATAAAAACACATACTCACAAAGGAAATTATAATCTTGGTATAAATTATTATAAGTATAGTTGCTTTCAAAGAGCAAAACAAACAATGAACACATTTCCATAGATTATATATGATTGTACAGTTCAATACTAAAGGTAGGCAAGTTTATTAGGAAATAAGATACAGTAATATGACATTATTTGATACTTTCTGAACAATTTATTTAGCATTTCGAGATTTACAGATCCATCATAAACGTAAGAGGACATTTTTATCATTAAGATCGATATTTCTATTCATTAAATTCAATGATGAACATATTCTAGGGATAAGAATGAATGGCTTTAGAGCAAAATGTTGTGGATCCCAAAAAAGAAAAGTAAAAAAAAAGAGCAAAAACTTTTAAAATAGCAGTAAATAATTTTGAAAAATATTTCTTTTTATCTTGCATTTGTCATTAATTTTCAACAAATTTATTGATGATTAAATGATGTTTTTATAAATTTGAATAATTATATCAATATAATCTTTTACAATTTCTTGGATTTTTTAAGTATTAAGTCTCAAGTTTTTTTGAGGCCCTAATGAGATTGTTCTGTTGCCACCATTTGCTCTTTAGTTTAAGAATTCTTATTTAAATATATATATACATTTTAGTTTGAATTTGATAAATTTAGAAAATCAATTTTACATTATAAAGCACTTAAATATTGTTAGTAACAGGAGATTTAATTTACATTAAGAAAATATCCTATTTCATTCAATTAATTTTTTTCTCACTCAGATGAGATTACTTAGAACAGCAAAAGAGTTTGAATTACTAACAATTGAAAATTAAGAAATTATAAAAGCTTACTAATAAAACTTATTAAAATACATTTGATCAATACATCTGAGGGAAATTAGTGGTAAATGAAAACATAGAACTATAGAGAACAATAAAATATCTACAATTAACAATCAAAACAAGAAAAGAATGATAGGAAATACTCACTTATCAATGACTAAAATCACTATCTTGGATATATAGAAGATATGAATTTGCATAGCTTTCTTCCTGTGCATCAGTTGCATAGTATGAAACTTGCTTGTGTTTCATTATTTTATTGAATCTTTCAAATTCATTTCTTTATTTCAGTATTGTTATAATGCCATTATTTATATTGATCCATTACTTGCTTTGCTGATGCTGAAACCCAGATATATTTTAAAGCATCAACTATAGCTGATTAATATGTAGATCAAAATTCTTTTTATAATCAATAAAAGTTTCAATTACAGATAACTATAATGTGAAATACAATGCCATTTCATAATCAATAAAATTTAAATATAGTGGAAATCCATATTTATTGCATCTTTGTGTTAATCTATTTATAATTTATAAATAACTCATTGTATAAAATCTATAAATTTCTTGGCTGAATGCAGTTAATTAACTCATTATTCCAATTGTTTAAGTAGTAACTTTCTTAATATTTTATACACCAACACTATCTTAATTTTTATCCATTATATGTTAAAATTTTATAATCTATTTCAAGGTAATTTTGTTTACAAGTTTTATCAGTTGTGACCCCAATTTTATTTACTTTTCTTAAAATTAAATTACATCTTTTTATTCAACTTTCTTTAATTTTTTTGTTAGTCCTTTTAATGTTATATATATATTGAAACCATAAACCATGTGAGCTAAATATATGTGTTAAAATTTTTTTTTTAGATTATATTAAATAAATTTCCTTCTTAGTGTTCAATTATAAAATCTTAGCTAATGTTTTAATATTATTGATTAAAATAATTTATTTAGCACACTTAAATATTAGTTTCTTAAGAAATACTAATTAGATTACTTAATATTTGATTAAAAATCCCAAGTTAATAGTTTAAATCTAAATAAGGTATAGGCAGTTAATAAAATTGTTTTATTCTGTACAAAATATGGTTATTTAATTTTTGTTAGGATCTTCATTTCTTAGTTTTAAAATAAATGGTTTTAAAATAACAATTTATAAAATATTAGTTCATGTAACAGTTATTTAAAGCCAGAGTTTAGAGATGTTGAATTTAAATAAATCCTAAATATTAAATGGTAAAACAAAATACTAAATGTGTATGTGTATATATATTGATATATTTAAAAAGTAATATTGTTATCATGTAGTTATAATTTATATCTATATTTAATTGCTATTGTTATTTATGCTATTGTAAAATATATCTAAGATGGTATGTATACATGAACAAAGTTTGTTAAGCAATATCTGGTAAAAAGGTTTATTTTATAAGTTATTTTGTTATTATTCAGAGTTCTCATATTTGTTGTTTCAGCCTAAATGAATTATTGTACCCAGGGTATAATAGCCTTTTTTTATATGTCCAATGTAAATGGTTATGAAAGGAAGCATTATGAATGTCAGTGTATGTGAGAATTAACATAGCTTATAAAATTGAATGTTATTATCATTATGCAATTATGATTTATCAGTGTACACAGAGTGTTGGGCCAAATGGATGCATTGTGTGCCTTTGTATGTGTGTGTGTACAAGATGTTTAATTATTTATTTATTTATTATCAATATCAAATCCATGCCTTGTACTATTCGTAGTATCAATTTGATAATTTTATGTGAATAGAATATTATTTTTGTATGCATTCAGCCCTTCCATGAATGACAGCATGGCTTGCTTATTTGTCAGAACTGCCTGCACATAGTTACCAGGTGCCCATTTGTATTTTGTTTATTCATATTTTTCATTATCCATTTTGCCTGGAATTTAATATAATCTTAGGTATGTTATAATATCTGAAGTCATGCTTATCTTTAAAATATATTGTTAGCTCTGTTACAATTTAAATTTAAAATATATTGTGATCATCGAGCATATTTATTTCCTTGTCCCATCATGTTAATAATATCATATTAATGTTACTATTTTGCATAATATTTTTTCTGTTTTTGTAAATCTATAAAAAATATCTCAGCACTGATTTTCAAACCTAGTTTTGTTGTGTAAAGTATATAATGTCTTACTGGTCACCTGAATATAGGCCTATAGGTATATTGTTTTACTCTGCATGTATAATATTTTAAAAAAGACCAAATTAGGTAAAAATGAGAATATTTAGTGATGATAATTTCTTGAATTGTAAATTCCTTAGGAATGTTTTAGGGAAAAAGATATTTATGTGTAAAGTTTATTAATATTTTGTTAGTCTAATTTATCAAATTTAAAAATGATGCTTATTGTAAATAAATATTTTATTGTATACATATTATTTCATAGTGTAAATAAATATGTTGTTGCTATTAATTAAATGTTTCAGTTTCATTGCCATTACTATATAATCACCTTCGTTACTCAGAAAATATTATTTAATAAAATTTTATTATTAATTATTTTAAAAGAGTACACTTCAAATGGTCACATAGAATTTATTTATCTGTTTTACTTATTATTTATTTACTTGCATTATAAGAAAATAAATACTATGTTTATTTTTTTATTTGCTTTTATTTCAAATGCATTTGTAATATAGTTGGTAGTACAAAATATACCCTTCTTATCTTCTGCATTATTCCATGTTAGTACTTGTTGAAAGTTTATGTAAAAGATATAAAATTTAGAAATGTTTAGGGGTAGTAAAAATGAAATAGTTACTTTTAAAAAACTTTAAAATATTTATAAATGTCTTAATTTACTAGCCATATGTTATTTACATATTTAAATACTTCATTCACATTTCTGCTTATTTAAAATGCAAATATTTAATGACAAAGCTAAGAGAAGAATGTAAAATATTTAGTTTACGTTGAATAATTGATACATTTTATAGATTTATAGTATATTACAATAAACATTTTCTTGTTCCAAGTGCAATTTAATTTTGAACCCTGAGATATAGATATTTTAGAACCTGATATGAAATTATTTAAAAATATGTAAGAAGAACCTAAATTTTAAATAAAACTAAAACCCAAGATGAGGTTTAAGTTGATATAACAACCTGGTATTTTAGCAATTATAATTACTTATTATGTTGTCTAAAAAAGGACTCACACTCTGTGAAAAATCCATAGGTATTATGGTGCCCAATGTGACCTGTCCTTTTGTTCCTGTGGTTCTAGCACCTTATGTATGGTTACATAGTTGTATTTCGAAACCAACCTGATGACCTTGATTATAAGGTTTCTTTTGTTCCCACATCCTTTGGTTGGTTTTCAGGTTATAAAATCTATGTACAAATTATAATTAAATAAATGAATATCATAAATCTCGTATTTATTTAATTCACTGGATACTACTTTTAATTTTAAAAATGAAACAAATTTTAATCGCAAAATATATGTGCTGCTTTGTATTAAAGAATTTGCTCTTAATTGAAAAAGATCCATGATTTATCACTGAAATTAACAGAGAAAATTCCTAAAATCCTTTCATATGTTTGTTTTTAAAGCTGTTATTAGAATGTGCATGTTTACATGTAATAATAATAATTAAGTTCAAACTAATAAGATGAGTTTGTTGGATTTAATCTCTTGATATAAAAAAAATCCCACAGAGTTCTTTTTGAAGTCTCATGATTTCTGAATAAACCATCAATTTCTACCTCTTGGAAGGCAAAATTAATGTATATATTCAAATTTATAAATAATGGCTTTTACTGCTAAAAACAATAAATCATATATCAAAACAAAAAGTATTTAGAATACTTAAGTTTTGACTATAAGCTGCCGTTTGATAATGACATTGTATTTGTCCAATTACAAATTAAAAAATATTGAACATTAAAGACATAACTGTCAGCTTTATAAAGTTTAAAAGAAAAGATAAAACAATATTGAATTGATATATAAAGATATATTTTAATTAAAGGTAAAAATATTTTAAAATATAAATGGTATATATATTTTTATGAACAAAATATTGATAACAATTTTGTGGAGATTAGTGATATACTAGACAAAATATAAAAATAATGTTTATCTTAGTGAGGAATACCAAAAACAGATAATTTATGTTTATTGATCAATAAGACCTCAGTATAATGAATAAATAAATGATTTTTATAGATATACAAAAAGATTTAATGAAACAGATATTTTAAAGTTGTCATGAAATATTTTAATGTTAAGAATTGACAAAGATAAACGTATACTGGTAAACTTGAACATGAAGACAGAAATCAAGAGATGTAAACTTTGTAAAATTTTCAGAAGAAAAAAAAATCTCAAAAGAGAAGAAATATAGCAGCATGTAAATTAAAAGAGTTAATTATATTTTAATTAACAGAAATACATGTTTTAATGTTAAAAATGTTTAATAGTGTCAATAAATGAAATGAATTTAGTGAGCTAGAGAATATGCGATAATGTAAAACTCTATTTAAAAAGGCAATGCCAACAAATGCTGTCATTTTTAAAAAGAGAACATGAATAATTTAATTGAGATATTAATAATTAGAGCAAATTAATATGGTATAAAAGCTAAACAGTAATTGATTTGGGATGGGTAGAGGGGAGAGTGGATGAGTGTCTTATCATAAAGCACAATAACTTCTGGTAATTTCTTTTTGTAAAAAAAAAAAAAAATAAAATAAAAAAAAAATATAATGTTTAAAGAATTATACATCACTGATTGTTAATTTAATGTATTTATTTTTTTTTATATTGTCAAATTACTTTGTAATCCAGGTAGATAATACTGAAAAGTATATGATTGTAATAAGTTTTTCCTTTCTTTTGTTTATGTTATAATCAAATGATTATTTTTCTGGAAGAGGTCGCTAAAGTAAAAATATATATATATAGTTGGCTTTTAGTTTTCAAGGAAGGAACAGTGCTGAAATTTGGTAACTCAATTTTTTCATTTTATTTTGCAGAAATAAATGTAATCAAAGTAAAATTTTAATAATATAATGCGTAGCTAAATTTTTTTTTGATAAGATATCCTGATGTTCTTTGCCATCTACCTATTTAAAGACCTTTTATACTTAAAAATTTATTGTCTCGCGCTAAAGTTCAACAATGACAGAATTAACTAAGGGAATCACAAAAAGTGTTATTATGTCTAATTACGGAAGATAAATGATTTCCAAGTGAGAAATAATTATTTATTAACTTTATGTCCTTTATTGATATTTTCTTGGTATAGAAAAAAAAAAAAATAATTGAAAGAAATATTTTGAAACCAAGGAAAATCAACTAGAAACATTTTCGCGCTCTTTCTCAATATTGTCTGCCTTTATAAGTAATGTAGTTACATACGTTAAAATATGTTTTATTCACCAAGAATTGTCTGGAAATAATAATAATAATAATAAATAAGATTAAATTATGCACCTGTATATTTAAAAAACAAAAATATATAAAAAAATATATAAAGTTTCTCAGAGTAAATATAGGAAAAGTTATATAGGGGCATTCTTACGGAGAAGTTACCGTTAAAAAAAAAATTTATAATTCCTAAAGTATGAACAAAACCAAATATCTTAGTGACTTAATGATAAAAATAAACGATATATTATATTACACATCAGTTGGAGTTATTCAAAATTCCTATACATGTAAATCAGCTGCAGTTATTATCAGAATAATCTCGGGAAAATTGCGCATTTTCGTCCATAAGTAAGCTAGCTAATAAGTATACGTATTATCAATAAAAAAAAAAATATTGTGTATGTTATCGTCTATAGTCAAATATTCGTCTATGTTAGAAGTCTATTTTTTTTCTTGGATCCCAAAATTGTAGTAGTTTAATTCAAGTAAGAATTAATATTCAATTCTGCTATATGTTTCTTTACCTAAATTATTAAACGCACAAAATAAGAGAAAACTTTTATTTAAAGGAAATAATACCATGCGTTTGTTGTTTTTAAACTTGCTTCATGAAATACGACTGGATAAAGCTCTTCACCTGGATCAATTGCTCACCAGAAAACATTTTCTAATGAGAGAGTAGGCACTTGTTAATTAATGATTGTTTAAAACTAAGTTATAAATAATATGTATTTTTTTTTGTTATATCACATAGGTTAAAGTTTGTATGGTCAAGTGATATTTAATAGCCTTGTAATAACAAAGGTATGTTTTAATATAATTATTATAGGTTAAGTTGATATTTAACACGAAAAAAAAAAAATCTATAAAATATGTTTTAATTAGTACATACAATTGTAGGTAGAAATTTGTATGTTAGATACCTAAAAGAAAAATATTTAGATATTTAAGGGGTAAAATAAATATTGAAAATTATCAGAAGTAACTAAAAAAAAAAAATGCTATAACAAAATATTTCTTGTTAAAGTTTTGAAACGAATTTATACTGTATCAATTGAGGAATTTATTCCTAATTATTCTTAAATAACACATCCACTTTATGTAGTTTAAGATAGTATGCTACCAACTATTTTGAATGTTCCTTTATTAAAATCGAAATTATTATACTTTTATTCTATGATGTCCATTGATTTCAGATGTTGATCAAAGTATACACGGTAACATAAGTTTATTATAATCAGTGTATTTACTTATCCTGCCCAGATATAGCATTGGTATATGCTTAATATTCGCATAGGTAATAATTATAATGTATTTATTTTGTGGGATGAAAAATGATCTCCCCAAAAGCTTTGTTTTCCATGAGAGGAAGATTTTAAATATAATGTTCGGGTATGTTTATAGCCAAGTGATCGATTCTCATAGATAGGACGATCAAGAATTTATCTAGCATTTAGTATGCTTCATTCGTTTAAATCCCAGGAGAGGATTGTATTTGGTGTGTGTTCGTTGTATGCCCAAGTAAGAGGCAAGAAACCACCAAAATATTTTAATGTAGTAGATTACTTTATAAACCTTCGTGGTTATTCCATATTCCTCATGTGAAAATAAAGATAGCTCCACCATGGAAGGTGTTGATTATTGTGCTTAATTTTGAAAGTCGGGCAAGATAAAGGTTATATTGGAGGTGTTAGTTCCTCAAGATCCACTTTAGTATAAATAGTGCGTTAGTAACTAAGATCAATATCTGTATTGTGCTGCTAAATATTGCTAGTATTTGACAAGTAAATCAATGGAGAAAGTAATTAAAATTGCGTAATTTAAAACACTTATTTACTGAAGGAATATTCAAATGCAATATTTAATTCTGGTTAGTAATTAAATAATACTCATATTTAAAATTATACGTATGAATAAAATTTATATCATAACTTAAGTTAGCATTAAGTTAAATGTAAGATGGTAAGTGTAACTTCTGATTACTGGCCTATAATTAGAATAGGTTATCCCATTAAAGACCATAGATAAAGTAAATGTATTAGAAATAAATTTAATATTTTGCATATTGCATATGATTGGATTAATCATTTAAAAAAAAAAAAATAGTTAGTCAATAATTTTGAATAAAAGCTTCTACAAGGTTACCAAAATTTAATAAACAATGTATTGGTAATGAAATGTACTTTTAGTTAATCAATCCATATGATTGCATACAGGAGAAGTAGTAATCTCTAGTCCATAACCAAAAGAGTATACAGATTAATGTCAGTTATATTTTATATTTTTGTATTACTATGGGATTATTGAATAAATGTTCATATTTTTTTGTGATAATAATAAATTATAGTCTTGTTAAAATTTGTTGTAGATTCATTTTTTTTGTTTTTATATGCTAAATATAAGTGTTTGCACAATATTTGCAAAACCTTTTCTTGAGTCCGAAATCATTCCAAATTCTTAAAAACTTAAAATACCAGATAAATAAAGTTAAGCAGATCGGAATATGTCATTATATTTTAGTTTAATGATAATTATTTATGGAGTTGAAAACTTAAGACTAAACATCCACCTTTGTGTAAAGAAAAAAAAAAAAATGAATTTATTCCCAAACCATTAACTTTGGTTGCACATTATTCCATTCCCATTTAGTTAAATTGTCTAAGTAATAAATCTTAGTTATATTATTGTGTTGTCATGGATGATGGAAGGACACAAAAAGCACCCTTGTCTTTTTATTATTCTGACTGATATTCTAAAAAAAAAAAAAAAAGGGCTGTGTTATTCAAAATTATACGTCATTATTGAATAGAATTATCATCTCTTTAAATAATATAGCAGTTGATATGAGAGATGAAGACACATTGAATTTAAGTAAAAATAAATGTTTCCTATAGCCGACCAGAATGACAGTCATATGCGACAACACAATACTGCCGAGCATTTCCTTACATGAAACAAAGAACCCTGAGATTAATATTATTATAATTATTCTTTAAATTAATAAGTGATCAATTATTGTTGTTATTACAATCGTGGCATGGCTTAAGAGAATTGAATGTACAATTGTATTATATGAAAAGTATTTAGATCATATTGGAAAATTAATGGATATGTTGTTTTGTTTTGGTTGCCTTAGCAACAACCGGAAAAATTAGTGTCACGAGTGCAAATAAACTAATAAAAATATATTAAAATTAAATAAATAAATTTCTAAATACTGGGTTAAAAATGGCCGCCCAACTAAAGGGGCCTTCGATGGCTATAGCTGGCCACGAGGAATTTAGTAAACTTTTCTTGAAGTCAATATTAATATTGTTTGCACTTGAATGGATTAGTTATTCATTGATTAAAAATATTTGCCAATAATGAATTGTTTTAGCAACATATTATGTGAATATCTATTATATGATCTAATCTTTTGCCACTGAAAAATAAATAATTAAGTTGTCAGTTTAGGATGTTATGGTCTGTAGGCAATTCCATAAAACACTGTAATGATTTTATCATTTATTATGATCTGTTTGTCTGGTCTTGTGATTGGCACTTATGCTATATTACATAATATAATGAAATTTATATGGACTAAGAAGCATGTGAAAAAAAAAAAAGAAGAGCATATTTAGTAGTTAATGTTGGAGCTTTAGGGATATTAAATGTCAGAGCATAGTTTTTGGTGTAGGTTGTTTTTGGTAGGAGAGGCATGGAGGCAGGATGTCTTGTCAATAATTTCTTATCGATAAATTTATTAATAGTTCATTGCTAATATTTCAGTACTGTTAAATACTAAAAGAGTTAGAATTTTAATATGAGTGAAAACAAAGATAATCATAATATTTCTGAGGATTTGGGAGGATCCCAAGAGTTACAATCCCCTGATACACAGACTCCATATTTTAGTGTACAATTAAAAGAGGAAGGGGAAGATTTGGATATAGCTAACCCAGAAGAAGCCACAGTAATAAAGGAAAAACATGAAAATGAGCCAGATCAATTAATGAGAAATACATTGGAGGAATTCTTGAAAAAATTAGAAAAATCAAATAGTGAATTGAAAAGTCAGATACAAAACTCAAATAGTGAATTAAAACAATCAAATAGTGAATTGAAAAGTCAGATACAAAACTCAAATAGTGAATTAAAACAATCAAATAGTGAATTAAAAAGTCAGATCCAAAACTCAAATAGTAAATTAGAACAATCAAATAGTGAATTAAGAAGTCAGATACAAAATTTAAATATTAAATTAGAGAATCAAATGCAAGAGATCAAAGAGACATCTCAAAATCAAGTACAGGAGATAAAGGACTTAAGGGAAGATTTGAGAAATCATGTAGAAGAATCAAAATTGGCATCTGAAAAGCTGGAAATAAGAATAAGGAAAGAGATCGAAACAAATTCTGAAAGGGCAGAAAATATGATTGAGGCTATCCAGCAGGACTTTAAAAGTCAATATATTGTATTAAACAATGAAGTACAGGAAATAAGAAATTATCAAAAGGAAACAGTAGTATTCCAAATAGAAGTTCAGGATAGAGTTGAATCTATTAAGGGAGAATTAGACAGTGCTAGAAGTGAAGTTAGTAATTTGAAAGAGGAAGTTAAAAATATAACTCTAGCACCTGACAATGTAGTGAAATGATGTCAGAGCCAGATTACCAGATTAATAGCTAAACTAGAAACACAAGAGTTGACCCAATGTGAGATTAATCAAAATCTAGAAAGTGAGCTAAGTCAAGTTATGGGAAGAGTAGAAAATTTTAATGATATAATAAAGAGTAATGCACAGCTATTACATAATAATCTCCAAGATGAAATAGGGGAATTAATGAGTCAGTGTGAGAGTAAAGTCTATCAAAAGGTTAGAAGATAAATTCGGGATAGATAAAGATGAAACTATTAACCAATTGGAACAACAGATTAAACACTTAAATGTAGGCCTAAAAGATAGTTCAAAGAGAATAGACTGTGAATGGCAGAACTATAAGTTAGAATTAGAGAGTCGAATGCAAGCTATAGACTATAATAGGGATAATTTTACAAAAAGTAAAAAAGTTGTTCAAAGTAAAGGTTTATCTGAAACTCAAGTAAAGGAAACAAATAATGGTCATAATAACCAAGTAATATCTGAGTTACATACGGTAATTAATCCAGTAGAATCAATATACGATCCATTAAATGAGGCTAGAAGTAAAGTCATGCTAGAGCCAGAAAGTAATAGCTCCATGGCCTTAAAATTCTTAAAAATAAAATTTTTTAGAGGTGAATATCTGGAGAATCCACACGAGTATCTCCAGAATCTGGAGGAGTTATTCACCTTATGTCATTTATCTGAGATAGAAAAGATTGCTATTGCCGCTAACCATTTGTGTGCAGCATCTAAAAACTGGTGGCAATCATTATTTATTAAACCAGAAACATATGGAGACTTCAAATATCTTATGTTAGCCAGTTTTTGGGGGGAAGACCGCCAAGATAACCTGAGATATCAGATACTCAGGAAAGATATCAGGTAAATAAGGGTAGTTATACTCAGTTTTTCAGGAGTCAGGCCATCAAATTGAAAACCTTGACAGCTTATCCTTTATCTGAGACACAAATTGTGCAAATAATTCGCCATAATCTGCCGAGGCATATAGAGCAGATCTTGATTGCTGCTGACAGACATACCATAGAAGAGGTAGTAGAAATTTTAGATTCGTTAGAGACCAGCGATAGGAATATTGATAATAGAATTAGGGTAAATAGAGACACCCATCCGATGGTGAGTAATATCAATTTCGCAGATAGGTCACATATGGGAAGGAGGAAGTTAGTTAGAGGAAAAGGATATTATAGGACGAATCCCTATGGTAGACAGAATAGCCACCTCAGTAGGCCAACAGTTAAGAGTAGAATTCTGAATGAGAATCAGCCTTCTACTAGGGGTATCCCAACAATACCAAAGAAAAATATAAAAGGTAGTAAAAGTAGCGAGGCATTAAATTAAAAAGGACCTCGCAGGAACGTTCCTCACTTCGGGGCCCTATTTTTAAACATATGGGGAACAGCATGGTGTGGATTATCAATAATATAGACCTTGACATTGATTATTTGGAACCTGGCAAAATGTCTGAGCCACCTATCTTGTACAACTGTCCCATGATAAAGATTATCATTTCAGGAATTGTTGTCAACACCTTAATTGATTCAGGCAGTCAAGCTTCCTTGTTGTCTGAAGAAACTTACTTGAAAATTCAGTCAGCTGACCAATCTATTCCAATTTTACCAACTAAAGTGATTAGGGCAATACTTGCTAATGGAAAGAAGACTAAGTTATCTAATAGACAGGTTTTTATTACATTAGAAATTAATTTGTGCAAATTTGAGCATGTCTTTTTAATCATGCCAGGTTTGTTTCATGAAGCCATAATTGATTCGGATTTCATGACTCTAAATAATTGTTATATTAATTACAGAGATGAAACTTTTGGATGTAAAGAGGAGATTTGCCCTCTTATAGTCAATTGTAATAGATGAATCAATTGATGACCATACAGGAGACAACAGTTGAGGTAAATATTAAAGTTAAGTTGGATGGTTCATGTATTATTGGCACAGAATACTATAAACCATTTTTCCAGTTGTTGTTCCAGTATCGTTGTGTTTTCTCCAAAATACCTGGTATATTAAAAGGGTATGTCCATAGAATCAATTTGAAAGATAATGAGCCTTTCCAGCAGCGTACTTATCCTATTCCTTATCAATACCAGGAAGAGGTTCAACAGCAGATTAATAAGATGATTGACTGGCAAATAATTAAGCCCAGCCCTTCGTCTTTATGTGAATCCATTGGTAGTAGTCAAAAAGAAAGATGGATCCATTAGAGTCTGTCTGGATGCACGTACACTTAACCAGCATACTGTCCCAGAGCATGACATACCATCACCTATTCAGGAATTATTGACGAAGTTCAAAGGGAAGAGCATATTCTCCACATTTGATTTAACCGCCAGCTATTGGCAAATCCCACTCCACAAAAATGATCAAAAGTATACGGCATTCCGTTACCAGGGCCAATCTTATATTTTTCAAAGGATGCCCTTTGGTTTAATTAATAGTGGGGCTGGCCTTATCAGATGCTTGAATATGGTCTTTTCAAAAGAACTGAAAAATTTGTTAGTTATATATGTCGATGATATTGTCATTGCTTCGGAAAATTTAAATGATCATTTACAGCATCTTAGCATGTTTCTTTGTGAGTGTTCAGATAACAATATAAAAGTCAACTTAGAAAAATGTATTTTAATTGGCCAAGAAATCTCTTTTCTTGGTCATTTGGTTAGTGCTGAAGGGGTCAAACCTCACCCAGACAAAATTGCCGCCATTCAAAGGTTTCCCGTCCCTAAAACCAGAAAGCACTTGAGATCGTTTTTGGGACTGTGTAATTACTATCACAGGTTTTATAAAAAATTTTCATATGATACTATGCATTTATCTGTTTTATTAAAAAAGTGTGAAAAGTGGAGGTGGACCCAGGAACATACAAGGGAATTTCAAATTGTTAAAGATAACTTTTTAAAAACAGTAATTTTAGCCTATCCAGATTTAAATAAAGAGTTCTATTTGCAAACCGACAGTAGTGGGTTCAGTTTAGGGGTGATTCTATACCAATTTAATGAGAATAAGGAACCTAGAGTCTTACATTTCTTAAGCCGACATTTAAGGGGAGCGGAACTTAACTATACCACCACAGAAAAAGAGGCATTAGCTGTTGTGTGGGGATTTCAAAAGCTTAGACAGCTTTTGTTGGGATCAAAAATTATAGTATTAACTGATCATCGTAGTTTAGAGTTTCTCAACAAGAGTTACCTTAATAATGAAAGATTAATCCGATGGAGCCTCTATCTCCAACAGTATCAGTATGAAATCATATATTGTTCAGGACAGGATAATGTCATTGCAGATATTCTTAGCCGCAATCCTGTTTCTGTTAATTATCAGAACCCCAGTACTGAAAATATAATTATTTGTAATATGTCTAGTTTGTTAGAGGAAGAAATAGTTAGAGATTATACAAATTTAGAATTACTGCAAGCACAGGATGCTAGGCTGGAGAGAATAGTTCACTTCTTATCAGATCCAGCTAAACTAGGTCAGAAAAGTAGATACGCTGATAGAATTAAAGAGGGGTATAGGTTTAAAGATAGAATTTTAATGAAGAAATTAAAAAGGGGAGATGAAAATTCTTGGAGAGTGATTATTCCTTTATGTTTAGTCAATAAACTCATAGATTATGTTCACACCCAATATGGACACTATGGAATTCAGAAAATTGAACCTATTATTAAGAAGCATTTTTATTTTCATAAGATGTCTGAATCCATTGCCCGTAGACTTAGGGAATGCAAGATTTGTTTAAAAACTAAGTTTCAAAATAAATCGTATGTGGGAACACTTCAACCCATACTGCCCAGTCAGCCCAATGAATTATTGGCACTGGACTTTTATGGACCACTTCCACCTTTCAACCGTCAAAAATTTATTCTTGTGATGTATGACGTTTTTACCAAATATGTCTCTGCTTACCCAGTTCCAAAAACAGATGCTAAAAATGTTATTAAGTGCTTGGAAACTTATCAAATTCCATTAATAGGAAAACCAGCTTCAATACTTACCGACCACACTACTGCATTCATTTCTGGTACATGGAAAAAGTGGGATAAGAAGCAAAATATTCAACATATCATGTGCTCGATTAGAAATCCCCAATCCAATCCAAGTGAAAGAATCATGCGTGAGATAAATAGGTTGTTCCGAGTATATATAGAACGGGATCACAAACAGTGGGTCAATAAGTTGCCACAGGTGATTAATTATATAAATATAACTATTAATGAGTCTACTAGGATGTCTCCAATTCGGCTGCACTTTGGTAGACCTGAACCTTTACTAATCAAAACACCGTTACCCGTAATAGTGGAAAATATTAATGTGGAACATGACCAAGCACAGGCCAGAATTAACCTTAAAAAGATGGGTGATAAACGCACTCGTTATTCCAAAACCAGTCCACATCCTTTTAAAGTCCATGATTTTGTTTTAATTAGAACTCCCCATGTGAGTAATCTCCGGAAGCATATGTTTAGAAAATTCATGTATCTTTATGAAGGCCCTTATGAAATTGTAAAACAAGTGGGTGAGAATGCCTTTTTAGTCTCAACCCCTGATGGAACAAGAGGTACCTATAATGCCCGAAGCTTACTACCATATCCCAAGCAAAATTAAATCCTTTAAACTGTATTTATTGACATAAGAAAGAAGTAGGATATAAACTTAGTAATACCATAAGAAGTGTTAAAAAAATGCATATATTATTTTATTTTTTATTTATTATAATGGTGGGAGAATTGTAACCTAGTGTTATTGACACTTGGTTTACTTGGCATTATTTCTGCAGGAAAACAATGCTATTCTTTAAAGAAATAAAAAGATAAAATAACAATAGTAATAATTGATTAATAAAGTATGCTATTCACTCACTTTGGCATGTTTTGGGTGAATAACTAATAGATTTAATAACTCAATGTCATTTTTAAAAAGAGAACATGAATAATTTAATTGAGATATTAATAATTAGAGCAAATTAATATGGTATAAAAGCTAAACAGTAATTGATTTTGGATGGGTAGAGGGGAGAGTGGATGAGTGTCTTATCATAAAGCACAATAACTTCTGGTAATTTCTTTTTGTAAAAAAAAATAAAAAAAAATAAAAAAAAATATAATGTTTAAAGAATTATACATCACTGATTGTTAATTTAATGTATTTTTTTTTTTTTTATTGTCAAATTACTTTGTAATCCAGGTAGATAATACTGAAAAGTATATGATTGTAATAAGTTTTTCCTTTCTTTTGTTTATGTTATAATCAAATGATTATTTTTCTGGAAGAGGTCGCTAAAGTAAAAATATATATATATAGTTGGCTTTTAGTTTTCAAGGAAGGAACAGTGCTGAAATTTGGTAACTCAATTTTTTCATTTTATTTTGCAGAAATAAATGTAATCAAAGTAAAATTTTAATAATATAATGCGTAGCTAAATTTTTTTTTGATAAGATATCCTGATGTTCTTTGCCATCTACCTATTTAAAGACCTTTTATACTTAAAAATTTATTGTCTCGCGCTAAAGTTCAACAATGACAGAATTAACTAAGGGAATCACAAAAAGTGTTATGTCTAAATTACGGAAGATAAATGATTTCCAAGTGAGAAATAATTATTTATTAACTTTATGTCCTTTATTGATATTTTCTTGGTATAGAAAAAAAAAAAAAATAATTGAAAGAAATATTTTGAAACCAAGGAAAATCAACTAGAAACATTTTCGCGCTCTTTCTCAATATTGTCTGCCTTTACAAGTAATGTAGTTACATACGTTAAAATAAGTTTTATTCACCAAGAATTGTCTGGAAATAATAATAATAATAATAAATAAGATTAAATTATGCACCTGTATATTTAAAAAACAAAAATATATAAAAAAATATATAAACTTTCTCAGAGTAAATATAGGAAAAGTTATATAGGGGCATTCTTACGGAGAAGTTACCGTTAAAAAAAAAATTTATAATTCCTAAAGTATGAACAAAACCAAATATCTTAGTGACTTAATGATAAAAATAAACGATATATTATATTACACATCAGTTGGAGTTATTCAAAATTCCTATACATGTAAATCAGCTGCAGTTATTATCAGAATAATCTCGGGAAAATTGCGCATTTTCGTCCATAAGTAAGCTAGCTAATAAGTATACGTATTATCAATAAAAAAAAAATATTGTGTATGTTATCGTCTATAGTCAAATATTCGTCTATGTTAGAAGTCTATTTTTTTCCTTGGATCCCAAAATTGTAGTAGTTTAATTCAAGTAAGAATTAATCTTCAATTCTGCTATATGTTTCTTTACCTAAATTATTAAACGCACAAAATAAGAGAAAACTTTTATTTAAAGGAAATAATACCATGCGTTTGTTGTTTTTAAACTTGCTTCATGAAATACGACTGGATAAAGCTCTTCACCTGGATCAATTGCTCACCAGAAAACATTTTCTAATGAGAGAGTAGGCACTTGTTAATTAATGATTGTTTAAAACTAAGTTATAAATAATATGTATTTTTTTTTGTTATATCACATAGGTTAAAGTTTGTATGGTCAAGTGATATTTAATAGCCTTGTAATAACAAAGGTATGTTTTAATATAATTATTATAGGTTAAGTTGATATTTAACACGAAAAAAAAAAATCTATAAAATATGTTTTAATTAGTACATACAATTGTAGGTAGAAATTTGTATGTTAGATACGTAAAAGAAAAATATTTAGATATTTAAGGGGTAAAATAAATATTGAAAATTATCAGAAGTAACTAAAAAAAAAAAAAAATGCTATAACAAAATATTTCTTGTTAAAGTTTTGAAACGAATTTATACTGTATTAATTGAGGAATTTATTCCTAATTATTCTTAAATAACACATCCACTTTATGTAGTTTAAGATAGTATGCTACCAACTATTTTGAATGTTCCTTTATTAAAATCGAAATTATTATACTTTTATTCTATGATGTCCATTGATTTCAGATGTTGATCAAAGTATACACGGTAACATAAGTTTATTATAATCAGTGTATTTACTTATCCTGCCCAGATATAGCATTGGTATATGCTTAATATTCGCATAGGTAATAATTATAATGTATTTATTTTGTGGGATGAAAAATGATCTCCCCAAAAGCTTTGTTTTCCATGAGAGGAAGATTTTAAATATAATGTTCGGGTATGTTTATAGCCAAGTGATCGATTCTCATAGATAGGACGATCAAGAATTTATCTAGCATTTAGTAGGCTTCATTCGTTTAAATCCCAGGAGAGGATTGTATTTGGTGTGTGTTCATTGTATGCCCAAGTAAGAGGCAAAAAACCACCAAAATATTTTAATGTAGTAGATTACTTTACAAACCTTCGTGGTTATTCCATATTCCTCATGTGAAAATAAAGATAGCTCCACCATGGAAGGTGTTGATTATTGTGCTTAATTTTGAAAGTCGGGCAAGATAAAGGTTATATTGGAGGTGTTAGTTCCTCAAGATCCACTTTAGTATAAATAGTGCGTTAGTAACTAAGATCAATATCTGTATTGTGCTGCTAAATATTGCTAGTATTTGACAAGTAAATCAATGGAGAAAGTAATTAAAATTGCGTAATTTAAAATGCTTATTTACTGAAGGAATATTCAAATGCAATATTTAATTCTGGTTAGTAATTAAATAATACTCATATTTAAAATTATACGTATGAATAAAATTTATATCATAACTTAAGTTAGCATTAAGTTAAATGTAAGATGGTAAGTGTAACTTCTGATTACTGGCCTATAATTAGAATAGGTTATCCCATTAAAGACCATAGATAAAGTAAATGTATTAGAAATAAATTTAATATTTTGCGTATTGCATATGATTGGATTAATCATTTAAAAAAAAAAAAAAATAGTTAGTCAATAATTTTGAATAAAAGCTTCTACAAGGTTACCAAAATTTAATAAACAATGTATTGGTAATGAAATGTACTTTTAGTTAATCAATCCATATGATTGCATACAGGAGAAGTAGTAATCTCTAGTCCATAACCAAAAGAGTATACAGATTAATGTCAGTTATATTTTATATTTTTGTATTACTATGGGATTATTGAATAAATGTTCATATTTTTTGTGATAATAATAAATTATAGTCTTGTTAAAATTTGTTGTAGATTCATTTTTTTTGTTTTTATATGCTAAATATAAGTGTTTGCACAATATTTTCAAAACCTATTCTTGAGTCCGAAATCATTCCAAATTCTTAAAAACTTAAAATACCAGATAAATAAAGTTAAGCAGATCGGAATATGTCATTATATTTTAGTTTAATGATAATTATTTATGGAGTTGAAAACTTAAGACTAAACATCCACCTTTGTATAAAGAAAAAAAAAAAAAATGAATTTATTCCCAAACCATTAACTTTGGTTGCACATTATTCCATTCCCATTTAGTTAAATTGTCTAAGTAATAAATCTTAGTTATATTATTGTGTTGTCATGGATGATGGAAGGACACAAAAAGCACCCTTGTCTTTTTATTATTCTGACTGATATTCTAAAAAAAAAAAAAAAAAAAGGGCTGTGTTATTCAAAATTATACGTCATTATTGAATAGAATTATCATCTCTTTAAATAATATAGCAGTTGATATGAGAGATGAAGACACATTGAATTTAAGTAAAAATAAATGTTTCCTATAGCCGACCAGAATGACAGTCATATGCGACAACACAATACTGCCGAGCATTTCCTTACATGAAACAAAGAACCCTGAGATTAATATTATTATAATTATTTTTTAAATTAATAAGTGATCAATTATTGTTGTTATTACAATCGTGGCATGGCTTAAGAGAATTGAATGTACAATTGTATTATATGAAAAGTATTTAGATCATATTGGAAAATTAATGGATATGTTGTTTTGTTTTGGTTGCCTTAGCAACAACCGGAAAAATTAGTGTCACAAGTGCAAATAAACTAATAAAAATATATTAAAATTAAATAAATAAATTTCTAAATACTGGGTTAGAATATATATATGTTGTAAAGATTGAAATAGTCCAACCCCCCTTATTCTCCATTATTATAAAAAAAAATGTTTATAAAATATTTCATGCATCAAGTTATATTTATCATTACGAGTATCCCCATTTTGACATTTATAAAAGTAATCTTTTATTTGAGAGTAGTGAAGAGGCAACAGTAACAATAATAAAAAAGGGATGAAAATATGTGAATTAATAATAACAAAAATTAGAAACATATGTGTGTATTGTTAGTTATTTACATTTAAATTTTCAGATATACATAATCATTCTAAAATATTAGAGTATAATCACTTATACCATTGTTATTGTTTATCTCAACAATAAAAGGTTTGAAAATGTATGCAACTCATGAAAAGATATATATGGGGGAAAAGGAGAAGGAATAAAAAATATTTTCTTTTTGATCTGTCAAGGTCAGTGAAAGAAAGTTTATAGAAAACTTTTACCTTATTAATGTTGATCTTACCAACAACCAGATATATTTCCATTTACATCTTGCATAATTGACAAGATGCAAACATCTATGGATTTTTCCATTCTCTCATCTTTATGTTCCATCTTACATCAATAGAACACTATGAATATAGGCATGCATAACTAAAAAAGGAAATCATATATTTAATCAACTCAATCCAACATGGAGAAGAAAGACCGATATTTAAAATCTGCGAAGCAATTGTGGAAAAGGAAAATATTACTGCTAATCATCTTAATCATATAGTCATTCAGAAAAAATGATATTTAAGAAAAATAATAATAAGGAACCATTCTAAATTCAAGCATCTTTGTTAACTGCTACAGGAAACAATAATCTAAATATTGAATTGAGGAAAAGGAATTGTCAAATAAAAAAATGTTTGCTCTTGACAAACAACAATATAAAATTAAATAAAAAGAAAATGAAAATCCATATATAGACAATTTGTAAACATGGTTGATCAATCATAATTTAATTAACCAAAGTATAAACGAGTTTCTAACCGTTTATTGTCTTGCGATATAATTTATGAATTTTATGCCGACAGATAGGCAGAACCATAGGTTAGGTAGCTATTGTTGTTGTTGTTGATGATGATGATAATAATAATGCACACACATCAATTTATTATTGTAGATAATTTGTATTACTATTTCTTAGCATATCTTAAAATGAAGACTGTCATTTTTTTTCTGTACATTTCCTTTTCTCTTTTATTGTTAATCCAAATTTGTTATATAAGTGTTATTATTCATAACTGTGCATTATTTGAGTACATAATAGATTGTCTTTATTTTAAACCGATGCACGTGATAAACTATTAAATAATAAATATTTCCACCTGTTTTATGACTTCATTTAAAGCTTAAGTAAAGAAGTGGTCATTACTATCTTATTGTTATTTTCATTTTATTTTTGCCTCTCTCCTATGTCACAATAAAAGATGAAGCAAATACTTTATTTAAAATTTAACTGTGTTTGATCTTTTTTGTGTCACATTACATCATAGTTGCACTTTGGGTCATGACACAGTATATGAGTTTAGTAACAAACCGGTATTTTACCCTGAGAATGTTTAAATGATTTATGATCATTTGTTTAAGATTTGGAGATACCCATGACCCATAACTATAAGTATACAATAACAAATTAAGACCACATACACGTATAGATAGCTATATCATGAATATAGTCTAGATTCAATCGAAGGTATCCTTTGTTGTGGAATATAGAGTGAACAAATGACCTTGAGTCTTAGTTAGGTTCATCTAATGATACATTAATACAAGGGCTAGCATAAGCACATATTATTTATAATTGATCTTAGCAGCGAAATAAGCAGATTTAAAGGAATCTGCTAACCAATTCCATATGGTTACAAATTGGTGCCGCAATTCACAGAGCTTATTGAATAAGACAAACCTTGCTCACTTTCATAGATTACAATATATATATATATATGTAGTGTGAGCCAAAAGTAGATGGACAGTAGGTAGAATTGAGTTTGTATATGTAATATAATTAATGTATATATAATTTCAAAATAAATGTTATCATTTACTGTCTATCTACTTTTAGTTCACCCTGTGTATATATATAAATGAATAGATCTATATATGTATGTTTGTGCTTATGTATTTAATGTACAATATTAATTATTCACAAGTCTTTTTCTATTTTTTTTTCCATCACTTGATTTCTCTGTCTGCTTAACTAAATCATAAAAACTGAAAGTAATAAAATAAAGACAGTTGAAATCCATTATAAAAAATTTAAATAGATTTAGTTATAAATGCATTTTTTTTTTCATTTATTATATGTATTAATCTTGGTCTTATTTGTATCTTCTTTAACCAGATCTCATAGGTAAGGAGGAAAAATCAATTAAGATAAAGTGCAATTAAAATAAATTAGATTAAATCAAACTAAAGGATTTAGTTAAAAAAAACAGATGGTTGTTATAAATTCTTAAATAATCATTTTAAAATTGAAGGTAAAAATAGCTTTGTGTGAACACAAACAGAACTGATACCAGTTCATCCCATCCATCAATAGACAATTTGCAAAAAAAAACTTCTAACAAAGCCATAATGTTCAATAAATGGCTTAACTTTTGTTACAAAAAACATTTGTCTGAATACAAGCAAAAATAAAAAAGGTTAAAAACAAATTGAATATTTATAAAGATAACACTTCCATGAAAGTGTTTTTTAATAGCACTTTCCAAACATTAAGGCAAGATATGACATTTATTACTGTTAGCTAGTAACAAAATTACAAATAATTTAGACTTAAATTTAAAAATAAATCCTACATATAACCGATCAGAAAATTCGTGTAATCCTATGTATGTGTGCATATAAAAAAATAAAACAATAGCCTTAAAATAGTTGACTATAGAGCAAAGGTATTTCCAACAGCTCCTCATAAAGAAATGGGGAATAAGGCAGTAATTACTAGGTTTAACAATTTCAGACCAGTGAGGATTTGCAACTTTTTCTATTTTTGTTTTACTCATTAGCTAAGATTAGGTAAATACCCTTTTACCGATCAATATTGGATCGTTAACTGGGCAGGTTATATGAAAAAAAAAAAAGACTTAATTAAGCCTAATTCAATTTTACTTGGTCTCAGATTTGAACTTAAACCGTAAGGTGTGGCTAGTGATTGTGCTAACATTGCTCCATGGATTCTTGATATTTGTAAATATATATATACACAAACACAATTTAATTAAAGAAAGATATGTGCTCAAAGGCATTAGAATTAAAAAACATTAATATTTAAAACTATTAAAAAGGTTTTCTTGGAGGTTTGTGATGATGGTATTTTAGTTGAATTTATATATTAGACTATTTCCGTAATCTAATATTAGTATTAAAAGTCTTTAGAAAAAATTAATTTTAGTTATATATTCCAAATACATTCAACTGTTAGTATAGCCTTCATTAACAGTTGAATGTATTTGGAATATTTAAATAAAGTTAAAATTTTCTGAAGATATTCAGTATTTATATTAGATGATTCATGCTCTCAGATCTAATGCTTCACCTTCACCTATTTATATAGAAAGTAGGTTGAAGTAAGAAGGGGTTCCCCTCTTTTCTTCCAATGTGTAAGCTTGTTGTTAAGACCTGTAGAGGTCCTACCTTCGCATTTTCAACCACATATGCTTTAAGGTTATTGCCTTAGTAAATATAACTATTAAAAAAGTAATCTGTACTTTGATTTTTAACAAAATTTATATATATATACTTTTCATATAATGTAAAAAGAGATATTTTATAAACCTTACATATAAAAAGAGAATAAAACAGTCATAAACTGTTTTACTGCAGGACAATGGTTTTATATGCACATATACTTTTTAGTTAATAAATAACTAGATATTATTTTTTTGATCGATAAGTGTTTAGCTAGTTGGCTTGCTAAGGAGCTATCTACTGAAAATATCCTAAGCTTGCTTAAAATTTTCAGTTGTCCAAACAAATTTACATTTAATCCTATGAAACATGCTTGACATTTCATAATGAAATAAAAAATTAATGGTAAGGACGAATAGGTTATGTTAGGTTAGTCAAATAATATCAAATCTATTGATTACTCAAGCTTACACAAGATGGCAAAACTGAAATAGGAGAAAAAAAACATAAATGATTATAGGGGATATGAACAGCTTTTGAAAATTTTTTGTCAGAGTGAATTTAAGCATTGGAAATTTATCACATATTTATAAGGGGCAATACACATTGTCTAGAAATAATATATTTTACACAATATATTAAGTATTAGTAGTGAGAAAGGAATGAATAAAGTAGGAAAAATTAAAGTGTTTGATAATGAAAAGAGAGTACGTAATAGTGATCATAGTTTATTTATACATCTGCGTCTCATTTTACGCGATAGATAGGTTCCTCAGAAAACACGCGCAAACGAAATCGCACAAAAATAGACGTAATTTACATTGAAAAAGGGAGGATGCGGTCTGTGATTTTTCAAAATTTGCGTAAAAGCAAAAGCACCAACGTAAAATTACTTTAAAATTCGTGCACAAAAAAAAATAAGGAAATAAAATATGACTAATAAAAAATTTCAAATTTAAAAAAAATTGATACAAGACAAACTATTTTTAACTATAATATTTAATTTTAGTCAAAATAATATATTTTTATGCATAATTTACAGTACAGTAATTTACATTTTTTTATACATGTTTTAATTATTATTGCTATTTGCCGAAAAATACGTTCATTTGTAAACTGGTAAAAAATCAAATTTTTCACAAGAGAAAATACAACTAACACCAACTTCACACTCATGTTGTATCAATGGTTTTCTGGTGACAATGTAATTAGTAATTAATCTTTGAGACAATGATTTTATTAATTGTTTATGAAGCTCACGATATCCAGACATACAACCATTTAGCTCTCGTTGGAATTTAAGAGCACGTTAATGATTAGTGTCATTAATAAGAAAATAATAATTGATTACGTTCTTTTTTAAAAAGCAAAAACAGAATGTGATTTAAAATGCAAAATTAACATGCACAATGTTTGAACAAATTTACATTATAATCTTGTAAAATTTAATGTGTGTATACATAAAATGTGGAAATCATGATTTTAATTTCATTATTGCATAAAATCTTACTATTATAAAGCACTGAAAATATTGAAATTAAGATGAAAGTTGAATTCCAATAATGTGCTATTACTTTCAATATAACGTAATTGCACGAAATTTATTATTTAAAGTAATAGCGCATTATCGGAGATCGACTTCCGGTGAAACATGAATCGCGTAACTTCAAAATCGTGTTAAATAAGTCCGCATAAAAAGAGACCCGGGTGTAATAGAAATTGTTAATAATGTGATGGAAAATAGTAATAAAAGTAGAAAGAATAGTGAAAGATGCGAATGGAGAATGAATGATAAGAATATGTTAGAAGAACATGAAATTAAAGTAGAAGAAATCATGGAAGATTTGTTGGGAGTGAATATAAAGACTGGTGTGATGAAGTAGAAAAAGTGGCAAATAAGCTTTTAGATGAGAATATTCAGTAGAATAAAAGTAATAGAAAAGTGAGAATTAGTAAAAGTGTAAAAGAGAGAGGAAAAGCATGCAGAGAATATAAATGTGCTATTAAAATAAAAGAAGGTGAAAAAGATGTTAATATTAAATGGGGAAAACTATTTTAAAAAAAGCAGTTGGCTAAAATAGATAATTGTAGAGAGTAAATGAAATTAAATAGTAAATTATTGGAGGATATTAATAAAAGTGGAAGAGATGGGAATAAAAAAATTTGGAAATATATTAAAAGAAGGAATGTAGGGGAGAGAGAAATAGCATAGCTAAATGATGAGGAAAAAGAGTATAACTCTAGACATGAATTAGAGACAATCGTAAATGAGTATTAATGATAGAAAAGAAGTTAGATGTGAAGGACAAAGTGATAGTGAACATAAAAAGCACTTAGCAATGGAAATATTAGGTTAACAGAAAATGAATTGAATGAGGCAGGAAAGAAGTTGAAAAGTAAAAGGGCAAGATGTTTGGATGTATGGGCAGCAGAGTCAATGATGAAGTTGGAAAATAGGGCAAAATTAAATTTATTATCATGTTTTAATAAGATGGCATAGAAGACAGGATTTCCAAATAGTTGGAATAATACAAGAGTAAAGCTATTATTTAAAGGAAAGTGTAAGGACTATAGAAAGTTAAACAATTATATAGTGTTAGCAGTAACATCAGTGTTATATAAAGTTTTTGTTTATATGGTGGCTGGAAGGGTTACAAAATGGATGGAAGAAAATAATATAGTGGGAGAAATGCAAAAAGATTTTCGATTGGATAGGCATATAGAAGATAGTTTATTTGTAGTTACACAATTTATAGATATGGTAGGAATACAGCTTAGACAGTTATATATGGTTTTATAGATATAGAGAAGGCATATGACTAAGTTTGGCAAAGTGATTGTACAAAAATAATTACTATACATATCAATTAAGAAATATAGAATCAGTTAGAGTTAAAAATGAGGTGGTACTAAAGCAAGAATGCCCCATGTTACTTATTTTATTTTTGTCATATTTGAGAGAAATGGAGAAAGCAATAGAAAGACTAGGAAGAGGGGTAGAGATATCATTAATAGATGGCAAGGGAGTTTATACATTATCAGATATTTTATTTGCTGATGATATCTTCTTGTGTACAGAAAGTAGGGAAGATATGGAAATTATACTGAAGACATGCATAAGGGTTGGTAATGAGATGGGGATCAAATTTAGTGAAGAAAAATTAAAAATAATGATGTAAATGCTGGGGAAAGAAAAGAGAAAGAATGTTTATTGGAGGATATAAAGTTAAATGTGGTGAATAGGTATAACTATTTAGGAATTATTTTAAATAATCAGAGAAATGTTTGAATGAATAGGAAAAAAAATTGATAAATGAAGAAAAGAAAGGATTGGTACAGAAATTAACAGTGTTTTTATATAATAAATATGATATAGCAAGAATTGTAAGGAAGGGAGTGGCTATAGCAAGGTTAACTTATAGTAACAATGCAGTATGTGTTAGTAAAGGGGGTTAGATTTCTTAGAAAAAGTACAAAGAGAAGTAAGAAGACATGCATTAGATGCAGATGTGTGGGTGGCAAAGGAAGCAATTCAAAAAGAAATGGGATAGTCAAGTTTTTATATGAGAGATGCAATAAGTAAAATGAAAATGTTCAGTAGATAGCATAGCCAAAATAATATTTAATTGGGTTACAAGTAAAGGGCAGGCAACAAGATGAGCAAGAAAGATAGTACAGTATGCAGAAGATTTGGATAAAGACTTTATATCAGTATACTTGTACAAGAAGTGGGATGAAGAGATGGAGAACTAGTACAAAGAATAAAAAGTTTAAATATATATAGAAGTAAACAGAATATTGGGTATGAATTAATTTACAATAATAGCAAGAAAATTAGTTTACTGTTTAAGGCTCAAATAGGATTGTTAGCAACAAGGGAATATACTTATAATTGGAGAAATGAGTGATTTAGTCTTCAAGTTGTACAAACAAGGTATGGAAAAATATTAGACATCTGTTAATTGAATGTAAATTCTTACAAGAAGAAAGGGTACAAATAATAAAGTTGTGGGAGAATAAATATAAACCAAAGTGATTATACAGGAAGTGGGATCTTGTTTTTTATGCTGGATTTGGAAAAGTTAAGAGAATCTACATATAAAGATTACAGAGTGGACAAAGATGATTTTGTGGAAATGGGATGGAGCAGGATAGAGAAGAATATGGGAAACCTTAGGGTGGGGAATAAAAAGGGAAGGGAAGGTGGCATAGTGATTAAGAGATTCATGACTTTAAGAAAAGAGAAACCATAGCACATATCAAATTAGCTTAAATATATTTATATAAATATATTGGTTTGTTTTTTAATGTATTATTATGATATCAATTTATACAAAATTCTCAATACCTGTAAGCAACAATTGTAAAGAAAATATTAATTTTTGGATTTCATTAAACTTAATCAGTAAATTATTTTTTTTCTAATTTTTTAAAATTATTTTTGTTTGTTCTTAGTATTTTGCCTTCAGTGCAAATTATTTTTAAAATAGTTGATAAATTTTTAGTTTATCTTTTAGGTGTATTGAGATTATTTGCAATTGTTCTCCTGACTCTTTTTAATTAAGGGACCTAATACATAAATTCAAATGTTTTCAGGAATAAAATATGATTGTTTACACTTATTTGATGGGATTTTCATGTGTATTGTTTAAAATGATCCTCATTAAGTAGTCAAATATTTGAAAAAAAAACATTGATCTGAATCATTTTCTAGTTGTGCTTTGTGAGCATGACCAAAAACTTTTCTATCAAAGTACTACTGGCTTATGATATGAACTACTTATTCATTCTGTGAATAATCTTGCATGTGTCACAAAAAAGAAAAAGAATCAATCTGTTAATAATTTTTATTCGTCATTCATTAGACTTAAGTCATTTTTACCAAAGTTGTGAAGATGATAAGTTTAGTATTTATCAATTAAATGGTAGTACATGGATATCTATGTATATTGAACAATGTTAAGATATGTATAAGAGATTGTGATCTAGGCCAACTGTTGAATGCTAGTTTAGCACAAAATGTGCATCTTGGGGGATTATAGATCTTTTAACATCTTTGGTCACATGTTTATGTTACAAGGTCATATGTTTGTGTTACAAGATGTTAAAAGTTAATAAAAACCAGTCCTTACCTTGTGTGAGTGGTTTAGTAAAATTCACACTACAGGAATTCATCTTTTATCTTGATCATTCATTTTATATTTGAAATAATTTTCAAACCATTTTTTGTTAATGTTATGAAATTATATTTCAGAAATTTGTTAGCTCACATCCATAGCAAAAAAAAAAAAATCAGGATAATTAGGAAGCATTAACATAAAATAAATAAAAATATTATTTAAATAATCAATAAATATAGTATAACTCACAATGTGACAGAAATGATGATGCTCTGCACACAAAAACATTATTTAACCTGAACAATATTCTGCTCCAATTAATTTTATCCTGCTATCTTTATCAGAATTTTGTTATTAATTTTTTTTATCTTATGAGATTGCTAAATAATTAATATATAAACAAAGCATCATAAAAGGTTAATTTACTGATCAGATGTTATCTCTTGATGGCGATATTTTTTTAAAAAATAATTGATATATATATATATTGAAGATTTTCATGGATAAAATATGTGTACATATATTATGGACAAATTTAAAATATATGTTCATCCACACCCACACACATATATATACAAACTCCAAATTTATTTGAAGTTTACTTTTGTTTAGATATAAATTATAAAATAAATTGTGCTTTTTACTTATAATGGTTATGTTGATATGAATATCCTCCAAAATAAATATAATATTGTGAGTCCAAATAGATTCATTGCTGATAAACAGATAATAATAAACACTTGATTGTCTTCTTTATATAGAAATATAAAAAAAGAATCTAGAAAATGTATAAAATTAAAATTGATTGGGTTACGTAGTTTACTTAAAATATTTAAGATAAAAGTAAAAGATTAAAGCAAAATACTATCAAGAAGTGAAGTTGTTCATAAAGATGGAATGAATTTGTGAAAAATACTAAATAAGAATAATACTCGTATAAACTTTCATTGATGCAGAGATGTGGGTACCTTTCCTATGGTGAAGCCCAAGGTCATTAATCGTCATGTAGCATCTATCAAGAGAGTGTGGGTGATTGTTCAGTCTACATGTGTAGTGGCAGTAAATAATGATAACATATTTCTTAATTTGATTATTTACATGTTTCAATTTATTGATTACATGGTATAGATTGTATACACTTTTTACTACATATAACCAAGATTTGTAATTAATTATTCCCATTTACATCTTGCAACATTGTACATTCTTAATAAAATTATTGAGACATAAAATGTTCACTCAGACTTTTGAGATGGATGCCAAAGTGAGAATTTTGGTCAAGCATCTTCCACTGATGATAGCTAATATTCTTTCTAAAAGAAGTATTTGTTAAAAACACACACACACACACATATAAAAAAACTTTGAAAGAGAGAATAGTTTGTAAGCAAGTTTTGGATAGCTATTTTTTTATCAAATATAAAAAAATATTTATTTAGTAAAAAAAGATCTAGACAAAGATGTATAAAACTATATGTTAGTCTTTATTTTTGATCATTCTCATGATAAACAGTGACTAAAATCTCCAATGAATATTATATTACTTTCAACATTTGAAAATACAAATAGGAATAAAAAATATTTAACAATTAAAAAATAATAATTTATTGTCAAAGATTCTGAAAAATTGTGAAAGAATTGTAATGCAAAAATATGTACTAATATTCAGTAAAGAAAATGGGTAAATTTTGGATGTGATATTTTTATGTTTATAATTGTGTGCGTGCATATACGTATATCATTAAATAATTATAGGCTACTTGTTGATGCGTCACTTGCAGAATATAGCAGAATCTGCACAAAATATATATAAATTAAAATGATGCCAATAGAAGAGTTATTGATGTCAATCAAACTGAAATCAATCCAGGGATCTTACACTCTAGAGTAATTGACACTCCACCAGTGCACTAAAACACTTAAGGTATAGGTGGTAATCAAATCATGTATCCAAACTTCTATCTATATTTTCTTAATATACTTCTACAGTAAGTACAGACTATATTTTTCTATTATCACCAATTTAAAAAAAAACACTCTTCTAAGATATAATTATGTTATTTTCAAATAATCACTTCACTTAATGAAGGCTACAGATGATGTTTAATCTTAATTATCATAAGTTTGGTCATAAGTAAGTAAACATTAAAAATAATTTATACCCTTAACTAAATATTAGAAATGAGGCAACTAAACAAAAAAGAATGACATGGGACTTGAAATTAACTTTAAATAACTTTAACAATTTTATTAAATAACATGATTTGATAAATAGTGCACAGAATTACACACATAGATATACAATATCAAGTACAATTGACACATCTGAAACACATTAGAAAATTTCCTTTTAATTACAGAGTTGACTTTAATATTGAACTAAGCTTAACTTTCTGACTTCTGTCTATTAAATGAATTCATTGTGTATCTTTGATATGTACACTACATTTTAATAACATTAATGAAATTACTAAAAAATACAAATTGAATGTAGTCTCAAATAATTTAAAGAGAATTGCGCTCAGCCAAAAACTCCTCAATAAACAATACTTACTACTTTTGAAATACAAAATTCAGATTGTATATAAATATTAACTATGATGAGTCTGCAAAAATTGAAGTATATAACAAAATCTTATCATGGATTTTAAGTTCAGTGTATGCACATCAATTCAGGTGTCAATTCTAAAATAGTTATGTTTTATCTCCTTAGCTGTTCTTACATTTGTTGAATATTAACTTTGACTTCTATATTTGAATAATTTATGAATAGCTAATTTTATTTTCCATATGTTATTTTCAGCTTTTGGGGGCTGCAACATTTTCAGAGCAAGTTACAAATATATTACATATAGTGTTTGCATCAGCAAGCTGGGTTGGCTTTCAAGCAAGGCTAACACATTCAAGGTATAGGCAATATTAATCTACAACCAGTATAAATCTTTAGATCATGAAGTCTGCCCTTGATAGACATCTTTTATTATAAGTGAGTTAAATGACATACTTTAAGTAAGAAATTATATCATAGTTATAGATTTCCCATAACATGAGTTACTCATCATAGATGGAGGACGAATAGTATTAATAAGCATTTTATAGTTATAACACTGGATTACAAAGCAGGGATAACTTATGGTCTGTCAGAGTGAAGGTATTTTGATAGTTTTATTGTTCACCTAACTTTTTGACAATGTTGAATTTTTATTAACTTTGTTTCTCTCACTTCTAATGATTCTATATATTTTATTATACAATGTTAATCAAATAATAATCATATTAAGTAATAATTAACTCTTTTAAAATAATTAATAGTTTTTTATACAGATATTCTGGAGCATGACCAAAAGACATACCAAACTTCAAAGCTCATGCCCGTTTTTGCCTACTTGCTTTTGCATAATCTAATAATTAATGGTTGTTTTTACATTTTATCTATAATGAAATTTGATTGTTCATTTAATGAATAAACTTAATTATCTTGTCTAATACTAATTAGAGCTAATTACTTGTTTTCAGGTTTATAACATTATTTAAACCCATACAACAAAAGAAAATTACTTTTTAATTTTTGAAATTCCAGACAGCTTAATATTCTTATAATTAATTTACAATAAAGTCAGAGTGTGTTTTTGAATCAGGACTGTATTTTTTATTCTTTTAACTTTTACTTTAACCCTTATAATTTTGAACTTTTTTTTTTTCAGAAAGATAAAAAAATTTACATTCACAATTCAACTCTATGTTCCAGTCCTATCATTTTGATAAATGAAAGATCATTTGTGAAAAGTAAATTTTAATTATGAATATATTTTAATTACTTTCATTCACATTAAACATGTTTATATAGTAAATTCATAACTTTAGATTATTAAACCATTAAACATCACATGATTACCATTTCTTATGCTAACACATAACTGTTATTAAACAGGCAAAACTCTCCATACAGTACTGCCACCCTGTACCAATCCGAGTAATCAATGAATGCCAGAAGATGTGTGCATAAAATCCCCATCTAGTGCCTACTCATTTAATATCCCCAGACTAGCTTCTGGCTTGTGGCCTTTGTCAGTGAGGAGCCTTTGCAGTGCTCTCAGATCCAAGGATCCTCACCGATGAAGGCCACAAGCCAGAAACTAGTCCGGGGATATTGGATGAGTAGGCACTAGATGGGGATTTTATGCACAGACCTTCTGGCATCCATTGATTACTCTGGTTGGCACAGGATGGCAGTACTATATGGAGAGTTTTGCCTGTTTAATAACTTTAGATTATATTATATTTTGTTCAAATATGATACCATTTACTATATGATTACAAATATCTTACAGCAATCACACTCACTTTTTAATTTAAACTATAATGAATAACACATGCTCTTTAATTCATTCTGAAATATCTACAATTATATGCAAATTCTATCATTTTCTTCTTATCTGTACTTACATGTGACTATTTTTTTCAATAATTTTAACAAATTTATCTTTATTTATTACCTATTTAAGATTTAATAGTGTGGTAATGATTTTAACATCTCCCTTTTCTAGTGTTAAAACTTGGGTTTTTTTTTAAATATTTTGTAAGAGCTAAGTGATAAATTTATGAGAAGGGTGATCTAATTATAACATATATTGTAATGGTCATATTTGTACATTAACGTAATAAAATCCAGAGTCCAGGCAAAATACCCCCAAGCTGATCAAGATGAGGTGATGAGACCTCAAATCTGACCAAACTTCAACTCATTTACCAGAACATCATGATTTAACACCTCAAAAATGACATTTATGAGTTTACATTGGTTTTAATTTCTTCAGTGAGCTGACTGAGCAAAGGGAGAACCATGAGATTTAAGGAAATTAACAGGTTAAAGATAATTAAAAGCTAAATAGCCTACATAACATGCTAAGACTTAACTAAAATAATGCATATTATACATATTAATAATAAGGAATTGGGATGATTTAGAATTGGGTTGCGAGTAAAAGATGTGAAATGGTTTATAATTTTATACAAATTTATTAAAATAAATGATTAAATAATAATTCAAGTAAAACAAAAGAACATTAATTACTTGGGTTAGGATACATATGTAATTAACAAACATAGGCATTACAGAAATGATGAGATTAATTTAATACAGTGATTTCATCTTTAATATGGTAACTTGACTTAGATAATTTTTTGCAGTTAATAAACCATGCCTATTATATTCTGATTTGTCAAACTATTCTTAGGTTTGCCATTGTTATAATCCAAACTTTAGCTAGGATGATTATTATATACAGAATTAAGCTGATTATTATAAATACATTACAAATGAACAGTTAAATAAGCTTAATATACAGATTTAATCTGGTAACCTATATTATGGTTTTAGACTAAGGCTGAATCATTAAAAAGAACTAGTTACTTTTAGGGTTGCATCTATAGACTATGATGCTAATAAAATACTAAAATAAGGTCAAATACTAGGTGCTCTGAGACTGAATGGCTTATTAGTATAATATTAAAGAACATCAGTTTGGGAAGTCGGCTAGGCTTTTAACATGGTCTGGACCCTTATGTTCCAATTCTAAGGATATCCATCTGAAATGTATGGATTGGAAATGACCACCACCACTAGTCAATCAGAAGGACATAGCATAATGTTAGCATATGCTTGAGTGCTTGGTAAAGACACAATACAAATATGTATATATGAAATTAACTAAATAATGTACTTAAACATATAGTTGTTATCTGTTAAAACTAACTCAGTCCAGTTCTTAGATCAGCATATAATAATCATGCTAATTAAAAGAGTTAAAATATCAACTCAAAATGCAGCACTTATTTCATACATAATATTTAAATAGAAACTCTGAAATTTTCGGACATGAAAATGTCTTTAAATCTGGCTATCTAACTTAAATAGCTATATGGGACTGAACTAAATTTAGATCTACCATATTTTAATAACCTCCACATAGCCAAAGCCTTAAAGGTAAAATTATAATAATCAAAAAAGCAAGTCATATATAATGTGACATTACTTTTATAAGCTTGTATTTACAAAAATGTAATACAGAGAGTGTATCAATAGCTCAAGGCTGGATTTATTTATAAATGTAAATATATGAAAGCAGTCCACACCTACACAATACCAAACATTACCAATAATTTCAGTCTGTTTGTTATCTGAATAAATCTTGAATATCTTTTATTAATCAATACTCATTCTGACTTTAATCTTATTAAAATTTATACATATGCTGATATTTACTTCTGTCAAATTAAATTCTAATGATAGAATGAGGAAAATAACACCATCAACAAATAAAGTCAATTTACCAGGGTCTTAAATCAATATTTCATTTATAACTGCCTTCTATGTTAAATATAATATAAAGTTCCACTTGTTCAACTGAGATTGGTATGCTATTATTCCATCACAACTATATAATATATAGCCTTCATTTAATTATATATTGTCTGAAAGAATAACAACTCTCTTATAAACTATACTAGAACTCAGAAATTCTATTTTCCTACATATGTGCAATTATTATTATAAACATTAAATCTTCTGCTCTCAGGTTTTAACAATTTAAAATCTGTCCAATTTTAAAATAGGATTTGTTTTATTCTTAAACTAATATTATATTGATTAATTAAATGCTATGCTATTGTATACTTGTGAAACATGAACATGAGTAATAAATTTAGAAACAGATTAGAAGTCTTTGAGATGTGGTTATTGGAGAAAAATGAACAAATTCAGTTGGATGAATAAAATAACAAATGAATAAGTTTTGAAAAAGTAAATGAAGATGAAATGAAAAATAAAAAGATAAACTACATTGGACATATATTAAGAAGAAAGTATAGTTAATGAAAGATGTTTTGCAGGAAATGGTGAATGGAAACAAGAAGAAGAATGGAAAAGAGCAACATTGTTGGATGATATAATGATTATTTATCTTTTCGACATATGTGTGTTCAGGTGTATCAGTGTTATGAGATGGTGTGAAGAGTGGTGGGTCATGTGAAAGTCTGTGCTCATACCCTGTCTATTACATATATAGACACAGGTATATATAAGCCTGTGTATTTCATCTATATGGGAAAAGTTATATGGAATTGATGAGCTGGGTAATGAAGAGAATGGAGTGAAAAAATGAATGAATTGATAATATGACTTTTCACTGGGCCTGTCCAGGGGACAATATACTATTGATGATGAATATGATATAATCTTCCTTTTTGATATATTTATGCCTGTTTAATATTTCCTAAAATATATAAAGAAGTTTTAAGATTTGCAAGTGCATCCATTATATTTATGTTTATATTAATTATTAAGAGAATACACTATAAGTTGTCATTTATATTAGATGAAAAAATATATTTTGAATTTTATCTTGAAGATATTATTAACACAATTAAATGCATTTTTTAGATAAAATATAAATAGTAATTTACTAACTTAGAAAAATTATTAAGAAAATAATAAAAAATTTGACAAATTTCATTTCATACTATTTTTCGAAAATTATGTTATAGCATATCACTATCTTTCTTTTTTTTTTTTTTTTTTTTACAAAAAGCCTAATTTTAAAATTTTTATTTAAAATCCAAAAACTTTTTTCCACTGTGGTTTTGAGGATCTGAACAGATGCTGATTGGCATTATATTCATATTTAAAATGATTACTTTGGTTTTTAATTTATTTGGCCATTGTATCTGCAGTTAATGTAGAAATAAGCATATCTGAAGTTAATGTAGAAATAAGCAGAGAAGCAAAATTTCATTATTTATCTAATCTACCTAATTACTAGAGGGGGTTCAGGTGAAGAGAAAGAAAAAATTTTCTTTTTGTAAAACTCTCTGGCAGCACATCACAATTTCAAGGTACCAATGAATAATTATATGTATTTTTGTTAACAGATCATTGGGGACAAAACAGCATTCTAATCTAGCATTTGTTATAATGAGAATAGTTCATTGTTATAAACAAAACAAATAAATCTTAAATAGTAATATTATCGTTAATAGTATTGGTACTGTGAGTTTTCCAGAAAACCAATATAGTAGCCCATATTTCTGACAAATCTATAGTTTGTCCCCCCCCCCCCCAATGTTTACAAAAAAATGCCTGCTAGGAAACGTATTTAATATTTACATTTATTTTTTATTAGTGTTGTTTTAAAAAAAGAAAAAAAATATTTACAGTTTATTTTCTTTTTTTTTTTTGGGGGGGGGGGTTAATTTATTAATAGCAAAATGGAAAAAAAAATATAAATACAATATTTACACTTTATTCATGTTGGCAGCCTATAATCATATTATGACCATTAACACATGCTTTCCAGGAGGGCAGAATCTCATACTTTTGAAAATAGTCCAATGCATCATGTTCTGTGACAAGTAAGTCCAAAATTTTTATCATTATGACAATTTACCAAAAAAACACTGCTGAAAAAAAAACACAGGCTAAATTGAAACAAAATATAATATCTTGCTGCATCCCACATTATAAGTAAAAAAAAATTGAAATAAAGCTTCTTAATAAAATTTATCAGAATTTATTCCTTTTTTTTAAGTTTAACAATTGATTTATTAATTTTGTTTTAATTTAACACTAACACATTTTAAATAGATTATAGGCCCTTTGTTTGTACATTTATGAAAAATATGGGTTGCCATCTTGGTTTACTGGATAACCCGCAAGTACCATATTATTATCATATTATTATTACTATAAACAAAAAATTAAATCTAATTAACATATGTCTATGTTTACTTTTATTTATATGCTTATGCATGAATTTTTAACTCATTTACAATCATTTTTTTAACAATAGGAATAAAAATTGTAATCTTACAGTTTAAGAATGCTTTATTTAAACACATATACCAAAGAAATTTGTGAATTGATTGTTTTTTAAAAAATCTGAGAGCTTCTTACTGATTTTGAATGTTTCTCTCTCTTTTTTACCCACTCAATTAAATAACTGTCTTGAGTTGATAAATAAAGTAGCATTTAAATATTTCTACTATAATATCTAACAACCCCTATAGGAGGATTTTGAAAAAAAAAAACATTACTTAGCAAGCTTGTCAACAGTCATAGAGATTTTTAGCATTTTTAAAATTTTTTGTTTTACCTTCTAGTTATCAATTGAACCATATATTTCTGTATGTGTGTATTACAATATTTAAACTCACATTGAAAGTTAACTATAATATAACAAGTTTTATAAATACACTATCTCTAAATTGTAAAATCAAAATATAATATCATCATTTCAGCAATGAATTGGAAAAACTGTGGCAACCTTTGATAAGTTTTATATTTCATTTGAATAATAATATCATGCTTTCAAAAAAATATTGTGAATGTGATAGTTATATTGTATATCAAATAACAAAATTTATGTTGTTATAAATCATTCAAATATTATTTATATTGTATATATATATACAAATGTTAACTATACAAAATTAAGAGCCTAAAATAATAGATTCAAGATCAAACATGCACAATGTACTTATCCCTTCAGAAATGAATTAGGTAGTGACATTTAATTAGGAAAGAAATGGAAGTTAGTTTGAAACTAATAAAAATTCCTATGCATTCAAATCACAAACATTTTTCTTAAACATCTCTTTAAGATCCCATACAATTATAAATTATTAATATTATTTTTACCAATAAGAAAATCAAATACATTTTATGGTTCAAATGTCATCTAATGTCAATTACTTCCTTGCAAAATATTAAATATTATTCTAAAGAAGAATAATCTTACTTTTGCCCAGATTTGATCCCAAACCACCCCACTTAATGACCTAGTTTTGATTCACTCGATCAATAAGAAACATAAGATAATGGTATATAGAGACAAAACTTAAATCACTTTTTAAACAAAGGTTATTTTAACAGGTAATTAATTAAATTTTTTAAATAAAGTCAAATAAATGATAAAAATAATTTCACAGCTACAATTTATAAGGATAGAGCTTACATAATGATGGGTATACACAATGGTCAAATTTGTTTCAATTTTATTTAGATTGATTATTATATTACATAATGATATTAATTATATGGTAAACAATAAATCTGATACCAATAATGCTGATAAAAATCACATGATCACCATCTCTTATGCTAGCACGTAACTGTTATTAAACAGGCAAAATTCTCCATACAGTAGAAACTAGTTTGGGGATATTGGATGAATAGGCACTAGATGGGGATTTTATGCACAAGCCTTCTGGCATCCATTGATTACTCTGGTTGGTACAGGGTGGCACTACTGTATGGAGAGTTTTGCCTGTTTAATAACTGATAAAAATCTGGGAAAAAGTATTTCCATTCTTTTCCTGACCCTAATGGACAAAGAAGATAAAGATCCATAGCTTACACATACATAAGGCATAGTGATTAAAGAAATATTGTTTTAATTAATATTCAAGCACTACACATATATAAACTCTAATGTCTAATTTTTATCAGTACAATATTTTCTTTTTATAAGAAAAATGTAAAAGCACAAATATCAGTAATAATATTTCTCTTTATATCTCTCATTATTGTTATTAAAGTAATAAAATACAAATCAAATAATAGAATTATTTTATAGATAAAAAAAAAATAGTTTAAAGAAAGAGCAGAATTTAACATTGAAGTATAACATCACGATTTTTTTATTATTGTTTCCTCAACATTTTTTTTAAAATGTCCATTGGACTCGAAAAATCTTATTGTAGGCAGTTACCATTGAAATTTTTATTCCAATAAATTTATTAAATGCTTTTATTGAACTTAAGACTTGTTTGTTTGAGTCAAATTTTGTAACTGATTTTTAATGTACTGCACAATACAATAGATTTTCTTCAAATTTTGCACACATTCAGTTTCAATGACAATGCAATCTTTCATGGCCTTCTAGCATAATTTATTAATGAGCAACATTTCAAACTACATTTCAATCATTTTGGTAAGCTTTTAACCATGTTTATGCCACTATCGCTTTCATTAAATTTGATAAGAAATTTTAAGGACATTTACAGTTAAAATAAAATAGAAAGAAAAAGTGAAATTTTAATTTTCTTTTAAATTGTTTATGTAAAACTTGCTTTAATTAAACAAATTCTTGTAAATGATTTTTAAGTCATTTTGGAAAGCTTTTAGTCTTGCACACTAGATGGTGCTATATATTTATAAAAAAAAACATTTTTATTTAATTTGAGGAAGAAATTTTAGAGGTACTAAGAATTAATTTTAAAAAAAAAAAGGAAATAAAGAATAAAATCTCAAATTTCTCTTTGAATTGTTTATATAAGACTTGCTTTTTAAAAATAAAAAATAATATATATGGAAAAAAAATTGAGAAATGCTTTTATTTACTTAATACTAAAATGCAAAAAAAAAAAATGTTTTTCTTTATTTCATATTAAAGTTGAAACATTATTTAAAAATATAACTAGGAAGCTCATTTTTTATTTTCATATTTCTATTATTTCTAATAAATCCAATGTAAACTCTCTTGATTTATATAATTTCTTTTTATTGCAGGTTGATATACAGATAATTTTACATTTGTTTTTTTAATAAAAGATACTGGCAAATTTTTTTGTTTTTTAAAATTAATATTGCAATAGGCTACATTTATTTTCTTGTTTTTTTTTTTTTTACCATATTTGTTGTCAAAACTATACATTTATACATATTATTGTCCTATTTTGCTTTATGTATCATTCCTTTTCTCAGTGATTTTGGAGGAATATTTCTTTCAGCATGTGCCAATTTTCCAAGGCATTTCATTTTGAACAACGATAATAGATTTTTTTCTAAAAAAAATTTGAATTCTGAAGTTTCTATTTTATTTATCATAACATATTAATTATTCTACAGAACTATTAATAAAAGAATATAATTTTATGGTTTAACATCTTTCTGTAAAAACAATAGCAGCCTCATGCAGATTGTGGTTTTAAGTGTTACAATGGCACTGTGACTTCAATATTTTTTCTACATTATCTTAACCCTTTCTATAACCTTTCATAATTATTCTACAGAGCTATTAATAAAATGATATAATTTGATGTGTTTAACATAATGTGTAAAAACAACAGCAATCTTGCACAGATTTTGTGGTTTTGGATATTATGATAGCACTGTGATCACTTTATATTCTCTGCATTGTTTTAAGCATTTCTATAACTTTACATTACCAGTGTGCAGTTTTATTTTATGCATTTATGAATTTAAATTATTATTTGAAAAGAATATTCAAAATATCAGCATTATATGGGCCTTATGCATAATTGGCAGTACCTTATTAACATGATAATGCCATGAGTGAGGTGGCCTAAAAGTCAATAGAAATGGAATTTCTGATTGGCTGAGTACTTTAGTTTGAGAGCAAATAACTGAATAATCTAGATTTCTAAAAAAATTATAATTTTTAGCAATTTGTTTGCAAATTAGAGATATTGAAACAATATTTTCATAAAAGACTTATTTTTAAACTCAAAACTACAACACTAATAGGAGATTTTGTTTAAAACAATTTATTTTGGAAAGACAACTTTTAAAAAATTTATTATGGCAAGAAGAAAAGTTTCTACTGTGTAAAATAAATTCACCCTTGTCAACATGGTAATGAAAATATTATTTAAAATTTTAATAACAATAAATAATATATGAACTTTTAAATTTTTCTTTCTTCCTTGAATGAAAAGTAACTCTAAATATATCCTTCTTTTAATAATAATATAATTCAAATATCGTATATTTTATTCTATTATATTTTTGAAAAGATAAATTACATCCATTCATACCTGGTCCTATTGTTATAGATAAAAAATTATATTTAGAAATGTATTTTCAAATTTTGAAAGTATCAAATATTAACTTTTATAATGGCTATTATTTGAAAGCTTAGTCTGTAATAAATAATTTTAAGATTATTAATATTTGACATGGAAAAAAGGTTTAATTATAAAAATAAAATGTTCAAATATAGAGGAATATTAAGATTCATTGAGTCCTATTCAAATTGGAAAGATGGAGTTTCCTGCTGAAAAGGTTAAATAATAAAGTTTTAAAATAAAAAAAATATTTCAGAATTTTACATTTTGAGACAATTCTTAACAGGTCTCTATCAAGAAAAGTAAATTGTTTATCTCACTTTCTTCTAGAATATAATTTTAACTAATCACAATTGATTATTTTTCGGCTAATTAGATGTGCAAGAATTGAAACAAAACATATATATTATTAATATCGCAAGATTAATAAATCTGGATTAAGTATTGAGAAAACAGTAAAAAAAATTATTAATTTTGGTTAATCACTTATTATTTGTTTATTATAAAGAATCAGTATGAGTATGTTTCTGTGGATACATTTTATTAAAATTTTATATAACTTTTTAAAAATATGCAACCATCATTTTAACATGGTTATGTACATACATACATACATACACATAGGGGCCACTTGCAATGGCCATTCCAACACCAAGAAAAGAGAAGAAAAGAAGAAAAATTGCTCTAAAAGGAATTTTACAATGATTATGCAAATCAGTCTGTGAAAATATGTTAACATACAAAACATTTATTTAATATTTTCTGATGCTATCTTTTAATTTATTCAACAAAAAACTATTTTTCTGAAAAACTTCAATACTATATTTAATTATAGCTCTGCCAATGTATTCTATTCTCTGCCATATCTTTTTGATAGAAACAATCAATATCACATTTCTTTAAAATGTCTTTCTCTTTTAGAAATCTTGCACTAATCATTTCTTTTATAAGTCTTATTCATCAAAAATATGATTTTTACAACATTGTATTCTATAGGATTACATCCAGCAAGTTAAAGATCATATTGATTGTTTTTGTAATCTGGTCATTGTACTTTTAAAATTTTACAGATATCTTTATATTGCACTGATAGAGTATCTAAGTCTCACTTCCATGCAACAAATTAGATGAAAGAACAGCCTTTTACATAGCTGATTTATCTGCAATAGTTTTTTGCCTGTGATAAAATCTCTATTTTTTAGCTTGTTAAAAGCAGCAGCACATTGGAATCTATGCTGTATCTTAACATCTAATTTTACATTTCTACTTATAACTTTACCAACATATCTAAATTAGCAACTATTCAAGCTAAAGGTTGTTGAAGATTTTTTTTCTGACACTGTCTGATAAAGAATTTGAGTTTTTTAAATATTAAACCAAAATCATTAAATGTTGCATTTAAAGTGTTAACTACATTCAATAAATTGTCTTTTGAATTGATAAATATAGTGCACTTATCAGTATACTATAAATTAAAACAGGCAAACTCACTATATGTATTGCCACACACAGCAAGCTAGAATAATCAATGGATGCCAGAGGCCTGTGCATAAAATCCACATCTAGTGCCTACTCATCCAATATCCCCAAACTAGTTTCTGGTTTGTGGCCTTCATCAGTGAGGAGCCTTGGATCTGAGAGTATTGCACCTAGATCTTAGGATTTAATGCAATCCTCTAGCAGCCACCTTTTGTCTCCACTTAACTACCAAACTATGAGTCTTAAATTAAAAACACCTTAAGGTTTTCAATCCAAGCTCATTAGCTTATGTAGTTATATGAACAGTTATAAGCAAGCATAAGAAGTGGTGGTCATGTGATGTTTATTGGCATACTATAAATTCAAAATCCAAGAAGTAGAGATTCTTGTTGATTTTAATTAATTCAAATTAAAAATTCTACTATTAAACTTGTATCACGTCTTGATTACTGTTTCATTAATCTGCCAAAACCACAATCATAAAAATTAAAAACATCCTTTTTTGACACCAGTTTTTAATTTCAAATTCCTTAGATTTTTCAATTGTAGTAATAACAGTTCATTTCATTCTATCATAAAGAATTAAGTACAATATGAATAAATTTTGGTGGACAATCAACTAATTTCAAAGAATTCCATAAACCTGTTTGATTAATTAATCAAATGCCTTGACCAAATCAATAAAAACAATATATAAATCAATCATGTGTTCCTGATCCTTTTTTCCAAATAGCTTGACAACAAAAACCATTTTTATAGTGCTTCTTGATTTTCTAAAACCAACTGAGTCTCTGATATCCATTCAACTACAACTGAAAGCAATCTATTTCAATAAAATCCTTGAAAGTACATTTAACAATAGTTATTGCACTCTTGCATATTTCCTTTATTTTTAAAAATTGAACTAATAAAACCGTTTTAAAAATTAGATGGTATAATTTCACGGGTTCTCATATTCCAAAAAATTTCCAATATTTGTGATGCTAACATATCACATCATCAACATATCACCTCTTCAAGTATTTTATCAGAATCTGCAGCTCTTTTATTTTTAAAATTATAAAGTCCTTTACCAATAAAATCAATCATTTCAACTCCAGAAGAAAAGACAAAAAAACATAGATCCTTCCTACCCAATCTGCCATAGACAGGATGAGACCTCTGAGTACATTATATTAACCTGCACAGGCTTCAGACCAGTGAAGCAAATCATAGCCCAAAATTCAGCAATTGATTATTATAAAATCCTCTCATTAAAGATTGCATTAAGGAGAGAGATTTTCTCATCATAAGAATTTTGACCTTCATTGCATATTCCATATGGATCACCTGATGTAAAATAACATTCAGCAACCCACAACCAAATGCCCTTGCGATTTTCTTTGGAACCCTCAGAAAAAACCAAAGTAAAGACAAAATTCTATCTACTAAGTTTATCTATGAGAATACATGGAAACTTTTCAAGATTCCGAGTGACTAAAGTTCCCAATTCTGTCACACTCATCTAGATTTGACAAAAGCTTCAACACTGATAGTCCTAGTTCCCAAGTAAGAAGCTCCTGCTGACACATGCTCTTCATCTGAACATCACAGTTTGTAGCCATATATTTCACTAATAAAGTTTCTTTGAAAATAAAAGACAAAAAAAATTTTCAAAGAGCAAAAATTAAGAAACTAAAGGGAAGAAAGACAAATAACTGAAGTCAGAATAGTTGTGAATAACCTGATTGCACCACTGACTTATCTATTGTTACTGTTAGTATCGAATAATGATCATTGACATAAGAGATACATGATGCCCAAATTACATACTAATCTAAAAGACTAAAGACAGCAAAGTAAAAAAAAATGGAGAGAGAACGAAAGAAAAAATAATCATTCTTTTATTTAATTATATATATATGCAGCAAAAATTAAAACAAAAATTGTTTCTTAATTAAATGTATTTAAGTAGAAGCACAACTATAACATATGAATTCCAGAAAATAGTTTATATCAAAATAATCAAACATTAATTTATTATTTTTTAAATATTTCTATAGTTAAAACACAGCAATCTATGTATGTATTCATTGGTTCATATTAATGACATTAGAGCTGATGTATTTTTAATGAAATAATGTTCAACTCTCATCACTGGGTCATAATGTTCTGCTGACTTCTGATAGATAACTTAATATCCATGCATTACTGAGAACAACTCACAAAAAAGGAAATTATTTTCAAAAAGAGTGGATACTAAAAAATAAATTGTTTATAACGAATTAGATATAGCATTCTATAAACAAGATATTTCTTCCTCCAATGATTCAGGCTAACTTTTGGTAAAAGATATTGCAAATATATTATTAATTAATGATAAAAATGTTGAATAGTCTTACGTTGTTAGCCGAGAGGTATCGCAGCCGCCATGCAAGCAAGTAGTTGGTTGCAGACGGTTGTGGGTTCGCGTCCCGGCCGATGCTATGACACATGAAAAAAAAAAAAAAAGTTGAATAATGAAAACAGTAAAGAAAATTTGTGATTTAACAAGATAAAAAATAAGAAAAAAAAATATGACAAGAATAAACTTGATGTTGCAGTGGCTAGCACATTTTGCAGTGGCTAGCACATTTTCATTCATAGAATTTGAATACAGTTTAGCTAAAACTTGAATATTTTTTCAGATTTCAAATGGAATTAGATTTTTTGCAAGTGGCCAGCCCAAAGTCAAAATTGATAAGTAAATGAGTATTTAGCTAAAATGTGCACCAACCTGACAATTGACAACCCTGATAAATAATGTGATCTCTTTCATTGTTTTCCATTGAAGGCAAATGAAAAGATAGTTAACCTAGAATGGTCTGTTTAAACTGATTATCTACACACATTAAATTGGTTTGCCATAACAATAACCCAACATCTCTCATCCTTATAGATATATGTAATCTTTCACCTTTACCCCCTCCCCTATAACTAAAATAAACAAGAATATGGATAGCATAATTGTGCAAGATCCCCAGTATATATATATATATTCAAAATAATGTAACAAAGTATGAGCACTTTTTACTTTTTAATTAGAAATATTTTAAATTACTTATCTTTAAATATTACTACATATATGTATACATTTAATTTTTTTTTTTTTTTTTTGATTTAAAACATGTATCATAACAGTAATATCATTTTTTTAATTAATACAGAAATCTTTGTTAAAGGAATAAAATTTCGCTCTTTTCGAAACTTTACACTTGAGTACAACTTCTCAAAGCATATCTCTAATAGTATCATTAAATCCGTAAATGTATTTAAAAAGCCTATAAAGTGAAACAGATGTTGCATTCATTTTTCTTTCAGATTGTGAAAATATTACATGATAGTCATCATTCATACACCTCAGATGAATCTGTATCTTGTTACTATAGTTACCCATTTTCACCTGGGATTGAAGAGGTCTGATCACAAAGCCTAGAAGTCAAAGATCATAGAAAACTGCTTGCAGATTTTTGGAATGAGGTATCCCAAGATGTTAAAAGCCGAGCATTGAAGTTGCCAGGGATTTTCAGCAATCCAGTTGGGGCTATTTAGAATCCTAAGCAAGAAAAATAGTATGCTTGATGTCCAAAACACATTTGTTTTTACATTAGTCAAAAAGAAATGAAGAGATGTAAATCAGCGGGGACTGAAAATGTTAGTAAAAATTCAAAATCTCTGCTGAGAAATTGTTTTATGCTGAGAAAACATTTTTTTTTCTTTAGTAATTTGTAATTATAATTCTGTTGGGAAAGTTCCTTCTTGTTCGTAAAAAGTAACCCATAATCAAAAGATGAATGTTAAAAAAGAAATTTATCTATATTATTATTGTCTTTTTTTTTTTTTTTTAAAAAAAAAAAAGGTGATTTACCAATTCCATTTTATAAATGATACATTTTCAAAGTTCTACTTTTATATAATAAAATAATTTTAATTTATTTGATAGAAAATATAACTGCATATAGCAGTATACTTAAATAAATAAAAATGCCGTAAACAGACTGGAATATATAATGTTTAAAAGTAACATAATTTATGTTGCTATTTAAAATAAAACATTCGTAACATATACACATGCATATTATAAAACAAATGTGATTTCCATGGTTTGGTACAACAGTAGAGTATCCGATTTTGGATTTTAAAATCCATGGATGGTTATCCCAGTTCTGTATCACTTCTGGTCTCCAATTTTTATAAACTCCGGAGCAATAAACTATTCGATTATTTTTATATATATAATACGCACTGCAGTAGTCTAACCTATACGCATATTTGCTTTTGATAAAGTAAATCAAAATTTTAATTCATCTTATTGATCTAAAGAATCAGTGTAATACAGCTATAAAATTGGGATGATAAAGTAAATTGTGTTGCGGATAATAAGCAAAGCGAAAAAAATTAACATACATTAATTTAATACAAAAATAAATAAATAACCATTATTTTTATATATCTGTAATAATTGTGTGTATACATATATGTATAAAGGATTTATAAATGTATGATTAAGTTATCGTATATTTTCTTATACAAGTACTAACTAAAGGATTGGAAAAAACGGAGATGACATAATTTGATGAATCTTTGATTAAATATCTCTTCTTAATTTGAAATCTATAATCTTTCCTCCTTTTTCCTGTAATCAACCTTGATTAAAATTCTAAGAGAATATGCATCCATAATAATATCTTTCTACCATTTGCATTTTCCTATTTTATTTTATGTATATATTTTTTAAGAACTCATTTAAAATGTTCGTTTAGACATATTCAATATATGATGATATCGGTCATACTTCTGCTACCATCTTTTTTAATTGCATGAAAGAAAACATAAACTATTTACATTTACCATGTAAAAAGCTATATGAAAAGATAAAATGACTCTATTTTGCTGGAAAATGGACTCTCTTAGTATTTATGATATAATTGGATTATAAGTATTTAGATATTTTGCCTCTGAAGCCACAAAAGAAAAAAGAAAATCTGAGCACTAAGGAAAATATTATTACCATAACTTAAAACATATATAATATAAAATCAAGTTAAATGTGATATAGTGAAGACAGAACTAATTTGCTTATATGGGTATATTTAGGAATTAGTGAATTATGATAAATTAGTGCGGGACATTTTCAAACAAATTACTGTACTGTCTATTAATAAGATTCAATATTTCAAAAATTATTATTAAAAATATAATTATCTTAAATAATCAATTGATAACAGTTTGCTTTTATGTACATTTATTTGATAGTCAAATTTATTTTCAAAAATTAAATATAATTATATACAGATGGAATTGGGCAAAATATGTGGGCAAAACTAGTGACCAGTGATTGGAAAGTGAAAATTGAAAATAAACCAGAAAATGTTATCAGAAAATTGATTTGGAAATAGAAATAAATCAATGAAACAAGTAATACATTTTTGAGAATTCAATATTTTTTTTTTTGTTACTAAAATATTAATCAAGCAGCTGAAAGGCTAACTGCATACTTCATTAAATGAAGTTTACAGAAATGGAATTACATTCTTGAAATTTATTAAGGGAATATTTTAATAAAAACATGACCTGAAGCAGATTATAAAACTGACTGCAAATTAATCCCATGCAAACATTCAATAAATCACAATAAGAAACACAAGCTTATTCAATATTTTAAATAATATAAAAATCACTTGGCGGTTTTACATTAATATTGACTAAGTTTAAAAGTCAATAAAGTAAGAGCAATAATTAAAGAATGTAAGAATAAGGAAAGGGTTGAGTAGGATTAAGAAGTAAAATGTAATGGAGAAAGATGCATTAGTAGATTTAGATGTGCTGAATACATATTAAAAATATAGAAAGATAATTTTTAGAAAAGCTTAAAAACAGAATAAAAAGATTAGTTCAGATGTGAATAAAACAAAATTATGATGATAGTTACAGCAATTTATGTAAAAAATAAATAGTTGAAGACTTAGAAATGATCAAGAACAAAGCTATTTATCACAGACTAACATTAGCAGAATCATGAAAAAATCAAAAACCAGAATTATCCATATTATCACATTTCTTTACAATACTGGATAATCAACAAGCATAACAGAAAAAGTACTGATAAATTTTAGCTATGATTTTTGGAAAAGAATACAATGGATAACAAGGAAAATCAAGTTGTTGTACTATCAGAGTAGATCTGAAACTTAATGTCATCAAATATTCATGTTGAAGTCATTTTAATTTGTTCATATTATGTGATGCTATAATTCATTAGAAAAAGTTATACTGTTAAAAGGCTACAGATAAGCAAAGAAAATGATAAGCAGTAAAATGGTACATATTTTCTCTTTCTATAGTTTTTTTAATACTTAAATTTCCACATATTCTAAACATATATATTAAAAAATAAGATAGACTTCTTTAAAAAATGGTTGAATTCATTTTCACAATTTACCATTCAGATTGAAATAAATTTAAATCTAATAAATATAGTTTTTATGTATAAAATATATTTTTATGTATTTAGAAATCTAATAATTTCAAATTGAGATATTATAAATATATTTAAATCTATAGGTTTGTTGTTTCACTGATAAATTTAAATTTCAAAAATAAAATTTAACTATAAACCTGAAATAATTACAATGTTTTTCACACACCCCTCTTTTTTTTTTTTAGTAAAACTATACCGTTTTGAATCTATTCTTAAAATTCAAAAACCTTTCCAAAAAAATCATTTAATCAGTAGAGGAAAATATAATTTTCTTAACTAATCATAAATTATATAGGAATAAATACCAAGAACTTTCACTCCAATTTAATTTTGATAATTTATTAGTCAAATATAGACTTAAAAATATCATTTCTATATATTTTTTGACTCCTAAAACCAAACATTTCTTGTAATTAAAACTTTCAGTATCCATTAAAATAATATATTGAAAAAAGTTCATTAAAATACATCCAAATGTCTCTATTCAAGATTGTACATTCTACTAAAATTCATCTTGTATTCTATTCTTTGATTTATAATTCTCTGGCTTTTTGATTATTAATTTTAACAAAATATCATATAAATTTCTGCCTACACTTTTTTTATAAATACTAAATTTATTTAGCAATTCCAGTTCCGACATTTTGTGTAGGCTTGAATAATTAATGTGCCAAATGATCGTGCTTAATTAATTCCTTTCTAGTGCTATTTCACACTATTGCTAGATGCTTCAATTTAATGGTGATTTAAGGTGAACAGAATAATATATCATATGTTTGGTTATTTAAACCAGTATTTCTCAACTGATTACTTGTTATGGCCTAATAAATTAATTTTTTTTAATTATGGACCAAATGAAGTAGTGAAAAAAAAAAAGGAAAAAATTTAGGAATTTTTATAGTAAAATAAAATTATTGTAGTGCTAAACAAATTATATATATATTATATTCTAAAAAGATAGAGATAATCAATAGGTATCCAGCCACAATGCATAACCAGAATGCTCAATCAGAATCCTTCACTGACCAAACAGCCAACACTATGGACAAGCCAAATTTATAACCTAAAAAAATGATCAAATAACCCAATCCATCAACAATTAGTAATAATGATCAATCATGAATAGTAGCCAAAATAATAACACTATGGGCTAAGATCAGAGGGGCTACTAATGCCATATGTTATGATAATAAGAATAATAAGGGTAAAGAATAACAATAATAACTAAGCATTATTATAGAAGAATGCATCATTTAGTAGAATTTAAGAGGAGATTTCTCATACTCTTATAAATTATTACAGATCTTATTATCAGAAACATACATCATTAAAGGGTTAGGTTATATTTAAAACTCCACCTAAACACCTCTTCCAATCATAACACATTTAACAACTATAGAAAGCATCCTACCAATATGATTAGATCACATGAACACTATCTCATTCTAGCACATAATTGTTATTAAACAATTCAAAACAAAGCAAAACTCTCCATACAGTGGTGCCATCTTGTGCCAACAAGAGAAATCAATGGATGCCAGAAGGCTTGTGCATAAAATCCCTATCTAGTGCCTACTCATCCAATATCCCCAGACTAGTTTCTGGCTTGTGGCCTGCATCAGTGAGGATCCTTGGATCTGAGAGCACTGCACCCTCTAGCAGCCATCTTTTAACTCTACTTAACTACAAAACTATGAGAATTAAATTGAAAACACACTAATATTTTCAATCCAAGCTCAATAGCTTATATAGTCATATGGGTCTGAACTCAATTCAGCACACATACATTTTGGTGACTTTAGCTCTTCAACAATCATAGTCACCACTATCCTATTAAGCAGGATTGGTGTTAAACCACTAAACATCACATGACCACTACTGTATGGAGAGTTTTGCTTTGTTTTGAATTGTTTAATAACAATTATGTGCTAGTATGAGATAGTAATCATGTGATGTTTAGTGGTTTAACACCAATCCTGCCTTATAGGATAGTGGTGACTATGGTTGTTAAAGACCCAAAGTCACCAAAATGTATGGGTGCTGAATTGAGTTTAGACCTATATGACTATATAAGCTATTGAGCTTGGATTGAAAATATTAGTGTGTTTTCAATTTAATTCTCATAGTTTTGTAGTTAAGTAGAGTTAAAAGGTGGCTGCTAGAGGGTTGTATTAGATCCTAAGATCTAGATGCAGTGCTCTCAGATCCAAGGCTCCTCACTGACGAAGGCCACAAGCCAGAAACTAGTCTGGGGATATTGGATGAGTAGTCACTAGATAGGGATTTTATGCACAAGCCTCTGGCATCCATTGATTGCTCTTGTTGGCACAAGATGGCACTACTATATGGAGAGTTTTGCTTTGTTTTGAATTGTTTAATATGATTAGATCATAACCAAATTCTTTTCATAAAATAAAAGCTTATTTTTATTATATTTTATCTCAGTGATGTTTCTTAAAAAATAATTTGGCTCTGAAGTAAAATAAGTTCTTTAATACTCTTTTGGTAAATTAATATCTCGGGGGTTCTCTTAAACAACAGTTTAATTAATGTGAGTTTATTCTTTTCTTTAAATTTAGAATTATTAGACAAAGTATGGAATCCTAGTAATTTCATAGTGAAATATACTCTTACACTTAATATAATATCTCCCCAAGATTATAATGATAACAATAATAATTTTAATTATTAAAAATAAACATGATACACTTAATTTGGAATAAAATAATTTATGAAGAAAGCATTCAGATATAATGAGTGGATAAGGTATTTTATGGCTATTCAAGAGTACCACTAATACATCCTATACAACTACATTAAACTTAAATTAATCAATTTCATTATTTAAATCTATATAAATAATTAAAACACTTTTCTAAATGAAATAAAATGATTTTAATATAAAACCAGTGATTTTTTAACGCATAAAATTGATTATAGTGATCCTTTAATAATGAGCAAATAAAATAATCAGTTTTGTAGATACTTTCTTTACACCTGAATGCAATTTTCATAAAGTAACTCTTATGTCAGACAAGATATGTTCATATACTTTCAATACATCTAATTAAGAAAAAATTTATAATAAACTTTATAATATTTAGATTTCTGAATAATATATGTATGAATGATTGATAAATAATCAAAAAGAAAATTAATAATAAAAATAACATATATTTTGTCAATAAAGACACTTAACATACAAAACTTTAATATCTACAATATTATCAGAGTAAATCATTTAAATCTTCTATTATACAATCCACCATAAAGATAAAATTGTAGCCATGAAAATAATAAATAAATATTAAATAAAAATCTTTATTAATTGATTCATGAAACTTTCTGCAATGTTAATATTATAATTAGTTCTCAATCTTACAACACAACCATTCATTATATTATCCCTTATAAATGTATTTAATGCTTTTCAAATGTCACTTACTAATCCAGTGGTGAAATAACTGTTTAGGGAGATGTATATTATTTATTGATGGCAAACATATAATTTTAATTTCTAAATTAAATGCTTATTGGTTTACATTCTGTAATACTAGCAAAGCACAGCAACAAACCAATAATAACCTGTACTCTGATTAACCAAGAGTGCAATTGAAAATAAGATGACATACATCATCACTGCAAAATATATCATTTGCCAAGATAACGTTATAGCAGGAAGCTACACATGGCGTTATACAAAAATACATGATGAATAAATCCACATTTGGGATTATAAGGTAAGGCAAAAAGCAAGTGATGGTATAATCTCAAGGGAAAAAGGTCCTATATCTAAGGACAGTTTATAAGCTAGATAGATCTAGACATATAACTATGAGAATGAACCATCAAAATATAATAAAAATATTAATATTTCTCTTAAATAAAGCATTGTATGTTTAAATATGAGACAAAAAATGATATAATTCACAGACAATATCATGATATAAGAGAGTGACAAAGCTACATAAAAAACAAGAGAGAGAGAGACTAACTGTAAATCTCTTAAATAATGTAAAAACAAACTGATGAGTAAAGCTGATAATGAAATAATCATTGCTAAATATAGCCTAATAAAATAAATTATGACAAAATAATCAATAAAATATATTCATCAGCTTCCATTTTGTTTATCATAAGCATATATATTCAAATAAATAACTTCATTAATAGGTATTAAATATAGCACTTTTAAAATACAACACGATAAACTGGAAATATTCTGAGAAGTTTTGGGTAAATGCAACTTATCAATAATTTATAAAATTATATCCAATAACAATGCATAGAATAAAATAAAAAATATACAGCATAATATAGCATCAGAAATGTTGAGGCTTAAACCTATAACCTTTTACCAAATAAACATAAAAATGAAAGTACCTCATTCTTGGTGTTTCAACCATTCAACAGAATACAATCACTGTAAATGCAATTTGGAAAACATTGAAAAATTCTCCAATTTATTTAAATAAAGGTCAAATTATACACAAAGCATTTTAAAATGGACATATAGCAATAAATTTCCATGTAATACTAGTGTAAGAAAATTTGTATTTTATATTGGACTATTTCCATAATTTAATATGCATATTGAATGTATTTGGATAAATTTAACTTTATTTAAATATTCCAAATACATTCAACTGTTAGTAATAGCACATCAAACAGGTTAGTATATGTGTTATTACTAACAGTTGAATGTATTTGAAATATTTAAATAAAGTTAAATTTTTCTAAAGACATTCAATTGCATATTAGATGTTGGAAATAGTCCAATATAAAAATACAACTAAAACACCATTATCACAAATTTTCAGGAAAACGCTAGTATAAAAACATATTTATGGCCATTTATCATTCATGAAATATATTTCAAAATAAACACAAATGCCAATGCATCTTTAATTTTTTTATATAATATTATATTAATTTCTCTTTATCTTTTAGAAAGCACATATTAATAAGAAAATTTGAGAATTTATTCATTTGAAAATTAATGTATTCCATAGTAAAGTAGACTTTTGTACTCACAATAATGAAAAAGAAATGAGCAATTATTTATAATAAAAACAGGATAAGTTTATAATACTTGAGTAAAATTAATTCAGAAGCATTCATGTTTCAAAAATATAATTCAAGGATAATAATATATCCGAATATATTGTTCATTAAATATCTATGAATATTATCCTCTAATTACATAGACTAATTAAATAAACTTCTATGTAGTAATAAAAATCAATAAGTTTAATTTTATTAAACTAGAAAAATATTTTCCCTTACTTTTATTTAATTAGATACAACAACAATATCCAGTGGGTGAATAGCTTCTACTCTGCTGATGTCAATAGTAAAAAATTAAAATATAATTTTTTAAATGTAATAGCATTTAAAATAATTTATATTTCAGTAAATGAATATTATTCATTTTAAATTGGTGTTTATAATTCATAGAAATATTTATAATAATTTAAAAAGTCATTTATTCTTAATGTATATTTAAAGTACATTTAAATAATTCTAAAAATGTCATTTGAGATTAAATTAATTATTTCCATGTTGGAGTATAATTAAATTCAATAAAAATACTAATAAATTCTTGCTACTAGAAAGCAGGTTCCAAAATATAAAATTCTATAGCCTATCATTTCAAAAATAATAAATTCAGAGAAAACCTTCTTTCAAAGTGCAAATATTTAAATAAAAATTGATCACTAATATTTAAATCGTTTAAAGTTTTTATCAGTCTTGATATTTCCATATGTGATAAATTTAACTTACTAAAACATTTATTTTTAATAAGTAAATGAGAAACAATAAAAATTCTTATGCAACAATGCTGACTAATACAGAAATTGTTCAAAGCACATTGGTCATATAGAATAATTTAATTATTATTAAAGATTTTGTTGACTTTCCCATCATACTGTCTTGTAATGTAAATTTCAAGTTTTGGTAATTTCAGCTTAAATCTTATGAGCCTGGATGAATTAAGTTAGCAATTTATATTTTACTTTTAAAAAAAAAACAAAAATTTATTATAAGAAATTAAAACTTAATACAATTTTAACAACTAAAATGAACAAGAAAGTAACTGAAAATTAATTGCACATGAGAGTGAGTTAATATCTTTACAAGTCCTATTTATAAGTATGTCATGTGATTAATTATTAACAGATGAAATTAACATCTAGTCTATTAACCTTTAACCTGTAGTTATTAGACTTTAAAATTAATTAGTATTCTGAGAAATATTACTAAAAATAAACTAATTTAAATATCTTATCTAGACATTAATTATTATCACAATTTTAAAATAAATTATTTAGAAACACCAATAATGTTCTATTATAATAAAAATAAAACAAAATATTTCATATTATATTAATTTAGATATAATATTATTTGATGCTATTCTTTTAAACATATTTACATAACTTGATTTAAATTCCCAGAACATTTTTTTAATGAAACTTTTAAAACCAAGATTTTAAAATAATTTTTAACATTAAACTAACAAGGAAATTAAAATAAAAATTTACATCATATTCATACCCGCACACACTAATGCATTAATTTACTTGAAAATAAACAACTCAACTAATAAAATTAATTATTTATATTTTTAATTATCTAATTTAAAAATTATTTATTTAAATTAATGTTTATCACAACTATTTTTAAATAAAGCATGCTTCTTATTAACAAGTTATTTAAATAAAATGTACTTTATAGCATAAAAGATTTACACTTATCATTAGATTTTAACACTAATATTGATTTTAACACACTAATAATTAATATTAAGGTAGTTCAGGGTGATGATATTCTCAAAATTACACATTTGAAAATTATATACAGATTATTAAAATGATTTTTAAAACAATTAACTATTATAATAGTTATTATAGATTGGCTCAAAGAATATATCAGCATGTAATTTTTAAGCAATAAGCTATAAAATGTAAACTATGAAATTTATTTGTTTTAATTGTTGAACAGATATCACTGAACATTTAACTCTATGGATAAATCTAAAGGTCACAATATATATATTATAACAGAATGGTAATTTGGTCTGGGTGTTATGGTGGGGTGGTGGTTGTCAATCATCCCTAAATAAACAAAATATAAATATTTCAAATAAATATAATAATTAAGTAAGATATTGATATAGAGTATGATATTAAAGTAATAAGCAATAATATTATATCAAAAAAATTATATAAGTATAATTTATAAAGAAGTGTTAAAGTAAGGTTTAATCATGAAAAAATATATAAGTAAATTTATACATTAAAGAGCATGAGATCATGAAATCACTGAGATATCAATCTAGTTAACTCACTATTATAAGCATAATTAACTATAAATCCACCAGCATTATAAATAAGTAATCATCATCATGAATGATCAATAATAAAATTAAATCAACAATCAATGTTGTGACTAGATTTAAAATAGTCCACTGTAGACTAGGCCAACTATTTAGTTTTTGCCAGCTTGGGGCAATTATTTGAAGCATTAATTTGGATGCACAAACTTAAGTGCTAACAATTAGAATATGCAACCATGAAAATAATAATTCTGGGATATTAAAACATACTGATCATCATCAATGCTCTGATCACTTAGTACCATTAATGTACTGACCAACTATAAAATTAAATTTTGAAAGTGCTAAACTAAAATAAAATGTAGTGCATGGGCTTTAAAAAATAATCTCTTTGTGCCAATCAGAATGATGATGATTATGATTGATGTGAATATCACCATTATCCCCTTTTATATATCAGACCATTATGCTTAAATCTAGTTCAGAGAACATAAGCTCTATTACTGTTACTGTGATCAAGAGATGATGCAAATACATAAAATATTCTAAAAACCATTTACAATTAAGTCATTGGAATAATTTTAACAATTATATATAAGTTTATTATTATTATTATTATTATTATTATTAATAATAATAATAATAATAATAATAATAATAATAATAATAATAATAATAATAATAATAATAATAATAATAATAATAATAATAATAATAATAATAATAATAAAAGAAGTTAATGTCTGTAGAATATGGCAATACACATATCAATTAAGCCTTCTTATTTTGAGTAATATACAATTTAAAAAACTATCACATTGTGTTTTACATGATTAATACAAATCCAAGTTATTACATCAATACCTCTTAATGGGTTTACATAAAATGCATATGTATCGACACTGTCATATGTTTTATAATGTACAATGAATACATTTCAATTGAGATCTAATAAAATTTAAAAAATAATTAAACCTTACATATGTGTATACTTGACTCTCATTGATATATATATATATACAGACAAACATGTGACAAAAAAAATTCTGAACATGTTTGACCTGCTATAAAATAAAAATCTTAAGTTATTACTTTTAAATGATACAAATACCTTAAACTAGGTTTATATCAAATACATATACATATCATCTGTGTGGTAGAATTTATTATTTAATACTGTCATAAATTTATAAATCAAAATCATTTTTATAATACATATTTAATAATAAAAATTCATTTTCCTTTTTATAGGACAAGATTTAATATATATGTGTGTGTGTGTTTAGCCATTTATGCACACACTGCCATTTACATCATATAAAATTTTTGATCTGACAAAACAATAAAGTTATTTAAAATATCTTTCATAATTAATTCCTTGTTAAATATACATAAATATCACATATACGTATGTATATAAAAAAATGTAATATGAATCCGTTATCAAATTCTCTCTTTAGTGATTATACTTTTCTTTTTCTTCTTTTTAAAAAGAAATTAAGTCGACTTTTGATAGGTCATTTTTTGATTGTTGATTAATTAATTATCAACATCTTTAAATTTAAAATCTTTTTTTCTTTTTAAAATAAGATCATTAACGAATCAATCATTTCATTTAAGCAAAATTTTATTTACTTGCTTTCTTTTAAATATATAAAATCATCTATGAATTAACTCCTTTATTTTTATTTTTAATCCAAGCAAAGTTATTACTTGATCTTTAAGATATATTTTTTTAACTGTTGTTTTTACTAAAGAAACTATTTAGAACAAGTCACTTTTTAAAAATATGACACAATGCATTTATGTTATTTATTATATTTATATATATTAGCATATGTACAATTGATTCTTTAGCAAACAGGTTATTTCTGGATAATTGTTTTAGTGAAACTGGTATAGTACAGGATTGTCATCATCAGGAAAAGTATAATCAGTCAACTGTTGATCTTCAATTGGTTCCACTGAGACTTCAAGCCAGCAATCTAATATTATGTCACCTACAGATGAAAACAAAAAAGTTGGATCTACTTTCAAAGTGTATCTAAACTCAACATAGTGAACTAGTAAACTGCTGCTGGATCTACTGTCTCAAATTCAGTTGCATCTGATTCATGGTAGCTATTTTTATGGCTCTGGAAACAAACCAACCTTGCCAACTACTTCTCAAAATAAATTACTAGCCAAACTCTTACAAAAATTATTAGCCAAACTCACTTTTTAAAAACTATTAGCAAAACCACTCTAATCTTTTTATCAATTCTTTTTATAGTAGACCAGGGTGACAAAAATACATTTAATTAAAAACAGTGTTTTTTCTTATCTTTTTAAAAAAAAATCACTAATCTTTTCAAAAGCAAATTTGAAAGTTTATCATTATTAATATTAAAAATCTCCAAAATAGATAGTAGAATTTTGTTTAAAAAATCCATAAAAGCATTAATTAAAGGGTTTCAAAATAGATAAAGAAACTTTTACAATTATCAGTTTAATTTTAACATAAATCATGCTTATTTTTTAATTTAACATAAATTATGTTTATTTTTTACTTTTAAAATTAAAATACAATAAAAATATTTATTAGATTTTTTTAAATATTTAATTTATAATAAAATTTTATTTTAAATCCAAAATTCTTTAACCTTTTACTAGGATTATTTTATTCCAGGAAGTGTAGGAAAATATATGCAACATTTTTGTCTGTATTTATTTCTACTTTTCCTTTCAACTTTATATATATCTGTGCACACACATTGTTATTGTGTGCCATTTAACATGTATAGTTATAATATATATATATAATTAACTAACAAATATTAAACTAATAATAAACAAATCTGAAGACAAACAAAGAATATTTAAATAACTGCATGAAATATAATTATAAAACCAAAAACTAATGGGATTGTTGCTGATTCTTTTTAGTAATTAGCTTATCAAGTCTTGGAGATATATTTGTGACTATTAAGTGCAAAGCTGGATTAATTAATAAACAATTTCTTATTTTTGATTGTATGAGTAACACTATTATTTTTATGTTATTCTGAATATTCAGATTTAATTTTAACCCAGAATTGGATTTTCCTTGTCAAATTAAATAATAACTTTAATATATCAACACAACTAGAGTCTATTATTTTTACTCTTCTAAGTCAGTTAGTTATTTTCTTGCTCAATAAATGGATTTAAAATACACATTTTATCTTTTTGTGTCTTCTTTCCTATGGATAATATTTATCAAACACATATCAAAGTCCTGTTAAATGTTCATAAACAATATACAATTTCATTTTCAATTCTGAAGTGGAATAAAACGTCATTATTTTTTTTGCTTTTACTATAATTTTAATTTTTTATTGAATGCCTCAACTTTATTCCATAAATCAAAAGTAGTACTATTTCCTTACAGGCTTAAATTAAGTTCATTTATTAATGAAAATATATCTGACAAATAAACCTGCTTGGCAATCCAATTGTTGTTATGGAAAATATTTCTTAATTCTGAATTTTTTTGTTTCCAGAAATGTTTCAATTTTTTTTTAATACATGAAGTCTTGTTAATATTCTCTCTCTCAACAACCTGTTGTACTTCCACATAAAGTAGTAAATTTTCATGTCCAAATCCCATTCATTGCATAAACTTGAAAACAGTTTTGAATTTAGTGCATTTCATTTAATATAATTTATTATTTTTATTGATTGATTAAAAACATTGTTCAAGTCAGGAAACAATTTTTAGCAACTGAATGCTTGTGGTGTACAAAATAAATATTAAAAATCATTTTGTCATCCACTACTTCTTTTATTTTTTTGCAACTCCTGAATGTTTTCTAGTGATATTTACCAATCCATCAATATGTAAGCAAAAACAATTTTTACAATATAGTGAGTTCATTTCGATGTAATTTTTAATTATTTTAAATATATCCAAATTAGTTTGTGATGTTCAACAAAACACAAAAATTCTTCTTTTATATCATTGATTTCATCATCAACACAAGGAATATAACATAAAAGTATGGCTTTATTGATTCATTTATTTAAATTGCGAACAATGATTTACTTACTTTTTGAATTAATTGACCTTTAATATCGGTCAGTAACTCACTAGATCTGTGCTGAATAGTATTATTAAAAAGCAGAAAAGTTTTTATTTTGTCTCCAGAAACTATATTCAGGATTTTAAGGCACATGTCTATTAAGCATGCTTTGTAAAGTATTGCTATTTGCATATAGCAATCCTTAAAGCAACTAAATATCATGCTTTTACAAGACTTATTGGCTAAAAGAAATTTTTAAAAAGATTATTATTATTTTTTTCAATTCAGCACTTCTACATTAAAAGAAATCCAAGCTTATTTTGTAAATTTGAATATTTGGTTTGTAAATAGAATATTAATTTTTCTAGTTTTATACATTCACTGGATAAAATTTTTCTGCAAATAACACATTGAGGTTTAAGTAATTTTTTTTTCCGATTCAGGCCAAGAAATAAAATAAAATTTTAAATAATCAGGATTGAATTGATAAACAATAATATATTTTCATTTTGACTGAGGGGAATCGTTTTGTGAATAAATAATATTTTCCTTAGCATTCAAAGTACTTATACTTGGTTTTTGAAAAAGTCTGCAATAGTTTTTGATGTTGTTGTTGTTATTATTAATTTTTAAACAACTAAAATATAGTAATTCCTATTATTGCTTGCCAGTGCAATTATAATCAGCTGGTTACAGCAAACTATATAATACGTGAGACTGACAACTGTTAGGTTATTTTTATGCATACCAAGGACTGCCTCAGCACATAAAGAGTGCATGCAAAAAATAGTTAATGGAGGAGTGTTTTACTGTGAAATGAATGATACTAGGATATAAAAACTTTTCTGTATTTCTTGTAGTATTTTGTTTCTTAGTTTATTTTCTAAGAATTCTATGAATAAAACAACTAACAAAAAAAAAGAGAAAATCTTAGGACTGATTTAAAAATAAATTTAATAAAATTAGTCATAATTTAAAAGATTATAGAAATATCTAATAAATATGAACAAATTTATAAGCCTTTTGTGGACCACTAAAATTTTTCTGTGAACCACCAGTTGAGAAACACTGGGTTAAGACTATTCAAAATCCCTTTCTTTTATTGTAATGAAGGAGGCATTCACCTCATTGTTGGCCATTATATTCTTTTTACATCACCAACTTTCCCAGCATAATATATTTGGATAATTTCAACCTGGTTATTTGATCAAATATTTATGTATTTACTTTTTTAACTGCACATGAACTTTTCAAAAGACTTTATCATCACCACAATTCAAAAGTCTTAAATACCTTTTCTATTCTTGTTTTTAGTATACAACTTTTTCATACACAGAGAGCCACAAAGTTCAAATAATTCTGCTCTGTGTTTTAAAACTGTGAATTTTCATCTAAAAATCTTTTTCACATTTTTATTGCAAATTTATTCAGTGGTAGTCTGCAAATTATTTGATTGCTTAATCCATCGTTAATAATGTTTATGTTTTCATTATCAATTTGATGTTATACTCTAGCCAAATCATCATATTTTTTGTATTTGTCAATTCATTATTCCATATTTTGATGTTTTTTAGCTTTACAAATGATGTCTTCAAATATTTTTGGTTTTTATTAGTGCACTACTCATCTTAACCCCATCAAATCGCAGCTATCCATTTGCACAGAAGTTCGTATTCTTTATGAATGACAGTTTTGATGTTTTCTGTGTTTTCAATTGCAAATGTGGTCTCAATAGCATAATGAGATTGTTTATATTTATTATACCATTTTAGTTTAATATAGCTTTTCCTTATTAAATATTCAAATATGCAAGATTTAAACAGGTATGTTGATAATATTCAGCCCTTTATAATTTATTATCAAATATTAAAACAATCTATTTCACTATATGATTCATCATTTCTGTTATCATACTGATCATGTAGGAAATTGTCTGTTCACCAAAGTTCAATACAAAAACTGTTAAAAATAACAAACTAAAATGTTATTCATTGAAATGCACATTGTTGTTAATCATATTTCTAGAATAATTGAGTTTGACACTGACTTAGCAGTTTCCATTTTTCATAAAATATTTGACCAAAGATAAATAAAAATCAGAGGCTGGATCCTCAGTCAACTTTAAAACTAATCACCACCCTGGAAAAGATGCCAATTAATATTCAGAGAAGATCTAAGCAAATGCAATTGTCTTTGCTACTATTTTATAACCAGCATATCTACAAAATAGGTTATGATTGATTCAAATTCCTAGAATAATCATTCTAAATGTGAAAAAATATTGGAATGACAAATTTAAAAAATATCATAAAGTGATGCCAAAGAACATCTGTCATTTTACACATATAAAAGGAAATGTAACTTATGAGTTCATTGTAGATGATTATTATCCTTTTCCATAAGAGCTGAAGTATCTGAAAAGTTGAACAGTGTAAATATCATTAGATCCATTGAATTGATGATGTCTTATTCCACATTGGCTATATCATTAATATTCTTTATTAAAATTTATCAGAGAGACATATTTCAGAATTTATCATTCATCTTTACATAAAGCATTATCATTTGATATTTACCTTCCCCCATCAATAAAATAGATATTCTTTACTTCAGCAGAGAACAGAATGATCATGAAACTAGATTTCAGGTATACTTACTTTCAACTACTGATTGACAGTGAAACCTTTTGGTTTTTAGCAATTATTAATACAAAGGGCTTTACAATAGATTGCCATTTGGAATTATGGTGGCTCCAACCATATTCAAATTTATAGTTATCATACTGCATTTGGAATATCTGGGCAATCCCTTTTTTCTGCTAATGGAAAAGAAAAGAGGGCAATTATGAGAGACTGCAGAAAACTTTAAAATAAATTGAAAAATCTAAAAATAAAATAAATTCAGATGTTTGTTTTTAAAAAAGGCATTTCTTGAAATTTTTTAAATAAAATAAAATAAAAACAATATTGAAAGTCAAATACAAACAAACAATACTGCAGACCTATCTTGGAATTAATTTCAGTGTAGCAATTTAATCAAAAAGCTGAATGCATGTGCAAAGTATTTTAAAAAAATCAAGCAATTTGAAAATATAAGTAGTTGCAATAAAATAATTCTTCAATTATTAATCCAAGGATGGAATTAGTTTTTACATGTGCATATTAATATTAGATATAAGAGCAACTTTAACATCCAGTAATAGAAATAGGAGTGACTGATCCATAGTATTTATTATTTATACCTTGACTAAAGCAAAAAAAAACAAAAAACACACAACTATTTTCAAGTAAACAAAAAGACAGCCTTAGTTACAAGCATTAAAAAATTCCATTAATATATTTATAGAAGTTCCTTTATTTTAAGTGATCCATTACCAGATGTGCTAACTACTAAAAAGTCTCCTGTAGCATATTCAACATTTAGAATATATACAATTTTAAAATGCAGCATAATGCCATTCAATCAGTTATTTAATTCCAAGTGAACCCAAAAAGAAACAGAAACAAGTGATTAGTATGATCAACTTAGAAAATAGTGTTCAGATTAATTGCAAATAGTAGCTCACTGGACATTAAATGATTGTGGACATTAGTTATTATTCGACAAGTAGATTTGCAAAAAAGCCAGTTAATAAGTCATGAAATTTACCCAAAGGCATTTGGTGATGAAGGAAGAATTGTTCTCTTAATATATATTATAGGGCATACGTTTCTGTTTAATTCAGGGACTGCAAAAAGTTTGGGATAACCAGAGTGAAAGTATTAGCTAGATCAATATTTGGAAGTCTGGTATAAAATTCAGACCACAGGCCAAATAAATCAAAATATGCCAGCTATGATGAGAATCAACTCTTTATCACAGGTCACAGAACCATAACGGTCATGCTATTCCACAGAAAGCCAAACAATTATTTATAGAGGTAGTCAAGATATCCTCTTTTTTCACATAAGCCACTATTGAGGTACTATCACTTAGAAATTTCTTTGCAAAAAATAAATATTAATACCACAATTCCACCCAGGAAAGGGTAACTTGATTAGACAGTGCATGAGACTAAAAAAATTTTTTAAAAATAAACAGCAAGTACTGGAATGTACACTTAGACAGAAAGCTAAAGAAAGTATACATTATATTAATTGTTATAACTATCATGAGATAAAATTTTAATGAATCTCATTTCAAAAACTAAATTGGATCAGCATATCATAGCTAATTAAAAAGTGACAAGAGTATTGTGTTGTATGTATTGAAATGGAAAGAGGTTACCATTTCCTACTAGTGAAAAAACCCCCAGAAGATCTGACGCACAAATGCCATCCATTATATTTTAATAGTTAATAAAAACATCTATTGACCTTTCATTCATTTAGACACAATAGATCAATAAACAGTTTTCTCAACAAGAAGCGGTTAAAATTTAAGTCTACAGCAAAACTTCATTAGAAGAATGAAACAGAAACTCCAATTAATCATGATGTAATTAACATAAAAGCAATGGAAGAAACTGAAGACTATCAGTGCATTCTGTCTAACAATCTCAATTGAACTGATCCAGTTTTTAAATTCAGTGAACAAAAAGTAAACAACTATAGGCTTACTTATGTAAATAATACAGACATTTGCAACCCCCCCTCAAAAAAAAAAACCCAATTATTATGAAGTTACTCTATAATCCATGATTACAATACATAAGGATAAACATATATAATGAGTTATTTATTTATATAGCACTGTTTTAATCCATATAATGATTAGGGATCACATATGCAACATATATTTTAAACATTTAATGAATACTCTCCTATCCAAACACAAGATAATATTTTTTGAAAAGATAGAATGAATTACTCTATCTTTTTAACCTGAATGTATATGTTTAGGCATATATATATATATATGCATGTGTGTTTAACATTAAGATATAAGTTTAATGTTATATATGTTTAACATTTCACCTAATAATGATGTATCATAAATTGTAAAAATTTTGCAAGTGTCATTCATTAAAACATGGTAAAAGGAATTGAAAGTGATTATTTAATATCTTCACACTCTCATTTCCAAATGCTTACGATTTGCCTATACATATATGTTTAGGTTAAAAATATAGAATGATTCATTGTATCTTTTCAAAAGACTTTATTTTGTGTTTGAAAAAGAGAATATTGATTAAATGTTTAAAATATATTTAGCACATGTATAGTGGAGTGATCCCTAATTATTAATACACAAAGAGTTTTTTTGAAAGAAGTTTATTCTGCTATACTTACATCAAATACTCACCAGAGATGTAATGATAATATATAAATGCAATTAACTAATAATTAACATCACACAATCAATAACTTATATATATAGCAATAATTCAAATATAATTACACAAGGTAAAGGTACTGTAACAAGTACATACAATTATATTCAGGCAGCAATGGTATCTTATATGTACAGAATCTTATGTTTATAGAGAGGAATTCAAGACAGCTTCCCTCTATTACAATAAGCTCGTCCTTTTCTAGCAAATGAAAATTACATTTATTGTGATAAAAATTTACCATTTCTGGATAATATTTTTAAATTGAATAAATGCTTAAAATATACACCTGGGTCTCATTTTATGTGGTAGATAGGTTCCTCAGAAAATGCGCACAAAAAAAATCGAACAAAAATAGACGTAACTCACCTTGAAAATTGGGGAATACGGACTGTAATTTTCCAAAAATCGCACAAAAGCAAAGCAACAACGTAAAATTACTTTAAAATTCGCATAAAAAAAAAATAAGAAAATAAAATATGACTAATAAAAAATTTCAAATTTGGAAAAAATTGATACAAGACAAACTTTTTTTTATTAACTAGTATTTAATTTTATTCAAAACAATATATTTTTATGTGTAATTTATATTTTTTTCATACATATGCGGTATTTTAATTATTATCGCTATTTGAGACATCAGATTCGTCATAATGTGATGTGATACGAGGTACTGTAGCTTCTCCTTAAACGAAGTCAAGAGGAAATACAACTAAAACGTTTTCTAATCGCTATTGATCCTTCCCATTTCGCTAAACGATCTAAAATTGAAATTTTTGTTTCCAAAGAAATTCATTTTCTTGGGTGTTTTTTTCTCTCTCCGTTAGAGTAAACTAAAAGTTTAAAATTTAAGAACTTAGACTTAACGATAATAAAAAGACACCGACTCACCACTGTTGGGCAAAATTTAATTAAAACGAACAATTAAAAAATAAATTCTTATTTTTGACTTTAATTTTTAATTCCATTTAAAAATCAAATTTCATTGTTTTACATCAAATTAAGTTCAGATCACGTTAGGTAATTTTTAAATTGTTAATTACAATTAAAAATCAGATTTTTATGGTCAAATTTAATTGTGCCCATCGCTGTTACTCACCTTTTAAAAATAAACTTGCGGACACTAAATGATTAATTGATTACGTACTCATTTTATAAAAAGCAAAAATTGAACGTGATTTAAAATGCAAAAACAACAACAAACATAGTATTTTTCATCTATAACGTTTGAACAGATTTACATTATAGTCTTGTAAAATTTAATGTGTGTATATAAAATGGGGAAATTCTGATTTTAAGTGAATTATGAAGTTCTTTATTACATAAAATCTATAACAGTACTATTATAAAGCGGTGAAAATATTGAAATTATTAGATGAAAGTTGAACTCCGATAATGGCTATTACTTTAAATATGACATGAAAGCACGAAATTCATAATATTTAAAGTAATAGCGCATTATCGGAGCTCACTTCTGATCGAATAATTTTTATCGCATAAAGGAAAACCGCATACAAAGATATTAAGAAGAATCATGAATCGCATAACTTCAAAATCGCATTAAATAAATCCGCATAAAACGAGACCCGAGTGTACTACCAAATTTTGTTTCAATTAAATATAAGTTTTATAGTTAGTTTTACTAAAATTTTACTAACATGAAAACTTGTTGGGCAGTTATTACTATGAATATGACAAGTTAGTCAAAAGCATGCTTAGCATTCATGCTGTTAAAGTACTAAACCAAGCTTTTCTTGATAGATTTTTTTATTCATACATAATCTTTATTTTTAATACAGCAGTCAATAAATTTATTAATTACTCTATAAAGAAATTCATTTAAATTAGCTTATTATAAAATAAAACTTTTTGCTAATAATTATTTAAATAAAAAATTAGTAAATCTTATTTGAAATTCTTAATCGTTTCCTATATTTCATATAATAATGAATCAATTCCTGAAATTCTTCTATATTTTATATTATGTTTATCGATATACAGATATTATTATAGAATGTGTCCGATGCTGTGATCATGCTATTGGTGGGTTTCCCAAGTGGTAGAAAGTGAATGACATTCAGAAATCAAAGTCAACTGTGAATAACAAATAACAGTGCCCAATCAATAGTTTCTCTTGCCTTATAGAATAATATTTTGGATCATCAAAGGCTAGGCATTATTTTGAAAAAGACTTTTCTGTCTTCCTCTCATGCCATTAGACATTTCTTCATGGTGATGTGATAATAGGATTGTGTGTTAGTGCATTGACATTTCTACCCTTTTACTATATGCACAACATTTGTGATTCCAATGTTTATACCTTTAAAAACTAAGAAAGCAGTGATGAAGATAGGCTTAGTCAGCTGGCAATCTTTAGTGTAATCTCTACAATTGGATATTAAAGAAGACAGAAGTTTCAGCTGGCAAAAATTGCATACGTAGGCAGTCCTATTGGAACCATGCAAGCATTATGGTCTAGAAACTAGCCTAAAAATGACCTATCATATTCACTTTGGTTATTATGCCTGGTAGATTACTCATTATAATGGTATAAATAATAATAATAGTATATAATATCAATAATAATGGTAATGCAAGGAGCAGTGATAGTAATAAAGGCATTATAAATCCAATTTTCCCCTAAATTCGGTCACATAAAAGGTGCAAACTTTATTTGATACAAAATCTTCAAGATCAGAATGGAAAACTGCATTAATGGCTAAGGAACTGACAAAAAACTTTAATAAAACTCACTATCCAGAGGAAGGACATTTAAGGGGACCAGATGGATGGATAACATGTTTTTTAGAAAGGGTATATCAGACAGTAAAATAAGAATGCCTGCTAAAGGATATTCTGGAAAGTCTGACTAAGTATTTTCTATTGTTGAAATTCTTCACTGTATGAATGAATGGATAATGATGTTAAAACTTTCTTTGCACAATGATCTGGTACTCATCTTATTAATGACTATGCTCCAACTTTAGATTTAAAAAAGGGAACCTTTTACTCCTTGCTATATTGCATTATTTCAGCAATCCCATTAAAATATCAAAATGTTCTTTTTGCAGACTTTAATGCATGTGAACTTTTGCACAAGACATGGATTGAATATCACAAAGACTTTATTTGTACATAAAAAACTGCTGCAAAGAAATGAGTATGCATCCACACCCAATACAATTGCATTTAAGTTGGGAGTCAGAATACCAGAGAAATTCACATTACATGTGCACTTTACAAGAACATATTGTTAAACAGATCATAGATCAATATGCTTCTAGATTAAAGTGATAGTTGCACTAAAACTATCATATTCACAAAAAAATTGAAATTCATTCTTTAGAAGAAATCTTCTATATATACTAAATTTCAACAGCTACTAAATACTAAAATTGCTAATTTAAATCATGTGGCCCATCATATTACAGAAATAAGAAATTATCTTAAGGAATATCTTATGAATACAAATAAATCTATTCTGGATTAGCTAAAAGAAAGAATAATGATTGGTTAAACTTCTGACAATGATCTCATTATTAGTGATTTGGTTAAAAGGAAACATGTCATTTTGTGCTGGGTAGAATAATAGAATAAATATGCAATTTTCTAATAAATATAGATATTTGAAGGCAGAAGTTTAGTGACTGATAAGAAGGCTTAAAAATGATTAGTGAATTAAAATTGCAAAGAAATACATACATTCACTGATTGTGGTCATTTAAGATCTTTTTTTAATGCAGTGAAAATGACAATTGGATCTGAAAAAACTGGGTCACAATTTTATTAAATCACTCATGGCACTTTCTTATATGATGACAATTACCCTTTTAACAGATCTTTTAAATAACGATACAAAAATTGAAATCAATTTTATTTACTCATTTAGATTTGGTCAACGATATCCAGTTTGTGAAAGCAAAACACCTCTTGGCAATCTTAAATATGGAAAGCTTCAGGTCTTTATAAATTACCTGAAGAAGTTTTAAAATATAGGGGTGATATATTAGATTCAAAAATATTGGATTTTTTTTAAGGAATAGATGAACTTATGAAGTTGTATCAACTGATGTAAGGATGCTTTTATTGTTCCAATTTTTTAAAGTAAAGAAATAGACAAGATTGTATTAATTATCATGTTATAAATAATCACTATAGCAAAATCACTTCAAAGACTTTATTGAATAGGTTGTTTCTAGTTATAAGGAATGATTACCAGAGATTCAATATGATTTTAGAAAATTAAAATGTGCTATAAACATATTTTTATTACCAGGAAAATGCAAGAAATGGTTAGGAACAAAGGAGTGATTTATGTATTGCTTTTATTAATTTGGTCGAGGTAATTGATTTAGTTAATAGGATAGGTCTATGGCAGTGTTTGAAATTATTTGGTTGTCTCATAAAATTTATTTGTATTGTTCAGCTTTTACATAATGAAATAAGATAAAATGTTATTTCTACAGTTAAAAAAATATGAAACATTTGTTATAAAAACTGGTGTTAAACAAGATTGTGTATTTGCTCCAACATTACTTTCAATTTTTATAACAATGTTTTTTGATATTGTTTTTAGGTAGCTTAATCAAACAGGGGTCAGGAAATGATATAAACTTGATGGAATTTTTTAAATTTGAATTGATTAAAAGTAAAACAAGAACTTCTTCTTGGATTCTGGATTTACAGTACCCTAATGATTGTGAAATTTTTGTCACATTCAAAAGATAATTTAAAGAATGTATTTAATGTTTTGAAATGATATGTATAGACTTTGGATTATTTATTAATGTATTTTTCTGTAATGTGTAATAGTTTTTTTTACAAAAAGTTTTACAAAGTAATCTCAAAACAAAAAAAAAATTGTGATTGTTGATAACAAAATATTTGATCTATTGAATATTTTATGTATGTTATTAAAAAATGAAACATTTTCCAATAATGAGACATTAGCTAAACCATCAGTAATCCAAAGCATTCTATTAATCCAGTGATTGGAATAAACAACCAGGAATTCATGGGTTGATACCAAACTCTGAAGATGATAACCCCTTCTCTCTGAACTATTACAGTTTCATCTATGCTGCTTCAGTAATAAAACAATGGCAAACTAGAATCTCTTTCTAGCCTCTCATTGGGCTATTTACTCTTTTTATCACGGACGACTAATATAATAAAGTCTGCAAAAATAATTTATCATTTTGCCCTTCTTTTTCTTTACTTTTGGTTACTAGTCCAGTTCACTATTTTATTGTATTATTTATTGATTAAGCAACGCATTTCCTTTGATAAAAAAAAAAGTTATTTATAAATGGATTTGAAACTTTATTAATGTACTGTATTTAATAAAACTTAATAATCTTTTTGTTTGCATGAAAGACAAAGAAAAAAAAAAGATGAACAAATATGAAAAATACAAAAAAGAGAGAGAGAAAAATATGTACTTTATAATTAATAATAAGATTTCCAATTGCCAATATATATATAATTTATCATTAACTTATACTTTAATACGATGTACTTTTACAAGAATCCAATTTGCCCCAAAAATGTTAAATTTATCAATGAGTTATCCCAGTATGGGTTCAGTAGCTCTACTTAGTGTTTAAAAGCAGAAACTAAAAGACAAATGGAATCTAGTATACAGCCTATATCAATACAATGTTTTCTTTGTATTATCAACATACCATTATTTATTACAAGCTTGAGTAATCAGTGGCTATCAAATGATAGTGCAATTTAATCAATCCATAATAGGTTTTGCATTTATCAGTAATGACTTGTTATTCAAAACTTGAATTAATACAGTTCTGCATCTGATAGCTACTGTTAATTGCATAACTATATTGGTTACAATTTTTAATCTAAAGTCATTATTGGTAAAGCAAAGCCAAAAATTGGATAGGATAAATTACTGTTCCATCTGGTAACTAATGACTATTCAAATTTACACTACTGGTTTGATTTATATTATAGTAAGATAAAAAACTCAAGTGATATGTTAATAATAAATATTATCCCAAGTGTTGTGTTAAAAGTCAGCTACTATCTTATTTTACTAATTTACAAGTGAGGATACGACATAATTATCTCAATTTGTACTCCAATTGTTTGGTTTGGCAGTTTTCATCAATCAGACATTTCTATTAGTTAACCAGCTTGGCAAATAAATTAACAAATTAAAAACTTAATTTAAAAAAATCCACTAAAGTAGATTTGTTTAGCTTAAGGGCTGCAAATAATAATTATCTAGCAGAGCCATTGCTGACATATTTTTCTAGTTATATATATAAAAATATCCTCATTAATTTCTTTATTTACGGTCGTATATATACCCACTGGCTATTATATTTTCTCTGCAGTAAGATTGAGCCTATGAATTTAGTACGGAATTTGTTTATTTGAAAGTACACTCACCCATATATACAAGCATTTATAAAAGTGTCAGTTTTTTATATATCCAGATATTTCTTCAGTTATATAGATAGCAGATTTGTGTTAAACTAATTTGCTCTTAATAGATTATATATTCTGTAAATAAAAAATAATTAATTTCCTATACTACACTATAAAGATACTTAAAATTATATGTAAACAATAACAATCTAATTAACAAATATTGAAAATAAATCTGCAAATTATATTAACATGCTGGAGATTTTGTGTACGTAGTCTAACACACTTTAAATCATCTAAACCATAAGCTGTAAAAAAAAAAGTTGTATATACCATAAATCATTTTAAGTTTACTTAAGGCACGATTTCCAAGCTGTTATCTTACCACACCTCTACTAATGTGGCCACCCATTGACATTAACAATTCTCAGATTTAATCGACATAAGATAGATGTTTTACTTAGACAAATAATTAATAAAACGAATATATATATATTGAAAAAATGTCTAAATAGTTGTACCATAATATATACAAATACTAGCTGTACCCATGGATTTGATTGCGTTAAGTAATTGAAATGATTATATATTTATATGTTAAACATAAAGAAAACAGATTAGAATAGAATGTAAACAATTATATAAATTACTAAATATATGTTGTAAAAATGTAGTACAGTATTTGAATATGAAAATTTTTACAAGCAAATAAAAGATCTTATCACGGGAAATAATCTAAATAGGTTTTTATTTGTCTATGAATAAAAAGCAAATATTTTTATTCTAACAAGTATAAATCAATGTTCCATATATGTTGATGATTATTTTTTAATATTTAATAGTAATAAAAATATTTAATTATTTTATAAAATATATAAATGGAATGGATAAGAAAATAAAATAATATGATTATTAATATGGATATTAGAATTTTAAAAAAATCAATAAATATAAATATTGAAACAAATATTTTGAGAAAAAATATTTTTTATAGTCTATTAAGTAATTGAAATTCAGATATAAATCGTATACATAAAATAAATATTATTAATAATAAATACAGCAAAAAGATTATGTTCTAGTAATAAATTATTAATAGAAGAAATTTATATAATAAAAAATGAAGCAAAGATAAATGATTATTCTAATAAATTAAATGGAAGGAAAAATATAAAAAGAATATAAAAAAAAAAATAAGAAAGATAAAAAATCTAAAAACATATTTATTAAAAAGCATATTTTATAAAATAAATATAATAATAGAAAACATAAACATGAAATATAATAATAAATTTACAATTAGCCCAACACGGCTGCCATGTGGGTAACAGGTGCCTTTGTGCAAGTTAAATTTCAATGCCCCTAGTGTCATGAACAGAGCTGGATTAAATGTGGTGTTATGGCACAAGCCCTTATATTCATCAAGGCCCTGCACCCACATGATTTATGACTTTTATGAAAATTAAAAACTAAAACATTTTATCATATGCTAAATAAAATTGCATTTCCTTTCTTTGCCAAAATTCTGTAATCTATAAGTCCTTCATGAATATAATATGCAAAGTATTATAATTATCAAAGCACTGAATATGCAGTAATGCAGATTTTTCTGTTATGTTGCTTACCTAAATGTTTCACAATGTTCTGGTCGTGTTAATGCAAAATCAGCTATGTTAGAATTTTTATGTAATGAATCAGAATTCACAAAAAATAAATGTAATTATAATTATGTTATAAACAAATTTGCAATAAAATATTGAAGAAAATATATATTTTTTGCATTATATGTATTTTATTCTTTCTCAAATATTGATTCAAAATCATGCTTATAATAAATGTTATACTGTAGGTACCACAAATAATTATTTGTAAGTTATAAGTATCAATTTGTGCAATTTTAATATTTCTATTTGCAAGTAGATCATTTATTTTTTAAAGTATCTAAATATTTTTTATCATGTGAAAAAGAACATCCCCCTTCCGCACATAAAATAAAATTAAAACTTAATGATTTCTATATAACTTTGTTTAACAAAAAACAAAAATATATTAAAAAAATATTTATTTTCTCTAGACTTTGGTGGTTGCAATGTGGTAAATAACAATCAGTTTTAACTAGATTGAGTCTAACCTACATATTAATTAGTTCAAATTCTTGTTTTTACTATGTTTTATTTGAAATCTCTCAATGTCAATTATTTGTTCAATAAGAGAATAATTTTTTTTGTATACTTATTATACTTTAAAAACTTAGTCATACTATAGTCTGGTAATTAGAGATTTACATTACAATTTACTTAAGAGTATACCATACCTTGTACTTTCTTTTGTTTAATGACCAATTATAAGCAAAAAAAAAAGTTAATTCGTTTCTTCCACTAGAATAAGTAAAGAATGTTTTAGGCACTTTCCTACAGCTATTTCAATTAAAAGAGGGATATCGAACAGTAATACTGTTTTAATGAAATGTGCATATCTTTTTAAAATATTGTTTTTGCTAATTGTGTTTTCCTTGGATTTGGGCTGACTTGTATTTGGGTAATTTTATGGATCAATTATGAATTTTAGCTAATAACAAATTCTACTACAGTACAAATTCAATAAAAGCAGATTATTAAAACATGTACAAAAAAGTTATATTGGTATCAAAAAAATGAAAATAGTATTAAAAAAGACAATCAATATTTGTGTTAAAAAATATATGGCTTCATCGGGTTCGGTCCCCTGCAACCATGCAAACAATAGAAAAATGTATAAAATATACCCAATTATGACCTAATGTTTCAAACACTTTTATTTTAACTAAATTATTAATGGTAATGTGTCATTTTCTACATAAATTAGGATGTTTAAATAAAGGTAACTCAGAAATTGAAAGACTTACATATATATTTTATTAAGTATTACAGCAAAATGGCATCAAATCTGTCAGGTTTAGCACAATAGTAAATATATTTAGTATATTGCAAACAATTGTCAGAAGTCTGAGTAAAAAATAATCATGTTTTATTTAATAAAAAATATTTGCAATGAGTTAAAAAATCTAAACATTTTCATTTATATATACTTTTATTACTTAGCACAGTGAAACAATGCCTGTCTGTTCAATGCAGCTTAAGGATAGAGTATTACAATCCTTAATATATTTAAAAACAATTTAAGCAAAAAAGTAATCCTCTTATATATAAATAAAATATATTTAAAATCAGAACTGTTTCTAACAATGGAAAGATTTACAAATCATTCCAGTGTTAGAAACACATGTTTAAATTTACAAATCAAAGCATTTTCATTTCCATATAAATTTTATTAATTATCACTGTGATTTGGTATCCTAATTAATGAAATGCCTTTGCATCCCACACAACCTAAACACCTGCATAAGGTGGCCCTGATACCCAATATGTAGAAATAATATAATTTAAATAAATTGATGAATGTTAAAAATAAAAGAATTGGTAAATATATTATAAATTGCTTATATCATAAGTGAAATAATAAATTGTTTCATATATAGAAATAACTTGAAAATCAGATTAAAGCACATTTAAAAGATAGAAATTTTAATACTTATCTGAAATTTTGAGTTAAAGATATTGGAAAGTTTTAAATATTATAAAAAGAAATAAGTTAAAAAACAGATTTGAATAGAAATAATATTAGAAATCTAGTGTAATTATAAAAGAGAAATTATAAATAATTGAGGATTTTTTAAATAAGAGTATACATTTAGAGTGTAAAAGATATGATATAAAAGTAAGTAAAAAGTGAATAATAAAAGAAATATATAGTTTATTTGAAAATATTTTTACTATAGTAAATTCTTTGTAAATATATATATTTGGATACTATATAAATGACTGCAGAAAGGAGTTTGCTAATAATTGAAAGGAAATCCTTTGATTCCTCTTGGAAGCCTTAAAGGAACTGAACAGAAAAAATTCCTAAGTCTACTCCATACATTTTTGTCATTGCAGTTGTTATTACTATGTAATTATTCATATAGTATATGAACATGGTTGGGCTGCTTACCACCATGCAGTAGCTAGTGCAATGAGTTTAGAAACACCATTATTTTTCTGCCTGATAAGGCAGAGCAATCTATGAATAAAAAAATTTTTTTTTCTCAGTGATGAAAGTTTATTCATAAAAAGACAGGTATAAATACAGTTGAAAAGAAAGATTTACAAAGACATGGTTACATAGTAAAATAAAATTCCGGAGCAATATGGTGAAAGGGGAAGGATACGTAAATACGGGAAATGGATGTGGAAATGGTGTGTAGTCCAGGCCAAGAACAGTCTTAGGTTGCAAGTCCTTGTTGAGCAAGCGACCACATGGGTCACAAACATTTATATGGATGAGTCCTGTAACAGAGGCTGAGTAGATGGGGATTGCCCAAGTGTCTATTTGGAGGTGGGGCTAGTTTGGTATCTCTGGTTTTGAGAGAGTTAGGTCCAATAGTTTTTGATTCACTGAGTGTACTCTCTGGTCAAAAATAATAGCACATTGTAGCAGCCAGAGTGCATAGATGATGAAAACTGATAGTTGCAAAGACCCATTTTGATGTATCCTCGAAGATTGAAGATGATGTTCTTGTGCAAGGAAAGGCAGGAGTTGATGACATGTCTCACTCTAAGAAAAGAGGGACATTCGAGTAGGAAGTGTTAGAGGGTTTCATTGTAGGTTTTACAGAGATGGCATAGGGGAAAGATGTTGGTGAAACCCCTATGATTGACCAAAAATTGATTGGTGGAAAGGAGTGAAGGTTGATTTTGAAAAGGAGAACAAGGAATTCTGCCTTCAGGGACCATCTTTTGAATTTGCAGATTAATTGAGCATTGGGAAAATATGGGGGACAATGTAGGAGTCTATGGTCTGATTGAAAACCTCCTACCACTTTAATTTGCTGCGGATGGAAGTATGGCAAAGCCAGCCTTTTGTAGGATGTTGGTGATGAGTGAGGTCCATGACCTGGGCTTGCCATCAGGAGGAGTGTCAGTGATAGTGATATGTGTACAGGATCAGCAGAAAAATGACTTATGAGTGTGAAGATAATATTGAGTTTTCTGGATCAGAAAAGGGTCAATGGAGTGCAGGCCCAGCCCATTGAGATTTTTAAGAAAACAAGTTTTTAGGCTGATGGCCACCACCTTTCTGCCCCAGAGAAACTGGATTGAAAGTAATATGCTATCTTGGGAAACACTAGAAGATTGAGAAGGGTGACTTCCCATAAAGGGAGGTAGATGCCTGTGATAGCACTGAGGGTGGATGATATATTTTGATACAATGCTGTTTGGACCCTCATGTCCTTAGGAGACAACATGAAGGGGAATCCAAGGAAGTTGTGCAGTTTGGAGTTGAAGGTGGAAGGGATTTGTTTCCTGGAATAAAGTTGCCAGGCCACTGATTTGTCACTGATGAATTCCAGCCTGTATATTTCAGTGTATCAGGTGAGAATCTATTGAAGCTTGAGGATGAAATCAACCAAGGAAAGGAAGATGACCACCTTGTCTATGTTAGGAAAGCATTTGATGCCTTTTCCCAGCCCAGGAATGAAGATTCCAGGGAGGTCATGTTCCAGCCTGAACAAGAAGAGATTCAGAAATGTGAACAACAATGTGCTCAGCAAAAACCCTGAGGAATGGATATGTTGGGTATAAAGCCAGGGGCAACTAAAAAAAAAGAAAGATATATTAAAAATTTTTTTTTGAAAACTTTTACTTCCTATAAAAGTATTTTTGTGGATTCTCCTCTTAATTTGCCTATCATTCACAATTTATATGAACACTTTGGTCAAAAAATGAACAAAAAATATTAAATTTACATATCTTTCATCATGACTTGCCTGTAATAGCATTATTGTATAATGATTACACTCAGTCATCAATCAAAACCTGTGGAATGATAAATGATTTTCAAAAGGGTATCTTATACACTATTATATATAAATCAATTTAGAAACTAAGTGTAGGAACAAAAATTTCTTATTCTAAGGTCTTTCTCAGAATTTTTGAGTCCCATTTCTCAGAAATCATGAACTCAATATGTAAAGGTATATGATGTTTTCACCATCAACTTTCTCCAGTTTGATCTATTTCTTATAAGAATGCTGAGCAAATGCAAATATGCTCCATGCTATCATTTAATGTCATCTGGTCATATTCCACAGGATCTTCCTTTTATTTGTACCTTGTGTAATATCAAAAATTAGAATATTTAGTTTTTGAACATCACACATGTGTCAACAAACAATTGTAACTCCCTCATTACAATTTTTTTTCAATAAAATTTCCTTCCAACTTCTTTTATAAATCTTCATTGTAAACTTTTTGCAAGAATACAAATTTCCATAACTTTTTATTGCAAGATCTATCAAATATCCAAGATTCTTTTCACTAAATATTTTGCCATTACATATGTTAAACAATTATATAATAAATATTTCCAAGACATCTAATTTTAAATTTAACTTGATATTGCTCAAGTTAAATTAAGTGATTGGGTAACTTGAAATATCAAATTTGAAATAAAAAGGAAAAAAATGTTAATCAATATGGTATACTTTCTATACAATCATTCACTGAACTGGAGATCTTTTTTATGAAAATAGATGATGACATTTTTAAATTCTGTAAACTTAAAAATTTATACTAAATAAATCATATAAAAAAAGCTGTGTGAATCAATTGCAGTATGAAAACGAAAAACTTTGTAAGTATTGTGCTTTCTTACTCTGGAGAGCTTATGAAGCTCAACAAAATCCTAAAATTTTTCAATGCTTATAATTTTTTACAAATTTATTTCAAATATTAAGTCATTTGATGATAATAACAAATCTTTTATAAAATTACCACATATTTAAAAGAAAAAATAAAACATTTTTTCTTGCAATTTTTGTATAACTTATATAAAGTTTTTATTTTAAAAAAAAATAAATGCTTGATTTTTACTAATTGTATTTCACAATTTAACTTACAATTATTCATTTTTTTAATATTTTCATTTTAAATAAATTTATCTTGCTTTAATTTTCTGTCAGTTCATTACTAAGATTCCAAAACATAGTTTATTTCCTTGAGTGTTTATATTTTTTCACTTTCACCATTTTATTAATCGTTTATTATAAATCCAAGACTTTCTTCTCTTCTTTATTCTCATAAACAAATGGTTTTTTAGTATTTCATTTGAATTGTCACTGAATCTTGTCTCAATCTAAATTCTTATTATCCAACATTCTCATAATGTATCAATAAATTATTTCTTAATTTCCAATTATTTCTTTAAGTTAATTCAAATTCTACATAATTAATTTTTTTTACACCAGCTCAGAATTGCACAAACATTATTTTAGATTAATGCTTGAACTTTAAATTATCTTCTATAATTTTTGGAAACAGTTAAGCAAAATATAATTAAATCTGGTCTTAAACGTTTTTAACGTCATTGTCATGTGACAGTTTGATTAAAACAAATCTATCATTATTTTTAAAAAATACAAATATAAAATAATATGAAGTAAACATAGTATTTATTATTATACAAAATATTCTTCAAATAGAGTTCAGATATTTTTTCTTTGAAATGGTATATATTTATATAACCATACAGCGACCTTATATAACCAATACACATGACCACATACATGTGAGAAAAATAAATGATCTCCAATATATGTATTTTGTGCTGAACCAGCATTCATCAGTTAATCCATATTACCATCTCCCACACATATATATTATCAGTGCTCAGTTTATATTAAGATAGCAAATCTTCAAACTTTAATGAGCAAGCATCAATCTTCTCCATACTCCAACCATCCTCAATAAGGGGTCTGAGCATTCCATTCTCGAATTTTCACTGACAAGGATGGCTGAAAAATTGGAGTGTGAGAAGTGGAAGCTTGTCCATTAAAGTTTGAAGATTTGCTATCTTAATATAAACTGAGCACTGATAGTATATATGCATGGGAGATGGTGATTTGAACCAACTGATGAATCTGGTTCAGCACAAAATACATATAATAGAGATCATTTATCTTTTTCACATGTATGTGGTCATGTGTATTGGTTACATAAGATATATTGGATAGCTGTAGGGAATTTGAAAATCTGAGTTCAAGTCCTTATAATTACATTAAGTTTAGTATAGACAATATACATGTATTTAAATATTTATATAACCTTTAAAAACCATTTTTAAATGGTAAATTATGTTTCCAAATGTTTTACACTATTTTTCTTTTTTACATTATTGTGGAACTGCACGAACAATATAATTTATATTTATTAACATATATATTATATACCTAAAAGTAACATTGAACAAATGCTACTTTAAATAAGTTTAAAAAAATAAATGTTTATGCTTCATCCTTTAGCATGCTAATTTACCGATCAATATTATATTTTCATTTTATACACATCTTTCAATATTTTTCTAAAACAAATTTTCCATATTTTAATACAAAAAGTTTATTTTATATGTGGAAAAAAATGCTTTACTTTATATGTATTTTATAATATTGTTACAATATTATATTTTATCTGAAAAAAAAAAATCATAATAAATTAAACAAATATTTTCTAAAAAATGTATCCACAGTATCTTATTTCATTTAAATTATAACATTTTCTTCTGAATGTTGAAAATTTTTGTGGAAAAATTTGGTTCACAATAATTATTCTTTTTTTGACAATGACTAATTAGTTTCATATAATATTTAACCTCACAATTTATTAGATTATATAATAGTATTATTTATTTGTAATTATTATTATATAAGTTTAAATATCTTGGCTACTATATATGCCAAAGAAATTATTCTTTTATTTGTTTAAAAGTTTATTTTTAATCTTCAAAATAGACTTATTTACATGTTTGTGTTACTAATAATTTAAATATTATGCTATAAAATATCAAAAATACATAACATAGTAATATCAGATTTTTTTTTTTTTTAAATATGCTAGATTTCCTGTAATCTGAATAACAATTTTAAAATATTATCAATTCATAAATAAATAAAGCTATTACAGTGAAAATATATTATTTCTATATAGGAAAATCTAATGAAACAAACTATCATAGTTGGCAAATCATAAATTCGAATAAACAATTGCAATAGTCAGCAATCATTTTACACATGAGTGTCATTTTCTTATGAAAAAGAAAAGAATTGAAAAGAAAATCTTTTTTTGTCAAATATATATAACAAAATTTAACTGCAACAATAATTGGTACTCATGAGTTTTCAAGTAAACCAAGATGGCATCCCGCATTTTTGATAAATGTAGTTTTGCAGGCCTATAATCTACCAAAGATGTGTTAGTTGTTAAATTAAAACAGATTTACATGATTGTTAAATTAAAAAAAAAAAAATTCCAATAAATTTCATTAAAAAGCTTCATTTCGATTTTTTTTTTGCTTTTAATGTGGGAAGCGACTAGACACTCTTAAAATTGTCATAATTCAATTCAGCATGTTTCTTTTTGTCAGCAGTTTTTTTTTTTTTTTGGTAAATTGTCATAATGATAAAAATTTGGGGTCTTCTTGTTACAGAACGTGATGCAATGGACTATTTCCAAGGATACAGGATCCTGCCCTCCCAAAAAATGTGTGTTAATGGCCGCAATACCATTGCAAGCTGCCAACTTGAATAAAATGTAAATATTGTATATATTCATTTTTCTGTTAATAACTTAATCCAAGAAAAAAAATTGTAAATATTGTAACTAATTTTTCCACAATCATTTTTTTTTTTTAAAAATAACAGTAATAAAAAATAAAATATAAATATTTAATGTTGTAATTATAAATTTTATTAAACGCACATAATTATATTAAGTAATATTTACTAAGCTGTAACCTTTTCTCTTTTTTTTTGTAAATATTTTTTTGGGGCCCTCCAAAACTGTAGATTTATCAAAAGTATGAGCTGCTATTTTGGGTTACTTGAAAACTCACTCATATCCAATAATCATATAATGTGAAACAACTAAAAACTCAAATACAAAAAAAAAATGAATAAAATAACAATATGCCTTTCATTTAGCAAATGCAGTCAATTTTGTTTATTCTATAGTCTATAATAAACACAAGTGTTTTGAACAGAATTGGGTTTTCTTTTTGTATTATTACTTATTTAAATGTACTTATAATAAACATTGTATTGTTAATTTTATACCTTATTTTAATTTACAAATACTATTTATGAAGTAATTTAAGACCAACTAGAAGTAGCCTCATAATCAGTTTAATGATAATAATAAAATGACTTTATTATTCAGCAGTTCACAAGAAGTTCGCGCAACAGAAATGTCAGAACTGTAATTAATCCAAAGACTTTACTCTCCAGCTTCTGACATTCCTCCATTGCATTAAATTACACAGAGCAACAACCAATTGTTAAATTATAATTGAAAGAATCTGGCAAATGCTTTGAGCTCAGTTAAGTGCATACTACATGCCACAAAAATGTTTAATAATTCATAGCATGTGTATTCTAGATTTAATATCCGAGACATGACATATGTGAATGATTGGATATAATAAGTTTGGCATTCTGGATGCAAATTTTTTATAGCTTTTAATACATGATGTATTTGTTTGGATTGACATATTAAGACATTACCATTCCATCAAAATTTCTGATTCTCATTAGATAAAGATAGTTTAAATTATTGCCTCAGCACTGATAGGGGTTAATGCATGGTAATTCAACATTACATAATTATCTTATTGCCAACCAATATTACTAATTTAAATTGGCCAATGCAATATATAGATGCATGAATTAAAATAACTACAACCATATAGCATTGATTATATTCTCATTTAATGTTAAAAACTAAGAATATATTGTATTGTCACTTGTTCATAATAATGTTTTAAATGTTACTATAGCAACACCAAGAATTATTTGGAACGCCAAACAGTTAATATATATATTAAAATTATGGATTTTTAATTAAAGTTTAAAATAAAACAATATTTTCTAAAACTAATATATGAGATCACAGATGACTTGTTTGTCTACATTAAAAGACTTCATTGGAAACATATTTTCTATCATATTATTATTTTCCTATAACTATTATTTATTTTTCAGTTCTTTTTAACTCTTATTGATAATTTTTTATATTTTTCTTTTCCTACTACAGCATATTAATTTCTATTAGCTTTATAAAAACTATTTTCCTATTCCTTCTCAATCATTTTTTAATTTTCTCATTCTAAACTTTAATATTATTACTATTATGTCTTTTTATTAGATCTACAGGGGCAATTCTTACTGTAAACATTACCAATCTATTAATTAAAAATTCTTAAATTAAACACAATCTCTTGTTTTTATTTTTTAAACTTATACTTATTTCTACTAGAGTTAAATAAACAGAAACATTATGCATTTCCATTTATTTTTTCCTCACAGTATTTTCCCTTCTATCCTTTCCTTAAAATTTTCAGTATTATTTGAATAACTCATTATTCTAAATTTCATGCATCTATTCTTACTCCCTTTCCCTAAATCTAAAACTTATTGTCTAAATTGATTTCAGTAAATTCTAAAAAATAATACTTCACTTAAAAATATGTTTCTTTTATTTTTCTCAATAACTATTATATAATCTTATTTTTTCTACCATCATTATCATCTTAATATTTTTACAAATACTAAAAATCTGCTTGCTGTCTTTAGATTTCTTACATCACATTCTGATTTTTTTTTTTAACCTTATTAAATACATACAGACAAACACATATAGTTACTAAAATATTTAAATGTTACTATATCTAATTAAATATTATAATAGCAATACAGCGTTAAATTAATCTGGAATACTAAATTATTTTTTATAACAATAATTAAGTTGTTCAAATCTTCATTCATAATATGGTAATCCTATCAGCATCAAGCAGTAGCTTAGGACACAAGAAATTTAATTATGATATTCCACTATTTAATTTATGATACCTTAGCATTTTTACGCTTTTTAAAAATAAAATGAAGATTTATATTTTATGTATACTATAGTTAAGATGGTAAAAGTAAACCATGGATCAGTTTTTATAGGAGTATGATAGTCCTCCTCTTCCATAATCAGTAATAATGTCTGCATCATATTACAATTATATTATTGTTTTTGCAATCAACATATCAACACTTAAGTGAGTAATCCAGATTAATGTACTTTTATTCTCAGACCAATTATAGTTATTACCCATTTATTGCTACTACTATATACTAGCTAGGATGGCTATGTCCCTACTACATGGAATGTAAATCTTAAGACTGCTTGTGATTTAAAACATTTTCAAGACTCATACCACCTGGGTTTTAACACTACATCTTAGGCATAACCACTACCCCATGAAACTCTTGATTATAGATGTGTAGGCAGCAAAATATTAAGACAAATATAATTTGCAACAAAAAATATTGTCAGTCAAAGCTATAAAATTTATTATTTTTTAAATATTTTAATATATTCTAAGATTTTTTTTACATAGTAATAAATATAAACTAAAATACAATATAATTAAAAAAATTATTTTTATAATTCTTTATCTTCAAGAAATTTCTGGAGCCAAGGCACTTCATCGGGTTTTGCTTTTCTAAATTCTTCTTTTAACTGATGAACTTCAATCTGGCCTTTGTCAAAGCAAGCTACCTGTTAAAAAATTAAAAACAGTTTGATCAAAATTAATATTATTCAGTTTTTTAAAAATAAAATTATAATTATATTAATACTAATACATATTGGATAATCCTAAATTGTTAAAAATTGACAACCACATAATATAAAGCTGATATTATATTTTAATCAAAGTGATCTTACATTTAAAATGGATACCAATTATCCACGTATTAGATGTGAATTAATATTAATGCTATCCAGATTAATGTATAACTTTTACAAATTCTTATAATTTGATCAGCAGAAGCAAAAGTTTATTTAATTTATTTACGTTTTCTTGCTTAATAACGAAAAGTTAAAATCTTCTTTATTTAATGGCTCAGAGCTCTAAACACCAAAATTCATAATTAAAATATATGGAGTAAGTTTAAATATAAGAATCTGATAGAAACTGTATTAAAGAGTAAAAATAATGTAAATTTATTGCCAATGGCAGTATTATTATCTTATCATGATAAAAACATTATATAAGTTCTAAAATATCAATATTGTTTTCACATGTAATAAATTTGATTTATTAAAACAAAAACAAACAAACAAAACAATATGATTTGAAAATATCAACAAATGAGATGAGTGTAATTTTTTGTCAAATTAATCTAACAATGAATTCCCTAGTCAACAAAATGTAATCTGATTATGAAATTAATATAAATAAAAGTAATAAATGCAGTGATATTAATGGAAAAGAGAAATTCCCTTTTTATAATCAAATCCTAATTTAGTATTTTTTCATCAAAATAGTATTTTTTGTAAATTATGTTTTCAAATATATACAATAACTGAAACACAGGCTTGTTATATACCTGTGTCTATATATGTAATATATAGGGTATATGAGCACAGACTTTCAGACGACTCATCACTCTCTACTCTATCTAATAACACTGATACACTCAAGCACATATATGCTGAAAAGATAAATAATCACCAATATACGTATTTCGTGCTAAACCAGCAATCATCAGTTGGTCCAGATTATCATCTCCCACACATATACCATAAGTGCTCAGATATATATTAAGATAGACGATCTTCATACTTTAATGGACAGGCTCCAATCTACTACACACTCATATACCCTATATATTAAGTCTGTGCTCATATACCCTATATATTAAATATATACAATGAAACTGGAATTATATATCTTTGCCATTCTCAAAAACTTATAAATATTCTAGTCTGCAAATAAAATTTAAATATTTTATAATATCATTTACATATTATTTCTTCCAACTTTCTATAATTAGTTTAATGATTTGTTCAACAAATTATTCAATTTATTTATGAAACTTTATTCTTCTCTTAGATCACTTTTAACATGCCATACAATAACATTATCAAACAAAAGGTTTTATTCAATAGCAATTTGTTACATCTGCAAAAAACTGATTTGATTCCTTTGCTCACATTACCACAGTCTTGCATTATGCCATATAACACTTTTCTTGTTATCCCAATTCCTCCATGTAAGACCACCTACATTTGCTTATTATTCAATATTTGTCATAACGTTTATTGCTTTCTGGTATATATATGACAATGTCTATTTTGTACACTAACGGTGATTTATGGAAAATAAAAACTAAAAAAGTATATCATGTAATTGGGTTGGACAGTTGAATTCCTGAATGTATACAAAGAATAGGATCTCTGGGATAATCCTATATAAATTTATATTTACATTTTACCTGCAAAATAAAATTGGTTAGTTGCAATTGGGAATGATGGACATGCTATGAACTAGCTGCAACTGACTGTTTATTTATATAATTAATAATGTAAATCAGCATTTATTTTTATAGCGTCTGTATACAATTGTAATTACATTCATATCGGCCTTTCAAGCCAAATTGTGCAAACGCTTTTGCGAGTGTTAAATAATAAATGAATACCCTCTGACCAAACAAGATATAGAAGGGATTCCTTTTATTCCTGCATAAATTCTATATCTTGTTTGGTCAGAGGGTATTCATTTATTATTTAACACTCGCAAAAGCGTTTGCACAATTTGGCTTGAAAGGCCGATATGAATGTAATAATTAATAATGATAAAATAAATATTTTATAGAATTAATTCATTATATCTATATATATCTATATAAAACAACCAAATATTTTTAATGCTAAACTGGAAATAATGCACAATCTAAAACAGTTTAAACAAACTAGTCAATCTAGTCATTTGCTAATATGCATTTATCAGGTTTGACATCATGCTAAAATAAATAGACAATCAGATCTCCCACAACAATTGTTTCATGACTAACATCAGTCATCAAAAAACTGCAAATCCACAGCTGATACTCCAATGCAATGTATGAAGCAAAAAAGAGAGAATACAATAAACAAAAAATTAGATTAATTTTATGATGACTATATAAACTAAGCCATGTCCATGTGCTGATTCTCTAGTCCATTTATTTGACATCTTGTGATGATGTTTTAATTTCTTGTGCAGCAAATTTTATTTTATGAAAGATTTCAATATCCTGCCAAACTGTAAGTATAATTAATATTGCAATTCTAGAGAATTTTTAAGATTATTTTTGTTGTATAAAAGGGCCTACTTTTTCCAGAAAAACAATGCTCAAGTTCACCATAAAATACCATTTCCAGAATATCTGTTACCATTCATTCATTTCACTTGTTTAATATGATACAGATATGCCTTTAAAATTTTAGAATGACCCTGCCATAATACTTTAAAAATCTTAAAGGATCCTGTAGTAAATTCTAGCGTTATTTTAAAAGAAGTTTCAGGTCTCATTTTATACAATACATTAAGCAAAACAATCATTATGGTGGAATATCCTATCCTTTATGTAGTGAATGATCAGACCTAATGTGACAAATTACTTTAAATAGTTTTCAGGGAACTAAGACAAATAACACCACTACAAAATCTAAGACTAATATTTTTCCAATGTCATATTTCTTTTTTTTCATTTGCTGTAATAGACATATCTTTTATATTTTTAAAACAGATTTAAGTGGAGGAAGTAGAGGGAAATCCCTGGCAAAGAAAAAATAGGTTTTCAAATTTTTTTAACTTTAAAAAAAATTACATTAGAAGTAAGGGATCTGCATAGCATCTCGACATCTAAGTATATCCTTCTATCTAAAAAAAATTCTAAGTTATTTAAATTGATTTATATTCTCAAGCTGACAACCATCCATATTAAAAATTAATGAAGATTTTCTTTTATCACTGGATGATAAAGAGCTTGAGGTTTTTGAACATTAATTAATAAAACAAATTCTTTATAGGTTGTATTCAAAACATCTGTATATCTTTTGAATTAGCAAGAATCATAACAATCAACATTATGTAATTTTCAAAACCAAGAAAATACATTGTTTTTTCCAACAATTTTTTTCAAATTAAAAACTCCACCAACAAATCACTATCAAAATTGGATGTCTATTTCATGACGATGTCTATAAACTATTTCAAATAACCCCTATCACAAAAATTGAAAATAAAGTTGGAGTTAGCATAAATTCTTAACACTAGTTTTCATTTCAAATCCCTCAGATTTTCTAAATCAATAGTAATAATGCTTCCTTGAAATCAATTATGTAAAAGTTGTATAATAAAAATAATTTTCACTGAATAACTAGTTAATTTCAAACATTGCAACAAATCAATGGAAACAATATATAAATCATACTTCTTGTTTATGTGTTTTTCTTGCATTTCCCAGACAATCAAAACCATGTTTATAATGCATATTAATTACTTAAAACCATGACCGGAAGATGTGATTTCCCACAATAACTACTGCAATCCTTTTTTATATATCTATAAATGAATATTGTATGATAAAACAATTATTGTATAATATCTAAGCCAAAAATTTGCCTGGTGATATTTCTTAGCTTTCAGAATGAATTTTAAAATTTTAGTGGATGAATATATTTTTGAATGCAACTATCATTTTAATCTTGGAACATACTGAGCTATGATTTGTCTAACAATCGGTGTTTGTAAGTGTTCAAGTAATGTTCAACTTTCTCTTACATTTTGACTTCTGACTATAATGTAATCTATTAAATGCTATTGCTTGCCTAAACAAATTATTTATACTAGTTCAGTAATAACAAAGCACTTGAACTTACAGTACCAACAGTATTGTTTCCAATAACTTTTGGCAAAAGTCTATTATTTGTGCTAACATATACGTTAAAGCTTCAAGAAAAAAAAAAAAGTCTTTTGTTTTATTGTAATAATGCTATCCAACAATGAATAGCTTTCCTTCTCTGAATTTTCTGAATCAAGGTTTGAGCATAGTTACTAATAAAATGATTGCTAGTATCATTGAATAAGACAAGTTTTAACAGCATTAACCTTTCATTGATACAATGAGAAATTCCAACAATAGAAGATACTAAATTAGATTTTACAACAAATTCAACACCGTGCACTTTTCTTTCCCTGACTGAACCACCTTTCAAAAAAACTTGTATCCATCCACATGAGTTTCATTAAAAGCAATTCTATCAATCTTAAATTTTGATGATTCCTTAGACACAAATGCAATCCTCCATTCTAGTCTTGAAGAGTTTGTATCAAGTAAAGTTCACACCTTCCATATACCAATATTTAAAAAAAAATTCACATTTTGATACTATCATTGTCACTTGCTTTACCACTGCTACTCATTTTATTATAACTATTATTTCTAGTGGTGAAACAAGTAATCTGCCAGGTTTGACAACCTATTCACACTGATTGTAGCAAGTTGTTTTTAAATCACATTTTCTAAGATCTTCCAATTCTGTGGTAGACAGAGGGATCCCTAAATAGGATTGCCTAAACATACAACTTTGCCAGCTGAAACTGCTTTCTCTCTAAAATCCAATTCCAAACTGACTCATTAGTGATTGTATTGCCATGAGCAAAGATCATAACTAAGGATTGCTAGTATATTAACCCTATCCCTGTCATTACTTTCTTATTGAGGGCTTGTGACATTAAAAAAAGGTAGTCAGAGATGTATAGTTGAAGACCCACAATCCCATTATCACAGTTAGTATAAGATGTCTGATGGCATGGGAGGCTTATGATGACTGGGTTCTACAATAACTTAAGTGATAAGAGAGAGAGAAAACTTTTTTTTATCAGAAAAAATACCTAGCCTTTGATAAACCTACCCCCTATCCTACAAAGCAACAGGCACTGTTTATATGTTATTCACAGTGAGTTTTCATATCTAAAGACTATTCAACTATCCACCATCTGTTGAGCCCACTGATAGTCTAAGCAGAGCACTCTTTATAAAAACAATTTATTTGCATGCAAATAATTATAACATACATGTATAAGTAAGTGTGTGTACATATATTAAACTCTTTAAACAAGATCAAAATAATACAATAATTTCATAGTGTAATGTTTTTTTTTGGTTTTCTACTTTATATATATAATGTATTTTAATTTTCAAAACAAATACTAATTTTTTGCAATTATAAATCATAAAAAAAATAATTAATTTTTGCTAGTATTTTTATTGCTCATTCTTAATTGCATAAAATTAATAGCTGTGAATAAAAAACAAAACAAATTAACATTATATATTAATTAAATGTTGGAAAATACAAACATCTGTTTTCTTTTCCTTCATTCTGGTTTGCTTAACATAAGTGATCACACAATAATAAGATGAAGGGAAAAAATGTTTAAACACTATTGTAATTACAATTTGAAAAACTAAACCCTGGAGTATCAATGCTGTAATTAATTTTTTGTTGTTGCAAACACATTCTTGGAATCCAATGGGTATATGAGTCAGATAGAGGCTTTAATAATGGAGAGGATATCAGGAGCTCCCAAAACTTCTAATCGTTTTACAAGGTCTAACAAATGTTTTAAAATGATTACATGCCACATTTCTGTCAGAATTTAATTAGATTGCTGGGCTATTTGTGCTGGTTTTTGTCATTGATTTACTTCTAATGCCTGTGATTATGTATAATTGATGCCATTAGCAAGCCATGAAATAGAGAAAAACCTTCTATTATTTGCTGTCTCTACTCATTCCTCAGTGAGAAGGTTATTATTTTGGCTAGAAAAATGCTTTTTTTTTTTTTTTAAATGCAGCCATTTTGACATATATATAAAATATTAACTTTATCAAGAAGAAGCTAATAAAATTACTGAACTTTGCAACTATTTGTATATACATAACAATCTAATCAATTTTTAAAACAATAACAAAAAAAAAAAAACATCTGGATAAGTTGAAAAAAAAATTTCAAGCAAAATTTAATATGAGTGAAAATAAATTATATTTTAAATGATAATATTAATGGCTACTTGTATATGCAACTGATTGGTATGGAGCTAATTAAAGTTTATAATGAAGTTGTAAAACTGAGATGAAAATTAAATTGAGATTGGCAAGTAACCAAAATAATACGATGACTACAATACACTATACAGTGCAAGCAGAATTTGATAGTATCAATTCCATTTATGATGCAAAAATATGAGATATTTATAAAAAAAATATTTCAACAAATGAATACGACAAACCATCAAATAGACACACACATATATACATAATTCTGAAAATCTTTAGGTACTATTTAAATAATAGAATAAGAAGAAGAGAGACGTCAATACATTGGCTTACTTATATTTTAATTGCTACATAAATATTAATGGCACTTAATTAAAAGAGTTAGGAGAAGAAATTGGCTTAATCAATTCCGATAATATAGATAATTATCCTATAGAAGTGCTATTATTCGGTCTCAGATAGGCTATATTTTTTTTATGAATATACATGAAGTACATACATAATATTATATACAAAGAATTGGTATATGCTCATGAGAATAACGGATGATATTAACAATAAAGTTATATAATTTTAATATGATAAATTAACAATAAAATTATGGAATTTAATATTTAAAACAAACATATATTATTTATTACATTTAACTAGAAAGCTATTATCACCAGTGCTACACTTTATTTATTTTTAATATTTAGGAATATTATCATTAGACCTTGAAAGGTATGTATATAAATACTCTGATTATATATATACATGCATATAGGAGGAAATTAGTACAAATGAAAATATTGTTAATAACATAAAATAAAAAAAAGCTACCATTTCCATATATAAAATATTTATCTTGAAATATATTTAGAAATTACTATTATTAAATAAAAATTATGAGTATTCTCATTTGCAAAAGGCCATTTATATTACTTTTACAAAACCATTTAATTTTAGATTTTTTAGATAAGTACAGGAGAAATCTCATCTATTATTTACATTATCTTGTGCACAATTGAATACCATTCCACAATAATTACTATCAGAGGTTTTCAAATATTTATCATAGCTATACAGCATTAGAGTGCTAAAATAATGGGTTGAACTTTACCTCTTTAATCCATCATTCTATTTCATGCTAAACCACACAGAACACTTGATTAAAAGGTGTTGTAATAAAAATTGTATTGAAAGTCTTATTTATAGGAATGATCTCATCAAGAGGTAGAAAAATAAACTTCAGATATAAGGATTAACTGTAAATAACCAACATGCAGTGCCTTAAAAAGAGTGTTTTAAGCTGTCTTGTAAAATAAGATATCCAATCAAAAGCTAGGTATTATTTCTGATACAAACAGTAGTTTTCTATCTCTTCTATTTGCTCTTAGTTTCAGCTTCTCTCTATTTATCTTTTATTTTAGAATGGTATGGTATAAAGTTGTTATAAACCTCTTATGCCATTGGTAATTGTTCTGCATTTGCAATTATGAAAGGATCGTGTGCCTACATTATCACACTTCCATTATTTAATTATATAGGCAGCAAAGGTAGGCAATAAAAAAAAACAATGATGGAAACTCCAATGGCAGACTCTTAGTCTTTAATTTTGATCCTGCACAAAATAGTATATCAATACTAAATCACATTGGAACTGAATTTGGTAGAAAAATTTTAACTTTGCAAATGATTTTATATTTGGAAAGTTATATTTACAGATTTTCCTTACTTACCAAAAAAGTAGAAAAACCTGAAAAGAGTAATATAAAAATAGTCTGATTTGCAAAATCTAAATAGTAATATACTAGTTAGACTACTCATACTAAAATACTGTAATTGCAATAGCAATAATGCTAATGGTGGTAAAGTGAAGTTTATGGTAGTAATAAATGCAAATATTTAAATTTTGATATAGATATAAGTACACAGAACATGCAAATATTACTTGATAAAAACTTTTCAAGACTTGAACATATGAAAATGCTTATAGTTAAAAAGCTGATCTTATTTTTAAAAAAAATCTTCCACAGAAGTTTTAATGAAACAGGTCTATTCTTAGAATTTCTAAATGTATCAATGAAAGGATAATGATAAAATGTGGTTTTGAACAATAGTGCTATATGCCTGTTTTATCAAGTTTATACTTTAAGATTAGATTCAGAAAAAAAAAAAAACCTAATTGTATGGAAAATTGCCTTGAAAATCAGGTGACACTCAAACACCTTAGAATCAAACTGAGGATTTAACACTTCCATTTAATTAACAGACACATTTTTAAAAATTATTTATCTGAAAATCAATCCTGAAAAATGTAGCCTTGAGACTGCCACTCCACTACTGATCTAAAATGCACAGAGATCCAACACCATTAAAATACTGAACTTTTCTTCTGGAAACTAATGTATATTGAGGAGGATCACTAAACTATGATTCTAAGTTATAAGAAATAAATGATATGAATACTATCACTTAAATAATCAGTTATTATAATATTTTGTACAATTTACATATAACAAACATTTTATTTAAGCAAAAAATAAATAAATAATATAAATCAATTTAGATTCATACACATTCATACAATGGCATTTTATTATGTTAAAGTTAGAAGTCTGAATATATAAAAATTCAATATTATACATGCTCTTATTGATTGTAGGACATATGAGAGATTAGTCTACTGCAAGTTTAAAATATTAGTTGTTCTGAAAAAAAAAAATCTGAAATTTATTGAAAGAAAATTTGATAATCATATTTTACAGTCAATTACTACTAATGAAAATTTCAATAGCCATTAAACACTAAAATGGCCATCAATAGGGGATTTTTGATTTCTGTCATATTACCGAGGTATGGAGTTTTTTTTTAATTTTTTTTTGGAAAAACAATAAAATAATGAGAAGTTTCATAAAGCATATAAAGATTTGAAGCAAAAGTTCAATGACTGACAAAAAAAAACAAACGAATTACTGATGGATTAAAAACTGCAAAAAAAAAAAAAAATTTATTAGCATTTATTGACCATGATTACTTTAATTTTTTTTTGATGTATTAAAATAAATATGTGAGCCCAAAAAATAATGTCAAATTAGTGGATAGCTCTCTTTTATATGAAAATGATAATATTTTATAGAGATGAAGAGAACAACTTTCAAAATAATGATACAAAAATTCAAATGATTACTTTTAGTGATATGTCAATTCTACTAATTTATTTTGACTTGATAAAAATACACAGTTTGGCAAAATTTAAACAGTTCAAGGTATTACACTAGAAAATGTGATGGAAATATATTAGTAATTATCATGAGATGACTTTGTAATCCATTACAGTAAAAGAACTTTTAAAAACCTCTAGTCACAGATGAATTGCTACTAAAGTTTATTTCGTTTTAGAATCAAGAATTTCTATAAATATAGTTTTGTTGACAGACAAAGGGTGATTTATATACAGGCTTAACAAAAACTCTTTATTTAAGCAAGGAATTATCATAAAGATCACATCAAATTGTAGTTATTACTTAAAAAAAAAAAACTATTTACTATAACGATTCTTTAAAAAATTTCCATATTTTTTAAAAATTGATGGCTGTTTTATAATACTGATACAATGGAATACTGATGATATGAAAGTAATATGTCTGCTTCAATTGATAAAATGGCAAGATTTATGCCAAAAAAAATATTATATAATTAAAAAAATGAAAATAAACTATATCAAAAATAAATTTAAAAATGTATATATTATATTAATCAATATGATTTATTTGCCTAATTTTTATTTGATAACTAACTTTGTAATACTTTATTCCAAAACACATGGTTATTAACATTTTTAGATTCAAATCATTATGAATTGGATATCCAAATTAGTAATTATAATAGCAAAAAAAAAAAAAAAGTTTAGCAAGTATACTCTTATTTTGAATAGTATGGCAAAATGGAACTCAAAATTCAGCATAAATCAAAAATCTATAAAAAAAAACAAAGCAATTACAACAACTGCTGATGGTAAAAAAAAAGTTTGTATAGATTTAAAATATATTATAAACTTTAAATAGTTTATTTTTAAAAAAAATAGCTTCCATGATATATTTAGTGATAATGAATGAATGAATATTTTATTAAGCATATTATTAAACAAAAATAATTAACTTGACTATAAAGAAAGCATGAACATTTCAAACATTTATCAAATGGAATAGCAATATTGATGAGAATAATACTGAGGTCAATAACTTATTCAAATATGATTGAAAACATGCTTAGTATAAATAAAAACTAAAATTTATAAACATATGTCTATCTTTTCTGAGTTAAATGTCCTAACAATTATATATTAATATTACAATTGTACAGAGAAGAGATAATAATTCTAGTTATCAAATTACATCAAATATGATTAATAAAGCAAATAAAGAGGGCAAAAAAAAATAAGTTAATGTAAGGAATATTTTATGATTTATTTTTTTTTGTATAATTTACACATTATATGATTTTTTTTTTTAAAAAAAAATTATATATTTAATTTTATTTTGCAATAAATTTTATGAAAAAACCTAAACATTTAAATAAAAATAAAGAAAGTTAAAAAACAACAGCAACGACACATTTTAACTAACACAATATACATTTTCTAACTTATTTTAAGTGCACTTTATTATTTGATTAAATTAATCAATCATAAAACTTTATTTTTGAAAAAATATTTTCATTTGTAAAGGGAAGATATGCCGTTTTGTAATTTTTTTATTACGAAGATATTCAGTTAGTGTAATATACATTTCAATTTATTTTTTCATGCAGCATATTATTGTAAATGACCAAAGTTTCTTTTAATTACATAATGAATAAAAATGTAATTCCTTTTGGATGAGAATATTTTCCTTTCTTCTTTTGCAATTTTATCACAGTTTTCCTGTACCTCATACTATAAAAAGAATATTACTTAAAGAAAAAATAATTTTAAACAGTATTAATTGATTAAAATTAAACATAATTAATTAATCTTTATTTAATCAATATTAGTTAATAAATTATGTTTATTTTTTAAATATTTAATTAATCTTTTTTTTTTTTTTTTGGTTATACAGGTTAATATAAAAGTGATCATAATATTTAGAAGTTTTCATTCTCATTGGTTTTGAAAATAAACTTTTAGCACAGAACTGCAATTTTTTTTATAGCAAGCACAATTAAGAATTTAAAACAGGCAAAACTCACTATACATATTGCCACACACAGAAAGCTAAGTGGTAGACATGCGGTGTTTGTTGGCACAATTAAGAATCAATGCATATATTACTGACATTATAATAGAATATAAATAAAACACACTTTATATGATTTTTAACAAGTCAATTACTCATTAATGAATGCACTATGAAAATTATCATTTGTATATATATTTTTGCAATGCCATGATAGCTAACCTAAAAGTGACCAAAAAATTCTTAAAGTTTTCAGATTTGTGAATTTTGGAATAATGATATTTTTGCTTGTATTATAACTTCTAAGTCATATAAGGGAAAATATCTTCAATTGGAAATGTAAATCACTCTTAGAAAAAAAGAAAATTAAAGTTTTATTCATAACATAGTAAAAAAAATTTTTCTTCATCACATAAAATAATAAATTGCACCAAAAAAAAAAAAAAAGAAAATTTATTTATTATTAAAATATGATTTACTTACCTAATTTTTATTTAATAACTTCTTAATAATATAACTGCAAAACATTTATATTCTCATCAAAAAAATATTTATTATGGAATTAACTGTATTATGTCTAGAAATCAATTAATTAATTGAAAAAGAATTCAGATTTTTTAAATATTTTACAGTTGAGATTTCATGGGTATACTCACATTCATGAAAACAATAGTTACAATAATTTGTCTAAAAAATGGATTCTTTTGTTTAATCAATTTCTAGACTCAACATAATCCCCTGGATAGTACTCTAAAACCATACATATTTTCCCTTTCATTTTAATTATTTTGTAAAGTTTACAAATATTTTAATGCTAGAATTCCTTAAGAATTTTAATCTAATATGATGAAGCTTATCATATTCTTAATTTAGTTCACTAATAATTATAACTAACAAGTGTTATCAAAATTGATAATCATTATTACATCAATGGGTACTATTAATCATGATTATGTTACATGCAATTAAATTATAGTAATGAGTATGTAAAATTATAGAACTAAATCTATAATCTGAAATGAAAATTAACAAATCTTAGTATTCTATATTCATTACTATGTTTTAATTATATTAATAAATATAATTATTCAAATTAGTGTTCAGTGTAATCTCTTTATTATTTATTTAAAATTATGTTTCATGCTTAGTGTTGCTATTGATTTTAAATTTGATTGTTATCTCATTCATAGATAAAAAATGATTTGATTAAAATTTCATCAAGTCTTAAGAGTCTCCTTCTATTACATTGTTACAGGTCAACCTCCTTGAGTTGGAGTTAACTGTTTAATGGCCTGGAGCCTTTTTGTCTTAATAGTGGAATATTTCACATTCTTTGTGTTTTGGTTATCATTTGTTTAACTACTTGTATAAATTGTAAATGTTTATGTTGTTAATAAAGTTTTTATTATAAATTTTAAAAAAAGTAGTGAGAACTTTTTCTTCCTTCTCCTTGTTCATCTCTTCAGTGTTCCATCACTACCAAAAATATTTATCCCATTGCAATACATATATACTACAATTCAATCAGATGAGTGAATTGCAAAATAATTAATTATGATTAAAACATTTATTACCTTTCTTTTCAAAAAGAATTGTTGTTGCTCCTTTTAAATTATTATTATTTAATTGAGAGCTCTTTCAACATTTTCATATTATTGTCAAAATCCCTTAAAATAGCATTATGATCATTTGATAAATAACAAGAAAAAACAACCATTAACACACAAATTGATAAAATTATCTAATGATTAATTTTGATTGAGAACATTTTAAAGTTTTTCTTTTGAGAATATTGCAAATTTTTTTAATAGAATAATGTTCTCAGTTGAATACCCCCCCCTCAAGATATATATATATATATGAAATAGTTTTAAATTATAATGATTATATATATATGAAAACAAAATATACCTACCATAAGTGGAGAATGATTTCCATGAAAAGACTTAAAATGATGTGATAATCCAAAACAAGTAACCCTAATAAAAAATAAAAAAATTCTATTATACGTGATGCAAAATGCTTTCATCTTAAATAAAGTAAGAATATTCTGTGTGTAGACTAAATCAGAAACATTGTCAGTCAAATTAAATACTTCTTACTTCTTATTACCCAATTATTTCTTTACCTGGTTCAATAGTTCCATTATCCTGATCTCATATTCCCAATTTTATTATAAAAATTTAAATAAAAAATCATAAAATCTCTAATTCTTTCAATCTTTTTACTTTTAAATTACTCTCTCACTACACAAATTTAACCTGATTCTCTTTCTATAAGCTAAGTCTAAAAATAAATGTTCAATACAATATCTTCTATCTGCTCATAAATTACATCTACAATCCAAATTCTTATTCCATTTTAGTCTTCTTTCTCTAGTATCTAAAGTTTCTTATCCTTGCTTATATAAAATAACAATTAATTTGTTTTAGTGTTTTCGATTTTTATATTTCATATAATTTTTATTCTTATAACACTCCAAACTATTTTTTAAAATTTATATTTATTTTCCATAATCCTAAGACTTTTTTTCTAATCAACTTATTTATCCTCTCTTTCCATTTCTTATAATTACGTCTCTATTATATATTCTCTACACATTTAACCCATTTCAAACATGGAATTAATCTGTCTATCTGTTATTTTTTTCCCAACTTGTATCCTTTTCACAAAATCCAATAAACATTAGTTTTAGTAATCCATTTTCATTCATATATTAAACTTTTCCAAACATTTTATATTTATTTTTGCTTTTCCTCATTAAAAACACAAAGTTCATCTGATTCAAAGCATAATAGATATCTACTTACTTTTTTAATATTTTACTAAAAAAAATCTGATTTCCTTGCCAATATAAAGTGCATCATTTCCAAATGTTAAAACAATAACCAGCACTCCTTTCAAAATAATTCTACATACATCATATTTATTATATAAAAATTATGCCAGATTTTCATCAATCCCATTCTATTCTGTACTGTTTTGAACTCCCCAGTTATCTGGGTAATTTTTTTTCTTTGTACCAAAATAACTAAATATATAATTTTCATAATTCTTCCTGAAACTTACACTTACTTAATAACATATTTTCTACACTATTTAAAAAAATGCCATATTATCAACAAAAAAATAGTTTTTCTCTTGACCGCAATTGTAAAAATCTTTATCCCTATATTTAATCTTTCTATATCAATTTTCAATTCTCTTAGAAACAAAATAAATAATGAAAATGATAAAAAACATCCCTGTCTCAGTACAATTACATATTCAATTTCTGCTGATTCAATATCTCCAATTGGTAGTTATAAAAATTATCATTATAAAGACTTAATCATTCTTAATAATCCTAAATCTATGATTCCTTCACAGTCTAATCTATCTATCCATTTTAAGCTTTTTTTATATTTAAAAATATAATAAATAATGGTTTATTTTCCTTATAATATATTTTAATCAACATTCTTTTCATTTTCTTTTATATAATAATCTAATTCTGCACATCCTTCCATTCATCTGAAATCTTACTATCAATTATAGTTTTATTAAAATTTTCTTTTAAATTAAATTTTGAAAATTTTTCCAATATCTACTATCACTTCAAGTACAATACTTGTTTTTGTTTTTTTTATTCTATTTACTGATTTAATCATTTCTGCATCTATCATTCTATTCATCTTTTCATAAGATCTATAATGAATTATATTCTGTTAATAACTATCTTTATCTAAACTTTTTATTACATTTTTTTAAAGAATTTTTTCAAATTTTTATCTATTGTCATAATCACTTCCTTTTGCATTTTAACTTCTTTGTATATCTTCAAAAATTTTCACAACCCCATTCTTCCCACACTGTTAATTTCGTCCACTAATTCATTAAATTTATCCCATTGCTGTTTAATCTTATTGATGCTATTTCTTTTTTTCTAATTTAGCTATCTCATTTAAACATAACTTTCCTTTTTCCCATTTTGTTTCTTTAACATCTTTTAAATCTTAGTATGTTTTTCTTTTTTTATTTATACTTTCTGAAGTTTTTCACTCCCTTTTCTCTTCTTAATTCCATTAGTTCTAAATAATAATTCACTTGCAATTTTCTTCACCATATCTATCTATTCTTCATAACTTTCATAATCATCATCATTTATAACTGATACCAAAATAGTATTCAACCTAGTCAGTTTAACGTTATTGTTTATTTCCCACTCACTTCAGTCAATTATAAATTTCACTATTTAGCTTTTCAAATATCTCTAAATTCTATCAATATAAAATTAAAATCACTACATCATCTTATTTTCTCACCAAACATTTACTTTTTTTACATTTATTCTAATATCTCATTATCTATCAAAAACATAATCAACAGTATATTTCAAATTCTTCCTTAATACTGTAAACTCCCTATATATTTTACTTAGAGTGTCAATTTTCAATTCACTTTTCCCAAATGTAATCTTTTATATTTTATATAATTCTATATATACTTCTTCCTTCTTTTTCAGTAATTTTGCTTATTCATATACAACAATATATCTTATTAAATAATCACAGTCTCCTTACACCTTTAAGCAAATAATTTAATAACAGTTATTATTTAATAAGATATATTGTTGTATATAATCTTTAATAATGTTCCATTCATATTCTCCACTTCATTAATATAATCATTTATATCACATATCCTCAATATTTTATAATTATTCTTTCTAAATTCATTTACATTCCTATATAAGTATTCCCAAATATTCTTATTGTATTCTTTCACATTTCCTGTAGGTAAATACACACATTAATTTTTTTTTTTTACTCAATTTTAATCTAGTCCATATGTTTTTTTCTAAAATAACTTTCTTAATAATAATTTATATACCTCTTTCCTTCTTATCTTCATTACATTTATTTAACTCCTTCTATTTATACTTCTGAAAATATGGTCCTTCTTTTATCTCTCAAATATGTCTTACCATGACTAATAAGCCTATTTTTTTTTCTATAAAAAATCTCATATTCACTCTACTTACTCATATCTGTACATCCTTGCATATTTATAAAACAAGTCTTGTATTAACATTCTAGTTCTTCTTTTAAATATTATTTTCTTATTATAATTTCTAGACATCCCCTAAATTTTTTTTTTGTTCTTACATCTTCCATTATTCTATTTTTAGCAATGTTATCTTTTATCTTATTCACATTCTTAAATATTCTTTTTTTTTAATATAATGACATTTAAATACTATCTTTAGTTCATTGTCAAAATAAAAGTTATATATACTAGTCAAAAACTAAATTATCAATTTTCACAATACAGAAATCACAGAATGTTCCAGAATTTAATTCCCTACATCAGTTGTACCAAGACCTTAAACAATTAGTCACAAATCAGAATTGGCTTGATCCTTATTTAATTAAGCAGATTTATTTTCTTCATTTATATGTTCTATAGTTAATAAGCACATATAATTTTATTTTGGAAAGCTATGAGCCTTCTATTGCTACAGTTTTTAGTTGAGAACTTGGCTATTATATATAGCATCTCATATCTTACTTTTACAATAATCTAATAGAGGATACGTAAATATTTTAAATTTATAACAACATTATAAAATTGATTGATAAATATATATATATTAAAGCAAATATTTTCAAGGCTAAAAGATGTAATAAATACTGTATTAGTATATTTCCACTGAATGATTGATGAGAGCTAGTTGAAACATCAGTATAATGTTAATAAAAATATATACAAAGATAAATTTGAAATATGTTTTAACAGAAGAATTCTTCTATTGACATTACATCAGAAATACTATAACCATTATATATTGTTAATAAAAAAACTAGATGTCATTTCATTTGCAAATATATTGCAACTAAATCCTTTAATAATAATGATTACATTTTCGGAATTTATTTTTTATTTGTAGTCCAATTCTATACTGGTCATTTAAAAGAATCACATGGATAAATCTTATTCTAAAGGGCAATGCCTTTGTTAATGATGGACTATACTTATAGATTTCATTTTAACCTTCTGTATTATATTAAAATTCATCACATAATAGCATTTCTATGTTCTAAAAGCATTAAGAAAGACATTTAGATAATGATTGCATATAAAATGTGAGGGGAAGAGGATTTCAGTTTTGTTTTTCCTTCTCCTTGCAAATCTAATATATTTTTTGATATTTTATTAATTATAATACATCATGTTATGGAGTAGAATGTATTTGATATATAATTCAACATTTCTTAATTAATGTCATAATAATTCAATGTCAATTATTGAATATTAAAGGATAAGTATTAAAAGGTAAAAATGATGAGTATATATGTATTGGATGCATCTATTTAAACTTTAGTCTTATGATAATCATTTAATATCTATAATATGACAATGCTAATATCTTTGGATAAACTGTTATTGTTATTAATAAAGCATATTATCATTTAATTCCCATTCTTGGATATATGTGTATCTAATTTCCATGTTTTGCATTTGTCATTGAAAAATAATTATATATGTGCAATCATTATTCTTAGTATCTTTACATATAATCCAATGCCAATTATTGAATATTAAAGAATAAGTATTAAAAGGTAGTTATTGTTGGTTTTTTATTGAAAGAAGGATGAATACATATTTATTGGATGCATCTGTTTAAGCTTTAGTCTTATAATAACCATTTGACATCTGTGATATGACAATTTCAATATCTTTGGATAAGAGGTTATTGTTATTAGTAAAGCCTATTTAACATTTAATTCCCATTCTTGGATATACATGTGTCTTATTTCCATTGTATATAGTTATTATTGAAAAATGATTATATATGTGCAATCATTATTCTAAATGTCTATGTATAACAATCAGCTGGAAATGTTAATAGGAGAAGAATTTTAGAATAATGCAGAAGAAATAAAATAAAATCTTAAACAATACCACTTCAACAATGAAAGGAGGAGTCTGTGAAGCAGGACTTAATTCTCTTCAAGAATAAATAAAGTTGTATTTGTCATCTGATCCTTTTAGCTATCAATTTGGATTTTTGGAAATATAACCATTAACATTAAAGGATTTAGTTGCATTATATTTTAAATAATATCTAATTTGGTCATCAATATTACTCTCTGATCAAGACAATCCTAATGAAATAGCAATATATTGCTTGATAATGTTAAACAAAATTTAAAAAAATATTACTGTTATAACATATTCAGACATACATATAAATATATATCAATGATCAATAAATATCAAAATGTGATACAACTGTATTTTTTCAATAAATACATTAAACGTATTGTATCTGTTAATTACTTTAGATAAATGCAAAACAAACAAATAATATTTGCATTTTAAGCAACCATAATATCAGCACACAAAATGTTATGATCATAGTCATAAGATTTTTTTTAATCTTAGCTGAGTGTGAACTGCTTTTCCCTAAGATAAACAATGTCATTAAAAAGCTTTTTATTCTAATAAATAATATGTTATTTTGCTATATGTATGAGATGAAAGCATGATTACCTTAATTTCATATTAAAAAAAAAATTCAATATAGATTATCCTTTTGAAAAAAGAGCACCCAAAGGAAATAAATATTCATTGCAAATTTGAATCGAAAGTAAAAACAATTTTCAATTTACAATAATCATATAATATCTAACAGAATTAACCATAAGCTATAAACTTTATAGGTTGAATATAGTTAATACTTCATTATATTACTATGAATGTGGATGAAATCATTATTTCATAATTCTTAATTTTTCCTTTTCTCCATTTATTTTACAATATTCATCTTGCTATTACGAGCTGCTAAATTGGCTTAGTAAAAAAATCATTTAAGATTTTTACTAAATCTATAATATATTGATGACTGTATTAGATAAGTTTTCCAGTTTTATTACTTCTTAATTAATGATATTTTGTAAAGAGATAATTTTTACTAATTATTTTCATTAGTTACTTTTTATATTTAATTATCTATTTCAAATTATTATTTTTTTGTCATGTAATGTATATATAAATTATAAGTAGTATTAACATAGCCAATTACAGGACAAAGATACCTCCAATAACTCTCTACTGAGGTAGAGTAAAAACAAGTATTCATTAAACTTCCCAACTGATAAGTATAAGGTCTTTAGATAAGAAGAGTAGACACTCTGTGAGTTTTCCTGAAGGTTTGTGATGATGGTGTTGTAGCTGTATTTTTATATTGTACTATTTCCATCATTTAATATGGGTGTTGAATGTCTTTAGAAAAGTTTAATTTTATTTAAATATTCCAAGTATATTTAACTGTTAGTAATATCACAGCAAACAGGTTAGTATATGCACCAACTGTTAATAAAATGATTAGTATATGCACAATGTTTTGAGAGGTATTTTTCTCCCCTCTTCTTCGGGTGTTGCTGGCCTGACCAGTGACAGTACTAGCATGGGATTCGAACCTGGGTCCTTAGATTCTTGATTATTGAATTTTAAGGTAACACTCTAACCAACAGTTGGTGCATATACTAACCTGTTTGCTGTGATATTACTAACAGTTAGTTCATATACTCACCTGTTTGCTGTGATATTACTAACAGTTGGTGCATATACTAACCTGTTTGCTGTGATATTACTAACAGTTGAATGTATTTGGAATATTTAAATAAAATTAAACTTTTCTAAAGACATTCAACACACATATTAGATGATGGAAATAGTCCAATATAAAAAAAAAATACACTCTGTGAGATGTCTATCTGAAAAAAAAAATCCTAAAGTTGTTTTGGAATGTAAAAAAAATTTTAAATTATAGCTCCTGGTAAATTCAAATTCCTAATCATGGGTATATATCATCATCATCATTATCAACCATTATCAATCCACTGCAGGATGAAGGTCTCTCCAAGTTTAATCCATCTTCTCCGATCTTTAGCTTCTCTTCTCCACATCACCCCTGCACACTTTCTTATTTCATCCATCCACCTCACATGTGGTCTCTTTCTGGGTCTTTTACAATCTCTTGGAATCCAGTTTAAAATTTCAATTGTCCATCTATTATCATCTCTTCTAACAATATGTCCAGCCCAACTCCACTTCAATCTTTTAATTTTTTCAATGAGGTCAGTAACACCTGTTTGTTCTCTTACCCATACATTGCGTTTACGATCTCTTCTTGTTACTCCCAACATACATCTCTCCATACTTCTTTGAGTGGTCTGAAGTCTCTGAATTGCTCTTCTATTAAGTGTCCAAGTCTCAGATCCATAAGTAAGAACTGGTAAAACACATTTGTTAAAAACCTTCCTTTTCAAACACATAGGCATATTTCCTTTTAGTATCAAGTTATTTCTACCAAAAGCACTCCAACCAAGTTTAATTCTATGATTAATTTCCTCCATTATGTTTCCATCTGTATTAATAATCTGACCAAGGTATTTGTAACTGTTAACTTCCTCTAATTCATCATAATCAACCTTTATTTTCATATTTTGAGCAAATCGATTAAACATTACTTTAGTCTTTTTAACATTTATCTTTAGTCCTACTTTCCTACTTTCATCTGATAATTCCTGCAACATTTCCTGCAGATCTGAAGCATTATTTGCAAAAACAACTACATCATCTGTGAAATCTAAATGACTTAAATAATCACCATTTACTTTCACTCCTTTGGTTTCCCATTTTAATCCACAAAATACTTCATGCAGCACTGCTGTAAAAAGTTTTGGAGATATGGAGTCACCTTGTCTTACACCTTTCTCAATGTTGACTTTCCCAGTGTCATTATGTAATCTAATTGTTGCTGTTGCATTTTTATAAATATTCTTTAAAATATGATAATATCCTGGATCTATACCTTGATGATTTAATGCTTTAATCACTGAAGAAATGTTTATAGAATCAAATGCCTTTTCATAATCTACAAATCCTAAGCATAATGGCAACTCATATTCATTTATCCTTTCTATAACTTCTCTCAATACCTGGATATGATCTACTGTACTAAAACCACTTTTAAATCCGGCTTGTTCTCTTGGTTGGTGGAAATCCAATGTTCTCTGTAGACGAGTAGTAATTATCTTGGTAAAAATTTTATATAAAACTGATAAAAGGCTGATAGGTCTGTAATTTCTAATATCTTCTTTATCACCTTTTTTAAATATTAATATTATTACTGCATTCTTCCAATCATCCGGTACATCTTTATCATTTAGACATTTGGTATATAACTTTGCTAAAAATTTTTCTATTTCTTCACCTGCTTCTTTTAATATATCAATTATAATTCCATCATTACCTGGAGCCTTTCCTTTCTTCATACATTTAATTGCATGTCTCACTTCTTCATTTAAAATTCTGGGCAATTTGGAAGATGTAATAGATATAGGAGGTACTTGTTCTTTATTACTATATAATTCTTGATAAAAATCTTCTACCAATTTCATGATGTCATCTCTCCTTTTAGTAATAATTCTATCTTTTTTTCTTATTGCAGATATAAATTTCCTACCAATACCAAAATGTTGTTTTACATTCTTAAGACTTTTATTTTCTTCTACAGCTTTCCTTGCTAGTTCACAGTTATACTTTCTTATATCATTTTCAACTCTTTTCCGCACCATTTTATAAAATTCGAGATATTCAATTCTTTTTAATGCATCATTTTTGTATATCTTCATATTCCTTCTTTTCTTCATAAATTCTCTAGTCTCAGTAGAAATTTTATTGGTCAATTGCTTTTTCTTTCTACCAGCTATCTTTGTTGCAGTTTTCAAAAGTGTATCAGTTATTTTCATATTAATTTCATTCAAATCTGAATTATGTTCAAAATCTACTAATACTTGAAACCGATTTGTAAGTTCTAATTTAAATTCATTAGAATGTTTCTGAAGATTAGGAATATTAACTGTAAATATTGTTTTTTTAAATAATTTTTGTCTCTCTAGTTTTACATTAACACGTATCTTACACCTTACTAATCGATGATCACTTCCTGTGTTAAATTTATTAAGAACATTACAATCTTGAAATATGTATTTCCTGTTAGTCAAAATATAATCCAATTCTGCTGTACCTTCATTTGGATGCTTCCATGTCCATTTCCTTTTAACATTTTTCTCAAAAAATGAATTCATAATATAAAGTTTTTCTTTTTCTGCAAACTCCACAAGTCTATGTCCTCTCTCATTTCTATTACCATAACCAAAATTACCCACAACACTTTCATCTTTCATTTTTTTACCAATTCTAGCATTAAAGTCTCCCATAACAATTTTAAAATGGTGTTTACTCTGATCAAAAGCCTTTTGTACATCCATATAAAAATCTTCTACTACTTCATCACTATGAGAACTTGTTGGGGCATAAACTTGAATTATCTGCATTTGGTATCTGCTTTTAAGTTGTATAACTAATCTTGCCACTCTGTCCGACACACCATCAATCTCCACAATATTGTTCTTCCACTTTTTATTTATAATGAATCCTACTCCACTTGTATTTCCAATTATTGTGCCTTTATAATAGAGTATATGTCCACTTTTTAAATCAATTGTCTCTTCACCTTTTCTTCTAACTTCACAAAGTCCAATAATGTCCCATTTAATATAAGAGAGTTCTTCTTCTAATTCTTGCAATCTTCCTTCACTTGAAAGTGATCTGCAGTTGTAAGTACCTAAATAAAAAGTCGTCATCAAATGGCAGCCTGGGTCCGCAATCAGGGGATTCTTAGCACCCTCCGCCTTCGGCCACCAACCGCTGCCTTGGTTGGTGACTTTACAGCCTCCTGGGAATAAGGGCCATGCTTTATTTTTGTCTGTCATAATTGTATATATGTATTGGGAAAATATTTATCATTTACACAAACATTCATTCTGCCTTATCAGGCACTGAGAAGAAAGACCATGGTGTTTCTTGATCTTAAACTCAGAGGTAAAAAGCCAATAAACTCACCACGCTGGCTAATGCGTGCTGGTGAGCAACCCATCCATGTTCGTATACTATATGAATAATCACATAATAATAACAGCTGCAACGACAAGAACCTATGGAGTGGACATTAGGAATTTGCCCTGCTCGGTTCCTTTAAGGCCTCCAAGAGGAATCAAAGGGTCTCCTTTCAGTTAATAGCAAAACTCCTTTTTGCATATAAATATTAAAAATGCAATAAAAATTATTTTCTCAAAATTTAATAAATGTATTATAAATAGAAAAATTATAAACTAGAGTTATGTTTCAACCTAGCTGCTTAATACTTAAAGCTGTAATAGCAACTAACCAATGGATGCTTATGCAATGGTGAATTTTAGAATATTAAAAATTGATGAGCGAAACAAAATGTTATATAGGATTGAATGTGATTTAAAGTAATAGAAATCCAAGTTCAAAATTGTCAGTATTATGCTACATAAATGAGATAATATAAAGCGAAGAACAAAAGAAATAATATATTAATACACATAAAAAGTTATCACTCAGCAATTCCTATTTGCTAAGCATTTGTAAATTATACAATTATTTCTACAATATAATTTCAAATCTATTTTTTCTTTACAAAACTAATAATCATGATAGAAACATGAAGTGGCTAAATTCAAGCTTTACTTTATCTTTTATTTATAATCAATTTAATTAAAGGGGATTTGAACTCAGACTTTCAAGCATTCTTCAGCTATTCACTCCATCTTATATAACTGATACACATGATCAAATACATGTGAAAAAGATAAATGATCTCCAATATATATTTTTCATGCTGTACCAGCATTCATCATTTAGTTCAGATCATCACCTCTCACATACATATAAAATTAGTGCTCAATTTATATTAAGATAGCAAATCTTAAAACTTTAATGGACAGACTTCAATCTTCTCCACTCTCAAACTCTTCAGCTATCTGTACCATTAAAAATTTCATGATGGAAAACTCAAACCCTTGTTGATGCCAATATTGTTGTTATACCCATGTTGACCTTAAATCACTCTGACCCCTCATAGAGAAATGGGCAAATTTTCAATGGTATAAATGGCTGAAGAATTGGAGGGTTGAAAAGATTGAAGTCTGTCCATTAAAGCTTGAAAATTTGCTATCTTAATATAAACTGAGCACTGATTATATATATATGTGAGAGGTGATGATCGGGACTAATGATCATTTATCTTTTTCACATGTGTGTGGTCATGTGTATCGGTTATATAAGTTGGAGTAGATATCTGAAGAAAGCTTGAAAGTCTGAGTTCAAATCCCCTTTAATTACTTCTTAAAGTTTGGTATTACAATATACTAGTATTGATTTATTATAATCTATTTAATGAATTTTGAGCAACATATTTATGAAAATATTTTTCTATTGCTTTATATATTTTGTATTATATATTTTTGTACATTATAAATATATATTTACAATATATATTGATATCACTTCACATAAAAATAAACCGATTCCTGAGAGTACAATGAGTGAGTGGCATTGCAATCTATATTTTATCTATAGTATCAAAGATATTTGTTAATGTAAATACTATTAAAAAAGAAATTCTATAACCAACAACAGCTTGGTACAAATGTGAACAGAAAATTATTAAAAAGTACCAAGAAAGAAAAAGTTGAGTAAAATGATTACTTTGACAGAAAAATAAATAAATAAATGAAAAAATTGCCATAATAGTATCAATAAAAAGGTAAACAAGTGAAAAGAGAGAGAGAGAAAAAAAATAGATCACTGATGATATAAAATGCCTAATTTGGAATGAAATAAATAAAACTGAACTTAAGTAATCCATACTAAAAATATAAATTAATGTTACCTTTTAAGGTAACTCAGAAAGCAAGATACCATAATTAGCAAGATTATGAATTGGATTACATGTAAATAACAGATTATTTATATGAACTAAAAAAAATGGAAAAAGGGCAGACACTAAGATAATTCATAATTAATGGCTAAGATAAAATGTGATTCACATTAAATCAAAACAAATAAAATCTAGCTTTCTATTTTAAGGTGATAATGTCAAGGAACATGTCATAACTACAATATTAATTATTATTAAAGTTACAACATACATAAGAAAAGATTTAGATAATTCAAGAAACAGTTTACTAATAAAATATGTTTTCCATATAAACAGTATCTATTTAGTTTATGATTCTAATAAAAAACAAAAACAAATTATTTCTATAAATCAAGATTAAATAATATTAAAATTCTCTAACTTTACTGCTAATCATAATATAGAAAAGAACAATCATAGAAGAAAAACATGATATCAATTCCAATACATATATACTCTGATAAAAACTGATCAATATAATCAGAAATTAAAAAAAAGGAGCTAATATATATATATGAATTGAATAAATTAATTGTTATCTGGGAAAAAAAATATTGGAGTGAAAAAAAAGGTATTCATAATTTTAATGGGAGGGGCAAAAATGTTAAGGCAATACTTTTATTTCCATAAATGTACAAAAAAAAATTCAGCTTTCATAAATGAATGTATGAGGCCCATAAAAATTGATAATAAAAAAAAAAGGTAGAACTATTTCTAAGCATAAGCTCTGCTCTGTCTTGATCTTAACTTTATCTTGATTAAGGCTAGCAAGTAATTTTTAATATTATTTCATTTTCTCAAATAACTAAATAACCCCACTGCCGATCAATTTTATAACTAATTTTAATACAAGACAACAAGACAATAATATTCTAGTATATACAGTTGCTATACATAAGTTATAATAATAAATCAATATATATAAAGTTAATATCCTCACGATTAAACTCTCCTGCTTAGTTGCACTATTAATGATTAATTAAATCGCTATTTACCTAATTCTTGCAAATGTTCTTTAGTTCTGTGAGTTTGAGGAGCATATAAATTATAGCAAAATCAGGGTGATCTGTTTAATCCCTAATCAGCTTGCCTACCCCCAGGAGCTGAGATCTTGGGTCTGGAAACAAATCCCTGCTACTCTTCAGCTGCTTCACATATATACATAACCTAGTTGCACTAATACATGAGGAATGAAGAAAAAAGATATTGCATTCTTTTCCCCCCTGCTTAAATAGTTTTCTTTGTCTTTTGTTTTCTGGAGTAATCTGGCTAATCATCTGTATCCAGGTGGAAGGTTTTTTATCTTATCTACTAGGTTTTATTAAACATTAGTTCTTCTAGAATTCGATTGTTAATCAATTATTGACAATTGAATTCCTACAAAATCAGATTTTACTTAGTTTTATTCTCATTGTTCAATTAATGTTTTAATTTATCCATTTTATTATTAAAGTATTTTTAGACAGTAGTTTTAGTATTGTAAATTAAAATGCACATTTTACTAATAATGAATTAATATTCCAATCTTCCCTTTAGTCCAGAAATTCTTTCATTTAAATGTAATCCTGTAATTTTTTGGTTTATCTTTATTTCACTGGGATCTGGGAGATCTCTGTCTTCCCCTGGATTTGATCTCTATTTTTGTTTCTGTTTTACAATGATCTTGCAGCCGTAGATTATCTGTTTTTTGGTATCTGCATTTATCTGTTCACAGTTTTTTTAATTCTTCAATGTCTGGTATTATTGTCATTGAATACAGCATCTCCTCTATTGTTCAGCGATGAACATGGTTTATATATTTTTTGTATTGTTTACCATTTTCATTTTTGATGGTTACTATTTGTCTTGATTGCCTTCCTGTAATTGTACCTTCGATCCATTTCCTCTGCAGCATATTGTGTAACCATACTTTTTCATCAATTTGAAATGTTTTTACTTTGCTCGTATGATGGAAATGCTCGTCCTTTGGTATTAACATGTCTAACAATGCGTAATTTTCTGCACATCAGCAACTCTTCCGGCGATTTGTCATAGTTGTAGACAGTGTTGAGAGTTGATGCACCATTGCTTCACATAAAACTTCTTGAATGTTGCTACTCAGAGATTTTCTTATTGCTTTTTTGATTGTTATATGACCTTCTCTGTGAGGCTGTTGGACTCCGGGTGGTGCGCATATATGTCTAATTCCATTGTTTTTTCAGATATTCTTCCATCTCTTGCACTGTAAATCTAGTGCCATTATCAGTGACTATTACTTCCGGTAATCCGTGGCATGAGAAAATCGCTTTTAGTATTTTTGTTTCATAAGCACTCGTGCTTTTGACAATATGATATCCAGCCCATTTTGAATATGCAACAAGCAGTAATAATAATATTTTGTCATTAATAGGGCCCACATTGTTCACGTTGAGTCTCTGCCACAGCTTAATTGTTTTTGGCCAGGATATATATTCCTTGGGTTTCATGTTGCTTTGTGATTGACACGCTGAACATTTTTTAATATAATTTTCTATGTCGCTATTCTTCGCCATCAGACATAGCTATGTGCTAAAGCTTTTGCACAGACTATTCCAGGGTGGCCTTCATGTAATAAGTACAATACTTTATTCCTTCCTTCTGATGGTATAACTAACCTGTCTCACAATTAATATACACCCTTTAAATAAACAATAGATCATTCCTATTAGTCCAAAAAGACAATGCTACCCATTGTTGTTTCTTTGTTGGCCAGCCATTCCTAATCCAGTTATTTAGCAGCTAGTATCCTTTATCTTCTCTTGTCCATCTTCCCACTATTTTACTGTTGAGAATCTTGGACTGCATAGAATCTGCACAGTTAATCTCTATCTCATTCATATGGGGTTCCCGTCTATCAGAGTTTCTGGACAATGCATCTGCATGCTGTATCTCTATTCCCTTCTTGTATACCAGCTGGTAATCATATGTTGCCAGTATATTTCTCCATCTTAGTATTCTCAGGCTCAAATATTTGGGAGCTAGTCTATTGCTTGCCAATATACCTGGTAACGGCTTATGATCCGTTATGATTTGAAACGATCTGCCATATATTTATTGGTGGGATTTCTTTAGGCCAAATATTATTCCCAGAGCCTCTTTATTTATCTGGATCTAGTTTTTCTGAGCTTTGGAGAGGATTCTGGATGCATAGGCAATAAATCGTTCTCCATTATTTTATGGATGTCATAGGACTGCCCCCCCCCCCATTCTGAGGCATCTGTAGTTAGTTACTTCTTGATTATTCCCAAAATGGACCAGTAATTTTTCTGATGACAGTAGGCCTTTAGTGCATCTAAAAGCATCATCATGGTTTTTAATCACTACTATTTTTGTTTCTTTTTTAAGTAACCCGAAAAGGAGTTTTGCTACATTGGATTTATTCTGTAGAAATGGTTTGAAAAAGTTAATCAGGCCTAAAAATTCCTGCAACTCTTTTGACATTCCTTGGTTTTTGTGTCTTTTCTATAGCCTTTACTTTTTCTGGTGAAGGGCACTTTCCCTTGCTAGAGATTACATGTCCTAAAAAAACAATTTCTTTTCTGTTCCATATACTTTTCTCGGCATTTAGTTTTATTCAAAAATTATTTAATTTTGTGCATAGCCTAATCAATTATTGATGTGAGCTCTCTTCCGAGTCCACTGTTATTAATATATCATCAAAATAGGGTATGATATTCTCAAATCACTGCAAAAGTGTATCAATTTTCAACTGAAATATATTTGGGGCTGTTGATATGCCAAACAGCAATGTATTGTACTTAAATAACCCAAAAGGCATTATGATCATCATTACTTCTTCCATTTTCTCTGACATTGTGATCCAGTGAAAAGCTGAATTTAAATCAAGCTTTGCAGAGTATGATGCTTTTTGTAAACTCGTCAGTACCTCTTACATAAGGTACTGGATGTGCTCACTTATTTAAAAACTTATTCATGGTTATTCTATAGTTGCCGCATATGTGTATGTTTCTATTAGGTTTTGTAACTATGACTATAGGTGTAGCCCAGTCACCCATTTCTACCAGTGTCAATATGCCATTATTAACCAATGACCAAATTTTTTCTTCTACTTTTGTTTTTTGGGTGTATGGTATCTTTTGCAGTTTATAAATTGTGGGGCGTGCCTTGTCAACTAGCTCCACCTCTACCGGACTTGTATCTATCATGCCTAACTCATCGGTAAATAGGTCTGGGTTATTTTAACTTCTCTTTTGAGGGAAAATTTTTTATTACAGTAACTTGAATTCCAATTGCCTTAAACCAGACCCTGCCTGAGATAGGGCTGAATCTTCCTTGTACCATGTATAATGGCAGTCTATTTATTTTATCATGGTATCTAACCGGTGTCTGTGTTTTATCCAGTAAGTGTAATGCATTGCCGCTTACATCCCAGGCTTTTATATTAGGTTTTTCAAGTTTTATTCTAGTCAGCTGCTGATAGTGCTCTCCAGTCTATGTCTGATATTATAGATATCCCCGAGCCACTATCTATTTCCATATTCAGTTTAACTCGGAAAATTTTCAATTCGATCATAAATTGTTGCTGCCTGTCCATAGTCATATTTCTAACAGTAAAATTATTATTAAGTTTACCTCTCCTATTCTTTTACCCCACTCTTGAGTCAATATCAGGTTTTCTACATATGCGGGTGATGTGTCCCTTATACCCACATTTAAAACATTTCCTCTTTTCTCCACTTGCATCTTTTGCTTTCTGGGTATTTTTTCCACTGCAGTAACACATCATTTTAGTTCCTTTTTCAAATTGTGGTTTACGCGGATTACTACATTTTCTCTCAAGTTTTATAAATCTGCATATTTATGCTACTATCTTCAGCTTTATTTTTAAACACTTGAACTTGCTCACTTATTAGCTCATAAGCTATTCCTTTTTGGATCATGCTCTGGTACTTTAAGTCAGTATCAGATAGAAATTGCTCTTGCAACTTATCACTGTACATTCCCCAGAATAATTAGTCAAGGAGTATTTCTTTGATATAATCTCTATACCCACAATCCTTAGATAACTCTCTAAGGGCCAAATTATAATCTTTTATTAATTCCTCTTTAAACTGTTTTCTATTTCTCAGTTTTAAACAACCTATGTGACTGGATTGGTGGGAACTAAAATTCTCTATTAGTTTCTTAACTAACTCCTTATATTGTATAATATCAGTTGTGGGGAATCATAAAGCTTATTAACAATTTCTATAACTTTTCCCCCCAAGAAACACAAAAGTGCTGCCACTTTTATTTTCTTGAATACCATTCAAGATAAAAAAGTTTTCTACCTGTGTCACATATAGTGGCCATTCTGTCTCATTCTACAGATCAAATTCATTTATGGCTGTTTGTCCAAATGACATTTAGTCTTTATTATTACTATTCTTCCCTAAGATAATTATTCCTTTAGTTATGATCGAAATAACCTATGCTAGGTTTTTACTAACTAGGTAGTGATGGGGTTTGAATCAGACTGTGCAATTGCACCAGGTTTTGGTATGTCTTGATTTTGACTCTACCTCGATTAAGGCTAGCAAGTAATTTCTAAAATTATTCCCTTTTCTCAAATAACTAAATAACCCAACTGCAGATCAATTTTATAACTAATTTTAATGCAAGCCAACAAGATAGTAATATTCTAGTAATATATACATATATAGTTGCTATTCATAGATTATAATAATAAATCAATATATATAAAGTTAATATCCTCACAATTAAAGTTTCCTGCTTAGTTACACTATTAAGGATTAATTAAATTGCTATTTACCTAATTCTGGCAAATGTTCTTTCTTTCTGTGAGCCTTTGAAGTGCATATAAATTATTATAAGATCAGGGTGATCTGTTTAATCCCTAATCGGCTTGACTACCTTTAGGAAACAAGATCCTGGGTCTGAAAACAAATCCCCACTACTCTTCAACTGCTTCACATATATACGCAGCCTAGTTGCATGAATACACAAGGAATGGAGGAAAAAGATATAGCATTCTTTTTTCTCCCTGCTTAAATAGTTTTCTTTGTCTTTTTGTTTTCTGGAGTAATCTGACTGATCATCTGTATCGGGGTGGAAGATTTTTTTATCTTATCTATTAGGTTTTAACTAAACATTAGTTCTTTCTAGAATTCGATTGTTAATCAGTTATTGACAATTAAATTCCTAGGAAATCAGATTTTACTTTAGTTTTATTCTCATTCTTCAATTAATGTTTTAATTTATTCATTTTATTATTAAACTATTTTTAGATAGTAGTTTTAATATTATAAATTAAAACACACATTTTGCTAATAATAAATTGATATTCCAAGCACCAATGCTTTTATTTGTGAAAGTTAAATAAAATTTATTTTTCTAATTCTTTAATCCATTTATGTAAATAAAAGTATCTGTTTAATTTTTTATTTAAATTTTTACCCTTTAGTTTTGTTTATGTAACACTGAGTTATTGAAATGAGATGAATTTATTTAAATTATATTTTGAAACTGTTGCGTGAAATTGCATATACTAAAAATAAATACTATATAAAATTAAAAAATTAAATTTTTTGTTAAATTTGTTTGCAAAATATATAAATATATTGCCATTAGGATAAACATAGTATGCAAAGTTTCAACTAGATCAGAAACTTGGAAATGTATGAATTTAATTTGAAATAACAAAGAATGGCATTAGATAAGACTAGCATTAATGCTTCTTATAAAATTAAAAAATTAGATTTTTTTGCTAAAATCATTTACAAACTCTAAAAAAAATGTATTGCCATTGAAGATACAAATATACAAATCTTTCAAGTAGATTAGAAATTAAAAAGTGTGTTGAATTACTAGATTTTATTTAGACAGAAATACTAAAAAATAAAGTAAGTTAAATTAAAGCATATAAAAAATATATAACTTATGAGGAAGATGTGTGGTGATCATATTAAAATATCAGTCTTATATTTTATATGACTAATACCATGCACTAAAATAAGCAACTTTTTACTAACATGTAAATGCTATTACTAGACCAAAAAGATTTCAGTCACAAACATACAATTTTCAATTCAAACATTGAATATATACCTACATTCTAAAATTAAAAAAGTTTTATTAAGAAGGGCTGTATGTAAAATATTTTGTTAAGTCATTATTAATATTGTAAATTATTTTGTTTATTGTTATGATCTTTTGTGAGAAATAATGAATAATGAAAAATACTATTAAGTTTGTGTGATCATTCACAAAAATTGTGAATGTAACATAATTTTTTTTATCAATAATAAGTAATGTTTAGAAAATGTGTAAGATATGACTACTAGAATTATAGTAAGCTTTTTACTCAAAAAAAAAACACACACACACAAAAAAAAGAAAATAATGCCACTGCTAAAAAAGAGAAGATTACTACTGAGCAATTAATGAGGTAGTATAAAATTAAAAGCACCTGTAATATAATTTAGCAAGAAAACATAAAATGGCTAATTGATATGAGAAGATTTAGTTCGTAATTAAAAAACCGTATACTGTGTATACTCAAAAAATAATACTTTCAATAACAGAAAAGAAGGTTAAACATTACATGTTGAAAACTTTAAAAAAACCATAGCAGCTTCTAATCACAACAAAGCACAAATTATAATACAAAGTTTAGTTTTATCCATTAAAATTGATCTAATTTCAGCAAATAAGGCTTTCTATTAAATCATTAAATTACTTTGAAAACTACTTTGTAAACATTATAAAGAATTACCTTCATATGCCCCTTAAAACACATTCACAGAGTTATAAGCTGGTATTTTTCAGCATGACAAGTATAAAATAAAACACCACCCAAGTAAATCACTTTATTTGTTCACATTATAATGCAAAAAATGAAATAATCTCAAAGAAAATGGTAGAAAATACGAGAATATAATATTTACAAAATATTAAAACAGGCAAAACTCTCTATATGTATTGCCACTCGCTGCAAGCCAGAGTAATTTGCCTGTTTTAATAACAGTTATAAGCAAGCATAAGAAATGGGTGATTATATGATGTTTATTAACAAAATATTTGGATTTGACCATAATGGACCAACTAAGCTATAGAAAAATGCTTTGAATTAAAATTAAAAAGAACATTTTAATCATTACTTATAGTAAATAGCATCTACAAGTCTGATGAGTATTTCCTTTACAAAACAACTTACAAAATAAAAAAAAAGGCTTACAAACAGTAAGTTTAGGACATAAAATTAACAAAATAAATTGTTATTTTGGGGTAACAAATTTAAAAAAAAATCTACCTTCCTGCAGCAAAATGTTCAATTCTTATTGGTTCATCTTCTCTTTGCATTAAATCCCACGTATGTAATTTTGATTGATTGAATAATGCATAAAACACACAAGCACGACTACGAGACCACTGAGCAGAAACAAGTTTCTCACCATCTGCTGAATTTGAAAATGCTAAAATAGCAGTTTCTATGTATTGAAAAAAGAGAAAGAAAAAATACACATATTACTTAAATTAAAAAATAAAATAAATACAAAATTTTCAATTGTTTACTTTTTTACCTATATGAATGGAGTGAATTCTTAATGAGCCATCTTCACAGCCTACCTTCAAATATAACAAGTTATGCTAAATGAATATTATAAATAATATTTGCAACATTTTTATCTACAAATTCATAAAAATAATTTTACTATAGTTATTACTTCATTATCAAAATTTAAAATATGAAAGATCTTCTATCATGAATTCATTTAATAAAATATAATTAACAAACATTTGACTGTTTAGAAATACATGATAAATCTTAATATCTATCTATTTACAATTGATTTTTTTTTCTCTAAATAAACAAAAAAATACAATGTATTACATATATATAACACAGTAGTCAATACAACAAACAAGAACAAAAAAACTTCAGTCATTTTAAGATTTACATTTATTAAGTAAGCATATATAATGTTATTTTCCCCCTCAGATTAAATAATTTTTTTTTCCTCATTATTAAAAAAGTTTACAAATTAATATTTTGATCATTTTTAATATTTATCCTTCTGTAGAATTGTTTACTAGATTAAGGGATCTTAAATTTGTTTTTGTTTTTTTTAAAAAAAAAATTCAAGAAATTATTAAATAGTGACGAATACTAGTAAAATAAAATTGTGACAATATTAAATATTAAAATAAATATGTATTTCTGCTCCTCCCACAATAATAAGCCACTATTACTCCCCAAAACATCATAGTAATTTTGCTAAACTAAAATATTATATAATAATAATTCAATAATACAACTATTATCCACATTTATACACCTGAAGTGTTTTTATATCTTAACTTCAAATAAAAAAATAGCAACCTGAACAAACATAGTTGACAATTTAGTCACTATGAAACGCATTCCTATTGCATATAATATGTGAAGAGAAAACAACTCTTTGCATAATAATGTTTCAATAATTATTCCAGTCATTTTTTCTTTTTTTTTTTTTTTACATTTAGTAAAATTAAGTATATATTGCGTTTGAAATAAACATTTATTAGTGAAATGTGAAATAAGTGTTATTGCAAAACTAGACAAACACAAACAAGACTTAATAAAAAAAATAACGTTAACAGTTGATATCTTTAACTTTCAGAAGTATACTATTGAATTTATGCTTCAATTTACAAACCATTTTAAAATATTAAAACTTTGAAGCTATCTTCAGATTTGAATGAGATCAATAAAAATGTAATAGATATACAGATACAAAAATAGCAGAATAAAAATAAGCAATTCACTGGTAAATTTTCTACTGAGACAAAGTTGATTACATGGAAAATAAAAATTTGAAAAATAATCAGTTTTAAAGTTTTTAATATTTGTACTTCAATAAAGTGATAAAAAAGAAGTTAATTATGACATAAAAACATACAACAGAGAAACTAAGAAAATTATAGTAGAAAATAAAAGTGTGAAGGATATAAAATAAATCTTAATACTGAAAATGAATTTCAACACCAAGAAGAAAAAAATGATATTATTATTAAAAACAGAAAAATGTCATTATTAAGTATGTGGGAAAATTTTATAAAGAACAAAGTAATAATAAAAAATAGAAAAACAAAATATTCATAAAATTATGACAATATATTTTAAAAACAAATTCAAATTTATTTAATATTCTTATCATTAAAATTATAACAATATAAATTAAAATATTGTGAACATTTTAAATGAAAAGCTTATATATATATATATTTAAATCTATGAAGAACGGAAAATCTCTAGAAAGCATACATATATTAAAAGAAAAACAAATATTGGCAAAGGATATTTAAAAAAAAAAAAAGCAGGTGAAGAAATAAAAAAAAATTATGGCAAATCTAAACACCAAATATATATATGAAGTTATAGATTTTTGGTCTTCTATCAATTCTATAAGCAATTGATAAGCCTCCACAATGAAGGAAATGCTATTGTCATAAATAAAACTGTAATTGAAATAATGGATAAAGCCTCAAAACTTAATAAATCCAAAACTGATAAGATTGTCGATAATCCGATAGAGAAACGAAAACCTGGTCGCCATGTTAGTATGAAACATGGGAGAAAGGCTGCCTCAGAAATGAATTGCAGTGATAATGAAAAACTTACTACTTCTGATGAACTGATCAAAAAAGAATGGTACATGATGAAATTCAAGAGTCTGAACAGGAAGATGTAATGGATGAACTAATTGAAATAAATGAGGTTAGTGCACTAGGTAGTGTTTCAGATCTCAATTTAGGATCAGGTATACAACATGAAAAAATATCAGAAAATATTTTAATTTCCTGTATAACTAGAGAAGAAACTTTAAAACTTGCTAATGATATTTCTTTAATAACTTTTTTTAATACAGAGTAAACTAAAATATAGGGCTGTTTATTTAGTAAGATTATAGGTGTAAAATTATACACATACTTCCTTTGGGTAGGTTTTTTAGCATAAGTAAGTGTAAGACACAGAGTTAGATATATAAATACAGAGAGAAGAACAATCTAATATATATCACAATATAGAGCTTAATTTGAATATATTATTGTTAAGTGTAAATAATAAACATAAAAGTATATATTTATACACAGGTTTTTAAAAATTTAAATCTATATTCCCTTGAGCATGCATATAAATATTGGAGCTCTTAACATCAGAGACTTGAACTCTGAACAGAAAATCCATCAATTAATTAAATGGTGTGACATGGTTCAGCCACACATACTTGGCTTCTCAGAGACAAAAATATATTGTAACTCAGTTACAGATCCTTTGAATTATCTACACAATTGAGAATTCTCAATATTTTCAAAAACATCTCTTACGCCATCTGCAGGCATGGGTATTATAATATCTGGGACTTGTCCATTCAGATCATTTAATATTCTATACCTTGAAGCTCACATATTAATTATCTCATTCCATCACAAAGCTTTTGTTTTAAATATTATATTTGCATATATATCTCCCAATAAAAAATAGATTAATATTAACAGTTAATTAAATTCTATTTTCCTCTTCCTATCCATGTCTGTCTATATAAATTTACTTTGTGCATTATGAGTCTGAGAAGGTTTTCTACCAAATAATTCTCTATCATTCTACAATGGTATATACTCTTCACTAATAGATCTAGTATTTTACTCACTGATACTGCATCATCTAATTAGGCCATCTTTAATAAATTCAACCATATCCAACCATTTAGCATTGTTAGTAGTTCTAGATCTAGACCTTACATATAGAAAAGTACTGTCAGATGGAAAGACAATAAGAGTATTACTCCCTAGCAGAATTAATGAATTTTTATTTTCACAAACCTATTTTTAAAGTGGATAAAATGAAGTTAGACCCTGCACAAAGCTGGTTAGCATTTGTAAATGTTCTTTCTTTTAATATTGATCACTTAACCTGAACATCCACTAAATTATTAGCACTTGCAGATGACATTCCTAAAAAAATTATTCATTCCCAGGCCACTGAAAACAATTGCAGTAAAGTAGCTGCCCTAAAAAACTTATACAACAGTACCTGTCAAACTCTGAAAGAATATATACTAATTAAAATAAAAAGGCTTTTTCTGGATCACACACATTCATTCTCTAGACATTTTATCCATTGGGCATTAGGTCAACCCCCTCAAAAAAAATACCTACAGCAATTAGAATCAATAATGAAATAATTGCTGGCGACAGCATGCTAACTCCATTATATGAGTTTTTAAAAATAGTTTGCAAAATAATAAAATGTTCTGTCCTACTACTTTATTTCTGGGAAACACAGAATCATAATATCTTTACAATAAAAGATTTCACCAAAAAAATAGCTAAAGTCCTGGACACCTGTCACCCTGGTATTCATGGAATTCCAAAATTTGTCTATGAACACCTAAGCTTTTTTACTACAACTTACTTAAAGAATCTAGCCAATTTATTACTCAGGCAAATCCATCATGTACCTGGATTGTATCCAGTAATGCTTGTGCCTTTTCTTACGAAATTTGAAGATATCACTACAATTAAGAATATACATCCTATATCCATGAGTCCACTCGACATAAAGATTCTTGAATCAATGATAAAGGATAAACTTGAATTTTTTACTTTACCAACAATAGCTAAAATGCAATTTGCAAAGAGAGGTGCATCTGCTGGTCTAGCTGCACTTATTTTTAAGTCTGTTGTGGAATCTATTAGAAAAGAAAAAAAATAAAGTTCTATTGCCATTCAATTGGATATAAAAAAAGCATTTAATTCAATTTTGATAGATCATCTTATAAACCTCTTAACAATGTTGTCTGCCCCCAAATCATTAATCTATATACTCACCAATCTATTTAATAAATAGAGAAAATCCATATGTCAATGAATGAAAAATACTCACCAGGGTTTAAATCTCATTGCTATCCCTCAGAGTTCCCCTCTTAGTGCCGTACTGTTTATAGTTTACATAAATCCCTCCTAAAAATGATTGAGGAATGGATACCTATTATTTTTGTACCACAATTTAAAACTAACATTTCATTTACTGCTTATATGGATGACACTATTATTTTTTTATCAATACAAAACCACGTTCCCAAATTATTACAAATTTTAGACCATTATTCATAGGAATACAAATTAGAATTCAATTTAGACAAAACATTTAGTTGGCAGATATCTACAGGTGAACTAATACAATGTAAATTTAAAGGAAATCCTGCCTCATTCCTCAGTTTTCCTTTCGATCTTAGTAGTATTGGAATGAGAACAAAAATACGGAAATCTCTTAAAGAAAAAATTATTAGCTCCCTTTTGAAGTCATACCTTTCAGTTTATTCTAAAGTCACATTGTTTAAAATACTCATTATGACAAGAATTACTTATTATAGCCCTATAATCATTTACATTAAAACATTTACTTCACATGTTTACTCCATGCTCAAAAACTTCTGTGGGGTAGACACACTGCATCCATCTCTATTAAAAAACTACAAAATCTATTAATTCATAATGGGCTAAGACTACACTCATTAAATATATTAAAAATACAGAAAATCTTTAATCTGATTACCTCCCTTTCAAATCTATTTAATCATGTTGCTACATCGATTACACCAACAAATAGACCCCCCCCCCGTACTGGTTATTGGGCTAATCTAATAAAACCACTATTGAGCATAGATAAACTAACCTTCTGTCCCCATACAAATAAATATAAATATTGGAAAACACATCTATTAATAAACCAACCAACACCAAATAGTCAAAGCAATTCCATTTTGGGCCTAAACAATCAGCAACTTGTTAGATGATTTAGATTCTGGAAGCTTGAACCGAAATATTTTGATTTTCTAATAAAGCTTAACTTGGGGTCATTATTATTTTTTATAACTATAGAAGAAATTGTATAAACATTGATACTTTTTGTCCCCTGTGTCATAAAGATTTTGAAAATCAAAAGCATATATTCTATGATTGTAAGTGTTATGATAATATACGCATTGCTCTTCCCAACCTTTTTAACAACTCTTTATTTATATTGCATACCTTTTTAAAACATATACAATAAAAATTTTTGCTAGGATTAGAGCTAGTACATTCATCTTGTATGCATTATGGTGTACTAGATGCCTTTTTATATATAATAATAATCACAGAAGGCATCCTAATACATTTTGGATTAAACTGGAGATTATTAGGCAAAGAGACAGAATAATTGCCCCATATAACATTTTTCATGATACCTGGTCCTTAATGCATCAACAACTGAGACAGTGCTAAAGTGATATAACCTAATTGCAACAAAAGCTGTATCATTTATATATGTATATAATCTTAAATGCCTTTAAAAAAAGTTTAAACTAAAGAATTATATAACATTATGTAACTTGTATTAATTTATGTAACTTTTTTTTCTTTCAATATATATAATCAAAATTTAATTTTATGTAACCTTTTATATAGTTACTAATCAGTTATATTTAACCATATTGAAGTAAACTTATGAAGTAGCCTATGTTTTTGTAAATATGTAACTATTTTTGAATTTCAATAAAGTTCCTTTGAAACATCATCATCATCATAATAATATTAATAATGATAATGATGATAATAATAATAATAATAAAATAATTATATACATATTAAAGGGAATGTTTTCATGGGTAAAAGATGTATTACAATTTATGATAGCTTTCAGGAACAATCATGCAAACTATTAAAATATATAATTAAAAACATTTCAGCTAAATAACATTTGCTTTTAATTAAGTAAAGTTGTTAAAATGGTTATAGTATGTATATTAAAATAGAATATGTTTTAATATTCTGTATGGTTGTTCGTAAAAACTATCATGGATTATATAATATATATATTAACAAAAAGCTCATTCAATCAATATAATTACAACCAGTCCATTCAAATTTTACTTTATCATACAATAAAAATCAACTTACAATGAAATATTGATTTAAAAATGGACAGAAATCAATGGACACTACATTTATTGGAGCATCTAAAAAAAAAAAAAATATTATTACTTATTTTGAGAATGAAATATTACTAATCAAGCCATTAATTATAAATATATATAGCATACTATACAAACAGTCACAAACACTTTGCCATTATTGGCGAGCGAAAAAAGACTACATTAAAAGTATTATTTCATTATTGCATTTTTTTTATTTTAAATATATCACTCTTTGCAGATTTAATTTTATTTTATTATAATTATGTGTAATCTTTTTTAAAACTTATTATTATTTATATAAAATAAACTGTTAACGATAATGTAGTTTATTTTTTCAAAACTGCACGATATAAATTTAAAAAAATAAGTTTAAAATAAATGTCATTGATATTTATTAATTAATAGTTGAGTGAATCAGATGTAGACCTATTAATAAACAAGAAATATTGCACAAGATTGGATAATTTCTTAAATTTTGATCATTTACGTTTTTATAAAACACAATGCCAAATAATTGCTATCTCATTAAAAGTTTTTAATAGCAAAAAGTTATATTATTAACATTACTTATATAAAATATTACAATAAGATTAAGAAGCACTAATTTCTTGATATGACATGCCTCAGCTATAATAGATTCACTTGAATGATTATTTCTATAAATAAGTTGGGGAGAGGGATAGAAAACACACACAATATTCATAACATCATGAAATGACTTTTTAAAACAAAAAAACGTTCCAAGGAACACTGTAACTATTTAAAATTCACGAATAAACAATAAAACATACAAAAAGAGAGGCATCTCTGTCTTAAAACATTTTAAAAGAGATCCATTAATTGCTGCCAAATAAATAAAAAGTCAAGTATTCTCAAAAATTGACTAAGCAAGGTAAAATTTCTCTAGCATTCTTTAATTAATAAAATACTCTCTAATGGTAAATATCAGTTTCCTACGATAAAAATGATTGTATCAACCTATTTACAAACATTGGCAAAATCTTTCACCTTAAAAATATCCAAAAGATATTAATAACAGCAATATATCTGCTTAGACAGAATTAATGAGGATGCTGTTTTCCTAAAATTTATGATTACTAAAAGATTAAATAATAATAATAATAATGAATATAAATTATTTTCACATAGTAAAAGAAACAACTAAATCAATATGACTGCTGCTACTAAAAATATTTTAAACAAAAAAAAGTTAAATATGTACTTTAGTCTATAATATAATCCAAAAGTTCATACTTATCAAATCAGAAAAAAAAAATCTAGCCTTTATTAAATAACTAATTTTATTAAAGGGTAATTATTGAAAAGAAACTTTCAACTTTGTTTTAGGACAACAGAAATATCCACATTGTTTCTGCATCATTTCACTAATCCAAAAACAAAGTAGTTTCTATTTTTTGAACTATCATTTGCAAAATATCAAGGTCTTCTAGAAGAGGTGAATGGGGTTGTTGATAGTGTTTCAGTTTTCAGAAAGATGATTTTCACCTATGACTAACAAGACTATTTAAGATAAAATGCTACAGCAAAAAAGATCCAGAAATTAAAATGATAGATGACATTATAACATCCCTATGAAGTTTAGCCTAAAGATGTTCAAAGAAGCTATCAAAAGTGCATAATTATCCAAAATGGCATCAAGGTTACAAAAAAAAAAAAAGCTTTAAATTGATTCTGGGAAAACTTCATCCTGATCTTAAATAAGGAAAAAGAAAATAAATACTTTAAATATAGTTCAGGTCATGTCATATCATATATGAGCACCCTACAGAGAAATATTCTATGAGCGACAAATTTGATAAATTAGATTATAATACATTTCATGCACAAGAACTATCATGGTCAGGAAATGGATTATGGTAAATATAACAAAAGTTAGCCATTAAATAATCAAAATAAAACTGTTAATGAAGATATTTTTTAATTAAGACATTGCAAAAGATGAAACAAATTTAACCTATTTTAAGAAGTTGCAGAAGATTTTAAAAGATGAAAAAAATCATTCCTATTATTTATTCACATTATTAAAAAAAATATGTATTTTTTCCACTGATAACAGTGGCAACATATTCATTTGATAGAAGATTCATTTTTACTGCTCAAATATGTTATAGTCATACAGAGAAAATTAAGAAAAAGCTAGACCTAACAAATAAGATGGATAATTACTTAGATTTTTTTTAAAAAAAAAATTATAAAAACCACAAATAAATAAATAAATAAAAAGAAATAATTTTCTAATCAATACTATAAAATATAAGAATAAAACCAATAGTAACTCTCAAATTATGAGGAATTAGAGCATGCATGACAAAGTGGATTGATGAAATTTAAACAATTTTCTTCAACATGGATATTTAAATTTAAGTTTTATCTTAAAGATATCTACATAATGATATGATAAAAATCTTATCCTGATTAAATACAGATCACTAAAATGTATGCACATCGTTTGAAATAGAATATATAATTGTTTTGCTAAATGATTTTTAAAATTGGTCCACAGTTATTTGTAACTAAAATTTTCTTGAAGGTGTGAGTGATATAAATAGATTCTAGAAAAGTAATAATTATCAAGTTAATTTTTAACTTTAGAAAAAAAAAAGTCAGAATAAGTACTATTTTAACATAAATGTTTTGTCTTTATTTTTATTATTTGCAAATAATGTATGCTTTTATAAGTAAATGAATTTATTTTTAAACATAATACAGCGATTTCTTTTTCAACAACATTTATTATTTTTTAAATTATTTGAAATTTTGTAAAAAAATAACTTTTTTTTGCAAGCTAAATGCCTATCTTCATTGTATCTTATTCTATATGTTTTTTAAATATTTAATGGTTTTAAGTTCACAAGTGGTTCACATATAGAGTGTTTCAAAATACTCTATCATAAATTGACTTTAACTATATGGTATGGTATTTATCTATAACATATTCATTCTGATTTATGATATATTCAGAATAAAATATTTATTTCATACTGGTTAATTTTCTCTCTTATTCTCTAAATATAATCTAATATATCTCCTAAATTATTGATCATATTATCATTAAATATCATATAAAAAGCAAATCTCATACAAAAGTTCAGACATTTTTTTTAAGATTATTTTTTGGCTTTTCTAAATTCTTTACCTAAAGATTTATTTTGTTCTTCTTTCTAATGTTTTTAAATATAATTAACACTTAACTCCTAAAAATCTATTAAAATGTTTTTATTCTCAACTTTACATAATTTATTCAGCAAATAAATAAATAAATTATTCATCATGAACAATATATATATTTATTTATTTTCTATCATCCCCTCTCCATTTTCATTGTGAAAAAGCATATTACTCAGTTTGAATTTTTTAATTCAAATCATCATTATACCTTTTCCTAAATTCAATTTCATTGCTCATGAAGAGGAAAAAAATTCTAATCATTGTAATTCTTATATAATTTTCCAACAATCTATCTTTTATTAAAATTTTTAGTTTCTTTTGAGCATCCTATATCAATTATATGCTAATTTGATTCAAATACATTACATGTTAAATCATTAGTTGCAAATTTCCTAAATCTAAGTTTTATTACCTATAAATATTGTCATTTCATCAACAAGTATAATAAATCAATTATTTCTTTCTTCAGTCCCACTTCTGTTAAAATAGTTAATTTAACAATTTCTTTAACAACAACAAAAAAAAATACATAATAGTCTTATCTCAAAATTTCTCAAGCTAATTTCTATTATAGTACTTCTTTTTTATATATATAATTTGGGCTTAAATATAAAGTTTTCCTTTTTTTATTTTTATTCAATGTATCCACCAAGAAAACAAATCTATTTTGTCAAAACCAATTTATAAGTCTATGATAAATATTAACATGACAAAGACATTCACAAATGCTTTCAAATTCAAATTATAAAGAGGAAAGGGGGCACAGATGAAAATGGCTAAAGAAGATTTATAATTTCAGTGGTGGTGGTGGTGGGGGGGGGACCCAAATCATTTTTTGTAGGATCTAGTTTTCTTGAATAATGGCTGCAAAAAGTATCCATTTTACCTATCATGAGCATCCCATTTTAAGACCTCTTAGGATAAAATAATTTATTAGATAAATATTGATACACTGAAAATAGAAGTAAAAAAGATATAAATTACAACCTGTCATATGGAAAAAGAAATTTTGTGATCCTATTTGAATAATCAAGAATGGATTAACAAATTAGTGATAAATAAAAAAAAAAAATCTATTAAATAATATGCTTCTGTAAAGTTTAAACAAGATAAAAAAGCAACAGATACATGGATAGGATATAAAAATATAAAGCAAGAAAACATCAGTTAAAGTCAAAATGAATCCTTTTAACATCAAAAGAATTCATATATATATATATCCTACATCAGATAGTACAATGTGATAAAAACAATTTTATAAAAATCTGAAATAAAATTTGATTATGCATATCATAAAAATATAATTACAATTAGCAATAATTGGAATACTATTATTGGAAATGCTAATAGATCATGTTGTAGACAAATATGGTTCTCAAAAAAAAAAAAGTTAGTGAAAGATTTTAAGAGTTTGTTTGAGAATATAAAATAATTTAAAATACATAATACCAACTGAAAGATTTCAAAATGTGGACATAGAAATCAAATAATGAAAAGACAAAGATATAATATTAGCATATATATATACATGAAAGCAGTTAACACATAAACAATACCAATATCATTATCAACAATCTCAATCTGTTGTTAAGACCAACTCCTTTAATCTGTAAAGGTAGAAATCCACCTTTATCTATAATAGGTTTATATTGAAACAGTATATTCCTGACATCATATCTGTTTCACTTATTTCTCCATATAACTCTACCCTTACCAGTTTTAAACCCGCCCTGAGTACATATATGATTGCTAACACAAGTATATATGTATCACTGCATATATATATATGTGAACAAATGCTGATAATATCATAGATATAATTATATTGCAGCGAGTATTTTGATTTAAAAATAATACATTTTGAATTATAAATTTTATTCTTTAAAGAGTCGATTTCCCATTTTTAAGGTTGAAATCACATGTATATATGTGTATTCTACATACTACTGTGATACATATATAGTGCAATATTATCTAGAAGTTTCTTGTGATTCTTAAATTTAACCTTAAACACTTGTAAACAAGAATCATGGCTATACCACCTGTGTTAGTATAACATAACATAAAATCTTAATTTTTAGCAATAATATGTTTTCTAAAATACAATTTCTGGTAAACCAGATTTATTGAACCAAAACTATTACCAGGTTCTTATGGATCTGTAGTGGTCAAACTTAGCCACAAACATTCCAGTAAAAAATTAAAATAAAAGTTTAAATAATTTTTATAAATTAAAATCTAAAATTTTGAATAAATGCTAATGGATTTACTAGCAGTAAACAATCTTGTTGATAGTAATATAGTCAGATCTCAAAACCATATAAATAGACTATATTTTATACATATGAGATATACTTTATAATTTGAAAGAAGCATTGCTACCAGTCTCCATGCAAGTTATTTTGACATGGTGAAGTAGGTGGGCATATATTTGCTGTATTCCTGTGGAAAGATGGTGATCTCTAGTCCCATCCTACATGCCTAATGGTGTCTCATTTCCCATCATGGGATGGGAACAGTATAACCAATAGTCATCCACAAGAAGAAAAACATCTGAACTATGCCACCTATCCAGAGATCGAGAGCCACTACATCCGTCGTCTAATGTGCCTGAGACATAAGCTTCTAGAAGATAGGTAACCATTCAAGCACTGCAGAGTTCTAATATAAATTTTGTAATCTTTAAACCTTCATCTTAGTAAAATATAAAGTTTGCATAAATTCCTACCTGAAATTAAATCTGTAAACTTCCATTAAACTATTCTGAATTTAAACAATTGTAACCAAATTTATTTAAATCTCTTATTCACTGTGGTTATGCCTATATATAAATTTTGTTCCACTTTATTTCTCTAAAATTTATATATGTTATAATATGCCTAACCTTTCGAAGCAATGAGAATTTTATATGTCAATAGATTTAACAAAAATATAATTGATATCTTCAATTTTAATATATTTTAAAATATCACATGATCACTATCTCATACTAGCACAATATGGAGAGTTTTGCTTTGTTTTGGATTGTTTAATATTTTAAAATACTTATTTGGTTTATATGCATGCTGTTTCAAAATCCTATGTGTTGAATAATAACTGATCGCTACGCTTTCATTATTCTCAGTTGATTCAATTTTATATACTATTATATATCTATTATGATTTGCATAATCATAGTCATAACCTATGACTTTAAATATATGTTTTATTAAAGGAAATAGACTAGTCAAGGGATAGATAAAAGTATATTTATTAATGTATCATTAATTGCCAATTAAATGTACTTTCTTCCCTTTAGTGGAAACTAATTCTAGATGTAGATTGAGGATATTAAACTAGATTAATAATTTAGTTTTAGTCCATTAATATAGCATGATTATGTTGCTGGATTTAGGAACTGGGTTCTATTAATTATGCAGATAAAGGCTATCTGTTTTAAACACCACAATTTTAGTATTCATATGTGCATTTGTTTTATGCATTGTGGATGTGTTTTTACTAAGTGTGCATTGTACATAACACCATGTTGCCCTTTTATGGGCTCACAATGGAGGCCACCCCATTCAGATAAGAGAACCAAGCATGTTACTAGGGTAAAGGCCCAGGATTCTTGAGTAGCCTATCTGACTTCTCTGAACTACAAATGTTCGTTATTAGTAGCAAGCCATTCGTCCTAGGATGCCACACCTTTGATGTGAAAGCCCATGAATAATTATCCATCTGGACTATAATCTTATTTAGTAATATTTTGGTCTGTGACATAGCATGTGTATGCTGACCTAAGGCAACCAGTTCTTTCCCCCTATATTTAATGATCACTCAGCATTAGTCTGAAACCAAATCTCGATTATTAGATTAAATCTGCACCATTCTTGAGTTTGATTCTATGTTCATATCTTACATACATTACAGCAAACATTTAGTGCTGTAATCAATGTTCTATCCTAGGCTAGCATGTTCACTTATAAAATAGCAAACCATGATATTAATGTAAAATGTTGGCATATTAAGTTTATAGGCATAATTTATTAACCACACACTCATACTTATCTTTAGATATATAATGAGAAATGCTATAATTCTATTAAATCTCATCTGCTAAGTAATTCCTGCATGCATTTGATCCCAAATCTTAAACCTGTATAATTAATGTTTATTTTATTGATTAATTTGAATTATTAATAAATCATTTTAAATTTAATTCATTTTTGTTCATAGTCTAAATCCAAACCAATTCTAATTCATTTATTATTTTACAAAATATATGATATGCATTATAGTTTTAAGTGTTAACTTTATATTTAGTTAATTAGCATATTATTTAGTTCAATTAACTTTTTAGTTAGCCATTTTGAGTGGTCAGTTCTGGAGTCTCATGTTTCTTCCTGTTTGGAGCCAGCTCGCCGATTGAAACCCGTGTGTAACCTCAGAAATGTCATGCATAAGTTGTTAAAGCATGGAGCACTGGTGAATGAGTTAGAGTTTGGTCAGGCTTGGGATCTCATCATCCTTTTGCGATCAGTTTTGGTGTATTTTACCTGGACTCTGGATTGTGTTATGTAAATCTACAAATCTGACCATTACAATATAGATATTAAAGGTTACAACTTGACTACAAATAGGGAAATTGTTAAGATAAAGAAGTTTGAATAAATTTCGCAGGTAAATATACTCCTTTCTGAAAGCAGATTAACAATTAATCAATTATAACTTTCAAATTGCACTCCAACCATGTATCAGTCAAGTTGCGATCTTTAGTGCCTATATAAACTTTTTAAGCCATAGATATTGATATTGTTTAAGTGTGATTGCTTTCATGTATTTACATTGAATACCTATCTAGCCTTGAGCATTATTGAGTTTATTATAAAATACATGAATTGAGTGCAATTTGAAAGTTATAATTGTACATTGTAAGTTATAATTGACTATCTGTTGTTAGACTACTCTCAGAATGGATTATATTTATCTGTTTAATAAGGTTTATTTAAACTTCATTGTATTAATAATTTCACTCTCTGTAGTCAAGTTGCAATCTTTAGTATCAATATAAACCTATTAGGTTATAATGGATTTCCACTTTTATTGATTATTGTTGACTGACTGCTTTCATGTATTTACAAAGAATGACTATCTAGTCTTCAGCATTATCAGATTTATTATGTAAGTAATACATGGTTGGAGTGCAATTTGAAAATTATATGTGTATGGTTAATATCTGTAGAGTAAAGTGAAAATTTCAAATAATAGACTCCAGATTTAGATGCAAATTTATTTTAAAAATGATGAGATTTAATAAATGTAGCAGAACAAAAATAATTGAGAAAAAATCAATATTGTCAACAAGATTTTCGAGGAAATTAATAAATTATATTAGAAAAAAAGACTATCACATTAAACATTGGACCTGGCAGAATGGAAAATGTTGAGAATCATAAAAAACAATTTGAAAACTACAAACAGCTAGGCTTACCATTCTGTCCTCTTTTTAATGCAATTTCTAGGTATGTTTTTAAAAATATATCAAACAATTTTTATATAAACTTAATTAATCATTAATCCCATCTTTCACTTAAAAAAACTGTCACCTATATAGATAGTTTCTGATGTAGTTTATAAGATGTAGTTAGAAGTTTGCATTGTAAGCAAAAAAAAAAAAAATCTATAATATTATTTATTTGGCACAATAAATTAAAATGTTTTTAAATGATATTACTATTATGATATATTTTTTAATTGTATGCACTAAATTAATTCAGTCATCTGTGAATTAAACTATTTTAATCAAAAGTGTGCAAATTTATATCATTCATATCTGTAGTAAATATAGATATTACGACTGAAAAACTAATTTAGAGATTGAGAAGCATAAAATAGCAGTTCAATGAAAAAATTATTCTGAAAAACTGACAAAATACATTATAACAATTAGAAAAAACTTAGATGATGAGGTTTTCATAACACAAAGTGTTTTTGCTTTTAAAATTGATTAGAAACTGGAAAAAAAAATTCATATTTTATTTATCCTAGATTAAAACTACACATGATTATGGCAGTTAAACATATTACCACATAAAAAATTTTACAGACAAAATATGCCAAATTTTCCTTTGTTTTTCATGTATAAAGTTAGAAAAGAAACCATTCATTTGAAGATGAATAATAGGTAGACATCCTAATTGTTATTATCTTTTGCAATTTATTTAAATTGGCTTGTTGAAGTTTCAATAATATTGTATTCAAACTATCTTTTTCAAGATAGTTATGACTACATTTTAAAAAAGAGAATCAGGCATAACTTCATAATGTGAAAAAAAAAAGATAAATTTAAAATAACCAACGAAAAAAGATCAAACAAAACATGGCAAAATTATAATATAGTAGTGTGTGAATCATTTCATAATCATTAGTGGATCTAAGCTTTCAAATATTAGATAATTTTAAAGCATCTTGTTTTTCATTTATAATATTGAATCTTTTGTGTATTTCTATAGTTTCTCTGATCAGTTTGTTTTCTAATTTGTTACATTTATTATACATTATAAATTTCAAATATGATCTGTGGTTACTATATAAATGATAAAGAAAAATAAAATGAACTTTTTGTGTCATAGCATTCCTATGTTCTCCTCATTGTACTCTTATATCAGTCTGACTTATACAAGAAGTGGACAAATCTGATAAAAAAATTTATAGACTCATTGACTTTTAAGAAGCACTTCTTTGACATTCTGTCACTATCTGTCACTACTGCTTTGAAAAGATATATGGAATATTGTCATAAGTGTGGAAGAGTAATTCTGAATACTACATGTAGCCACAATAATCAGGACCATACAATTACTGAACTTTATTTCCTTAAATAATATCTATTCTTATATATGACAAAGTCTAAAAGAACATTTGATAGACATACTTACACATACATATACATAATAGTTTATAATATCTTTTTGTGTACAGTAAGAGATAGCTAAATATCAGTTAATAGGAAGAGAATGACATATGAACACCCACATATATATTCAAGTATGCTCACATTACATACATATTCCAATATTTTATAATTTATTTGAATATTTACATCTTTTGGCACGGTACATCTTTGGAGCAACTTTTCCACCATATCGGACAGCATGTAAAACATAACCCTAAAATAAAATTTATTAAAAATGCTATAAATTGTTTTTATAATATAAGCACATGCATCAACAAACATTAAATTATTAAAAAGTTATTATAAATATTCTACATTCTAAACTGCTAAAACATATTCACTATGCTTTTGTTAAAACAATAAATTACTTAGTTTTTTTTTTCGTTTTATGTATGTCTAGGCTGTCCTATAATAAGTGTTAATGTATATTTTATAAGAATATAATTAATTAAATAAAATCAATAATAAGTATTTCATCACTTTCTTTACAAATATGATCTATTAATATATTTAAAAAACAAACAAACATTCTTTAATTGACGAGTATTTAAAATGTAAATGAAAAAAATTTTAAATGTAAAAAAAATATAGATACATGAAAGTAAGCAAGAAGTAGGTCTAAAAAAATGTAATTTATGTAATTAAATATTTTTATTATATTGTCTTGTAACTTTTTTGTAAACATATATTTATATATACTTTATAGAAATACTCAATGCCTTGACAATGACCATATGATCAAAATGTTGGAGAAAAACTGAAATAAAAAAATGGTTCATAGAATAATAATAATAAAAAAAGAACAAGGTTTGAAGAGTGTATTAAAGAATTTGTTTTTAAAAATCTAATATTAAACCAAAGAAGTGTGAATCAAAGAAGATTTACCACAAAATTTAAGATTGCTATCCATATTATGATTGAAAAATACAAAATTATCTTTTACTAAGTTTAAGAAACCAAAATTCATAAATAATAAATTTTTGCAATAAATCTTCAAGGAATATCAAGTGATAATGATAAATGATGGAAATGTGTATTATTCATTGCAGCCTAAATCAAGAGTCTTTTTATTAATTATTTTAAAAAATATTATAAAAAAAAATAACATTCTTCACATTGTTACAACTTAGAAACAATAACTATATAAATATTATTCTATAGAAGTAAATCAAAGATGAGAGTTAACCTGCAATATAAATTTCTAATCATTATCCAGTTTAATGATGAAATCATTTTTTAAAGATATAGTGAAATAAATAGACAGAATATATAATATTGTCAGCAAAATCTATACTACTATAGCTATTAAAAAAAAAGATCATGGTTGTCAATGGAATGTCACATTTAGATTTATTGCAACATAGGCCCATTTTTTTGATGAACACATCAATGGAGATTCTCATTTATGTATTTTTAATGAAAAACCATTTCCTAGTATCCTGAGCAATGATATATAGTAACAGATACAACAAACATATGTGAAAATTCCTGGATCAATTATTTTCCTATACTTGAATAAACTATTGAGGGATAATGAAATTAAAAAGCTAGTTCTCTCACAGTTTTATTTCTGGAACATTTGAAAATGCATATATATATAAAATAGACTTTTGAACATTTACAGAAGCATATTATTAATTATGTATTTGTGGACTAAATAAAATATACAAATTTATGTATTGAGAATAATGATGGATGATAAAAGCCTCTGCAAATAAAAGTTTTTGTTTGTTTTTTATATATTTTTCTCCTTTGCTGCTGCCCTTACTGGGTATTCAATATATTTAAAATAGAAGTATATTGATTTAAAAATGAACTTATTTATGAATAGTTGACATATAGATGCAATGGTTAATTTAATGAGCAGAAAAAAACTCTCAACATTGATAAATATCTTCATATTTTGTGTGCTTATAGCTGGTAAGTACAGATTTATCAAACGTTAGATACCATAGCTAGGTATACTTTTTATATTACACAAATATTTTATACTGAGTTCCATTTTTTCTCTGATAACAAGCTTCACAAAAAAAGTCTATTTTTTTTAATCTTAATTATCTTATTTTTATATTTCTTAATGTTTCAATAATAATATGCCTATTGAGTAGAATCAATATAAGATGATGTTGGTGACAGTTAATTATGTCTGTATTAACATTTAATTATCATTTTGAAACCATGCAGAAAAAAGACAATTATAAACTGTTTTTATATACTATTTTAATAACCGTGCATAGAAGGCAACCAACAATAATGTGGATTCCATAATTATAATAAAAAATGTGCTTTTGAGTCGCTTAAAAAAAAAATGAATAAATCATTATTGAGAATCACTATCCAATATGATAACCATGAATCAGTACTGATTTGACAGTAACTAATATTAATAATAATAACAGTAATATATATATCTGCAAATGTATACAATAAAAATATATTTGTCAGAAGAATAATATACATAATTAAAAATAAATAAATAAATAACATTCTGATCCATTCTCTCCTTACAAAAAAGAGCCATAATATTACTCATTAGATTAGTTTTAATCTCTAGTTATGAGTAGCAATATCCATTTTTGCATCAATACTTGATTGTTGCAAAGATTGGCTATATGCTGATTAAAAAAATCTTAAGCCTGTTTGGAAATCTGAAATTTTTTACCTGAGATTCAAATTGTAGAGCACAGACATAACAGGTAGATAAACTAATCATTATATCACAAGGATCTTCATTATATATATGGTTCATGGTAATAAATAGTATTTAAAATATTAATACATTTCAATGCAAAGATTGGGATTCTATGATTATAGGTGTAATAAATAAATCATAGAAAAAATAAAATAATTAGGATCAAAGAAAATAATTATTTGTGTGTTTTGTTTTTTTTAAAAAAAAAAAAAAATCAGAAAATGAATATAATGAGAACCTAATTTAGTGTTCTAATTGATTTTTTTATAGTAAAAAATAGGAACATCTGCCAGGTTGTAAAAATATCAACAACTTTAATAATGATAGTAAAAATAATAATTAAATGGTTTATCATTTGAGTGATCATATGACATCAAGCATCAGCAATGCTGAGAGTTAGCTTTGATCTAATGATGTTTAGGTCATGAGCCTATTACTCCCATCATTGTTTAAATCATATAAAGTATCACATGTTTGCAAAATATTCAATCCATTTTGATTTAAAACTCAAAAGAATAGATAAATAAGATTTTTATATTCATAGATTGGAGAATTTTAGTAAGCAAAACTGGCATTTTATATGCAATTCAAAAATGTATCTGCAAATTCCCTTGATTCTCTTTACTGGATGTAAATGATTAATATACCTGAGTAATATTTTATATGAGAAAACATTCAATAATAACAGTTTATGCTAAATCTTACTAAGATGATAAGTTAAGCAAAAAAAGAAAAGGCTATTATTGTAAAAAAAAAATCCTGGAAAAAAAACCCAACTAAAAATGATGATGATAATGATAATAATAATTCAATCCAATAGATTTATTATATGCATTTCAATATTTATACTTAACAGAAATACACAAACAAAAAAAACTACAAAATTATATACAGATATATATAATATCAACTACATTATATAATATCAACTACAAATTTAGTTCTTTCCTAATAATAATAATAATAAATGATCACAAAAACTATCAATATTATTAAAAATTAGATAATATACCCATTGTAATCTATTAATGACTGATTTCCTTAGAAAAATATTTTTGTATTTATTAATATTTAATATATAGGGTATATGAGTGCAGACTTTCACACGACTCATCACTCTATCTCATATCACTGATACACTTGAACACATATATGTCGAAAACATAAATAATCAACAATATACACATTTCATGCTAAACCAGCAATCATCAGTTGGTCCAGATTATCATTTCTACACATATGTGCAATAAGTGCTCAGATATATATTAAGATAGCCAATCTCCATACTTTAATGGGCAGGCCTCAATCCATTCCACACTCCAACTCTTCAACCATCCATCCAATTGAAAATCTGATGATGGAATTCTCAAAGGCTACCCTGAGGCTGAGATCCTTGTCACACCCATGTAATATTGAAAGTATACATTTCTCTTAACAAATGATTAGGTACTTTTAATTCAATTTCAATATAAAGTCACTCACATCAATTAACTTTTTCAATAATATCAAATATTTTGACAATCTTCTTTCTTTTAATACTATTTTAAGATTTAGATGTTCTCCTTTTATTCATTTAATGAATCTTTTTTCCACTATGAATTCTAGATTCTATGTTAATTAAATTCAAATTCTAAATAGACAAGAAAAAAAAACCCCCATATAGTTTATGTAAGGAGATAGATCCCCTCCATATCTCAAAATATATCCCATTTTTTCTATACACTTTACTAATAAAAAATTTAATACGTTCATTGAAAATAAAATTATTACAAAACATAATTTCTAAGTCAGATAATGTTGCTTCATAAATAATAAAACCATTCTCAATTTTATATTGGTAAATAGATTTATCAGATTTATTAATGTCAGTAACAATATATGTTTTATTAATATTAATTCTCATATTGTTATACCTACACTAATCTCTAAAATAATCTATATCCCTTTGAAGATCAATATAAACATTATAAGTAATAATTCTTTTGAATAATTTACAATCATCAGCATAAGTATCATACTATTTTATATGTTTTGTTCAACAACACACATAAAAACATTAAAAAATAAGGTGCTAATATTCTACTCTGAAGAACACCTACCATATTATTAAAAATTAAAATTAGTTCTATCCATACACACCTAAGATTTGTAGTCCCTCAAATAATCATTAAACCACACAACTGAATAAAAACTAACTCCCAACATTTTAAGTTTATACAAAAGTTAACTATGTGCAACTTTATCAAATGCCTGCTTCATGTCAAAATATACATTTTGTTGTTTCTAATCAGTTAAATCATGAGCAATATGATTAGATATCACCATTCAATTAGTTTCAACAGATTTTCCACACATAAAACCAAATTGATAATTAGATAACACCATAATCATATGTGTGATAATGTTATTGTAAATATAACTATCAGAAAACCTATCAAAAGATAGTATAATCTTGCTATTTTAAATATGCTAGGAATAATACATTTTTCAACTGATAAATTAATAATATAATACAATTGTATTGTCACACATTAAGCACAGTTCTTGATAATAAAATTAGTAGTATTATCAATCCCATTGTAGATTTAGTTTTAAGTTTACAAATTGCATTAAAGACTTCAGTAATTTCAATTTTATCAACATCAATACTTCAATAACTCTCTTTACTAAATTTAATATCACTCATATCATTATCAGATATATCTAAATACATATCTGTAAAATAATTAACTGGACCATTCATAAAAGATTGAATTACATTATATTATACCCTTTATTCCCAATAATATTAAGATCTTTGATATAATTCCAAAACATTTGCAGTTTATGTTTAAAATCTTTTGCAATATTATACCATAATCTTTTTTCATAAGAATCATAGTATAAGCATGCAAAGCACCAAATTTCTTATACAATTCTCTATAATTAATTAATTTATATAACCTATGATATTTATGTTTTCTATTTAGACTCTTACAAAATTCCTTAGAAAACCATTTAGGATATTTATTATTAGTATTTAAATATCACCTAATAAGAATATATTGATCCAGATAATTTTGAAATATACTAATAAATTTATTTGCAGCTATATTTTAATCATTTCCTATAAAAATTACACCCCAACCAATATTTTTAAGAGCTTTATAAAGACTATAATAGTCATCACGTTTACAAATTCTATTACTATTTATCTTAGGCTTTATGTACTCACATGAGTCATCTATTAAAAAATTACAAAGGTGAATGATAAGGATCAGGAAATAAAACAACTTGATCAGCTTCTTTTCACTTCAAATAAACCTTAGTACTTAACAATAACTCCAATATACCATCCCTAAAATTAATAACATTATTAAGCTGAGTTAATTTAACCAACTCAGCAAAAAATTTTAACCTATACAATTTATTAGTTTTACTAATAGACTTATTACTATATAGCAAATAATCAACTACATTAAAATCACTTACTAAAATAAAATCATATTTATATTTCATTAATATATCATCAACCTTTGCCAAATATGCATCCAGATCATTCAATGACAAATTAGGTTGAAAATACGCTAAATAATATTTTATTTTTGCTTTTTAAACCAACTTCAATCCAACCCCAGGTCATATACAAGATTACATGCCCCTAAATGGGCCGCGGAGCTATATACTATGGTGAGACTTGAGACACAATTATTATCAGAGTGTCTCAACACCAATATGTATACAACAAATCACAAACCAAAAATGAAAACAATTCAATATTTTTGGAACATCAAAAAGCTTCTAATCACATGTTCTAACTCACTACTGCCAAGATCGTGTGCTCTGAGAGCAATGATGCCAAGCGCAAAGTAAAAGAATCATGTTTCATTGTGAACGATCCTAATGCCATCAACAGAAGAGATGCCTGCTTCTCAATTTCTAAGAAATGGGCTGGTTAAATAATTTACATAATTTATTGCTAATAAAAACCATTAGTAGCATAGGCTATGAATATGGAATCATGTAAGTCCAGAAAGCGCTAAGCTTGAAATTTTTTCAAATATATAGCTTCACTGAAGTGCATTTAGAGTGCAGCATAAAAATTACAAAAGATTGGTGAAACAAATTTAAGTATTATAGGAATATGAATCAAATAAATCAATACTGACAATTATTACACCTGCAAATGTCTATTTGTACATTCCAACAGAGACTACAGTTTTTACAAAAGTGCAAGCATTTCCATATACAAAACAAATTAATAGATGAAACTCAGCGAATCACCAACTTATTATCAAAACCATATCTTTCGATACATTCGAAAGTACAGCTAATCAACAAACTCATAATCATCAAAATTATATATTACTTACCAATCATATCAAAAGCATTCAAAACAAAAATCAAATCCATATGCAACAAATTATTATGGCGGAGGAAAACTGTCACAATCTCAGCAAAATGCTTAAACAAAACACTCACAAGTAATGGACTAGGTTTACATGACATTAACATATTATACATCCAAAAATCAGAAAACTCATTAACTGGTATATTCAAACAGTTCCCACAACTAGAAGGTCTACAACAGATTACACCAACAGATAAACCACCCCCACAATATTTATACACGTCAACAATCATCTACCAACAAAAAATGATCAAACAAATACCCACTCAATTTACAAATAAATATACTTATTGTCAGATTTACACACTCATACACCAGTAACAGACTAATAATGATCCTCCCCCAATGCTAGGAATTAACAACAAAAAATTAATTCATAACTTCAAAAAATGGGCATTTGAACCCAAACTGTTTGACTTCACCATCAAGGTAAACCTATATGCCCTGCCTATGACCAACTTCCTATATTACAAAAGAAAGTACATCACAAATGAACCATTCTGTGGTTTATGCCACAAATCAGAAGAGACCCAACAACACATGATTTTCCAATGTGGAGCACTAGCAGAAATTAGAAAAATAATGGACAACACATATGGACAGCAAACTGACTCAATACAAAGCATTGTTAAAGCATATCAGGGAAACTCAATCCCAAAAATAAGAGCAGCAATATTCATGCTAAACGCATTCTGGTGCACATGATGCAAGTTTATATGAGACATCATCCCTCTACCTTTCACAACAAGATAACAGAACTAAAGGTTAGAGATAAGTTAATAGCAAATTAAGATATACATAATGCTACTTGGTTTCTAATTAGACAACCTTTGGCCCATTCAATGGACAAAGTAACACAACCTAAATATGCAATAATACATATCAAAGAAAATGCAAACTTATATTATGCAAATGGGTGGAATTCCATTAATCCTAAATTCATTGTAAATCTGGTGATTAGGAAATAACAAAGAATATCACAAAGAAAAAAACAACAACTAATGAACTATATCAGAAAGATTTAGAACTTGCACAAATGGAGAACTAGTGATATCTTCTAATTAATAACAGATGTGCATGTATTTAAACAAAATACAAATGTAACTCAAATATATGTAAAATTACTTTGGCACAATAAAGTTCCTTATTGAAACATCATCATCATAATAATCATAATAATAAATAATAATAATGAGTAGTAATAAAGAGAAGGGGTGCAAATGTAAAAGATCAAAACTGTAATTAAAACAATATTTCCTTACCTGACCTGACCCAATATACATATGGTTAGTATCCACAGGATTAAGCTGCATTTCAAACACTTGTATAAAATCTTTAATTATTTTTCTCCTAAAAATAAAGAGTCAGATGGCTTGGAATAGAAAAATTAATAAATTGAAATTATTACAATCCCAAAATTAAAACATACTACATTTGGAAAAAAATAATTAGCAAATAAATACTGATATATTTAATATTTTTATTTTAAAATACTAGAATTTAGTTATTTGTGTATTAATACATTGTACAGGCTTAAACCTGCATTTATATGTGTATTGTAACAGTATGGAAAGTAGGGATAATAAAGGAAAATCTGAGATTATAATGCCCCACAATTGGGTTGCCATTTGTAACAGTCCACCATATTAGAACTGAATTATGAGTAAATGGGAAACCATCATCACTCCAAAATAAACAAAATATAAAATTAAATATAAAAAGAATGATAATGAATATAATGAGCATAAGAGATCAGCATAGAACTAACTATAAGTTCACCCAGCATAACAGAGATGAATAATTCATTCATCATCATGAATGATCAACAGTAAAAATCAACAGCCAATCTGTGACTGAATTTGACATGGGTCCACCATAGATCAGGCTAATTATTTATCCACTGCCAAATTTAAAATAGGAATACAAACAATAATTAACCGGATGCACATACTTAGGGGCTACTCCATAAAAATACAACAATAAAACAAATAATGCTGAGATATTAAAACATCCTGATCATCATCAATGCCCTGGCCATTTAGTACCATTAATGTACTATCCAAGTATAAACTTAATTTCTAATAATAATAAATAAAATGTAGTACATGGACTTTAAAGGATATTTCTTTTGCACCAACCAGGCCCATCATCATGTGGATATCCATAGCATTAAACATAAACTTCCAATCTATATAATTAACAATTGTGCACAAATACAGCTCAGGAAACAAGAACTCTATAAACTATTACTGTAAGCAAGAGATAAATAAATAAAGCAGCTTATTACAAATCATTTCAAGTAATTCCTACGATTACCCTATTATATAGTTTTATTGGGATTATTTAAAAAATCCTAGAACATTTAAGATGTCATGAAATAAAGTCATACACACTGCAATTTATAAAACAGGAATTGGATAGAATAAAAAAATTAAGACTAAAAATATTTTTTAAAACAATTATTTAATAACTGGCTAACAAAAAACAAAAAAAAATGGCATGATGGTATGAAATTTTAAACATTCATTTCATTAAAAACGATTTTCATAAAAATTATAATCAGTCAGTTGATTTCTATTCATAAATTAATTAAATTATTTCTTTAAAATAACTAAGGATTGGAAAAACAACATTTTCAAAATCAAAGATAATAATGTTAGATTTAGCTTAATTAACCTTTCATTAAGTTTTATGAAGGAAAAATGAATAAAAAGAGAAAAACATGTTTTTTTTTAAAATTTAAATTTAAAAGAATTAAATTTTCTAAAAATTATTTCATACTTTTGAAGAGAAAATTGACTGAATTTTAAAAAAAACAAATATTTCACAATTTGAAAATATTAACTTAATTAAAATATTTAAAATTATCAATTCTTACAAAAAAAAAATATTACTCTTATATAAAAAAATCTTTTTTTTTCTATTAATAAAAAAGTTTGCACACACAAAAAATACCTTTAACCATGGGTTTATTTTTGCCTGTGGAGTCATTCCTAATTATAATTTCCAGCTGAGTATTCTTCTTGAAGGTTTCTACAAATGAACATGATTAATTTTTTTTTTCTGGTAGGCAGCATTTCATTTCCAGGTTAACAACTGAAAAATTTTACATTTTTATTTCAATAAATTTCTCAAGTGAGACTAACACAGAGAGACTCACACTCTTGGTTGAAGACAAAGTTGCGTACTACTTTAGGGGATAACTTCTCTACATTTTTATTCCAGTGAAGGCAAGTTACATGGACGAATATCATGTCTGGCTTTTAGCTGAATTTAGCACATGGGTTTACTTTGTAGAAACTATTTTTATGACTAAACTCATAGTTAGCTAAAAGCTTGATTAAAATTTCTATTCTATGCAATAGTTTGGTAAAGACTTACTGCATCATTCTTCTTTATCAGAAGGATTAAGACTTGTCTACTCTCTCAACAGCTAAGTTAGCAATAATTCTTATCAGACACTTGGGTTTTCTGATCTATTCACACTGCCATTATTTTTTCCCTAGAACTCTCTTGACTACAAGCCAATCACAGTCTGTCTCTAATCTGATAATTTTTATTACATGAATTAGATGTTTACAAATACAATTGATCAGTTATTTCCCTTCTTAATCTTAGACATTTAAAAATCAAATCAAGAACTTAAATTAACATCATAAAATTCTTATAAACAATTTTCTTGCAAAAAGAAGAACAAGATAATCACTTAATTGTACTTGCATTTTTATACTGAACTATTTCCATCATCTAATATGAGTATTGAATGTTTTTTTTAAAAATTTAACTTTATTTAAATATTCAAAATACATTCAACTGTTAGTAATAGCACATCAAACAGATTAGTATATACACAATGTTTCAAGAAATATTATTCTCCCCTCTTCTTCAGGTGTTGCTGGCCTGACCAGTGACAGTACTAGCATGGAATTCAAACCAGGACATTTAGATTCTTGAGTATTGAATTTTAAGGTAACACTCTAACAAACTGAGCCATCCTGCCAAAAGCAAGTCAGTAGAAATTTTATATTTTCCTATGAGGATCCCCCTGATTTCTCCACTTATTTAATTAGTGGTTTCCATACATTATGTATAGTCACACTAATAGGCTTATGGGATTGTTTGCCATTGTCATGTGAGAAGCTTCTTTAAACCACTAATCAACATTGCTCTTAGGAAAAAGTGAAGAAATCAGAAGGAACCTCATAGATAAGTATATAAAATTTCTACTGACAGTTGCTTTTGGAAGGATGATTTAGTTGGTTAGAGCATTATCTTAAAATTCAATACTCAATAATCTAAGAGTCCAGGTTCAAATTCCATGCTAGTATTGTTATTGGTCAGGCTAGCAACACCTGCAGATGAGAGAATACCTCAAAATGTTGTGCATGCACTAACCTGTTTGATGTGCTATTACTAACAGTTGAATGTATTTGCAATATTTAAATAAAGTTAAATTTTTCTAAAGACATTTAATACTTATATTAGATGATGGAAATAGTCCAATATAAAAATACAACTAAAACACCATCATCACAAACCTTCAGGAAAACTAAATTGCACTAATTTGAGTTTTTGCATTAAAGAAAGATAAAGAAAAAAAAAAAAACTCTGACTAATTGAAATAAAATTTACCAAAAGCATTAAAATTTTATTTTTCCTCTCTTTCTTTTAAAAATACTGCTAAACATAAAACTTTATTTCTCTTTCAAGGTTAAAATTAATATCTATTAAATTATTTACAAAAAAAAAGAAAATTATTTTCTCTTAGTACACTTTTATAGTTTAAATTAAAACTACTAATTAATTATAATTATGGAAGACAGAGAAAGAAAAACCTTTACATTATTTTATAAATTTCTCTCCCATTTACAATCATTTATAACTCAGTAAAATATTCACACATTAAAATCATATTATTATTTATCAAATTTAATGTTTGAGAATTCTCACACTATCATACTGGGACTTAAAATTTTTACTTAATTGAAGATCCATTATAATTTAAAAAATATGCATGGTAAAATTAAATATTACTTTCCCATTACTTAAATAACCCTAAACTAAACCTGAGGAATATGGTACCAATTATGTAATTATTTTTAATGCAGCTATATAGCCAACTGGTTACAATATATATACATTAAATAGGCCGTATTTCAATTCATATAAAAATTGAATTCAGAGAGTAAACATATTGAAGAGAATTAAACTTTTATTTCAAGTAGCAATCCATAAATGACTAGCTAATAATCTAGTTATTTATTAATAAATAAGTATCTAAATATTATTTAGTTGAAAGATAAAACAAAAAACAAGAAAATACAATTTGTTTTCTTTTAAGAATGTCTTCCTACACCTAATCTTAATATTTACTTATAAATGTCCTTCTTTGCATAAGCCTTTTTGTCATATTTCATTTTCTTGGTTTATTACTTTTTTAACATTAGCTTTCTCTATAAATATTCAACTACAGCATCTTAAAAATGAAATATTCAACCATTAACATTCAGTAGATGGCATGATAAATGTTTCTGTATATGGGGCATGATATAGAAGTCTTTGCCCTGTAGAGGATTATTTAAAAATAGTTTGATCTAAAAGTATCTGATAATGTTGATCAAGATTCAAACATGACAAATATGTATAAACTTTATTAGAAGTCTTTAATGATATAATTTAAAATATTATATATGTTATATAAAATTAAAAAAACATGTTTCTACAAAAATTCACATTAAAAAAAGTAATGAACGTTTTTTTAATGAAAAAAAAAACTCTAATAAAAATGCAAGCAGTGAGGCAAACTTTCTTCAGTGATAAGTATAACACTATTGCCTATATATTCAAATTAATTTAAGATAAAAAATTTACACAAAAAAGTATTTTTTAATGTATATATGAAAACATTTTCACATCAACACCAGCAACAATATATGTTTGTATATAAATTAAAAGTAAAAGAGCATTTAAATAGCCCATTACATGGTAAGAATCTCTACAGTATCCCTGCACATCAAAATAATTAAATACTATTTTATAAAAGTTTATGAGTATTCATTTCATTATCAAATTAATAATAAACAGATACAAAAAAAAAAAAAAACCTGACAAAATTTAATGTCCAGAAACAAATTTGAATCTGGTTGCTATTACTGCCTGTTGTCCATTGATTATTTATGTTTACAAGGAAAATTATACAATAGAATGATGTGAATTATCATTGTCAATACAGAATAATTGGATACATTTTACTGACAAATAATTGGATGACTATATATGTATATGGTTCTTGTGACAGTATTCATTTCTATGCCCATTACTTGAGATTTGAATCTTAGTCAGATAAAATTTGATAATTTTATTCATGTTCGAATCAGGTTTTTAGGCAATTCATAGTCAAAACAGATAGACATCCAACATTGGTTAGTAAATATTATCTAGCTATTTTTAATAGTAAGACAAATAAGAATTTAAAATAATTCAAAACCTCATTTTCCCTTCTTCAATTATTTCTCTGTAAAGGGCTGATAGAGAAACATTTGCTCTGCAGTTTTATTTAAAGGCACTTCTATTTTATTTTTTACCTACATTGTATAATTTATGTAAAAACTTTTGGCTACATTAATAGTAGTGAAAATATCTTTTCTCTTTGTTATCTTTATATATTTTAGAGTCAACATGCAACAAACTAATTGCAGAAAAAGAATAATTAAACCATAAAAGAATGGCTGTTCAGCAATGAGGATTTACCAAACATAATCTCAGGAATTTAAAATTAAATTCACAACTTAAAAACCTATGCTTAACTTAATAATTCAACCATGGTTTTATAACATTAAATAGAATTCAAATATTTTAAGAAGCAATTTATCATGTTTAAAAATTTTTTTTAAAATCAATTATTTTGTTTCAATAATATACTTTATTGTACAATAAATAGGTTATATGAATTTTACAACGGTTTTGCCAGTGTTATCAATTAGAAAACTTACAGCAATGTTCAAATAGGTTTGCAAGTTATTAATTACTGGGTACATTTTAACATAGATAATTACAGTACAATTAAAGGAGATAAGATTAAATAGAATTATTTTACAGTGTAAAAATATCTACAATAGCAATTATACATTTATTATTATTTGTAATGATTTCTTTCTTTTTACTTTATTTATGTGTTCCACATCAAACTTTATTGTTCATAAAAAGTTGCATTATTGGAAATATATGGTTGAAAACTACATAGCTTTGGAATAAACAGATAGATATTATTGTTACAGTTCAAATAGATTGATAGGTAGGTATCTGATAAATGTAAACTTGTAAACTGTATATTTACCTATGTTCTATTTTCATTGTCTGAGGATTTAGTTCATCAGTTTAAAATACTTTTTGATTGAGGTAAATATATCCTTTGGACTATTCAATACACACAGATGTGGTGTTTAAAAAATTGTTGAAAAAGATATATGTAAACAAAAAAAAATTGTTCTTGTTATAGCAAAGGTCATTTGGTTTTTTGAGGTTATGGTTTGTTTCAGGTTTTTAATAGTGACCATGTAGCAGCAAATATATCTGGGTGTGCAATTCTGCCACCTCTGGCCTTCAGTTATTCAAGCTTATTGGAGAATATGGCTAGGTACCTTATAGTGTTGTTTCCAAGGCAGAAAGTACATCTGGTGCACCACAAAGTATATAAACAAAAACTTGCAGCATGGGCTGCTGGTATTGAGCCTTTACTGAGTGTCTCTATTAGATTATCAAGTGATGTTATTTTGTCTATATGTGTTAATCATAATTTCTCGGGTATTTCTCAGAGTTTTACAGGTGTTGAATAGGTGCTGTTGCATTTCTTCTTCCCTGTGGCACAAGGAAGAAAAAGCATCAATTTTGTTATAAAACCTGTGGTATTTAAGGAAATAGGAGATAGATAGAGCATGAAGATTTAGCTTTAACAGAAAGTCAAAAAATTTGGGTTCCAATGACCATTTTTCAAATTGCTGCATCAAATGACTGTTCGTATTTAGCATTGGTGACTGAGAATCAGTAGTTATGTCTGAGTACAGTATATTAGAAATACTCCAATAGGTGTATCTACCAACACCCAAAAAAGACACCTGATCATTAGTGCTTTGAAGTTGGTTTATGAGCATAGACAAATATCCATGTGAAGGTAGTGGTCGGTCTGTGGGTGTTATTTGAAGGATGCAATCGAGAGCTGGAAAACTTCTTATCAGTGCAGCCAGGAGATTAATACTTTTTTGTTTATGAAAAATTTGAATGGAGTGAAGACCTAATCCATTTCTGATTGGTGGAAGATGTAAGTCATTTTACAGAGATGGAGACTACTTTTCTGCACCATAATAGCTTGCTACAGAGTGAGTAAATGGATGAAGTGAAAAATTTAGTGAAGTTTATGATTGGTGAATAATAGATTATTTTTGTAGTTACAAGCTTATTGAAAGGGCATACTTTTGCATATAATGAGAGGTAGGTTTTGGAGAAAGAAGTGGTTGTGGGTTAGCATTATATTTCAGTTTTTTCTGGATCTTTTGTCTCATTCTAGAGGGCCCTAGGTAGAAAGGAAATCCAAGGAAATTAGTTGGCTTACCATGATAAACTTGCACATTTATCTTGCCAGTGTAAAGAAACCAAGCTGATGATTTATTAATGTTGATCTTGAGTTTATATTTGAGGGTGTATTCATTAAATATTTTTTACAGAGTAGGTAGTTGTTTTTTAGATGTAATAAAAACATCACAGATGTAGCTTTAATTTCCAAAGTATATTAAAATGTTGAAGCATTTTAAATAGTCAATCCAGGTAAAACTATAATACTTTCACCACAAAAAATCTATATAAAAATTTGTCAATTATATTGCATAAAAATAAGTTCACCAAGTGGTGGATTATGTAAGATATTTATCTAATTCACCATGTGGTTAAAAAATGAATACATAGTTTCCCTTAGTTGGCTCTTTCATATGATTTTCAAAAACCAAAGGAAGCTCAAAATTTCAAATGTAGTAACTTAATTATATTGAGAATTCAAATATATTAACATTAATAATTTCAATGATAGTTTAATTTTTTTTTTGAGCAATAACTTCTCCCATTTTCCCAGAAATTTTCTTTACTTCATCCATGTTTCATATGTGCTCTCATTATAGATTTTTTACAATGTCTTTCTGTTGTTCATCTAGTGATGTGGCAAGCCCAGTCCCCCATTTCAGCTTTTTAATTCTTTTAATAATAATATAGCTACTTGTTCTCTCACCCATGTATTTCATTTTTGACTGTTCCTTACTATTAAATATATATCTCTTCATATTTGAAGTTTGATTTTCAGTCTTTGTATTGTTCCTCTATTAACCATCAAAATATTAAAATCATAAATAAGCACTATTAGCATAATTTCTTTTAAAGTTATTTGTAATAAAAGCACCCATTCAAACTTAATTCCCTGATTAATTTCATCCAACTATGATTTCAACTTTATTAATAACATCAAAAATAATTCTAGTTATTAATTACTTTTAGTTTATTAGTATCAATCTCTATTTTCTTTTTTGAAAAGATGTTTTTAAAATATTTTTTATCCTATTTTCTTGATGTTGTCTGATAGCTCTTATACCATTTTCCTTTGAAGCTATGAAACATTATTTATAAAAGCAATCATGCAATCTGTTAAATCTAAATTATTAAAGTACTCTGCTTATTTTCATTTCTTTGCTTTTGGATTAATCTATAAAATACTTCCGGTAAAATTTATATAAATAATTTTAGAAATTGCTAAAAATTCTCTTTTGTCAATGTTAATCTTTTTAGTGCTGTAATGTGGTTTTAGGGTATCATGAAATTAATTTATAAATGTGTGTGTGCATATGCAGCAATGTTTTATATATATGTCTTATATATATGAATGGTATGTATTTATCCTGCACATGACATATTATAACTAAGTCAAGCTTTCTAAAAGACATTTTAATAAACTTGATAAATAACTAAACATGAGGAAGGGATTATTTGCAAGTTTATTAAAATGATGTGATGGATTCTTATAACCCACAAACGTACAATTATTACTTAAGAAATTTTGCTACATATTTAATAGCCATTGTTTGTTTACTGGGATTGCTAAATTAATAAAATTTATGTTTATATTGATATCGGACATTTGTAAAACATGGTTTATTTATTACAACTATATAATATTTATTTAAAAAATATAAAATACCTAAAAATATTCAAATCTAATGTGGAACTTTTTACTAATTTTATTCTGCCATTGGGTGATAAACCAAGATCTACTAAAGAGCCCGCTGGATCAGATTTGGGAATTTCCACAACAGTCCAAAAATGAATAATTCCATTCTTTTCTAGAGATGCTAGTTGGTATGATAATCCTGAGTTAAATCCTATAAAATAATATATATGAATATATATATACTAAATACTGCTTAATGCTTATCAGTGATAATAAATTAAATAAAAATTCATATAACATTACAATACTAGCCAACAAAAACTAAACTTTACTCAAATTCTTCCACAGCCATGATTTCATGTATAACAAGTGAAATTCAACTAAAGATGCCGCTTATAAATACCAAACAAAATAGTCTTCCTATCATTCACTTCAAACCATTTTTTTTTTAACATCAAAGATGTCTTCATGAGATTGACACCCCCTCAGATTCAAAATACTTTATCATCCAAGTTTCTTTTACTCTTCTTTTCAATTTACTTTTTTTTTTTGTAAAAGTTATCTGCATTGTCAAATAATATTTTATGATCTGTATTCAGTTCATGAATATATAAAGTTGAATTATTATATTTATTTTTAATCCTATTCTTATGAACTTTAAATCTTTTATTAAAATTTAATTTACTGTGACCTATATAAATTTTATGATAACTACAAGGAATCTTATAGACTACTCCAGGAATAGATTTGTCATCAATTAACTGTTTTGAACTATTTAATAATGAATTTAAAATTAGGCTTTTCTTCCAAGCTACTTTAATACCACCTGATAAAAACTATTCTTATAAATCAATTTACTAATTGATGACTTATATGGCAAAGAAATAAATTCTTTATTCTCATAAACACTTGAATCTTTATTATTAACAAATGTATAGTTGCCATAAAATTCATATAGGTTAGAGTAAATAAAGTCTTAATGAAAGAGTTAAAGTTCATAAGAGCAGAGGTAAAAATAATTGGTAATAATTCAACTTTGTATATTCGTGAACTAAATACAGGTCATACAATATTATCTGACAATACAGAAGTTATCTTTTATGAAAAAAGTGAATTGAAAAGAAAAGTAAGTTTGATAATAAAGTATTTTGAATCTGAGGCTATCAATCTCATGAAGACATCCTTTGATGCTAAAGGAAGTGGGAGTTTGAAGTGAAAGATGGGAAGGCTATTTTATTTGATATATTAGGTGGCATCTTTCATTGAATTCACTTACAAAGGTCTATTTGTTAATAAGTGAAACCATGATTGTGGAACAATTTGAGTAAAGTTTACATTTTTTGGCTAGTATAGTAATGTTATATGATTTATTATTTTATGAATACATATGTATACACCAGATACAAGGCAAATTATTAACTGTTTTAATACTTCTTTCTTTTTCATATAAAACATTTATAGTCACAGTAAATGTTTTATAAAACATTTCAAAATATATTTTAGTCTACTACTTACACTTTGTGATCATGTTTTTACATTGATTTTTCATAATCAAATATTTTAATTGCTAAAGATCTATAATCCAAATGGAAATAACTATGTTTGATTAGAAAACTCAAAAAGTTTAACTAGTGTCACTAATAACAATTTTCTTCACTACTTCACTGTTTTTAATGTTTTGAGATTATAGTAATATATAATATCAGTGTTTTTCCCTCGAGAGTATTTACATCTGTCACAAAAACAGAATTAATTTTGTATCTACATTTTTTTCTCTCTTGAAAGCAATAGATAATAGAAAAATAAGGCTACATTTTAAGGAAAAGTTAAAATATATTACTAATGAAAATGTAAATGCTCATCCTCAGAAATTCTAGAATTCTATATTTTTCATCACTACAAATAAGAATCTAAAATGAAACAATTCATCACATTTATACAATTTTGGCTGCCTAATGCAGAGTCAGTTTTCAATTAAAACAAAAATTGATGAAAATAAGAACTGTTTGCTAATCAACAATTATGGTAGATAAAAAAAAAACATAAATGACAAACAACTAAATGCCAAAGAAATAGAAAACATTATAATAGCATAAAATTATCCATAGAAATTTATAAAAATAGTAAGTCTTTTATGAATAAAAGATGCTAACATTTAATGAAAATATTATCTATGTAGATCAAAATGTGTACATAACAGATATAAAAAATAGATTAAATTAACTAATAGATGAATTTTTACTCCAGATAATTCATTCCTACTGAATCTACTTTCAGTAGGAGAGTTCACTAGCAAATAATATCTTCATATTTAGAAGATTCTTGCTTGTACTCCTAAATCCACCTGAGCAAGTAAATGAAGTATTAGTCATTATGAGTTATGGCCTAAATTTAAAAAAAAAATGAAATGCTTAATCAACACTTACTTGTATGTAATTGCCTACCTTTGATAGGAAATCAAAATTAGGGATACCCTCCACCTGTATGGAATGAAACAATTCCCCTTTGTGGCGAAACATCAATTTGTTGTTATAAATCATGGTGTATCAATTATGTAAGCAGTATGGAAAAATAAAAATTCATCATATTTTGATATTCATTAGAATGAAAGTGCCATCAAGAAGATGAGTAGGTCATTGTATCTTTACTAATAAAGATCATCAAAGATAGGCAACAATAAAAAGATAATGAGCTACATAAAATGAATCATAAGTAAGTTTATTGGGTTTGTTCTTATTCATCTTTATTTTGGTAAACTTAGACCATTGCTTGTAAAAACACCCCTTTTGATTTTACAGAAAAATATGTAACAAACAATGACAGGAAAAACTCTTTCAAATTTTCTACATAATAATCAAAAATGAATAAACTTTTCATATGCTTAATGGTGGTATCTGGACTTTGTAAAACTGGTCAATGGAACTAAGTATATACAAAAATTAAGAATCTGCATATTTGGTGGCAAATAAAAAGAATATAAAGGCATATACAATGCTCATATTTTTGTGATGTATTTTTCTGAAGTATTTAGTCACTGAGAATTATGATGTCAGAGGCAAAGTTTGCATTTTTCTGTTTGATTTATTGTAAACATTGCCCAAATATATTAAATCAAGAACCAACAAAACCAGTTTTCTATTTTAAAAATAACCCATTAATTTCAATATATAAATAAAGCACATGCTCTTCTTTATAAATCTTGTTTTATTATTTGAACTATTATAAAATACATAAATAACACTCCAACATTTTGACTATATTCTTCTATGGTCTTTATCAAGGAACAACTAAAAAAATACATAAATAATAAATATAAGTACAAATATTCTACAATAATCCGACACATATAGCAAATACACATAACTCTTGCCATAAAACTATACTAACAAACAATCTCAAATTTCCATTACATTCGTTTCTTAAATACCTTTCTCAAATAATTCCTTATAATTATTAAATTAAATCAATTTATTCTTTTTCTTTTTTTCAATTAACAACTTATTCATTATAAGTTTCATTTCATTACTATAAATTCCTTCTTTTATAATTCTTTCATAATTTGATCTTACACATTCTAATGATTCTATTTTAAAATCTTTATGTTTAAATAATTTTTATCATTTAAATGTCGTTTTAATCTTGTTTCCAATTTAGTCTTTGTAGTTCCAACATATGATATTTCTTTATTATCTTTAAAACAATCTAAACATTTTATAATATAAACAGAATTCATAACTTCTAAATTATTGCAATCAATATCATTATTAATTAACAAATTAAAACTTTTTGCTTTTTATAAACAAGACAAATAACATATTTTTTATTAATCATATTAAATAATTTCCTAATTTTAACAAACAAACCTTTTGAAACATTAAAGCCAACATAAATTATCTTACTATTCTTATTGGTATTTAATCTTATCCTATTATTCATTTTTACAATATATTTATTATAAAATAAACCATTAATAATATTTCTAGGATAATCATTTATAAAACATTTATATTTTGTCATATTAATTTCACTTTTTAATAATTCTTCATTTAAACAATTTATTTGCCCTATGAATCCTATTATTTACAATGATTATCAATATAGGAAAATCAATTATTTAATAGGCTATAAAATGTTTTTTTTTCTTCTATAAACAGAAGTTTCAATTACTACCATATCATTATTACTTATTTTTTTAATTCTAACATCCATATATTCAATAATATTAACATTTTCTTTTTCCATAATAAATTTAAATTGATCCTCTTTACTATTAATATATTTCAAAAAATTGTCTGTTTTTCTCTTATTTCCATTAAACACCAAAAAATAACCATATACATATCTTACATAAAAAAAATGGCCTATTATTATTACAAACAAGATATTTCTTTTCAAAATTATACATATACATACATCTCTACTAAAAATCCACTTAAATTATTTCTCATACTTAAACCATCTTTTTTGCTTACAAAAACTATTTCCATATTTAAAAATAACATCCTTACAATAAATGACCAAAATTTCATATAATGGAAAATTCTCTATTTTTAATATAATTTTCTTATCCCTTATATATAATTCCATAACCTTATTAAAAGAAATTTCCAGATCAATATTAATATACATATTAACAATGTCTAATTTTATAAAATACACATTCTTAAAATCTTTATTTTCCAAAAATTCATTCAATTTGTTAACAAACTGCCTAGAATTATTAATCCTATTTTCATCATATAAAGTTATGTATCTTTTAAAAAACTTTTTATAAATCCATTACAAAATATTTTCATAAGTATTAACTGAAATACAGACTTATTATATCAATATATGTAATATATAGATAGGTATATGAGCACAGATTTTCACATAAGCCACCACTCTATCTCATATCACTGATACACTTGAACACATATATGTCGAAAAGATAAATAATCACCAATACAGGTATTTCATGCTAAACTAGCAATCATCAGTTGGTCCAGATTATCTTCTCTACACATATATGCAATAAGTGCTCAGATATATATTAAGATAGCCAATCTTCATACTTTAATGGACAGGCTTCAATCCACTCCACACTCCAACTCTTCAACCATCCATTCTATTGAAAATCTGATGATGGAATTCTCAAAGGCCAGCCTGAGGCATGAAATACATATATTGGTGATTATTTATCTTTTTGACATATATGTGTTCAAGTGTATCAGTGATATGAGATAAAGTGGCGAGTGGTGGGTTACGTGAAAGTCTGTGCTCAGATACCCTATATACTACATAATAAGTATTATAATTACTACTAATAATTCTCATTGGAATATCTGGTTTATGAATTTTAGGCAAACCATAAATTTTTGCACATTTTATATCCATTCTTTTTAATCTAAACACGTCTAATTTATCAATATAACCTAAGCACAGTCCTCTATTTTAAAAATAACCCATTAATTTCAATATATAAATAAAGCACATGATCTTCTTCTTCATAAATCTTGTTTTATTATTTGAACTCTTATAAAATAAATAAAAACACTCCAACGTTTTGTCTACATTCTTTTATACATTTTATTAAGGAACAAACCTAAAAACTACATAAAAAAACAATAAAGATAAATACAAATATTCCACAATAATTTGTAGAAGTAGAATTTTAAGGAAAGAGTTATTTGTATTTATTACATGTATTTGGAGTATTGTGGGAAAATTTTAAGGAAAGAGTTATTTGTATTTATTACATGTATTTGGAGTATTGTGGAATATTTGTATTTATATTTATTGTTTTTATGTATTTTTTAGTTTGCTCTTTGATAAAGACTATAATAAAAGAATATAAACATTGGAGTGTTATTTATTTAATAATAGTTCATAGAATAAAACAAGATTTATAAAGAAGAGCATGCATTTTATTTGTACATAATTCAAGCATTAGATTAAAAATACCAGGACAAGCCCAGCACTTCATCTAATGGATAACTATTAAGTAGGAAATCTGAAATATTCAGACAGCCATATGTCTTCAACTCCTGCTATCTAACTTAAATAGTGATATGGGACTGAACTAAGTTCAGCTACACCATATATTAATAGCTTTAGCAACATAAAATCACCAAAGCCTTAATAGTAAAAAATAAAATTACAAAAAAAATCAACTCAGATGACACATGACCTAATTTAAACAAGCTTGTATTACAAATGTGTATAAAGAGCTCATAAATAAGCTCTTAAGAAGCTTTGCAGAATATTCCTAACCCCAGACATCTGACTTGATTTTTTTGAGATTTTTATTTTTTGCTATTAAGGCTTTGGTGATTTTATATTGCTAAAGCTATTAATGTATGGTGTATCTGAACTTAGTTCAGTCTCATATGGCTATTTAAGTTAGATAGCTGGATTGGAAGATATATGGATGTCTGAAAATTTCAGAATTTCTACTTAATAGTTATCCATTAGATAAAGTGCTGGGCTTGTCCTGGTATTTTTAATCTAATGCTTGAACATCCTAACACCTCATCGAGGAAGCCAGCAGCAGAAACTGGTATGAGGTTAGAGATATTCTGCAAAGCTTGTTAAGAACTTATTTGCTAGTTCTTTGTATAACATTTGTAATACAAGCTTGTTTAAATTAGGTCATGTGACATCTGACTTGATTTTTTTTTTTTTGTAATTGTAACATTATTAATCCTGTTGTATCTAATACTGATCATTAGATATTAAACTATCTGATGAAGCTCATGCTAGTATTATTTAATCTGTTATTTGACAGACTTTTTGGAAGCGCTCACAACATCAATTTTTTGTAATATAATAATGAAAAAAAATTTCCAATATTCAATGAATTTACTTTGCTGAGAAAAATAAGAACCATAATTGACAAAATAAAATAGTACTCAGTGAAATATATATATTTCAATAAGTTATAAAATTATTTTTCAGCAAGGCTAAATAACATAGATAAATAATAAATGACCAGAATAAGATTAAGGGAATTGTTTTAATATAAAACATTTAATTAAAATGAACTGTGTACAATAATTATCAGAAGGAAAAAATAAATATCAGATAATAGAGGAAATTTAATTAGTTTGAGTTAAATACTAATTAAATTTACTAAGATAAGATAAAACTAATAATACATCTACCAGGATTTTCCCCAATGAGCATAATTACTCCAGAAAACAAAAGAACTGCAAATATATAAACTGTGGAAAAACAACAATACATGCTCTTCATCATTTTCAAGGCTATTGTGTCAACAGAGTAGGGGTCATGTTATTCTTAGGATCTCAGCTCCTGAAGGTTAATAAACCAACTAGGGTCAAAACAGATTACTTTGATCTTATTATTATTTTAAACACTTTAACGACCACCAGGCTTAAAGAATGGTGATGATGGTAAAAATAAATATATAGCTTTTAGTATTAATACTAGTGAATAGACTTAATAAGTGAAAGGGCTTATATTCATAATTAACAGTTCTTGGGTTACATAAATTAGAATAGCTTTTTGATTCATTAGATTATATATACAGTATTATACTTGTATGTATGTTAAATTTTATAAATTGAAGTCTGATTTTCTGTGTTTCTTGTATCTTCAAAAAACAATATTCTATACTAAGTTTGTTATTCTTACTCTGGGGATTAGTGAGCTAAGATCAACAAACGTGGAGCAGTCATTTAGTTCTAACATAGCTTAGAGATAATTAGCAGTTTGAAAAATCAAACTAGCTTTTAAAAAATTAAAAATGTCCTCATTTGGGCAAACTTGAATCGCCAAGTTCAATGTGGGGAAATGCCACTGAATGGCCATTGTACTTAACCCAAATTGAAATTTTTTTCACAATAAATGAAATAGAGGACAGTAAGTGAAATTTTCATAGCATTTTTATGTTTTTCTGGTAAAAAAAAGTTATTGAGATAATTAATAAGTTTTAAGACCCTCCCATAACAGATAATGTACTGTATGAAGAATTAATAAAAAAATTAAATGAGTATTTTAGCCCTTATCTATCCTGCCATATATTTCATTAATAGAAAACAGTTTAAAGGTAAAAGAATAAACGAGTATAATTCAGACCTAAAGAAGCTAGTTTATTGAGGAAATACTTATGGATCAATTACTCTGGGACATGTTTGACAACAGACTCTGACAATAGTTGTCAACAGACTGATCTAATGTATGAAATTTCTATATAAAAAAAGAATAGTTATGAAATAATTTTAAAACAGGCTCATAATTTTAAATCTAAACCTGAAGATAATATTAATATGCAAGTTTTAAAATGGACAAAAAAATATATTAATCAGCAAAAACCTGAATATGAAAAGGGAAATAAAGTTATGTATTTCTGCTGTTGAAAAGTAGGTCATAGAGCAAAAGATTGTAAGTGGAAGCAGGAAACATGTTTTAAATGCAGAAGTAAGGTGCATTTTAGCATGTATATGTAGAAAATTTGAGAAAGAGGTGAGCCAAGAGAAAACTTAGATGCAGAAAAAGAGAGGAGATAAACCCTTTAATATTCACATTGTAAAAAAAACATGGAAGTTGAGGGATCACAGTAATACATGATAAAATTGCAAATTTGCAGAAAATAAATTACAATGTAGATAAATAGGGGCTCTGGGATATTTATAGTGTCCAAGGTAAATTAGAATGCATTATTAACTGCGAATGCTAGCATTAAAATATAAAAAGTAGATGTTAAGGCTCAAGAAGTGAGCGGCTAAAATTACTGAGGCAAATAAAAGCACTAATTAGATTCCCTAAGAAATAATTAAATTACTGCTGTATATAATAAAAAAAAAATTAGTCTTATAGTACGAAAAGAATGATTCCGTGTGATAGGAATCCAAGTTTATATAGTTAAATTTTTTTTTTGCTCAAACAAGATATTAAAAATAAATATTCAAATTTATTCAGTGAGGTATTGGGCATAATATCAATGGACCCAGCAGAGATCAAGTTAATTGGAAACATAAGACCAGTTGTGTGTAAACTGTGAAAAATCCCATTCACACAGAAAACAAAAGTCGAGAAAATTCAGGGAATGGTCAATAAGGGTGTATTGAAACTAGTAAAAACTTCAGATTGGCCACACCTATAGTCATAATAACAAAACCCAATGGTCAAATACAAATATGTGGGGATTGTAGGGTAAAAGTAAATAAGTATTTAAATAAAAGAATATATTAAATACATATTATCTGCCAAATGCATCACATTTTGCGAAACTGGACTTAAATTCTGCTTTTCACCAAATACCAGTGATGGACAAGTCAGCTGAAATATTAATTCTACAACTTTAGCATTATTTAAATGCAATCGGCCATCATTCAGTATTTTAATGGCACTGAATATATTTCAAGCAAAAATTAATGCTTTATTATAGGAATAGAGGATGTAATACTTTACTAACAACATGTTTAGAAAAGATGCTTCATCAAAGATTGTTTAAGGTATGTGGTAAATTGCAGAGATTTGAAATCAAATAAATGCCCAAAAAAGTGTGTGGAATATAAAATAATATTCCTAAGGAATATAACCTTGGTGAGAGGGTAAATGACTATCGCCCAAGAAAGTAATAACCATGAAAAATGGGACTAAACCAAGAAACATTTGAACTCCAGGCATATTCTAGGTTTGATAAACTATTTCAAACTATTATTACAAAGGCTCAATGGTTAAAAATACATGGTGTTTTTATACAAACTAAAGTTCTGTTATTGGTTCATTTTCATAGAAATCTCTAAGTGCACTTAATAATAGACACTTCAGAATGGGGAGTGGAATCAGTTTAAGGTCATCCATTTCAAAATGGTGAATGACCCATAGTCTATGCATCAAGAACCCTTTCTAAAGCTGAGGCCTTAGCTATTATGTTCAGCTTAAAGAAATTTCACCAATATATATTCAGTAGATTTTTTCACATAGTAACTGATCACAAGTTGTTATTGAAAATATTAGCGAAAGACAATCTAGTGCCTGATCATTTGAATCCACATTTGTTATGGTGAAGAAATATATTGCATCATATGATTATCAGCTGTCATATAAGAAAAAAAAGAAATTCTATATCGATGCTTTGTCTAGAAATCCAGGCAAAGATGAGCTACATAGTAACAAGACAGAAATTAATTATACAGATATCCTACAATTAGACATTTTAAACAGTAATATAGTAGCAAAATGAACATGGGCTGATAAAGGATATCAACTGCTTATAGGTTGGATTAAAATGGCTGAACCACAATGCCTTGTGCCTGCTTTTTGAACAAAATTGTGATAAGTTACCAGTCAGTAAGGATTGTGTGTTAATGGGTGATAGGGTTTTATACCAATGAAATGTAGAAAAAAAGTTTTAACTACACGAGGACTATTCAGGAGCTGTGCACACAATAGCTTTAATGTATAGTTATATCTTAGGGCCAAAAATAACTATAAGCATTGAAAAACACATTAAGAAATGTACAGTTTGTCAGTCCAAAATGAATATGAAATCTAAGGAATATACACCATAGACTAAAGCAATTAAACCATGGCAGAGACTTCACATAGACAATGCAGGTCCGATCAATGGCAAAATACTTTTCATACTCTTAGATGCATACTCTAAATGAGTGGAGTATTGTGCTGTAAAAAATACAAGTGTGAGTGAAACAGTACAAAGTTTAAGTGCAGTTGTTCATGTCCTGGATTATCAGAATTGTTTCTGATAATGGTGGTGGACTCACTGCTCAAGAAATGAAAAATTTCTTCAAAAAATAAAAGAATCAAACATATCTGTGTATCCTCATACCATCCTGAATCAAATGATCTGACTAAAAAAGCCACTCAACAAATCAGAAAGGTTTTGAGAAAGACTAATAATAATAATAACATGAAAGAAGCTTTATATGATCCTATCTACATCAACATTCCATGCCATCTATAATTACAGGTAAATCTCCAGATGGGTTGCTGATGGGCTGGACATTGCATATAAAACTATCAATGTTATTTCCCGAAAATGGATAAACCCTTTCAGTATGATAGTGAAGACAACATATATGAAATAGATGATAAAGGATGGGTATGTGATTTGATAAAAAAAAGAAGTGGATTGAAGGTATAATCATCGGCAAACTATCTAAAAAATAGTAACTATTCAAATACAGAATGGAATAGAATATTGGAGACATAAATCATATCTGCTGATGAGTCATAGAAGACATCCAGTTTCCAGTGGTACTACTAACAGAAAGAAAAAAACAGCCAAGATCTGCATAAAACAAGAAATAGTTGATGCAGTGCCAAATGAAGAAATTCAAGCAAAGTAACAGAGTCAGAGTATAGTAAAATTGAAGCAGTAACAGATGTACAAAACCAAGTATTCTTGGAACCAACAGAAGAACAAAAATCACCTAGATCCCAACATAAAAGAAAGAGGACTAAAAAATTATAAGATAATGTATAAAATATAGTAACTGGTTTCTAAAGTAAAGGGAGGATTATTGAAATATACGTATTTTAATGTTATGAAATTAATTTAGAGAGAGGATAAATAAAATAGATAAATAATAAATAGCCAGAATAAGATTAAGTGAATTGCTATAATATAAAATATTTAATTAAAATATATTGTGTACATTAACTATTATTAAAAAAAAAAAATCAGATAATGGAGGAAATTTAATTAGTATGAGTTAAAATACTATTTAAATTTACAGATAAGATTAAATTGATAATACATCCACCACCAGGATTTTCCCCAAAGAGCTTAATTATTTCCAGAAACAAAAGGTCTGCAAATATATAAACTAGTGGAGGGTGCCTTATTCCCAGGATCTTGGCTCCTGAAGGCCTATAAGCCGACTAGGGACAAAACAGATTACCTTAATCTTATTATTATTTTAAACATTTTAAGGGCTGTCAGGTTTAAATGACGGTGATGATGGTAAAACTGAAAGAACATATTAATAATTAATTATGATTAGGTTATATAAATTAGAATAGCATTCTGATTCATGTACCTAGACTCTCTCTCTCTCTCTATATATATATATATATATATATATTATTTGTATATATTAACATGTATTTTAAATTGTACAAATTGAATTCTGAATTTCTGTGTTCTTTGCATCTCAAAAATAATATTCCACATTAAATTTGTTATTCTTACTCTGAGGATTTCACTAAAGATAATGTAAAGAAAATAAAGGACAGTAGATATTTTATCCCACTTATACAGCTTGAAAAACTAAAACCTTAAGAGAGTAAAGTTAAGTGGGCTACTTATTAAAGCAAAGCAAAATTATTAGCAATGATAAAAATAACTATCAAATATTATTAGGAAACATAATAATACGTGTGTGACAGATAAGTACAAGAGTGTTTCTCTTACTTGCTGTATTTCAGTGATTAGTTAAGAATAGATTTAAAATTGTCAAGTTAAAATATTTAATAATATTCATTATTATATGAGAAAACATTATTTCAAAATAAAAGAAATTGAGAAAGAAACTATTTTGCTTGCATAATCAAAAATTAGTTCTTATAATAACAAAAAATATGGAAAAGTAAATTGAAATAATGGTTTCATAGCAACATTTGTAATATAACTAAATTTTATTAAGGTTGAATAAACATTAAAATGGTTATAATATTTTACATTAAATTAAAAAAGTTAAAATATAAAATATTTAGATTTATGTAAATTAAATGTAGAAGTTAATTAAAAGAAAAATATAATATATTTAGCTGAAGTTAATTATAAAAAAAACAACAACAACAAACAATTATTAAAGAAAAATCACATTTTTCAAATAAAATTGTACTTGACTTATTATATTTGAAATATATATATAATAATCCACATGCAAACTTTTTTTTATAAATCTTGGTTTATCATATGATCTATTATAAAGTCCAAAAAATACTACAACATTTTGACTATATTCTTTTATAGTCTTTATCAAGAAACAACTAAAAAATACATAAAATAAAAAAACAATAAATATTCCATAATAATCCAATACATATAACGAATACAAATAACTCTTACCCTAAAACTCTTCTAACAAACAATCTCAAATTTCTATTATAGTTGAAAGGGAGTATTTTTTGTATACTAAGCCTAGATTAATTTAATTTAATTGTTTTTGTAACTACTTACAGCTTCTTCTTCAGCGGTTTAAATCGTTTATATATGCTAATAGTTCATATGATAAATCAAGTGGGGTTTGTATATATATTGAAATTAATGTAAAAATAGAAGACTGTGTTTGTTATTGATTTAATTTATTATATTTACTGCAATCAGATTAATTTCAGTTCAGACTTTTAACTATTTAGATTATCTAAGTAATATGAAAATCACTATATTAAACTTGAATGATAAAAGATTATAGATAAAAATCAGAAAATGATATAATTCATTAGGATGTGCAAGACAAGTCAAAATTGTTCATAGGATAGCTAACTGTTCTTCCAGCTATGTAATCTTGCAATAAATGTAAGGAAAGCAAATCCAATTAAATCTCCAAATGCTTAAAAAAAAAGAAAAACAGAAAAACTATCATTATTGGATAAATTCAGAGTTTGTAAAATAACTGACCTGTCTAGAATATATTGCCTGTTACAAAATGGTGGATAGACATAATTTTAAAAGTTAAAAACCCAATAGTAATGGAAAACCCAACGTACAAAACTGGCAACAGAATGACTTGAAAAATTTATACTTCACCTGAGAGTTTTAAAATTTCTATGAATAGTATGAAATACAAATATAAATTATAGGTAAGAATTCAAATTTTATAAAATATTTTAACTTGTTTCTTGAAACAATATTTACAATTTCTTTTGTCTTAATTTTTATTATACGTTTTAAAATGTCACTGTAATATTATATTTTGATTTCAGTATTGAGGCAAAGTGTAGCACATAATCTTATCATTGCCTTATTTCAAATTTACATTTTGTCTATAGGTTAATTTTATTATTAAATAAATACTTGTATAAATTATGCTTTAATTTCAAGTACATTTTTGCTAAGTAAGTTTAACAATATATTTATCTATTATTATTTTTTATAGTAATTATGAAGAAGAGCTATACATATGAGTATATCTTTCAGATACTAATACTGACTTATTAATGAAATTCATTTTGTCTTGAACTTATAATTAATTTGTTGTTGATTTTCTATCTACTACATAATATTTAACTCTTATGTTTTGTGTCAAATATAATCTTTCTTCTCTAAAAATACATTCTATGCTAGATCATACATTATTATACATATATGTTAATATGCATTCATCATAGTCTAAAATCCAGCTCTAAATTTTAGACAGTATCATTTGAATTAGGAGGTAGTGATAGAAAAATACCAAAAAAGATGAAGCCAATCAACTTATTGAATAATGATAGTACCCTCATACAAGAAAATTAAAGTTATGTTTAAAATATAACAAAAGCTGGATTTTGCTATATAACTTTCTCCATATCTATGTATAAATGTGATGCACCCAAACATAGGATATTTGAATTGGGTACCATAAAAGTATGGAGACCTGGTTTACACACCTTTGTAAGATGCTTAAAACAAGTGACCAAGAAAAGCCATATTTATCAACTAATTCTTCCTAAATAAAATAGTGGCACAATATATATATATATTGTAACCAGTTGGAAATAATTTTGTTAAAGTAATTGAAAGCTTGTTTCTACAATTTATTTATTACTTAGTATTTTAAAAGTTAAACTGGATGTATTTATTTATATATTACACAAACATATATATACAAACTTCAAATATATAATTTTTCATTTACAAATAATTATATACAATAGAATGACAGCCTGTTAAGCTAATTGCGCAGACGCTGTGAGAATGTTATTAATAAATGAATACCTTCGAACAACCACATGATATAGTATTTGTATAAGAGTAAATAATTATATAAAAAGAAATCGTTTCCCTTTTTATTTATAAACAATTAACGTTTCAGATTAATGAACAAATTTAAATATGTTAACGATTAAAAAAAATGTTTTTGGATTTCCTTATATAATTATTGTTTATCACTTTCATTTGCAATATTTCTTTCTAATTTCTTTTTGTAGTTAATTCTGATGATGATTAACAAAGTTTGTCTATTATTTGTGATTCAAGTTTTTCTATACAAAAAAACCTGGGATATAATAATTTTTATAATTAAGTTGATTATTATATTTATATATTAGAGTAGTTGAAAAAAAAAAGAAGAAAATTTTATCTGTAAGTAACAATTAATTGCAGGAAGAACTGGCTGAAATATATTAACTTGTAGGTGATTTGTATATTTATATTTAAATAAAAATATCTACACAAAAGTTTCTTTTGTGAGATAACTAATATGAATTCTATATTATTATAAATATTGTAAGAAGTGATTGAAGATTTTCTTAATATACTGGAGATTAATGTTAGTTTACAATACATGCATATTCAAATGATTATTTCTTTTAAATCAAGTAGTTTGTACTTACACTCAATTAAATGAGTCTAGGTTAAACACTTTACAATTTATAAAAGCCAGAAAATTTCAAACTAAATTATTTTAATTAACAGATATGCAATTCACACAAAATTTATGCTAGTCCTTACTGATAAATTTTAGAACATATTTTTTTTGTTTGAATATATCTACATGATAAATGAAACTGATGATTTATTAGATGCTGAGGTCACCAAAAATATGTTATTTCATTATTCAAAAGTAAATATGTTTATAAGAAGTACTGCTATAATTGTTTTCCTAGTCAAAATTTCAAAACTGAGTTTATAATAGGTTACTAGGAAGGCTTTTGTTAGCATAGCAAAATGAAGTACATTAAAAAGAATTTGCAATAAGATTGAGAAATATAGTTTATAAAATAAAACCATTTAGATTAAAGTATATAATATTATTGATGTTATAAAAATAAATATTGATTAAATTATTAAACTTTAAGATCATTTAGAGGAGCCTGTGTTCGGTAGCATAAATGCTGGATGTAGTAGAATAATAAAAAAATAAAGCAGATAATCACTTAGGAGATCACAAAACTGTTTAGAACATATGAAGTGTCAGACTGAGTCATGATCTATGAATTTTTAGCTCTTAACATGCCTCTGTATCACTGCACTAAACCATGCAATATATTAAGAAATTATAGCAACTATTTAATATGTCTGTATCATATAATAAGGCAAGAAGATTCTTGCCTTTATATATGAAACAATCAGCTTAAGTTACATCAAATTAAATTCACCTCTGTCAACAAGTAAACATGAAAAATCGCACTGAGGATTCCTAATGAATTTTAAAATATTCTATTAATTGCAGATATTAAAGTTTTTTTAATATTATTCTTTATATATATATACACACATTTGGTTGATCAAGATCATTGTATTTCTAAGGTAAGCCTGTAATTGTTTCAAAAACAATAACAAATGAAACGAAATGGAGACTAATGTACATACATTGTCTACTGAAATTATTTAACAAAGCAATGATAGAATAATAGTTTCAATCCAGTTACAACTATAGGTTATTTTCAAAACTATATTCATTTGTACTTTGAAACATTAAAAAATAGTTTGATAATTTTGTCTTCAAAACTTTTTAATTCAAACAGGAAAAGCACTGATGCTGATTTATTAATTATAAAGAAGTTTTTTTTAAATTTCATACTGAGAATCTCAACAAATTGTATTTAAGTAGAAAAAATTAAGTTGCAAATATAAATGAAAAATTAGACAAAAGAAAAATTATAATAATAACAAGCTTACACCATGGCACATGCGCTTTACAGATGGAACGCTATTTATAATGAATACTCTCTTTTCCAAACCCAAGCTAAAATTTTTTTAAAAGATAGAATGAATCCACTCTATCTTTTTCACCCAAGTTATATATATGGGCCAATCTGAAGCATTTGGAACTGAGAGCATGAAGATTTAATTAATCACTTTAAATTACTTATCATATGATTTTTGTAATAATGCTTGCGAAATTTTTACAATTTACGATACATCATTATTAGATGAAAACTTAAACATATATAAATATTTTTATTTATATAGCATAATGTTTTTATAAATTATAATAATAATGTAGCTTACACTATGGCACATGCGCTTTATAGATGGAATGCTATTTATAATGAATACTCTCCTTTCCAAACACAAGATAATGTCTTTTTAAAAGATAGAATGGATCCACTCTATCTTTTTCACCCAAGTTATGGAAAGGAGAGTATTCATTATAAATAGCATTCCATCTGCAAAATGCATGTGCCATGGTGTAAGCTACATTATTATTATAATTTATAAAACATCACACTATATAAATAAAAATTATTTACATATGTTTAAGTTTTCATCTAATAATGACATATCGTAAATTGTGAAAATTTTGCAAGTGTCATTAACAAAAACCATATGGTAAGTAATTTAAAGTGATTAATTAAATCTTCATGCTCTCTGTTCCAAATGCTTTAGATTGGCCCATACATAGGCTTGGGTGAAAAAGATAGTCTGGATCCATTCTATCTTTTTAAAAGACTTTATCATGTGTTTGGAAAAAAGAGTATTCATTATAAATAACTTTCCATCTGTAAAGCGCATGTGCTGTGGTGTAAGCTACATTATTATTATAATTTATAAAACCATCACGCTATATAAATAAAAATATTTACAAAAGAAAAATGTAAATTAAAAATGTGATTGTTACAACACACTTCTAAGCAAGCGTAAATCTATAATACTACAAGCCAACATCCATTTTAAAAAAATGAACTCTTCTTCCTCCACTATAAGTGAATGATTTAAACTCTAGATAAATTTTCTGAAACTGATACTATTTATATATTTGTAAAATTTACATCTAATTTCAAAATGTGGAATAACTTACATACTAAACTAATATATATATATATTAGTCATAGTTATAACAGCAACCATGCATCATCCAAGGCAAAAACATTTGTCTATTTATGTGAGTTGTAAATGAAAAATAAATGTGTGCTTGATATCATAACCATAACTGTAAAACATTTATATAAACTTGGTTAGTGATTGAATTATTTTATAATTTAAATCAAGTAATGACATGATTTATACATATATAAAAAAATTCAAGTCTTTCATTCAAAATGCAAGTATAAAAGAAAAAAAATGGTGTTTTTTTTTTGACTATATGAAGGCTTGCAATATTTTAAATATATATTTGCTTAGAAGGACACTAAAATATCCACACTTATGATTGGTTACAATACCTGCCTGCCTGTCTATCTATCTATCTTATTTGAAGAATCTTGCATAATTTTCTTTCTTTTTTTGTATAAAATTTTAGTAGCATATAATTTTTGCTTTAATTGCTTAAAAAAAATTGTAATTTGCAATATAAAAATGTGTGGAAAATCTATAATGTAGCTATTTTTGAATGATGTCATAAAAATCCCCAAAAGAGGGTAGAACTGATTAAAAGATTACAGAGTGAAAATTTCTTTTTAAATGAAGAATATAGTTTTTGCTAAAACAAATATATGTTAAATTAATTAAATGGAATTATACCATATATTTAATTTCTCATTTGAATAATGACAACTTATATAAGTTATAATAATGAATTTGACAAACTTTTAGGATTTTAGTTTAAATATATATTTAACATGTGTTAAAATAAAATTTAAAATGGTATGGATACAAAAGAGAAATATTACTGAATTTGACAAACTTTTACTATAAAATTGATAAATTTTAGAGATGCATATATACATATATTTAACAAATGAAAAGTAAATTTTAAAATACTGCAGGTTCAGCAAAAAAATTACTACTGAATTTTATAAACTTTTCCTTTTAAATATATTTTCATGTGATAAAGTAACTTTCAAATATATTTAATTACCATGTAAAAAAGAAAATTTTAAAATGATGTGGATATTTGCCTGATTTTAAAGATAGGTTAGATCCCAATTATTTATCTTCTAAACTTGCTAACTTATAATAAATAAAAAAAGATAATGTTTCTATAGTATTGAAAAAATATTTTTTCTCTATCTTTTATTTACATATTATTTAACTATCCTTTATATATATACATAAGCTATGGTAATTAGCACAATTTAAGCACTAAATAAATAAAAATAAACGCAAATAGTACTCACATTATTTATAAATAAAAACAATGGCTATGAAAAAAAATCTGTCTTTTCTATAGTGCTTTATAAATTACTTAAACACTACAAATTTTCAAATAGAATAAATTATTTACTTTTAAAAATAATAGTAATGTGCATAATAAATTAATCTTTTATTAAGTATTTTATAAATTATATACTTTAAACAATATTAAAAATTATTCAATACAATATTTTAAAAAATTCCTTAAATTATATTTTTATTATCTTTTGTATATACAATACATGCAATTTTTATGGTGAATTGCTAAAATATGTTATTACACAACATATGCATTGATTCAGAAATGGTATTTCAGGTAGTCTGAAGAGAATACCAGTCACATTTTTACTTGGATACACATGTTACAATTTCTGCCAATTATCAGTAATATTTGTTAATGGAGTTTATGAAACCAATTATTATTTACAAATGATTATTTGTAATTAAGAAATTTTGTTGCATGTTTTCATGTTTTGACATGTCTTGGATATATTATATATATCAGAGTATATGTGAGTTAAATCTTTTGTGATATTACTTTTGATAACTCATGAAATATTATATTCGTGAGATAAAGCGTTCATAAATTTTATTTATAACAGTATTATTTCATTTAAATAACACATAAATATATGTTATATTATTAAAGAAAAAACTATGAGATATGTATACATGCCTATTATGTCATATTGGTTATCATTTATATAACAGTATAAAAAAATGGAAAGATGTATCAATATTGGTATATATACATTTATATACTGATAACAAAAAGTAATTAAATATTTTATATACGTAGAGAACTTGAATTTGGATTCTCAATTAATGATTACAATTATGTGATGATCCAAGAATTTTCCATTTTGTAAAGGTCATATAGAAGAATTCTAAAAAAACACAGATTATATTTGCCAATCATTATTAATTGTTAAACAAATATATGAGAGTTGGATCATCTAGTAGCTTCATTTATAATCAGAATAAATAAAATAAATTCCTGGATTACTAATTCCATTATAAAAGACATTATATAATGAAGTAATATCTTCATTTCATAATAATCTAATTCCTTCCCTGTTAACATCATGATATATTCCCAATGAATAGCAGAAATATGCTCAGGAACAAACACAAACTTTTTAAATACATAGTGAAATGAGACAGACTTAAATAAGAATGATACAAACATTTCATTTAATATAATAACAAATAATAAAGATTTTTTTAAATATTAAATGCTTTTATTGATCTTGCATTAAAAAGAAAAAAAATGTTTGTTCAACCACAATTGGGGTTTTTAGATTTAACTTGAAATAAAAGCATAAGGGAAGAGTTCTGATATTAATTAAGTCAATCCCTATTTTTTATAACAAGGAATTGACTTAATTAATTTCTGGACATCTTCTCTATGCTTTTATTTCAAGTTAAATCGAAAACCCCAATTGTAATTGAACAAACAATTATTTTTTTTCTTTTTGTCTCTATTATTTTTAAGTTTTTATTATTGGCACAGTAAATGAAAAAGTAAAACTCTGTCATACTTTAAATTGACTAGACACTTATAATTGATATATATCACTAAATACTTCTACTATAAGTTAAAATGTATACCACTTATGTATATATCCTATTTAGTATTTATACATAATATATATAACTAATTAAAATATGAAATATTCTTTTAAGTGAAAAGTATTTAACATTTTTAAAAAATTTTACTTTGAAATTTTTTAATTTTTAAAAAAAAAAAATTACCAAAATTATACTGCCAATGAATTTTACTTAATATATATAATTTTATTTTAAATCAATTTCACACACACAGATATATATATATTTCTGCAGTAAGTTAATATGTATACTCTATGTATATATCCTATTTAGTATATATGCCTAACATATGTGTATAGAAGTGATTAAAAATATTCTTTTAAATGAAAAGTGTCTTATATTTTGATAGTTTGTATATTTATTTTAAAAAAAATTGTTTTAAACAAAACTATATAACTATCATATTACTTAAAAAAAGCTTGCAGTGCTAGCAAATAAAATTGATAGCAAGCATTATTTACCCCCCCCCATTCTTCCTATCATAAAAAATTAACGTGTCATAGCATTTTCATAGACATTTTAAACAAATATACAAATTTTAACAAGTTATATTGAACTTGAATGTATTAAATGTCAATTTTAAAATATTAAAAAAAATGTTATTAAATTGAAAAAAAATCTTTATAGTACCCTCTCACAAGACTTATTTAAAACAAATGAAAGTTTTAAGATTAGTCTTTAACTGTGATATGTGAAATTATTGAATATTTTTAATGTCTTCTTTCCCTCTGTTCATATCTAAAAAACTAGGTGACTTATAGAAAAGATGAATGTCTTATATGGATTATCCTGGTATTACTTAGTTATATAACAGATTTCAAGTAATTCTAATGAATTTAAATATAATTTAAAAATTTCATTCTAACTTGAAAGAGATCAAAATGTAACACATAAACAAACAAACCAATTTTTCAACTACAATAAAAGCATTTAATAATAAAAAATAGTTTAGATTTAAGTGTATATATATTAATTCTAATATTCTCAAGGATAAATGGATTCATAGTATTATTTCCAGGAGCTTCTGTGTAATAAAAATATAGTAGCTAAACAGATGACATTTCAGTGCAATAATAAGTACTTTCCTTAAAGGTTTTCTCACATCATAGAATGCGTGTGGTGAGATTTAAAATTATTTTTTTCCTTTCTCATTTTCTTCTCATTCTCAAATTCTATTGGTTGAGAAGTTTTAAAAAATATTTTATCCCCCAATAGCTATTTCCAAATATTGCTAATTTTCTTTAATTCACACTTTTCATTTATATTCTTAAGTCTTCTAAAAATCTCTATAGCTTCCCTTAGCAATCTCTGTTCATATTATTTAATTTTTGCCAGAATATTGATTTACTAAAATTGAGATCATGGTTAGTTAATTTAATGTGTGAATAAATGGCTGATCAATTAGATTTTTCTCTAACTGCGAAAATGTATTCATCCTTTCTTTTGTTTATTCTATAATTGGTCTGTCCAATGTATAAATGTAAACAAACTCCACATGGAATTTCATATACCAAAATTTTTGCCTTTAGAACATAGAATTATTACATATAACAAAATTAACAAAGTATTTCTACACCTAAAGATAAAATTCCTTTGGAGCATCATGGTATATATGAAATTTCATGCAGAGTTTGTTTATATTCATACATTGGACAGCTCAATGGTAGAATAAACATAAAAAAAGGAAGAACACATTTTAACATTTTGAAAAAAATCTAATTCATCGGCCATTAATTCACATATTAAATTAACTAATCATGACATCAATTTTAATAAAACACATATTATGACAAAAATTGAGCAATATAACCAGAGATAGTTAAGGGAAGCTATAGAGATTTTTAAAAGGCCTAAGAGTCAGGGATGAAGCATCCATGTATTGAAAAGAATGAATGCTTCCATAAAAAAATTCACTAAAACTTTCAAAAGCTTTAATTAAAATTTAATTTTTAAAATCACTTTCAATTTTTTTACCAACAGATGAATTGTTTTTATATATGGCAAAAAATGAATTTGACTATTCTTGGTTAATTATAAGAAGTTCAAACAATGCTAAGACACAATTTACAGCTGAAACTTTTAAGAATGCTAAAAGCATTTAGAAGATAAAAATATACTGATAATGTATTATTAATATTTAAACTAATCATAGCCTGATGAGAATGAACAATTCAAATTCATTATATTATGTATTGAATTACTGTTGACTTTCAATTTTTTTTACCAACAGTTGAATTGTTATTAAAACAGGCAAAACTCTCCATACAATGGTGACCATGTGATGTTTAATTGAACTGTTTTTATATACAGCAAAGAATGAATTTGACTAACGCATTCTTGGTTGATTATAAAAAGTTCAAACAATGCTAAGATCTAATTTACAGTTAAAACTTTTAAGAATTCTAAAAGCATTTGGAAGATAAAAATATATTGTTAATGTATTCTCTGATTTATGGATAAGAGTTTCAGATTTTTGTAGATGTGTGTAATATATATATATATATTAGGTGCTATTACATAAAAATTGTTGTGGCATGTGAAATAAAAACATTATATAAAAAAAGATTATGTAACGTACTTCCGTTTCAAAAACAGGCATGCTCCGTCACTGCTAGAAGCAAGAATAAAAAGTATGAAGTAAAAAAAATTAATAATATTTGAAAAAAGGTATTGAAAGATAAAATATTTTTTAAAACTTTTCAATCAATAGAATTTGAGAATGAGGAGAAAATAAAGGAAAAAAAAAAAAATTTAAATCTCACCACAACATTCTTATGATTTGAGAAAGAAGCTCCGAGGAAAGTACTGAAGTATCAACTATTGGTTATATATATTGCGATGATCACACAAACTGTGATCACACATGTGTACATTTAATATATAGTATAATATTAAATGTGAGTTTTATGTAAACTAAGTTATAGAAATTGGATAATAAAGTTAGAAAAATAAAATAAATTTATTTTAAGTTAAGTTTTAATTAAAAAATCAAAATGGTAGCTGAGGAATGCAAGTAATTAAAAAAATGTATGGTAATTAAAGAAAGTGAAGGAAGGTAAGCAACCAAGATCCTTATCTTCCACCTTCCAATGTTAACTTTTTTAGAATTTAAAACTAGTAAAGTTTAAGGAATAGTAAAATAAGATCACCGAAGGTGATGATTAAATCTTAAAGGGAAAGGTAAATAAAAAGGGGTTAATGATTGTAGAATTAGCAATCATAAATTTCAGTCGCAATTACGAATAAAAATAAATAGATTTATAAAAAAAAGATAAAGATCATCTCTTCAAAATACACATGTGAATGCATGAAATATATGTATAGGTGTGTAAAATAAAGACTGTGGAAATAAGAAAATTATTTATTAAAAAGAAATAAAAGTAAATAAAATAAAAAAAATAAAATAAATAAAAAACAAGAAGAAAATTTTATGTATTTTATGAAAGTAAAATAAATGTGTGAAATGTAATTAATGACATTCCAAAAACAATCAAGATAAGACAAGGATTCTGGGACAATTAAGTAACAAGAAATGAAAGAAGGGGCCATGTTTTGAGTTCTTCTTGAGTCTGCTGAGCTGACAGACAGAGTAGTTCAAGAGCTGTGAACAAAAATGTACCAAGAAGTTGAGACATTGAGAATGCAGGGCTAAGGGGTCACAAATGGATGCCAGTTGATCGACGCTCATCTTGGGTGTAAAATCATCTTCCCCGTGAAGTAATAGTAGAGATAGCGCCTGCCTGATGGTTCACCTTCCCTATCATCGAAGTTGCAAGAATACGACTTAAGTAAGCTGCAAGAAAGAATCCAGCCGGATCCCAAGAATTTCCATCTCTACAAAAGAAGTGGAGTAATCCACATGATGGGTAATAATTCCCTCGTCAACATCCAGAAAACCTAGGTAATTAACTTTAATATAACATGCATGCACACACTTTCGTAAATGGCCACATAAATTAAAAAATGCAATTGCAAATGTGAATCTGAATGAACCAAATAATTAGTAGTTTTCTGCATCAAAGAATATGTAATAAAAGACTATAAACTATAAAATATATACAGATAAATGTTTAATATCAAAGAATTATCATTTTAGGAGAAGGGTTAATTAAATTAAATATAATTTGTGTTATTTAAATGATTGCTTGTTTTATGTTGAAGTATTATATTTTAATGTTTATGAATGTATTATATTAAACAATATTTATTTATGAATAGCTCCTTAAGTCTCGTCTTTCCTTCTTCACCATACTAATTATAATGATATACCCGGAGGGTTTATATAATACTAAGTAGACATTTATTCTAGTAAAAGTACACGTGACGATATAGTACAGTAATATTAAATCTCGCAAAAATTATAAATATTTCAAGCGCTGGATTATTTTAAATAAATCATGCTTGTGAATGAATGTCCAGCAGCTGAAGAAGTGTCTGATCGGGAAAGATAATACTGGAATATTCCATTGGTAATCTCAGTATTTGATCAGGAATATAAACTTAATTAATGAGTCTATATTTGCTTCTTTGCTTGATGTGACAGTCGTCTCGATCGTAAAAGTGTAAATTAAAACGTTTACAAATGGTCGAAAAGGTAATTCTGTTACTATATATATATAGTGAAACAGGGCTGAGTTCGATCCCTGTTTCAAAAAAGTAAAATTTCCTGTATGCGTTGGTATATAGCCCGATTAATTAAATTTATTTCTTTTTCATATTTATATTTCCTTTGTTGTATATAGATTTATAATTTTAAATAGGGATTTTAAAAAGGTTAAAATAAACAGAAGAAAGGAGGGTTATGTGTGCTCGTTTGTTTTTTTGAGAACGCATGTATATATTTGCTAGATAGAATAATAATAATAATAATAAAATATAAATGCAGTTATGGAAATATACTTTATTTTTCAAGATGGAAACTTTTCAATTTCATTTTGGAAAAGTTAAATAAAAAAAATATCAAAAATAACTTGATCGATATCTAAGGAATTTGATTAGTGAGCTTAAAGTTTAGATTCAAAAGAATGTCAATGAAAACAAAAGAAGAACAAAATTAGATTTGGAGGTGCGAAAAGTTTTTTTCGAAAAGAATCCGGATTTTTGAGCGGCAAAACTTGTTAAAAGAATTCATTCTATTGCTGATTTTTGTAGAGAGTGCTGTGAGAGAGATTTTGTGGAGAGAAATGGAGGGTAAAATGGTGGGCAAGCTGGCTTAAGAAAGCGTAAGCATCCCAGGCAATGCAATCCCGCCCCATGAAGGTCCGAAGGTAGCTGTAGGAAAAGTAACCGATGAAGATAGAAACCAATTGATCCGAAGTCTAAATAAAGAAACAAAGGAATGAAATCAACAAGCAAAAATATAGAACAGCCGGAATAAATAACCCAATTTAATCGCCAGTACATAAGTGCTATAAAAAGGAGTCAAAACGAATGAAATTTTTCACTTTTAATAATCCATCGTTTTCCCCGGGGAAGAAAAGAAATGCAGGTACGTACCCATTCAACAATATGTAATTAGTGTTCCAGATAGCGTCTGTTTTTTATAATTTTCACAAACTTTCTTTACAAACTTCATTATCATGAACGATATACATAAACTTTTAAAAAAAAGAAAGAATCAAAGAAAAGAAATGATTTTTCTTATTAGTATAAACTGATATATGTTTTATTCATGTGATTTTATAAATGTCTGAGCTGTGTGTGTATGCATGCGTTTTTCTTAAAATAAAGAGCACAAAATATTTAATTATGGTAAAATAAAATGTACAAATTTAAAAATGAAATGTATGTTTATTGGTATTGTTCTATTTAGGTCTAGTTTTTGTAAAAGTAGAAAGAATTTAGAATAGTATATCAAGCATATTAAAGTATAGTAACCTCTTTCCTCATAGATTTCCGTCGATTTGTCAATCATCAGCCCTGAGCAGAGCTAGTCCAGGGGCATTTGCATATTGGTATTCCAGCTCTCCCAGCATAATTCTTATAGAAATATAGGATTGGCGCTTGAGGTCATAAATTGATGCTCATAAATATGCTGGGCGATAAAATGGAATAAGTTTCAAATTTTCTTTTTAAACAATTACACATTTACGTGTATCGTTATATATACATACACACAATCTTACAAGATTACATATATGCGTAAGATATATATATGGAAAACAGTAAATCCCATTACAATAGAAACCACTCATAAATGAATATGAACACTTCAAGAAAAAAAGCTACTCTATAAATTATTTTTACAATGACTATACAAATCAGTCTGTAAAACACAAATACATCCATATAATATGTGCTGATCTATTTTACTATTTGTTTGATATTTTCTGATGTCTTTTAATTTCTCAAGCAAAAAACTTCTTTCTGAAATACTTCAACATCATGTCTAATTCTCTGCCATATTTTCCTAATGGAAACAATCAATATCAACTTTTTAAAATGTTTTTTGAGATAATTCTTATAATCTAGATGGGATCTATCCATCGTACAAAACCTATGCTCAAGTTCACCATGGAATAATCTTTTAAGAAATCTTGCATTGTTCTTTCATTTTACATATCCAATCCAAAGCTGGAATTTTACAATAGTGAATTCAATAGCATCACATCCAGCAAGTTGAAAAAAATATTGACTAATTTTATGATGTTGTCATTATATTTTTAAAATTTTATGGAATATCCTTAAATAAAGTTTTTATGCTTTATATTGCACTGATAAGGTGTCCAAGTTTTACTTCCATAAAATAAGTTTGGTAAAATAATAGCTCTATATATAGTTGCAGTAGTTATTTCCTTATCATGAAATACTCTATATTTTAATTTGTTAAACACAGCAGAACATTGGAATATGTGTTGTACCACAACATCTAAGCCCACCTTTATACTTATAAAGCTATAATTATATAGATCAAAAGTCTTACTGCAGATTAATAATTGGTAAATTTACTGTCCAGGCATGTTTCCAAAACAATAATAGTCATATAATATTATATAATATTATTATTGCATAATAGTCATATAATATTATGCTATTTTTTGGTTTCTTTTCAATAAAATATTTGGAGTTAATCTCCAATTTGGATCTCTCTGAATTTTGTTTTAGACATATGTTGCTCAACTTCAGAGCAAACTAAGACAATTTTTGAGCAGCAGAAACAATCTTATCAGAGCATCTGAACAGGCAAAAAAGGTTGGTTTAATGTCATCATCATTTTCAGGCTAATAATTATGCAACATGACACGAAAACATTTTAATACTTAAAAAATTACATTTTGAAAATATAAGTAATACACACCTGTGTGCATTCAGCACATATAGTTGAAAGCCATCTTTATAAAAAAAGTTTTCCATCAATACTTTATAGCTGTATGACATTTTTATATATTAGTAAACTGGGATGACAGGACTTGTTATATATATATATTCCCTTCTTCCTAACTCAGGCCATTGTACTGTGTTCATTACAATCTGTCAATGAATAAATTAATACTAAATGAAAGTGAATTAATGTAAATGGATGATTATATCAGTCCTAATTCCTTATAGATTGTCTCCCTGATGCCTGGAAAAGACCATGTTTACCATAGTTGCAAGCCCCTACTCTTGTTTAGAAAAGTTTTCTTTAATACTAATTAGAAATTGTTTTTCTGTTTTCTTAAAGTCCAATTACAAATAGATTACCAGATAATCAGTTAATTACCAAACTTTAATTAAGAATAATTAATTGTATATATATATATTTAACTATCATGTATTTTTTTAAAAATTTAACTATACATAAATTAAACTTTTCGAAAAAAATTTTATTTTAAAAATACAAGTTGACAAATTAGAATTTATTTACAAGTACTTGAATTTTATAACTGTACATTTAATTTGTTTAAATATAGATTTACCTTTTTCTACTCCGTTCAAATATATATATATATGTTTAAATCTATCATTTCCACAGGTTAAAAAATTAAAAGTACACCAATATAAATCCTCCAGAATTTGAAAAATAATGACTAAATGTATTACATATTATTTATATTACATATTTTTATTTATATTATGTATTACATATTATATACTTTTACCATATAACAATTATTTTAAAATAATTTTTACCATTACAAAATCTTTTTTCATTTTGAAAACAATACATATGGCTCAAATGGCTACTAATTATATAGCAATGTGTTATTATCATAATAGAAAAACTTTTATTTAATTTTAAATTGTTCAAAATCCACTAGGAAAATTTTAAAATTAAAATTATTTGCAAATATTTCAACTCAATCAAATGAAGGTTGAGTTTCTTTTCTTAGTAACTGCTTGGAATCATTTTCTTGTATTTTTTAATTATTCAATATAAAGATTTTTAATTATCATTAAAGTTGAGTGAGCTTTATGTGATTTAAAATGAATCCATCACTAGATGAATTCGTATTGTCACAATACGTATATATTAAAATGAAAATGCATATATGGATTAATCCATAATATGTGTAGGCACATAAATATTAATTATAATCTCATAAGTTTATAAATATATATATATATGGGGGGAAAGGAGCAAGAAAAAAAAAGGATTTTTATATTAAAATTATAAATATATAATTAAAAATAAATTTCATAAAAAATACCATCTTTAGAGGCACTTGTATTAAATCTAAAATGAAAAAAAGAGAAAAAAAATACTATTATAATATTAAAAAACAACAACTTACATACATGTGTATACGGGTGTGTGCTATAAAATGTTATTTTTAGATTATATGTTTACACATGCAATAATGTTATAAATAGTTATAGTAATTATTTAAAAAAGTTGAAAAATAGGTATATAATTTACATACCCATCCTCATTTGTAACAAGTAAAACTTGAATGCAAGTAATTGGACTTAGATGATTATTATGAAGAAGCCAAGCTAAATAGAGACAATTTGAAAATAAAAAATAAGATTCTTATATTTAAAATCATTACTAAAGGCATGTCTAAAATTACAGATATTACTTTTAAGTTTTGATAATATACTTAAATGAGTTATATATTTTATAGTATTATAAAACGACCAATCCTAAAATTTTTATATAAAACATTTTGGTTACAGATACAATGTTATTAAATTCACATTGTAATTAAAAATTAAACAAAGTTCCATAGTTAAAAGCTGCCAAATCTCAAGACAGAATTTAAGAAAAGATGATTGGAATCAATATACTGGACACCTTGGGAAAAAATATTTAAAAAATTTCACCAATAACATTTAATTACATCTGCCAAAAAAATCCAACCTTCTGAGTTATCAAAAGCAATTTATCTAAGATTGGAAAAAAAAAAAACTTTATCCAGAAATTGCTGAAACTTATGAAATCTCTTGATATTAGAAAAAAAAAAAAAAAAGACAGTAAATTATATCTGGTCAGCTAAACTTTTTTTTACAAAAAGAGATCAGGTTTTTATTTCTGTTTGTCTATTATGAAAAGGAATATGATAGGTTGTAATAATTGTTATAGTATGAATCTAAACAGCTCATCTAACTTTACCAAAAAAAAAAAAAAACTAATAATGATTAGTTTGGTGAATAACTGTTTCATTATCAAATGGTGTTAAATAATTAGTTGCATAAGCATTAAAGAATTAGGCAAACAGATATTTAATGGTATTTATTTCTTTATAAAACAAAATATTGTTGAATGTAAAGATAAAATCTAAATATACTGCAATAAGATCGGAGAGAGATAGAATCATAGCAATGCTTCTGATAATTTTGAAAATTAGTTTTACTCACAAAAAGTTTTCTGTTGATGCCAACACATTTTATGTAATTAATAATATCACAAAATTTAGCTTGTCAGATAATAAATTAAAATTAGAGTGACAATAGAGAGTAATATGATATTGTCAAAGATCACATTTCTAATATGATAATTTTTTTATTTCAAGAAGAATAGGCTGGTGAAAATTTTTGATGATATATTCTCAATCATGAGTGAAGATCTTTGAAGAAAAATGAGTTATTTTTTTTTTTTAGTACATTAATGTATTCACTGGCAAAAAAAATATAGTGGATATTTAATCTTTTAATAAGTATGAAAACAGGATATGACTTAGGAATTTGAATTGTAAATCTATAATGAATAAGTATGGGAAAATTTTAATTGAATTGAGTTTATTAAACTGATCAAATACTTACAGCATAGTTGAATGACTAAAAAATTCACACAAAAATTCAGTAAGAAGTTGAAAAATATGACTTATTCTGTGAATGATAACATCTTGTTAGAACAAGCCAATTTGTTTGCAAAAAAAGAATTATAATTGTTTTATTTTGTGTATTTTCATTAATGGTATCCAAGTTTTTAGAAATATCAGTGATGGAAATGAAGATTATAGACAATATTTTATCAAAGCTTAAATATGATTAACTTATCTAAGAATGGTTAACCAAAATATCACAAATCAGGATTCTAGCTAGATATTTGATCACTTGTGGGAGTATTGGAATTTCACAACCCTCATAATAAAATGACTGGTTTGGTAAAAGCTAATATAAAGTTTTACAAAATCAATTATGATCTGTATAAATATAATTAAATAACCTTAATATTACCACATATTTTTTAAAATTCATGTAAATAAAGAAACCAGAAAAAACAAATGACTCCCAAGATGTATTTCATGCTGAACAGCACTCATCATTTGATCCAGGTCACTATCTCTCATATATATCTTTATTATATGAAAAATATTTATCTATATTAAATAATTACATTTTGAATTACAAGTGTCAAATTAATTAAACCCACATCTTTGACACCATCCATTTTAGATGAATATAGCAATGACTATTATTAATCATTTACAAGAGATTGTCTCTAGTATGGATAGAAACTTTAAAACTCAATTAAAGATTAATATATCTGATTTTTTAAAAATTAAACACATAAACACACGGAGTTATTTATATTTCTTTTTCCCGATAATATCTGTAATGTGAGCTGGAATAATAAAACTAACATTAATTACCATTAAATTGGGAACATATCATATAATTCAACCAAAAAGATTAACTTGTTATAAGTAAATCAAATAATGAAAAAATAGGAATATTCTGGGCTGTAAGCATTAAAGTTAACAATACCATATAGAAATATGAATTAGCTGTGAGATGAAATTTCAAATGATCAGGTTAAACAAATAACAAATATTTACAGAAATTTCACATAATGAATTAAAAGCCAGCTAGGATAAATATGAAAATTGAATGTAGTAAACAGTTAGTACTGAAAAAATGTTAAAAGAAAATTCTTTTTTTTTTCAAGGCTTGATTAATATTATTGCAATGAAATATTTAAAGAACTTCAAATTACTAAGAAGTTACAATTTTTTTTTAAGTTATAGAATAAGTTACTGTATAAATTTTAGACTATGAATTCCTCTCTTTTGTATTAAATGTTGTAGTACTTATAAGTGAGTCCATATCTTAAAATTATAAGTTAACTCCCTAGTTTTCTTAAAATTAATCATGTGGTGATAATAGAGCCAAGAACTCTGAGATTTAAGCCAGAGAAAATCGCTCTGATTACATTCTTTAAATCTCAATCTTAACTCAAACTGCACTTCCATACAGCAACAGACTGGCCCTTCAAGCAGAGAAGTATAATACCACAGATAGATGAAACATCAATAGTACCTACAACCAGACCAAAGCTAAATAGTTATATGTTTGGATATTGCAAGTTTTATAAACAATTAGTAAAATCATCATCTTAAAGTTTAATCACCGATTACATTGTAGACAGAAAACCATTAACACAGCACAAGACTAAAAGTGGCACTAGTTGTACTTCCTCTTGAGACAAATCTGATTTCTTACCAGTTCACAAATGAGCACATATTGTCAAATAGTAGTAATGATTAAAATATGCATGAAAAAATGTAAAATTAAATACTGTAGTTAATAAAGTTTGTCTTGTATTAATTTTTTTAAAATATTTGAAATTTTTTACTAGTCATACTTTATTTCCTTATTTTTTTAATGTGAATTTTAAAGTAATTTTTCCTTGTTGCTTTTATGCAATTTCTGAAAATTACAGAACCTATCCCCCATTTTCAAGGTAAATTGGGTCTATTTTTGTGAGATTTTTTTAATGGAGGGTTTCTGCGGAACCTATCTACCGCATAAAAAGAGACTCTCGTGTATATCATTTTAATAGTATGTTTATTATTTTCTTAGTATGTACAATATTTTATTAATTAATTATTAAAGAGTAATACAGGCAAAAATTAGTCAACCTTCTCTTCTTAAAAGTAATCAATATTTTAAACATTTGAAATTTGGAAAAATGATGTTTTATATTCACCATTCTTCATTTATTATTACTCTTACATATACATAAGTTAATTTTACTCTGAATTACCAACAATATTGACAAATATATGCTTATAAATATCAGAGCTTCAAGAATAGATGGATTCATTTTATTCTTGATCAACATTTAGAGTGCTTTTAAGTCATAGCCTGAGGAAAAGTGATTTATTGCCTTTGTTTACATAGGCATTGAGCTATGTTTAATTTAATATTTATATATATGAAAATCCCAGTGCTAATGCTAAACTAAAATAAATATCCAAATATTAAATCACCCCACCTGGTTAAGTAATCCAGCACCACCCTCTATGAATATATAAATACATTAGAGTTCATATTTAAAAATAGCCAGTTCTCAAAAACGTATCATTTTGAAGCTGGCTATCTTGACATATGGACTCTAATATATTTATATATTCACAAAGAATGGTGCTGGATTTCTTAACTATGTGGGATGATTTAATATTTGTATATACATATAGTATTGTGAAAGGATGTTTTGTGTTAATTATTCAATGTTATATAGTTGATAAAGACTACAAGATGTATAGTCAAAAATACTTCTAAAAATATCTATAATTTATGTGAATTTTACTGTATTTTGATATATATACATATATTGATTTGAATATATATATATATATATATATGTGTGTGTGTGTGTAAATACACACACCTAACCAATACCAATATCAATAACAATCAATAATCTCAATATATCATCAACAATAGCAATGACTCACAAGCAAATGGCCATTCCAATTCTAAAAAACACAGATCAAAAAAATAATACCCATGAGAGATGAGTTTACATATTGTTGTATTCGGTGTGAGAAATAAACAGCGAGTTTACTAGAGACAATTTACTCCAGAAGTTTTCGATTTATTTTATTGAAAGTAAAAATAATTATAAGGGAAAATAATTATAATTAAAAACAAGTTGTGGGATTATTTTTATCAGAGATAACAATATCTAATTAAAGTAAGAACAATAAAACGGATTTGGAAAACACACGATTAAGTTTTTGGAATGTAGCAAATAAGACTTAACAAAAGAACTCAGAGAGATATATAAACTGCTAGAGGAAAACATCGCGCACTTGTTACAGTCTTGTTAACAGAAGTGGATATGTAAAGCTATTAAGAGCTATTTGCGGCACAACGATTTTAAGAGTTGTTCAGCCGAGTTTCGATCAGATTGTAAGTGTTTTTCTACCTCTCTGGAAAAGCTTAGGGGTGAAGACATTACAAGATTGGCGCAGCCTAAGTTTCGAACCTAGTAAAACTTGAAGGAATAAGCCAGACGAGAAAATCAATCGTTACATTCGGAAACAAGTAAAATGTCGTTAGGACAAAGTGGTATTCCTGAATTTAGCATTGAAAATGCCGAGGAATGGCTTCTCTATATAATTCAATTGGAAAATTTTTTCAAGTTAAATGGGATAAAAAATAATGAAAAAAAAGTGGCTGCACTTTTATGTTTAGGAGGACGCAAACTCATAGAAATTATTAATAAATTATGGGACGGACCGATAACTGATGGAGTACATTTTGAAGATATAGTTAAAAAATTAACGGACTATTTTAGCCCAAAACCGTCTAGACACGTAGCTAGATTAACTCTGAAAAAAAGAAAGCAAGCCAGGGAGGAAAAAATTAAAGACTATGATATAGCATTAAAACAACTGTCAAAAAACTGTGATTATGGCGAATTTTTAGAACAAGCTTTGCTGGATCAATTATTGTGGAGAATGTACGACGAAAGATTACGACAGACATTGTTAATGGAAAGTGACTTATCATACAAAGTCGCTATTAAAAAAGGAATAGCATATGAAGCAGTAATTGAGCAAGCCATAGCTTTTAGAAACAACTCAGAAGAGACCAGAAAGATGGCAGTTTACAAAACAGATCGAAGTCAGCAGCCGAAGAATGAAAATCTTAACAGAGGGAAAATGCTAACAGTGAAATGTTTTTGCTGTGGTAAAACTGGCCATGTATCTAAAAATTGTAAATGGAGAAAGGAAAACTGTTATAACTGCGGATTTAAAGGACATTTAGCAGCTGTATGCAAAAAACCACGACAAACAAAATGTAATCCAGGCACATATGATACAATGTATACCATTGGCTATGTATCAACTAAGGGACAAAGCATGGCTGTGAGAGATAGGACTTTTTCACAAAGACAAAGACAGATCACTAAACTACAAGAATTGGAGTCATGTAACCAAAAATTAGCTGCCATGCTTGAGAGAAAGACACAATCGGAGCTACAACTCAACTTGCAATTTAAAGAACTATCAAAAGAAGTGCACAAATTAAAACTGGATGTTTATGAATTAAATAAATTAAAAGAAGAACTGGAACAACAAAATTCAGAATTTAGTAAAAAATTACAAAGCAAATTTTCAGAATGTCTGAGTTTTGAAAGATCGAACAAAGATTTAAAAAGTGAACTCGCAATGTCACAATTATCCGAACAGGTAGAGAGTTGGCAGCAGTATAAAATGGAACTACAGAAAAAGATGGCTGAAAGTGAAAATGAAATTGACACGTTCGAAGATTTTTTAGAACGGAAATCTTTAGACAGTGAGTGGTCAGAGACAAAAACCGCAGAACAGGAAAAAACCCAGAGTCTCTCCAAGCGAGAGAAAAAAGCACTCAAGACGGCGAGAAAAAAGAAGAGTTCACACAATTTTCAAGGTTATATTGATTAATAGGAAAAATCAAGTTTTCTCCAAGCTGAAAAAGGAAATCGCGCATATTGGATGATTATGTGTAACGTAAATAAACTCTAACTTCTGGAGTGAGGGGAGGAAGTGTTGTATTCGGTGTGAGAAATAAACAGCGAGTTTACTAGAGACAATTTACTCCAGAAGTTTTCGATTTATTTTATTGAAAGTAAAAATAATTATAAGGGAAAAGAATTATAATTAAAAACAAGTTGTGGGATTATTTTTATCAGAGATAAAAATATCTAATTAAAGTAAGAACAATAAAATGGATTTGGAAAACATGCAATTAAGTTTTTGGAATGTAGCAGATAAGACTTAACAAAAGAACTCGGAGAGATATATAAACTGCTAGAGGAAAACATCATGCACTTGTTACAGTCTTGTTAACAGAAGTGGATACGTAAAGCTATTAAGAGCTATTGCGGCACAACGGTTTTAAGAGTTGTTCAGCCGAGTTTCGATCAGATTGTAAGTGTTTTTCTACCCCTCTGGAAAAGCTTAGGGGTGAAGACATTACGCATATAACAAACCAATAAATCCAACATAAATATCTCCACATATAGAACTTGCTGGTAGATTTTCTGATTTACTTGATATTTTGTGGTGCTGTCTTCTGATTTGTTCTACAGATAAAAAAATTCTCTTTGAAATACTCTAACACCATATGTAATTGTAGCTTTACAATGTATTCTAGTGTTTCTCCTATTTTCCAATGAAAACAATGAACATTGCACTTCATTAAAATGTCTTTGAGTTAATCCTTATAATAAAATGGCAGATACTTCTCTCATAAAATCCATCTCAATTTTATCATCTTGTATAGTTAATTTGCTTCACATGTCCAGTTCAGAGCGAATTTAAAACAATAAACTCTATAGTATAAAATCAAGCAAGTTGTAAAACATGTTAGTAAGGACTTATGATCTTGCTATTGTATTTTTAAGAAACTTTTCTAATGCTTTTATTTTGCATAGATAAAATGTCCAAGCCTTATAAGATAAGTCATAGTAAATTACGTCTAAGCTTCATAAGATAAGCCATGGTAAATTATCACCAACCCATAATGCCTAATTACTAATTTTTTTTCATTTTAATAGATAATTTTAAAATAACACATATATAAATGATAAATCTTGAAAAAAAGAAAAGAGATGACCTTGTACTTTTAAATTAAAAAACTGAATTCGTCTTTGATCTATATTTATTTCACTTGGATAGTTTCAAAGAAATCATTTATCTTGAGCTGCATAATCCTCTTTTTTTATAAGAAAAGAATATCACATTAAATAAAAAAATTTACATTTAAATTACATTTCTTTGAAAAGTGAGGGTATATAATATATTTGACAAAGATGTAAAAATGAGAATTCAAATTATAATTTAAAGGCTTTCTGAAGAAAAAGAAAAGAACAAATAAAAACAAAAAGAGTAACTAAATAATTTTTGGAATCTAAAATCTATTTCATTAAAGAATTAAAAAAATTAAGCCCCCATTCTTTTTTTCATTTAAAAACTACTAAAATTAATAAATAAAAATAATTAACTGGTAAATGTCTTAAGACGATATGCATTATTAAACACCAATAATAACAGGTTGAACTTCAATTCAGGAATCCTTCGTTTTCGATTTTGTCATTTTACCTCTGCATTAAAATGCATAAGATACTGTAATTAAATTATTCACTATAAGATTTCATTATATAGCAATGAAAAAAATGTTAATTTAAAAAAACAATATTTAAAAAATCTACATTCCATTTCAGGGAAAATAATTTATTGGGAGACCTATAACATGACTCATAATACCAATCAATCTCAAACACTTTCTCTGCTTAATCTCAATAATAAACAAATTATATCAAAATTCAAACTGGAATCTAGAACCAAAATACCTAGATTTCCTAATTAAAATCAAACCAGATACTACTTGTTACAAAGAATGGTATATGCTAACATTGATCCTATCTGCTCCACTCTGTCATAAATCAGAAGAAACAATTCACCATCTTTTATTCCAATGTCCACTCCTTATTGTATATAGAAATATTATTGAATCAATCACTAAATAGCATATTTCATTAATCACATATCTCATAGATAGTATGAAGTATGGCCTCTTTTTCTCCATTAGAATCACAATTTTCATCATGTTCACTCTTTGGGTCTGGAGATGTAACTTTTGTTTTAACCTTACATCCAAGAAATTGCAATTCCTGTTTTACAATCAGATATCTTAAATCACAAACAGAGACAAGGAACTTGCTCCTGCTGATTTCTATCATACCACATGGAGCTTCAATACTCATGCTTCTTCCTTGTAATATTAGACTATTAACCAAAGGATATATATCAACAGACCCATTTTATAGGTATGTATTGGGAGTGTGTTTTTGATATATTTATAATTACAATTCCTTTTTCCATTTGTCTATTTAATATGATTAAATTGCAAATTACATAAACCTTGTATTATCCATGTATATTGTTAACTTATTCTTTTTTTTCTCAAACTGTCCAATATGTTAAATCTATAACCAATTTAAAGACTAATAAAAGTTAATTTAAAAACAAACAAACAAAAAAGAGTTCAAATCTTAATATGAAAATTAATTATATTTTTAAAATGATAATTTTTTAAAAAAAAACAACAACTCAGTAATGTAAGCAGTAGTTTAACAAGCAATTTTAAAAGGTCAATGAAGTTGCTGAAGGAAAAATGTGATAACTGCAATAAATATTTTTAAAAAAGATGACCAATTACATAAATATTAATGGAAGTATAAAACTTTCCCACCAATCACTAATATTAATGCTCATATTATTTTTATTTTTATAATAAGTGCATCCACATTCATTTAAGCAAGCCAGATCAACCTGAAACTTTTAAACCCTAACTAAAATCAATTAACTACCAATTTATCATTCATTATAGATTGTTTATCTGGATTAATTTAGATTATCTCTCTAAAAAAAATTTCAAGGTTCATTTGGCTCAGACATTAACTTTTGGTCATGAATATGAAGGCAGATGAGGCTCTTCAATTATATGTCGTCTTACATTAAAAAAATAATTATCAAATTTATACAAAAATATTATTTTACTTAATAAAATTAATAAAAGTAAAGTTTAAAATTTTCTTCCCAATTACCTGTATTATAAGTAGGTAATCTCAAAAGATGTTGTTCATTTTCATAATTCAAACATGAATGCATTGATACTGGCTCTCTCAAATCCCATGCAGCTAAAGTTCCATCAGCCTAAATCAATAAAATAATATATATATTGACATGAATATTTTCATAGATAAAAAATATTTTTCCCCCATAATTTATCATATATGAATAAAAGATTATTTAAATAGAGAAAGATTAATAGGTAGATGACCCAAATTACTAATGTGGCTATAAATAGTTCCAAGATTATTGATAATTGTTATTATTTTTAAGACAATAATGACTGAATTTTACAGCAAGAGATATGAATGGAACATTATATTTTTAATTAATTTTTGTTGAATTTTAAATTAATCAATGAAAATATAAACTTATTTAATTATAAAATTATATCATTATTTTAACAATATATTATAAATTATTTTTTCTGTTTTTTTTTTAAAATTTAAATTAGTTAATTTGAAATTACATCCAGACTTCTCCTTTGGAATCTATGTATTATTACTGATATAGAAACATCAACAATGAACTTGGATGTCATGTATCACCACTATAAACATCAGCATTAACTATATAATCTCATTGCATGCATTTATAAATTAAGAGTTTGGCCAATAGTAAAATATATCATACAACAGAATGCAAAAATTTTAGGTTTAGAATCCTATGCATCAAAAATATTTCTTCAAAGCATCAACAACAACAAAAAGGATTAGATCAGTATAATGAACAATACATTGACAACTTTCAATTTGTATTTAAGAGAAAAAAGAATGTTTACATGTTCAAAAGATGCTATAGAAGGATTATAATTGATAGAAGACAGAATACTGAATTTAAATTGATCTTTCTATAATTGTTTCATTAATTATAAAAAAAAACTTTTGATTGAATGATTTGGCATAAACTATTTGCAATCTCAAATCAAATAGTTCTTCTAGAGCATATTATTCAACTCATTTTCAAACTATTAGGATAAAATGCCAAAATCCAATTATAGAAAGTTTTAGATCCAATTAAAAAGCTAATATATACAAAGAATTAGGAAATACTTTTGCACTTTTCATGAATTTACATGCACTCACCCATGAGCTCAGTTTAAAAAACATAAATGGTCCTTATGTTTAGAACTAATTGTTATATAAGCCAACCTTTTGTTCACTGTGCTAAATCAGGGCTTTAACTTATTGTGCACCTAAATTATAAATTAATAAATATATAGTCAATGCTATATAAATAAACTATTTATTACAGGTAAATTCAAAATTTAATATTTATTTCTAATTGCAGATGGTTAAAAATGAGATTCTATCTCTCTCCCGCTATAGAATAAATAAATTTATACAATTCATTTGTTAATTTATAATTCTGGCACACAATTGGTTAAAGCCTTGATTTAGCAGTGATCAAAAATGTTGGCTTATATAATGATAAGCTCTAAACATAAGGGCCACTTATGTTTTTTAAACTGAGCTCATAGGTGAGCGTATCTAAATTCTTGAAGAGTGCATGATCGAAGGTTTATTTACCTTCTCTTTATATTCTAAAAGTATTATTAAAAAAAATATTTTTTTTTACATATTTTTATACTTTTTAGTTATATTTACATATTATTTTAAAAAATGATTAAAACTACAAAAAAATTTGACAAAAATTATAATTTAATAATAAGATGTGAAAATAAAAAATACATAATCTAATAAACAAATTCTAAATTTAAATATCATGTGATCATCTATTATATAAAAATATTTATGTATTGGCTTTTTAAAAAAATTAAGTAATCAATATTAACAAAATTTTATTCTACAAATGTAATGTTTCTGTCAGATTTACATTTTTTTAAATTAATTTAATTAATTAAATATGAGTTAAATTAATATTAACAAAATTTTATGCTACAAATGTAATATTTAGAATGGCTCAGTTGTTAAGGAATTTTTTTGGGAAGCGTAAGGATGTGAGTTGGGAACAAATTTTTTTTCATTGTTAAAAATTAAAAAATGTGGACATACAGCCAGAAACACAGACAAGGTAAGTTAATATAAAAGGATTTAAAAATACAAGATTATTTATATATGTATAAACAAACACGCATCACTATTTATGTCTTTGATACTATGTCAAAGTAAAAATATTGTTCTTAAAAAATAGTAAAAGTACATAATCTTGCATTCATCCATGGAATCACACACCCCCTCCTCCAAATCTCAAAAAATATGTTATATTGTTTTATAATTACAGTCATTACAAGGTGTATTTGCAAATTTTAGCTTTAATAACTTTGGATGTATACCTGATAAAAGCATATTATAAATGATATAAAAATATAATGTACTGTATTACATTTTTGATAACAAATAAAGTTTACATCTATTTTCTATGATACATCTATTCAATCTCTTTTCCAAACTCATTAAATATATAATATGCTACGATTGCTACATAAAGATTTCATAAATTATATTTATGATAAGCTTTAATTTTATTCAAAAAAGCAATTTGATGAGTGGAGATATTTTTAGCTTGTCACAATAAGAGAAAATTTAATAAAACAAACAAAATAAATATAATAACATAAATATGAGGGAGGAAAAAACTAATAAACTACTTTTAAGTGACATTTAGTATATGTTAACAATTTAATATTAATAACTTTTAAAGCTCTCATATTACAAATAGTGAGGTTATAACAGCAATTTATTACAGATAAATTCATTTTGCAACAAATATTTAAATAAAAAGGTAATATCAGTAACTTACTTTATGTGAAAATAAATATCGTATATAAATAATTATTTTAAATTTCGTTAATTGTTTAGCAATTCATATATATAATAAAAGCATTAAAACAGTAAAATATCCATTTCAAATTAATATTTTATTATAAATTTTAAAGTATATTGAAAAATGCTTATTTTACATACCATACCAGCAAATGCCAAGGATGTTTTTAAAGGATTTAGACAGCAGCAGACAGCTTGAGAAGAACTTGCCAGAATCCTACATTATTAATAGACAAAAAGTTTTTGGAATTATAAAAACTGTATAATTGTAAACCCTGCATTCATATGGAAAAATATATAAATATTTATTTCCATAAACAGTAATAGTTGTCAGCTTTTTAAGTTTGCATAGCAATACACAATATGTTCAAATTTTTATAGAAGTAATCTCCCAGTGATCTAATAGCATTATATGCACACACATAAAAAAGATATATATTTAGATATCTTTAAGATTAATTGTTATTTAAATTAATCTAACATCATTAATTATTCATTAAAAATGCAAGTTGAAAATATATATTTTCCAAAAAAAAAAAATTGTATAAAAACAAATCAGTAAACAATCTTTATGTATCTTAATGATAGAAATGGGTCATTAACAAGATGCAAAGATAACGTTGTGTTAAAAAAAGTATAAACAATAGTAAGATCCAATGATGAAAATCAAGTATTACTGCTTGTTGTGCAATTATATCCATCTGTTTTAAGGCAAAAAATTTAACCATCCATGCATACAAGCAATTGCTACCATACATTATTTATTGAAAACATATAAATAATTGAAAATCAGAGAGCTTTTTATTAGTTTGCTCAAGACTGCTTTTGAAATTTATATTTTCCAGGCAATCTCCATTTTTATTCATAAATTATTTAGATATAAATACATATTTCTATAAACTTCTGATAAACTATTTTACATATGTTATATAAAGAGCTCACAAATAAGCTTTGCTGAATATCCCCAACCCCAGACCGGTTTCTGCTACTGGTTTCCTCAGTCAGGTGCAAGGATATTCAAGCATTAGATTAAAAATACCAAGACAAGCCCAGCACTTTATCTAATGGATAACTATTAACTAGAAAATCTGACATTTTCAGACATTCATATGTCTTCCAATCCAGCTATCTAACTTAAATAACCATATGGGACTGAACCAATCTGGGGTTGGGGATATTCTGCAAAGCATGTTAAGAGCTTATTTGCGAGCTCTTTATATAATATTTGTAATACAAGCGTGTTACATTAGGTCATGTGACATATGACTTGATTTCTTTGTAATTTTATTTTTTTGCTATTAAGGCTTTGATGATTTTATATTGCTAAAGCTATTAATATATGATGTATCTGAACTGGGTTTAGTCCCATATAGCTATTTAACTTAGATAGCTGGATTGGAAAATATATGAATATCTGAAATTTTCTACTTAATAGTTATCCATTAGATAAAGTGATGGGCTTGTCCTAGTATTTTTTATCTAATGCTTGAATATTCTAGCACCTCACTGAGAAACCAGTAGCAGAAACCAGTGTGGGGATATTCTGCAAAGCTTGTTAAGAGCTTATTTGCGAGCTCTTTATATAACATTTGTAATACAAGCTTGTTAAATTAGGTCATGTGACATATGACTTGATTTCTTTGTAAACTATTTTACAAACAATGATTTTTTTTCCAATTGATAATGACTGATCACAAACACATAATGCAATAGTTTTATTTTTTAAAATTTTCTAAATACAAAATTCATTATCATCATTTCCAAACACTATCAAATCCAACTTTCTTCTTTATTTTACCATCCATGACACGTGATCTTTTTTTTTTCTTTTTTTTTTAGATCTTTCACTGTCTATTGTCATCTCATCTAGTAAACAATCTAACATGCTCCATTTAAGTCTTATTTTTTTAATGATTTCAATGACATTTATTGTTCTTTCACTTACATATTTAATTTTTAATTCTTTCTTATTAATCTTTCATACATCTCTACAAATTTTGTTCTTAGTTTATTGAATCCATACAAAATGACTGATGGATATATTTATTAAAAACCTTTCTTTCTCGAAACATAATACCAAAAGCATTCATTCCACATAATTTCATTCATTGTATTTCCATTTATATTAAATAGACTAATTAAAATATTCATTGCTCTTCTTTTTTTTTCAATTTCTTAATATTAATCTTTATTTTCTCTTTTTAGCATTTATTTTTAGACCTACTTCTTTCTTTCATTTGATAGCTTTTCCAACATTTCTTGAAGTTCTGAAACATTTATATTACATTATTCACAAAAATCTAGATAATTTAAATAAGTTGTATTCATTTTTATTCCTTTAGCTTCCTATTTTAATCCACAAAATACTATAAAATTGCTGTAATACTTTTTGGAAAATAAAAACATTTGTTTGGATGACAAATCAAATAGGTATCACTGAAAAAAATTAAGAGACTAAAATATTAATAGATTGATCAAACAGATAGAAAAAAAGAGGTCTTAAAAGGGATTCTAAGATAGTATAAGGGAATTAAGAAAAGTCCATATATGAAATGGATGAATAAAGTAAAAAAGTTTGCTAAAATGAAGTGAAGATGAGAAACTATAAATCATAAAAATTAACTTAAACTCATTAATCCTATAATAATCTGATAAAATTTGAAAAGATGATAGTATATCAAGATTTATAACATTGAATTCAATATTTTTATCACTAATATAGAAAATGTATATATTTAATTAAATATGTGTAAAACTCCAAATCTAAAATTGCATTTTCACAACTACGAATTCTTCTACTTTCATATTTTAATATAATAAATATGTGGGCTATTTTGTTTTTTGATGCAAATAAAAAATAATACTTTTAATTATTTTACTTTAGAAAATAAACATTACTGTAATCTATACAATGCCTGATAGTTAATTCAAAAATTTTTTTTGGGGGGGAATCATTTATTCAATTGAAAGCTTTGATTTCTCATTAGCATTTCGAAACAATTTCACATTTGGATTGTGTCGATTTTTATTCCTATGGTTGTTTTTTTCTTTAACTTTTTAAACAGTATAAATCTACATAATCAGTATATGCATAAATATACGCTGGAGTTCACTTCTGTAATTGAATATATTATATGAATAATTTTTAAAAATATTTTTGGCAAAGTTAGAAGTTTTTGTCTATTTTTAAAAATTCATTATTAACTAATTTTTAAATACTTTTTTTTACAGCTACTCTACTGATCTGAGTTTTATATGGTGAACTGATATGATCTTGTGGTAATTCACTAAAATCCATGAAAATTAAAAACTTCTACTGTAATAAATGACAACATTCTAACATAAAATAGTTATAATGAAAGCAAGCAGTTACCAGCCAAAGTTTATTGTGTATTATAATATTAAACAGTATTTAGAAACTATCAAAATAAGTCATGATGTAGCATATTTATAATACAATACTTTATTGACATAATGGTTGATTATAATTATAAATCTGTGTTCAACAAAATATCTAACATATCTTCAATGCAGATTAAAATAATTGTATTGAAATTATAGTATTTTAATCTCATAGTAGATACAATATTTCAATGGCTAAATAAAAAATAAAATAACAATGGGTTTAACACTTATAAAAGTATAACATCCCTCCACCTATAATGAAAGCAGATCATATACTTTTGATTTTTTTACTTATACAACCATAGTGATATTCATTTGATCTATTCAAATTAAACTGGAGACCTTTATTCCCTGCTAAAAAAAAAAAAAAAAATAGATACCATTTAGTGACTTGAAAATTTTTTTTAAGGTTCATCCAGTCTGATTGCAAACCCCAAGTTGTGGGTAGGCAGAGAGATGTCCTAAACAGTGCAATACAAGGCTCTTATTTGACTTAATATAGATTAATTCATTGTATACACATATCCATTAATATAACAAATGCCATTTCCAAGTAAAGTTATTTTACTAGTAGTTTATTTACACTTGCTTGACATCTATTGTATAAAAATGACATTCTCAGTTAATACATTTCAAAACATTGGGACCACTGCTTTATAAAGATTTATAAGCATTAACTATTTCAATAGTTTTATTTACTGAATGAAAGGCAACAATAAATTTCTGCTGTCAATGATAAAAAAAACACAGTCTTTTGAATCAACAATTGCTTTCCATAAATCATTAATATACATGCAGCATTGAGTACTGAAGATTATACAATTTCAGAAGTAATTTAAAAATGACATTATAATTTATGTAATATATGTTAAAATAAAAATATCTTTTTTTTTATTTCTCAAATCTTTCCATTCTCATTAATATAATTTTATATTCTCTTTTAATATTTTCAATACCTAATATCCTCTTAGTAAAAGTGTCACTTAAAAACATGTTAACAACCCAATTCATCACCAATTTCTTTTATATAAAACATCTGTTTTATGAAGTGCTGCCATCTGTAATTTAGGGAATGAACTTTACCTTCAATATTTTATAGCAAAATACAAGTCATTAAAAAGACAGATTTAATATTTTGAAAAGCAAATTAACTAAAGTCATAATATAAATTCACATCATTTATTAGAAGTCAAAATTACAATTTTTATAAAATATATAACATCTACTACTGTACTTACAGAAATATGTGAAATAGTAAACATATATATAAATTTTTATTATACAAGTGTCAAAATAACATAATAACAGCATTTTTTACAAAAAATATTTAAAAATAAATTAAATAATAAAGATTACTCTTTCTTTTTGAATTAAAGCATACTTAAAAAAAAACAACTACAAATTTATAAGTTTTCAATAAACTACATACATTATTTTTTCCAAAAATATATTGAACTGAAAAGTAATAAAACAATTTTCTGTTTAAACTTACTTTTGGGGTCTGGAGGCTTCATAAACATTCCAAATACATATAACACTTTTTAGACATATATCAGTTGATTCTGGCTGAAAGATACAAGAAAAAAGAAAAAAAATCAATAAAATAAAATGAGATCAACCATTAGCCTGCATTTCAAATGCAAGTGCCCTGAGCCAATAGACAATTTTTCTCCTGCTTAAAATATGATCACTCCACACCTTAAGTGTGTGCTATTGATCTTACAATACATCTGGGTCTTCCATATGGCTAATGAGTGACAGAAAAAGAATACCGGTTGGCCTGTTCCAAGAGGGATTATCAAATAGCTTCAGGCAGTGAGGAAGACTGATTACAAAATGACTGGACATATAAACTTGTACAGACAATAGTCTATCCGATATCCTAACAGCACATAAAAAATATAAGCAAAGACTATTGATAAAGCCCTTTTGACAAATTATAAAATATTATATATCAAAACATTTAAAAAACAATTTCGAATGTGTGTGTATATAATTGAAGCTTTAAAGTGAGTTTGAAAATTCTTAAAATAATGCAAGACATTAACTTAAACAGGAAAGAAAATTGATATTAGTTTATCACTATAAATATACATATAAGTAATAGTATATTATCGGCTGTTTGTCATCAAAACATTTTTTTAAAAAAATATGACTAGCAAATCTGGTTAATTGAAAACTTGGCAATTATCTTTAATCAATTTATTATAGTTTCAAATATTTCCAAAGAAATTAGATAAAAAATAAAACAGTCTCAAATAAATAACCAATTGCAGAACAAAAGACTCTCCTGAGTTAAGAGATTTCGGAATTAAACCTCAACCTACCACTTCTGGTGCTTGACTGTCATATAATCTCTCAAGCAATTTACACTATGTATTATTATTATTTTTACTATCTAATTAATAAAAACAAGATAGAAAGGATGCTAATTGAGCTGCAAAAAATTTCTAAACTTGTTTAAAATCTTTAACTATCTGAAACAATTACTAAGTTTTATCAGATTCAAGTGGAAGGCCATAGGCATGTGGATGGATATGTCATCATGGTTTTATGAGGCTCTTCTTTCACAAAAAATATAGATACCTATTATTCTATATTAATCAGTGTGCACTTAAGAATATAAATACATCTAAGTATATTCATATACTCATTTTTGAAGGCAAATTTCATTCTTCTTGCAAACTGAATCTGCCCTATTCTCCTTTTTCTTTAAACAAATCAATATAATTTATTACTTTTTTAATATAATAATTTGTTTCTTTATTTATTTTTAATTTAACTGTTTTCATAGGTAGAATATAACTGATTAGTGAATATAATAGAGAGGTCCAAAGAACAAGGTATAGAAGTATTTCAGAAAGAAAAGTTTGTGACAGAAAAAAAAAGACACTCTTGCAAAATATAAAATAAGTAGAGTAATTAGCCACATATCCATATGTGGACATATTTGTGTTACACAGGTTAGTTAGCATAATTATCACAAAACTCATCTCTAATATATTATTTTTTATATTTGGAGTATGCCCACACTTCTTTGTGAATGGCTGCTGTTGCTGGTGATGAAAATATTTCAAAATGCCTTTACTTTTAAATATAAAATGATCACAATAGAAGTGATAAACAAGAGAAGAAATCACATATGCCATTCTTACAAAAATTACATTCTATACAACTTATGTAAATGTAATTTGGTTGTTAAGCCATGTTAATATTTGAACAGTAATGTTAATTCAATACAATGAGATCTAATCATTATTGCAAGCCTTAAAAAGTGATTTTTCATTTGAAAACAGTTTATCAGTAATTTTGAAAACAAAGGTAACTCAAACACATCTATTTCTTCTAGTTGTCAACCTTTTAAATAAGATTTTAATCACAAACAGTTCTAATCCACACATACTCCAAAACAAAAATAATTAAAATTTTAACTTTTTGTTAACATTCTTACACAATGGACACTCTTTAATAGTAACATGGTCAATAGGTAAAAATCAAGGATGTAATATCAATTTTACCTAAAAAAAATGTTTAAAATATTAGAATTTGATTCAGTTTATTTCCATTTCTAATAAATAGATTAGAAAAAACTTCCAAAAGAAAACGTGCAAATTCTTAGGTCACATTTATTTTTACTAGATCACTTATAGCATAAAAATTATATAAACATGATTCCTTCTACAGTTATAGTTTTAAACAAATATGCAGAATAATATTAGCTTCTCAGTGAGTAAATTTCAAATATATTGGTAGCATATAGTTATTAAACTAAAATTTAATTCTCTAATAATCTATAATAATATAATTTAATCAGCTAATAAATAAAATATATCAAGGATATATATATATTTTAAAAATTGACATACACATAAATCAAACAACTAATTCTAAATATTCAATCAATATTAGATATAGTACTAAAATTTAAGCAATAGTTGACACAAACATGTAAAACAAATATAATAATCTGTATGAATTGGAATAATTGTTCTCATTGTTAATATTCTCAATATCACCTTGTAATCTAATCACTACTCTTGCATTCTGAAAAATATTATTCAGAATATGACTGTATCTTGAGGATATATCTTTATTATTGTGGAAATATGTATAGAATCAAATATCTTTTCATATATGGTCAAAAATATTTTTTTTTTATAATTCTAAAAAAATTATCAGTTATGCTAAGATATGCATACCACATGCTAAAATATGATCGATTATCTTAGATAAATAGGGGCAAACAATCTTTGGCTTATTTATTATAAAATTTGAAGGAAAAAAAAAAACATTAGAAAATATACAATTTATCCAAATCACTTTGAACACGTTTTAGCAAAACCCTTTATTTGTACATATATACATAATTATATAATAATACCATAAAAATGTAAACAATAAAAAACTAAAAACAACATAAAATTGTGATGATCACACATACTGTGATCACACATGTGTACATTTCATATATATATCACATAATATTAAACGTGAGTTTTTTATATGTAAATTAATACATAGAATTGGATAATAAATGTAGGAAAGAAAATAAATTTATTTTAAGTTAGTGTTAATTAAAAAATCAAAATGGTAGTTGAGGAATGCAATTAAAAGCAGAATCAATTATAGTAATTAAAGAAAGTGAAGGAAGGTAAGCAACCAAGATTCTTATCTTTCACCTTCCAAAGTCAACTTTTTTAAAATTTTAAGAATAGTAAAGTTAAGGGAATATTAAAATAGGATCATCAAAGGGGATGATTAAGTCTTAAAGGGAAAAGTAAATAAAAAGGGGATTAATGATTGTAGAATTAGCAATCATAAAATTCAGTTGCAGTTATAAATAAAATAAATAGATTTACAAAAAAGATAAAGATCGTCTCTTTCAACTACACATTGGAACGTCTGAAATATATGTATGGCTATGTGAAGGAAAGAAAGAGTGTGTAAATAAGAAAATTATTTTATTAAAGAGAAATAAAAAAAACCAATATTATGGAAGTAAATAAAAAAAAGAAATAAAAAACAAGAAGAAATTTTATGTATTTTATAAAAGTAAAATAAAGGTGTGAAATGTAATTAATGACATTCCAAGAAACAATCAAAGAAGATAAGAAAAGGATCCCGGGACAATTTAGTAAAAAGTTGTGAGGAAAAGGAGCCATGTTTTAGTTCTTCTTGAGTCTGCTGAGCTGAAAGACAGATTAGTTCGAGAGCTGTGTTTTTTATATATGAACAAAATATACCAAGAACTTGAAGCGTCGAGAATGCAGAGGTAAGGACCTCAAATGGAAGCCAGTTGATCCATGCCCGCCTCGGGTGTAATGCCATCTCACCCATGAAGTAACAGTAGTGATAGCGCCTGCCTGATGGTTCCTTTCTCCGCCATACTAATTAGAATGATATATCCGTAGGGTTTATTAAATATTCAGTAGACATTGATTCTAGTAAAAGGCACACATGTCAATATAGTACAGTAATATTAAATCTCAAAAATTTTATAAATATTTCAAGCGCTGGATTGTCTTTTAAGTAAATCATTCTTATGAATGAGTATCCAGCAGCTGAGGAACTTCTGGTCGGGAAAGATAATACTGGAATATTCCATCGGTAATCTCAGTATTCGATCAGGAATATAGACTTAAATAATCAGTATATATTTGCTTCTTGCTTGACGTGACAGTCGTGCCGATTGTAAACGTGTAAATTAAAACATTTATCACGGTTGAAAAAGTAATTTTCGAGATTTAATATTTGAAGGAAAAAAAAACATTAGAAAATATACAATTTATCCAAATCACTTTGAACACGTTTTAGCAAAACCCTTTATTTGTACATATATACATAATTATATAATAATACCATAAAAATGTAAACAATAAAAAACTAAAAACAACATAAAATATATAAAAAACTAATAAACTGAAATAAATAATCAAACACAAATAAAATAATCCAGTTAATATAAAATATACAATAGAAATATAAATTATACATGTGTATTCCCAACAGTATACATATATATATATATATTCAAGAACAACTATTAATCTAAATATATTATTTATTTTTATTATTAACAATCTCCTAATTATTTCTATTTTTTATAAACTTAAACTTTATGATTATTAATTAATATTCTTTTAATTTTAAATCATATGCAATATCCACATCTAGACAGATATATAAGAACCTAGGTCAGTAACCATGACTGAGCCAAAATGACACACTCAATAACTATAAGTATTTATATAAGGAAATACACGAATAATATGGCAATTTGAGTTAATTGGTTTATAAATATAAATATCAGAGGGTTAATAGATGAATGCCTAATAATAATTACATTAACATATATAATAGCTGATTAATACATAAAATACGTCACTATAATCTATACATGTTAATACATTATATATTTAGGCCCAACAGCTTATATAAATTATAATCTAAGATCTGTACGACTTGTATTTATGTCCCTAGGTCTACCTTGATATGTTCAGAGGTAGACCTCTCTACAAAACAAGCTGAGAGTGAAGTAGCACAATTGTAGAGCACATTCGCAAATGCATCCATCCTTCAAACTTCACTTCACAAGTCTGTGACTAGTTTTCCCCCACTGTCCTGGGTGTTACAATATCTATTCCCATTGGTCAAAGTGGCCAGTTTGATTATCTACTTTTTAATCGCATAATAACTTAATTGCCAAATTCCCAGAGGTAATTTTTGGCTTAGTTTTTCCCATTATCACTAATTAATCAGTTATGTACATTCCACTACTTTGATATTATCTTATGGTTACTAATTATTTCTAAATCTAATTAGTCTTACTTCATTTAATTAACACTCATTGTTATCTCATTTTACAATAATAATAAGTAATGTAAATGCTTTTAGCATACATGCACATACTTAAATATTTTATATAATTACATTTTTATATATTGCATGTATATATAAATACACACACATACTTATCACACCTCCCCCAAGTTCAGAGATTTAACTTTCAACTTTTTTTCTTTTTCTCTGAACTTAACACATAATCAATAGTTAATGTGAATGCTTTTAGCATATACTTAAATATTTTATAATAATTACATTTTTATATATTGCGTGTATATGCATCATACAATATCTATTACTTCATTACTCATTCTTCTGTTAAAAATAATATTTTCTATTTATTATTATTTTTTAATATATCAAACCTATGAACATTATAATATTTGAACTTACCCAGTTCACTTTAATCTCTTAAACATGTTTTTTTCCTCAAAAAATTATATTATACCCTAGCTCCCTCTATTACATATTATTTAAACTAAATATATACATTCCCTACAACTCTTTATATATATATTTATTTTATAATTCTCATAAATTTATATTATACTGCTTTATATGTAAATATTATGCTAAGTTTTTTTCTAATATGTAATATCTATAAATATACCCATGTTTATACTCCTATTTAATTCAACCACTTTTTACAACCCATAATTCATTTATAAACAATTTTGTCTTTATATATTTACCTCCATATATCTTATTTAGTAATTATATCTATACCAATCATATCCTAATCCCAGAATCCCTATTAAATTTTGGTTTTATCTTTCTTATTAGTATTGCTTCTTTTATTTTCCTTTAATATTTTCTGTATGTAACCTCATTTTTATTAAACTCTGTGTAAATTTGTGTCCTGTTTCTTTCATATATATATATATTGGTGATATATTATCAGACATATGGTCTTTTAATCTTGTTTTATAGAATTTTTTGTTTCTCACAAATATTTGTTATCAATCCCACTATCTAGACATTATTTGCATTTTAGAACATATATTCCATTAATTATTTCTTTATTATATCCTATGTATTTGTTATCTATCAAATTTAATAGGTTTTCTCTTTTTTATTTACTATTTTTGTAGTAATTATTCTTTTGCATTTTTTATTAATCTTCTTTATAATTTTGTTAAACTTATTTACTATAATATTATTTGTTTTTATTCCTATATATCAATTTTCACCTTCCTTTTTCCTTCATTCTTTTTTTAATATCTTATATTATATTTTTTCAATACTTCTTTTAATTATGTGTACAGGGAAACCACTCATTTTTAACTCATTGATTATTAAATCTTTTTGTTTAATATAGTCTTCTTTCCTTGAAAAATACATTGCAACTCTGTATATTCTTGAATATATACAACTAATTTTATATTTTCTATCAATGTTGGAAAGCCAAATTGTTATTTTATTACCAATATTGTTCTTCTTATAAATATTTGTCTGAATATACTATTATAAGAAGAACAATATTGGTAACAAAATAACAAATTGGTCTTTCAATACTGATGGAAAACATAAAATTAGTTGTATATATTCAAGAATATACAGGGCTGCAATGTATTACTCAAGGAAAGAACACTATATTAAACAAAAAAGATTTAATGATCAATGAGTTAAAAATGAATGTTTTCCCAGTATATATAATTAAAAGTATTGAAAAAATAGAGTATAAGATATATAAAAATGAAAAGAGTAAAGGAAAAAAGAAAGGTGAAAAAGATAAATAAGAATAAAAACAATAATAATATTATAGTGAATAAGTTTAACAAAATTATAAAGAAGATTAATAAAAATGCAAAAGAATAATTACTACAAAAATAGATAATAAAAAAGAGAAAACCTATTAAATTTGATAGATAACAAATACATAGGATATAATAAAGAAATAATTAATGGAATATAGGTGATAAAATGCAAACAATGTCTAGATAGTGGGATTGATAAGAAATATGTGGGAGAAACAAAAAATTCTATAAAAATAAGATTAAAACAACATATGCCAGATAATAAATCATCAATATATATACATATAAAAGAAACAGGATACAAATTTACACAAAGTTCAATAAAAATGAGGTTACATACAGAAAATATTAAAGGAAAAAAAATAAAAGAAGCAATACTAATATGAAAGATAAAACAAAAATTTTATAGGGATTTTGGGATTAGGATGAGATTGGTATAGATATAATTATTAAATAAGACATATGGAAGTAAATATATAAAGAGAAAATTGTTTATAAATTATGGGTTGTAAAAAATGGTTAAGTTAAATAGAAGTATTACATATTAGAAAAAAACTTAGCATAATATTTACATATAAAGCAGTATAATATAAATTTATGAGAATTACATAATAATAATAAAAGTTAAAGTGTATAAAATAAAAATATATAAATAAAGAGTTGTAGGAAATGTATATATTTAGTTTAAATAATACGTAATAGAGGAAGTGGGATATAAGATAATTTTATGAAAAAAAAAAACACGTTTTTTTAAGAGATTAATGTTCATAGGTTTTAGATATTAAAAAATAATGATAGATATAAAACATTATTTTTAACAGAAGAATGAGGAAGCAAATAATAGATATTGTATGATTTAAAATTAAAAGAATATTACTTAATAACCATAACGTTTAAGTTAATAAAGAATAGAAATAATTAGGAGAGGGTTAATAATAATAAAAATAAATAATATATTTAGATTAATAGTTGTTCTTGAATATATATGTATACGGTTAGAAATACACATGTAGGAATTTATATTTATATTGTATATTTCATTTTATATTAACTGAATTATTTTATTTGGGCTTGATTATTTATTTCAGTTTATTAGTTTTTTTATATACTTTATGTTGTTTTTAGTTTTTTATTGTTTATATTTTTTATGGTGTTATTTACATAGTTATGTATTTTATTTTATTTTGTTTATTATATCATAGCTCTGAAGAAGACTGCAGGACAGTCAAAATGTAGGTATATGTATATTTTTACAAATAAAGGGTTTTGCTAAAAAGTGTTCAAAGTGGTTTGGATAAATTGTATTTATATAAGATATTAAATGTATATAAATAAATCATTTTTTATAGCGCAAAGTTTGTAAACTGTAATAATATTTAACACAGCATTACGCTGTTGCACATGCGCTTTGAAGATTTTAACTATAAATGAATGAATACTAACACTCAACCACATGATAAAGTCTTTGGAAAAGAGTATGCACTTTGAAGATTTTAACTATAAATGAATGTATACTAACACTCAACCACATGATAAAGTCTTTGGAAAAGAATATCTTTTCCAAAGACTTTATCATGTGGTTGAGTGTTAGTATTCATTCATTTATAGTTAAAATCTTCAAAGCACATGTGCAACAGCATAATGCTGTGTTAAATATTACAGTTTACAAACTTCGCGCTATAAAAAATGATTTATTTACATACATTTAATATCAAATAAGAAAAATGACGTATTGTAAATTCTAGTAAATTTCATTAGCGTCTTTCATTCAAGCATGTAATAGTAATTTACAGTGATTATTTAATATATTCACGCTTTCACTTTCAAACACTTAAGATTCGCCCATACAAAAGCGTTTGGGTTCGAAAAGATAGGCCATTCTATCTTTTCCAAAGACTTTATCATGTGGTTGAGTGTTAGTATTCATTCATTTATAGTTAAAATCTTCAAAGCGCATGTGCAACAGCGTAATGCTGTGTTAAAAAAGATATTACAGTAAAATAAAGAAAAGAGTAATTTTGATAATATGAGAAAATATAAATTACTATTCAGTTGTTTTTAAAGTGAATATGTATCTCTAATGAAATAATCCAAAACAAAATGAAGAAACTGCAATTTTGAATGGTATATAATGAATTATTTGTAATAATTATGTACCAATATTAGAACAGCACTATGATTAGATATATATTTATAAAATTAACTGACAAATAGTATATAAATGCCATCTTCTGCATAAAAATATGAGTCAAACAATACTAACTTTATACAAACTAGACTTAAAATCATAAAGAGTATTAATTCAAAATTATTTGTTAGAATTCACTTAAAAATTATACATATGGTTCATCATAGCATCAAAAAAAAAATCCATTCAATCTTCGAAAATCAAGAAGCAATATTATAATTAAAAAACAAACCAGAAACTTTCATGAATGCCTGTTTTTGTCATTTGATATCAGTCTTAAAATATTTATTATAACAAATCTAGTAGTACAAATATATAGGAATTATTTATCCAACAGAAAGATATTTCCAAAATCAATATAAGCTACTCTAAATTTTTCAAACCTTGAGAAAAAATTCCATGAAGATAACTATTATCAAATTTCCTCTTCAGTTCATCTTAATAACAATACTTTCACTAGTTTCTCTATTGATAATGTCAGAATAATATTAGAAGTCTATTATAACATAAATTATTTTAAACATTTGTCAAGATAACCAGACTCTAACAAAATTCTTGACTCAATCAAAAAGATTGTCATCCTGGAAACTGACCATTATTGCTTTTGAGATCCCCATTAATACCTTACTGACATACCGTTATATGTTGTATATGTTGACGATAAAGATAGATCATATAAAGTATTAAAAAAACTGTAGTCATTAGCCTTTCAATCTTTTTCCAAAGTAATAAAAGCCAAAAACACTAATGTAAAAATAATAATTTTAAATTATTACTTCCTGTGCATACAGCTTTTAAATACTATTGAAAACAGCTAAATAATTACATTTTTCATTTATTGTCTTTATCTGCAGAACAGATTTCTTTAAAATAATAGAATGCAAAATACAATATGCTCAAAACATATGAATTGCTTATATATAAAAAAAAGTAAAAACTTTCATTTTAATGATATAATTTTCATCTGGCATTGGCATAAAAAAAAATTCTAGATAAATAAAACTCTAATTATTATTATTTTTTTTTTTAAAAAAAAAGTTACCTTCATACACAAAAACTGCTTCTTAGTTCTTCTTTGAAGTTTCAAAAATGCTAAATTTTCTGAAACTTACACATTCCTTAAGTATATCTAATGTTAATACAATTTATTGCCTGTAACATATAGAAGCATTTGCTCTTAAATTTTTACTACTGCCAAATTAACTTCAATATAGAGCACACCTTTATCCTTTTAGCAATGAAAATAAATATTTCATTTGTTTGAAAAATGTAAGTATTACAAATGATAAAAAGCAAATTTTTCAAAAATAAAAATAAGACTAAAAAATTATATGTGCAGTGAAATTAAATTATTAATTAAATATAAATTTAACTGTGATAATTGAAAATATAAAATGTTTACAATATTAATAATTTATCATGATGAAAATTGTTTCAGAACAGTTTAAGATCCCCCCCCCCCCCCAAAGATTTTAAAAAGTTTTAAGACTTGTAGATTATGGTAAAGTGATTATAAATTAGAACATAATAAATAAATCCTATATTACAGAGATAATTATATATCAAAAATATGACTTACTATAACATTATAAATATTTACATAATATAAACATATCTATTTATTTATTGATATATATTAGTAAGTATTGTTCAAGATGTACAATAGGAATGACTAGATATGATTCAATCTTTTTACAATTAATCTAAACATGCTTACTTGCATTATATATTTTCCTACATAAACTGCACCTACAATGTAACCAGGCAAATAAACTATTAAAATTGAAAATTGTCAATTTAAATCAGATTATTTAATAATAGTATTTTTGACTGACTCATGTGATTTCAATTGCCAATTTGACTAGTTATATCAGAGCTGAAGTTTATGAAGTTTATCTAGAAAAAACATAAAAATTCTTGTTATACTTTCAATATCTACATCTATAAAGTCTGCAAAACTGTTATATATATATATATTTGAGTCAGATAAATATAATTACTATTATTATCATAAATGGTATGGTTTGAGCTTGCATTAACAGTTTTAATCAGATAATGTCTAATTACATCATAATTGAAATTTTAAATTATTACACAGAAAAATCCTATTATATTTCAATATTTGCACTTATAATTTCATGAAAATGTTTAAACTAATATATATATGTATACACAGATGTACCTATAAAATGCATTTATATTCAGATATTGCTAGTAAAATTCAGAGTACAAAAGTTATACAGATTTCCAAAACATTTCACCTATAATATGTAAATATTATTAATAGTGTGAGATAGATGATACATCAGCATAGTTAACTGGGAGTTTTTAATATATATTATTTACTATTTAACTCAAATTTGAGCTAATCAGATTAATAGATTAAAAGAGTAAACAAAAGTTACGTTAAAATAGTGAATTTCCAAATATTTGATATTATAAAGAAATTATTTAAGATCACATATAGTACCTGTATCATTGACTAAACTTGGGCTCAATTCCAGCCTAAATAAAATTTGAAACTCTTTCAGGTTCAAATCAGTTTAGGATTTCTCTTTTCAATAGATGGTCTATAATTATCTCAACTAATATTCCAATATTGGATAGTAAATGGGTATCTGCCTGTTATAAAATGGTGAACTCTACATATTAAGGTCCATGGTTTTCAGGTCAATCCTTCTCATTTTCAGCACTCAAATTTCATATGAATATTTATGTAAAATCCTGAGTAATAAAGTGTTGGATTATTATTTTTTTATGGGCATTTAACTACTTTATATTAAGAATAAAATAATTATGGAAAACTGCCCATCCTATATTACCAGGCAATTTACAAACCTAGAGAGTAATAATTCTTTTACTATTTCTTTATGAAGAATTGTTGAAAAGGTTTTTGTTAATGAAATAATTTATTTATATGACTGACATTACTGCAACCAATGCTAAAACTAAGAGATTATAAACAATCTATTGTCAAAATAACCCTCATTTGTTTTAGAAAATAAATAAAACACAATGAGTAAAAACAATGAACAGAAGAGATTGAAAATAAATCTGCCTTCAAATTTTAAATAAACTCCAATTAACAAGAAAAATAAAATGTTGAAGGTAGATTAAAAATATCTAGACAGATTTTTATTCTCAACCTCTTTCATTCATTGCTTTTTACTCATTGTCTATATTAACCTCTTGGACCAAGATAATATACATGGTCCCATTTATTATCGAAAAAAAAAAAAGAATATTTCCACGACAGCAGAATGTTAATATTCTATTGGTTTATTTAAGCAAGCACTGGCTGCAAAAATGTTATTTGTGGCATCAAAATTCTCAGTAGGCCATCTTGATGATATAAAGGATTATGAATAAAAAAAAGTCATATATACTTTATTCATTAACATATATATTTATATTAAACTTTTCTTAGCCTGATTTTTTAAAATAAATGATTATATTCTTGTTGTAAAGTTACACAATTTCTAAATATATAAGTGAATAAATAAAATACTACGACAAACAAAAGAAAAAAAAATACAGTAATTTTTCAATAAACATGTTAATTTGTGTTTGATGATATTCATGTAGAAGCATTTACATATTAATTCAAAGGTGAGAAAATATTTATACTAAAAAGAATCTTTTTTTTTTTAATTTTAATTTGTGGTAAAATTTTATTTCTGTAAGCATAAATAGTTTTAAAAAAAGATATTTAAAATATGAGAATTTGTTTTTATTTGAGAACAAAAAAAGATGGTGTAAAAAAAGTAATGACAACAAAGAAAATATGATGAGGTGTGAGACACTTTATAAAAATCAATTAATGATGTGAAGCAACATGGCTGAATGCAATAGTTGAAAAAAAAAAAGTAAAAATATTTGATTATGTCACAGATATAAAATGTGTTTTTAAAGGTTGTTTTTATTTTTTAGCGTTAAATATGTTTGCATTTATACTTCATAGACATTTATCAAAAAAAAAAAAAAAAATGAAGTGTGAGAATATTATCAATTTTCTAACCTTTTTATATATTTTTTAAAAATTTCAATTATAATTTCTAAATAATGAAATAGTATCAGAAAACATATATAATACTTATTTTGCTTAAATAATGAGGAAATTAAAACGCAAACACATATAATGAGAAATAAACATCAAATGAATATAAGCATAGTAAATGAGCAAAGAATCAGCATCAGAAGCAAATAATATGCAACAAACATAGTATTGTCAGTAGTAATCATTATTCAATAATTAAAAATCCAGTATCTTCAAGTTACTCAACAATCATCCTTTGTGTCTGGCTTTAAAAGAGATATAATGAAACTTTTAGGCTAATTACCATCTAAGTGATGCCAAATTTGGGACATAATATTATAAATGTAATTATCAATATTTCATCTCTATGCAAATACCTAAGTACTAAAACTTACTAAATTTAAACATATATGCAAAATGCTGGTATCATTATAACAAGGCTGATCATTATCAATGCTGAGAACCATAAGATAGTATACTGGCCATTATAAAGTAATTAGCACCATAAAATTTATAAAGCAAAATAAATGTACTTTAATGGTCAGATTCATTTCCATAACACCATTTATATAAATTCTATAAAAAATCATATAGATGTCTGAACTATGATTGCATAGACTAGTCACTAAAACAGACAAAACTCTCCATATAGTAATGCCACTCAGTGCAAGCCAGAGTAATCAATGGATGCCAGAAGGCTTGTGCAAAAAATCTCTATCTAGTGCCTATTTATCCAATATCCCCAGATTAGTTTCTGGCTTGTGGCCTTCGTCAGTGAGGAGCCTTGGATTTGAGAGCACTGCACCTAGATCATAGGATCTAATGCAACACTCCAGCAGCCACCTTTTATCTTTACTTAACTACAAAACTATGAAAATAAAATTGAAAACACAATATTTTCAATCTAAGCTCATTAGCTTATAGAGTCATATAGGCCTGAACTTAGTTCAGTACCCATACATTTTGGTGTCTTTGGTTCTTTAATAACCATAGCCACCACTATCCTATTAGGCAGGATTGGTATTAAACCTCTAAAGATCACATGATCACCATTTCTTATGCTTGCTCATGACTGTTATTAAAACAGGCAACCCTCTAACATACAGTAGTGCTAGTGCCTGTTTTAATTTAAGACTCATAGTTTTGTAGTTAAGTAAAGATAAAGGGGGCTGCTGGAGGGTTGCATTAGATCCTAAGATCTAGGTGCAGTGCTCTCAGATCCAAAGCTCATCACTGACAAAGGCCACAAGGCAGAAACTAGTCTGAGGATATTGGATGAGTAGGCACTAAATGGGAATTTTATGCACAAGCCTTCTGGCATCCATTGATTACTCTGGCTTGCACTGAGTGGCAATATGTATAGAGAGTTTTGCCTGTTTTTATATATGATAGTGATAAAAATGTTCTATGGTGACTCATGTGAGTGATTTAGAGCATGTGGAGACATTTTTTAAAACAATAGTTATATAATTAAATGGTCATTAAATTAATAATTGTAAATCTGCATTCAAATGTTAAAACCAAAAATGGACTAAAGAGTTAGACTGATGACAAAAATGCCAACAAGCAAAAAATTATGTTGTTCTTAAATTAACAACAAATTAGAAAGAATCCAAATAACACATCAGTCAATACTTGTAATATCTATGCATTATTTTAAAGAAAATTATTGATCACTTTTTAAAAAATATTTAGATATGTCATTTCAATTATATTCTTTATTGACACTGCATTTAGATCTTTAAGCTCAATTTTTTTTTTTAAGTTTCTAATCATAACATAATATGAAAGTTATTTTGTAATTCCCACTGCAAAGTTAGACAAATGAAAATTAGAATAACTCTGAGAGATTTTGCTATATCATCAAAATGAAGCATCTGAAATAAATAAATTAAAAAAAAAAACGTAAAACTTATTTAAATGTAAGTGTAAATAATGGACTCAGCATTTGTAAGAATATGTCATCAATTTGACAAGTAATAAAGAATGCATTATATTACAAGTCAGTTTTTTTATGGTCAGTATCATTGACAATCATTTGATAAGGTGAGATCTATTTGGGATTTTTAATTTCCAACTAAAAACTGCTAGGTTTTAGTAGCTAAATGCACTGACTATGACCTGGCCATCTAAAAAGAAATACTAAGCTTGCTTATCTATGTCATAAGCATGGAAAGTGAATGTAGTAACACTTATACCATGAGATTTCCATTTGCTCTGATTTAAATATTGTTGAATATAATTTGATATCATTAATGATCTTCTTAAATGATGTTGACAATTACGAATTAACTATGAACATTGGTATTATTTAGCATAGCGAAAATCAGTAGTCAGTTGAATTATCTGATCAGCTTTACATTAGTTAGAGATAAGCTAGAAGATACTGTCATTTCACAGATGATATCAGAAGTATTATGATTTAATGTTAGACTACATTTTAATGTCTGATTTGTTAATAATTAAGTTATAAACAAAATGATTTTTTTAAAATTAGCAATAATTCTATTCTGTTTACAAGAATATCTGGTGATAATTTTCTCAAGTAATGCCAAGTTTATTATAAAAAATCATAAAATTGAGATGGAGGAAAAAAAAGAATTATAGAGATTGTTAGCAAATATTAGCATTATCGTTTAGATCAAAATCACTATAGAATAAAAATAACACTGCAAATGTGTCTTTATAGAAGGTAGATAAATTCAAGTGGCATTAATCAAGTATTTGCAGAATTTAATTTAAAATTCAAATTAAAGAATGACATCAAATATTAATCGAAATCTTTAAAATAAAATCTTATGTGAAATATATGAATAAAAATCTAGTATTAAAAAATGAAATCAGATTTTTGTTATTAGTTATCTTCTTGCAAGACTTCATTTGTGGATTGTCAACATAAAAATTTATATAAAATCAATAAAATACTAATATTTTAATAATGATATTCATCAACAACAAATGTTTATATTTTAATTTTGGATAAAAAATGGTATTAGGAACTTTCAAAATGTTATGAATGTATTAATGAAATTTAAGCAGGCCTAGTCAAAATTAAAATATTTGTCTAAAAGATTTTAATAGCTGAGACAATGACATAATAGTATCAAATAATAGTTTTTATGTGGATAGTTTTCATTTTGAATTATCAGAAAATTGTTTTCACAATTCTTTATTGTAATTCTAATCATAAAAGCTGATCCAAATAAATATTCAAAATAACTATATATATATATGTTATAGGGTCTGATACTTAATACATATATCGGAAATGTTAAATATTAGAGAATGGAAGGATGTTAGATCTCACTTTATGCCTGGGAATAGTTAAAACATTTGTACTCCCCTCCTTTTTTTTTTTTTGATGAAAATTTTATGTTCCAAAGGGTGCTATTAATCAAATGTTACATTTTTTTATATATAAAATATATTTAGGATAGCAATAATAACCTTACAATTAATGGTATATAAATTACATATAATAATATACATTACATATTTATAAAAATAATAAAGAACAATATTATCTTAGTCGTGCTTCTGATAATTGGAGATAGCATGCTAGTATCTCATATACTGCCACATTAGGGACCAGGTATCAAAGTAAATATTGTGTGTGGAAATCTTTTTATTATTTTCTCTGATTGACTCTGATTTAATCCAGAAAGTATTTTGGTGTTTTTGAAAATCATTATTATATTAAAAAAAGAAATCTTGTGCATCAAAGTGCATATGGAATAAATGTCAAAGCCCTAATTTCAGGGAATACTCCCTTTGAAAACAATTTAAATAAGGTTTGTATGAAGCAATTAAGAGCTTTAAATAGACACGGAATTACTAAGTGTATGTTTTCAGAAGATTGAAATTCAAAAATAAGTGAAATTGAGTCTCTGTGTCTCTATGACAGAGTCCACATTGAGAATCAACATTTGCACAATATCTTTTATATTTATAAAAATGTAATGTGGTAATGATTGTAAATGTAATTTTATTAAAAAAATTAAAATATTTTGACAAGGGACTAATGTTGGAATTTTCAGGTCAACTGCTTATTATGTATATTTATCATAGTCTGCTCAATATTATTATTTGTAGATGGATATAATAAAATGTAAACATTCCAATAGTAGTATTTGTTTTACAGGTAGAAAAAAATATAAGTTATCAATAATTAGCGGTGAGCGAAGGTAATATTTTAAATAACCAGTCATAGATGGTGATTTTGTCTATTGAAGTAATCTTAAATATGATTTCCAAATTTGGAAAAAATTTTGCACATGAAGATATTATGTTTATAGTTTTCAAAATTTGAAAGATATATTATACTGAGTGAAGATGTAAACCATTTTGTAATAAAAGTTCATATAGAAGTAATTTTCTTTCTCCAGAGCAATTTCCTGCATATGGTATATATGTAAATTGACTTTTATATATAGATTAAAAAATTATGATTTTGCATAGAGATATATGATTTTCACAAGATAAATTGATCAGGTTTTCAATTTCCCCTTTAAGCCTTTCTTGTAATGTTGATTGCATTCCTGAGTTACTTTGATGAAAATTTTAGATTCACTCAAAAGCATTCAATAATTCTAAATAGAAATTCTTCATTTTGTAATTGAAAATGAAACTTGCTGGGATAACTAATCTTATTAGTCTGTCTAATATATTACCAATTCCTATAATTTTATGTTTCCAATTTTTTATTTATAAAAAATTCTAGCCTACTTGCATTTCCAATATTTGTAAATTTAAAATAAACTAAAAGTGCCTAGTGGTGCAGAGTTAATGCATCTATTTCCATTCCCACAACCTGAATTAGTATCTAAAATAGGCAAAACTTAATTCTTTTTTCAAATCCAATCAGGGAAAGAATTTTTGTTTTAAGTATTCAACCAACCATTATTAGTTACCAAATGGAAATCTAACCAATTTTAGTTAGAGGATAAAATGAGGAAAGAAAACCATTCAAAGCACCATCACTTGACAATAGGCTGCTCGTTTATAACTGATTACAAAAAAAAAAAATTATCTTAAAGAGAATTAAAAAGCGGTTTACTTATAATATTATATATATCCATTAAAATTCTCTAATCAATTGTTTATCTTCCTTTCTTATGTAACAATCTGACAATTCTTAACAAATAATAGTTCTTCAAATTTATAAAATGTTCTATTATTTAAAATAAATTTACAGTAGAAGGTGACCAACTGTATCATTATTCATTAATAGCAGTCTAGATCTAAAAATGAGAAATTTTTAGCACTGTTAAACTACAAATACATATTTATTTATATTCTGAGTTATATAACAAGATATCTCAGATAAAACTATAAGATTTCTATAAAAAAAAATGTTGACGATTAGTAAGCAGCCCATGCAAGATACTTCATATTGACGTAAGAATTGGCCTTGCTGCATTCCTTTTTAAGTACTAAGTGGAAAAATAAAGTTCCTTTCAGATAACAGCAAACATGAAAATTTACAATATAACTAATTTTTTTTTTTAAAAAATTGGAACTTTTAATGCAGACAGACACAGAAGTATGTTGAAGTAAAGGTCAAACAGACTTTGTAAAATAATGTTAATAGTCATTTACTATTTCATGAAAGGAATTGATTCTTAGCTATTTTTAATATAATTAAAAAAAAAAAAATTGAAATTTTATTTTTGTAAAACTTAATACTTTATTTTATTTTTGTTTTAGCTTAGGCTAAAGCTGAATTAAGTCCTGGATTAAACATATTCAATTTTAAATATATATTTTCCAAATTATCAGCAATTTCATTCGCTTTTTTTTTATAAGTTTATTTTTTAGTTTATTATGAGAAGAATAAGGTAGTAATAATTTAGTAAGTTAAAAACAGTTTAAATTATAATTTTCTTTTACATATATTTATAGAAAAATACTATTATATCTATATCTTTATACATCATAATGACATAAAAAAAAAGAATCAGCAGATGAACATATCAATGCTAAATCAAATGTTCTCTGTACTTATCAGTGTGGCAAATAATCTGTATTCATTTAATCATTTGGTTTTGAATCCAAAGAAGGTACAATGCTAATAAGCATATTTAAATGTGTATTAAATGCTGGTATCATTAAAATGATTGGCTCACTTGGAATCATAAATGTATTGGCCATAACTAAATTAGTAACCATATATCATGTTAATGAAGTGTGTGGATTTTGGTTTATCATATAATTCTTATCTCTTAGAGAGCATCTATATAATTGTACAGAGGATTGAATAAATTCACACATATCAAATTCTGTAACTGACCAGTGCTAGCTACTTGGATAACAAAAGATTTTGCTGACTATATAAACAAAAGAAAAAATGGATCAATTTAAATAAATTCATTGTAATAAATCAAAAATAATAATTAAATATTTTATTGAATAATAATAATAATAAAATTAAGATTTATCATAAATATTCTCCAATAAACCCAAACAGATTATTATGATTGATTCTGTCTTATTTATAAACATCACATAGCCATTAATTTTTTCAAATAGTTGGAAAAATTGTGGTTATATATATATAAATGGTAAGTGATCATAAATAAAACACACTTATATGCACACATGTGCATCTAGTAATACAAAAATATTTCATTTATTTATTTTAATTTATCCTTAAATGGTAAATAGATTTTGAAAGGACACATATATACAAACATACAGTACATTATTTATAAAAAAAACTGTTACTTTTAATTTGTACTCAAACTGTGGCTAATCTACTTTGATAATATATAAATAATAAATGGATATAAATATAACATGTACATGCAGAACATAATTGTGTTTAAAAACATAAAAAATATAGTTCAATTCTTAATTCCAAATCAGCTTTTAAAGTAAAAGACTAAATTATTTTCTCAATTTAATTCTTTCTATGTTTGCCTTTAAAAAATATAAAAATATATTGATTATTATTTAAAAATGTGTAAGCTTGTGGTTAAGACCTGTAGAGGTCACTGCCTCACATTTTCAACGGCACATGCTTTAGGTTTATTGCCTTAGTAAATATTACTTACTTAACATAATATAATTTTCCAGTAAACACGTTTTCAAATTTGTTCCAGTAGCAGTATTTTATAGAGCTCTGGTCGGCAATTATTTATTTATTCAAAGCTATTTGTTTGTACTTGTAAAATAAATTAGAAAAAGTAGAATATTTTTTCTTTTAGGATAATAAACAGATTTTTCTTACATTTTCTTTAGCAGTAAAATTAATATTTTAAACATTTATGCTACTAAGTTTTTTTCTACTAATAGATTTTCTTACTCATGTTTCTTTATAATAATATGTTCTATGTGTAGATAATATGGATATAATAAATTCTTTTGTCAAAAGTGGGTTCCTTTATGTGTTTATATTTTCAAGTAGATTGACCTCATATACAAATAGTATATATAACATGTCTGCATCATCCAGATAGACAAGATAAATACTGATAGCCTTCAACTCAAATTTAACTTTTATATTATTTAAACTTCAGGTATAGCAAACAGTGACTATATTCACATTGAGCTCTGAGTCAACAAAAAGCACTATCATTATCTATTTTTGTGCATCACCAAACTGCAATTAATGTGGAGTCCTGCTAGAAACACTTTTCTTAGCAATTCTGCAAGCTTTAGAGTTAAAATGTAACTCAGTGTTTTCCTTTTTAATCAATCCTGAAGAGACCAAAATTAATTTGAGTAATGCAAACAAACTCTTCTTTTAGAGAGTGAAATACAATGTAACAGTATTACGTTTGAAAGTAGATTTAAATAGGGGTAGTATGTAGATTAATCAAACCTTCACATTATATGCTATCGATCTTTTAAGAACGTGCATATAAAACAACACTAGCAAGCGAGTATCAATATCATTTCTAAATGGTGGTTTTTCCATGCATAGTGTCGAGAAACAGCGCCACGTAGTGGGCTAGATTGCTGGTAGCAGACGATGTAAGTCATATGTGTTTATGTATAGCTATCAGCGCCACCAAGCGGGCAGTCATGCTGGCAGCTATTTGGCATAAGTTTCCTGTGCGTACGCATGGTGAACAGCGCCACCTAGCGTCTGAAAATTGCACCACTGCTTTTGGACCCTTACTCTGAATATTTCTGTGGTTGACAAGGAAACAGCGCCTCTTGCGGCCACATGGGGCATAAGTTGAAAATACCAAATATCGTTATATATTTTGCATTCACAAATTCAAAGTCATGACTAGCTACATGTTTATATGTATTAATGTTAAGCATTAATTTTTACACTATAAATTTGATTTTAACACATTTTTCATAAGGAAGTGTGAGGTTACTATGCATAGAAATAAATCACTTATCAAAATATTTTCGAAAATATGAAAAGTATTTATACCTTGAACATAGCAATATTATTTACAATGACTGATGCAAATATTTTGCAAAATCAACTGTTGAAAATTCTAATTAATTAACACTAAATACATTTTTTGGTTGTATTTTTTTTTTAAGCAATATCCATGTTTCTGTTATTTGAAAAGAAATTTTTTATTCTTTACATTTCTTTGTTTAATAATTTCTAGACTATAACTAAACATAAATAAAATAAATCATGCATTTTATTTTATAAATGTAATAAATGTAAATTTGCAATGTCTTTATTTTTTTTTATACCACTCACTAATGAATGTATTTCTCAAATATATATGGCCGATGCCATAATTTTTGTTTTACCATGACCTACACAATATTAATAAAATGAAATTGTATCTGCAACAGAACAATGGTTGCTTTTTACCTTTCATTCATTAAACATTCACATTAAGTTTGATTTAAAACAAAATAATTCAATTAAGTTTTCCCCCTTAATCTTCTTTTTAAGTACAAAATATAGTGGAATTATCATTCATAATTGTATATACATTTTAAAACAATTATCTTTATTTCTACAAAATAGTTTTTTTGTTACATTAATATTTAAATTTATAGAATTTTCTACCAGAATCAGAAATCAAGTAAATATTATATTTTTCAAGAGATCTTTTTTATTTAAATAATTAATTTCCAAACATTAATAATATGAATAATAATTATTGAAATCATTCTAGAATTTATCTTAACATTTATATAAGTAACAAAAACCTGCGTTCACCCCCCCCCCCCTTATGTATATTAAATATATATTCATACACATAGTTATTTTGATTCCAAAAATGTTAAATAATAATAAAAAATAAATTTTAATTTTTTAGTTCATAGTGCAACCACTGAGTGCAGCAATCAAAAATCATCATAAGCAACTAGCAATAATAAATCTTTTATTCCATCATTATAAACCTCCTGTTTTTTTGAAGCACCCAAATTCTACTTAAAATTGAATTATGCATTAATTTTACTATGTATGGTACTACTGTATATTATATAAATTTATTTTATTAATAATAATATAAATTTTTAATATACAATATATATTTATTTTATAAAAATACAAAACTTTGATATAGTTATAATTAAACAATAAGTAAAAAAAATAATTTACTTTTATTGATTAATTTTCTTTCTCTTTATTTCCTTGCTTAGAATGTATATCAGCTTATCCAGCATTTTTATTTTTCATTCTACTTGTCAATTTAATGTAATATAATTAAAAAAATTATAGAACTTTAAAAAAACTTTTTCAATGATTACTTTCTATTCTTTAGCAGTTGGAATAAATATGGTTCCAATCTTAAATGATACCCTTCATATTAGAAAAATGTTTATAATTAATACAGACAGTGTTATTTCAAATTTATATATTGTAATTATATAAAACAGTCCAACAATGAGATTAAAAAATAATGGGTTAATTAAATTAAATAGTGACGGTTTACTATGCTGGAAAGATTATAATTAGAAAATTTACAGCTTAGCACTGCTTTCAACTAGATCGATCATATTTATAAAACTAATATGTTTATATACATTAAAATTATAAGTTAAATTATTTAAATATACTACTTAGGTGATAATGCAATGCACAAGTCTTTTTTGTTTATTGCGTACAATAAATCACGTTTTCTTTACATATATATTTTGATCATTGTAAAATGGATCGACATTGTGGTCAGACTAGATTTCATGTTCTAAAAATATAGACTTAATGCTGTGGTCTGTTTTAGTGCAACTCTCTCTCTCTATATATATATATATATTTGCACAATTCTATATACATTTTTGTTGTAATGATCTTTTAGCACAGTTGGCATGAGACTCACTATAGAAAATTACATTACATGTTGACTCATTGCATTTAATTTTATAAACTGCTTGGTCTGGAGATAGTGAAAACAATTTGCTTACATAAATTAAATATTAGTTTTAGAACCTCTTCTAATCTTAATCAAATGTTGAACAACACTAAGATAAATTATTTCCAGATCAAGTTCTCCAAATAGTTTATAAACTAAAATATAATGAACCAACATGTAATGTAATTTAGTATGGTAAGTCTTATGCCAACTATGATTAGTGCAACACAAAATATATATATACTGAACCGGGTTCACTGAACTTACCATATTAACTAGGTTTAAATACTTTTAAACAAAACCTTTTAATAAATTTTGGCTTTAACTAAATCTTTATTAAACTTTTGCTTTGTTATGCTCAATACATATTTTCTTAGTAATTATTATTTTATATTTTTAATACTACAGTAATGGACCGGCCCTTCAGGCAGAGGGGGGAATATCATTGATAGCATGATAATCAATGATACCCATGGCCAGATCGGGATATACAAAGTATAACATGACTACATTTCCTGACCATGGCCCACCTTGACTGCTGGAACAAAAATGTCATTATTTGTTTTGAGGATCAAACTCAGGCACCAGCTGTCCATATATTATATAGCCAGCATGCTCTGATAACAGGCACACAATTCAGCACTTGAAGTAACCCCAAGATAGTTCCTATTCTTAATCAGGGAGTCCAGCACATTAACTTAACACATACAATTATTTATAACTTTAAATTAATGTTTTTGCCGTGATGAGAGAGAATAGACCAAATAATAATTAAGCAAACATTAATATTTATTCATGCACACATATTTAATATAACAATATTATGAAAATTTACATATAAAAATATATAATTGATTATCCAAGCTAAATTTTATAATAGTCCATTAAAGTTTATTCCATATAAAAAATATAGTGTCTATAGACAGTGATCAAAATATATTTACCTAGATTTTCATGATGGTCAATTTCCAACTGGTTGGTTTTTTGGTCTCCATTGATGGTTTCAAGGCTTGTTTTCCATTCTTTGTCTTGACAGAGGGAGAGAGAATAGTGACAGCATCTATTTTATGACTTAAGCATTGTTTCCAGGCATGGAGAATTGATTCTGGCAGAGGACTTTGAGGCCTAAAGTCCAGTTGAATACTTCTAAGGTGGTCTAGCAATGCATGTTGCTAGTTCTGCAGTTACTGCAATATTTTCCACAGCAGTAAAGACTGGTTCTATTCTGCCCTTAGATTTTGGATCTCTGGAGCATTGAATAATGTAATGAATTAATAACAGCATGAAGACTGGAATACTCTAACAAATTGAAAACAGGAATGATTTACAGACTCAAGAGTGAAATGATTTACAATAGACAGTTGCAACTTTTTATATCTTTTTTTCTCTCATTGTTCTTTTCCTTATCATAGCTTTAATTTTGTTATACTTCAAATCTATTTTTTAAATTTTTCTTTAATTTAATTGATTTTTATATCTAATCTTTTTTCTAGATTAATCTACTATCTCTTGCTTTTAACTCAAAGAGATAGCTTACATAGTTTTTAATTATTACAATTTCAATATCATTATCAGCCAGGAAATTTTTTTACTGGCATTCAAAAGTTTACTTTCACTAATTAGTTAATCTTTTTATTTTTGATTTTTCACTAACATATCCTTTTAACTTATTTTTACTTGATAAAAATGGGTTTTCTTTAAATCTTTTTTTTCTAAACCCTTTCCCCATATGCTTTTAATAAAGTTTTATTCTATTTTAAAAGCATAATATGATGCAATATATTACTGTTAAAACTATATTTTAAAACCACTTCTTAATTATTACTTTTGACTAGTCTCATTTATTTGATTTTTTTCCTTTTTTGAATTAATCTGGTCATATGTAAATTTTATGATGTATATCTTGCTAGCATTACAATACAAATGCACTAAAACAGACCCAATATTAAGTATATATTTTTAGAACACAAAATTGAGTCTGGTCACAATTTCAATCCACTTAATATTAAAGTTGTTTGTGCTAAGCACAGTGATCAAAAACAAAATTATAAAGAGGCATGGTTTATTGCAAATAACATCAATGCAATAAACAAGAAAGACTCATGCATGACATTATCATATAAATGGTATATTTAAATTATTTAACTTATAAATTCTATTTATATAAACTTATATTAGTTCTATGAATATGAATGATCTGGTTGAAAGCAGTGCTAAGGTGTAAATTTTTCTAATAAATTATAATCTTTCCAGCAGTGTAGTTTCACTATTAATTTTATATTCAAATTAAGAAAAGAAGTAATCTAATTGGGTTAGAATGGAATAATTAATTTAAAACTTAAAATAATCACTAAAAAAAGTCTCAAAGAACAGAATAATTCACTCATTGAACACTGCTCACAGAATTGACTGATATCAGCTTATATATATATATACACCCACAATGGTATTGGTGCACTGGCAGTCAATTACCCATAAAGCAAATACAAGTAAAGCTAAATATATGAAGAATGTGCAAAGCCTTTGCACTGTAATGGTATGTTTACAATCCATTGTTTATAGAGGGATTTCTCATCATTCACTAAATAACAAAGCAAAAGAATGAGAATCTTGACATTTAAAAAAACTAACTTGATTTGTCATTCCTTATAATATTCAATTAATTTAACAATTTTTGACTTTTTTTAAAAATGAATGATGTTAATATTTATCCTTATTTCTACAAATAATCAACAAAAGCAATAGAAAAAAAAGCAATTACTCCTATATGTATTTTGATTAACCAATCTTTTTTTGCTCACTATTTATGAAGTAAGAGTGACTGTTAACATCTTTAGTTTTAAAATGCATTTTGTTTATAAAGAGAACATGAAAAAATATTAAAATTATGTAAGTTATAATTTCATCTTTAAATTTAATTAAAGAATGCACCATAGAAAGAATAAAGTTTAATATTTCAAATTTGAAGACATTTGAAAATAATAAGACAATTATGATATCTAAAAATTGGGGAACTTTGAGAAGTAAAGCTAATAATTTGAATTAGTAGTGTCTTTTGTGTATACTATTTGACATGTTTTTCTCTTGCCAATACTCAATTGTTTTTTGGATACTTTTAAAAATCCTGGTTCAAAGACTTGGGAGCATAGATACTCAGATTGAAAATCATCAAATTACAGCAGTGACCATAAGTTAAATAAAGCTATTGATAGAAAATATGAAATAGACAGCTCACTGAGTTAGACTTATTAAATAGACAAAACTCTCCATGTAGTAGGCCACCCTGTTCCAACCAGAATAATCAATGGATGCCAGAAGGCTTGTGCATAAAATCCCCATCTAGTGCCTACTCATCCAATATCCCCAGACAAGTTTTCGTCAGTGAGGAGCCTTGGATCTGAGAGCACTGCAACTAGATCTTAGGATCTAATGCAACCCTCCAGCAGCCACCTTTTATCTCTACTTAACTACAAAACTATGAGAATGAAATTGAAAACACAATAAAATTTTCAATCTAAGCTCAATAGCTTATAAAGTCATATGGGTCTGAAAGCCACACGCCAGAAACTAGTCTGGGGATATTGGATGAGTAGGCACTAAATGAGGATTTTTTGCACAAGCCTTCTGGCATACATTGATTAGTCTGTTTGGCACAGGTGGCACTACTGTATGGAGAGTTTTTGCCTGTTTAATTTCAGTTATGTGCTAGCGCAAGAGATAGTGATCATGTGATGTTTAATGGTTTAACACCAATCCTGCCTAGTAGGATAGTGGTGGCTATGGTTGTTAAAGAGCAAAAGACACCAAAATGTATGGGTGCTGAACTGAGTTCAGACCCATATAACTATATAAGCTATTGAACTTAGATTTAAAATATTAGTTTTCAATTTCATTCTCATAGTTTTAGTAGAGAGAAAACGTGGCTGCTGGAGGGCAGAGATCCTAAGATCTAGGTGCAGTGCTCTCAGATCCAAGGCTCCTCCTGACAAAGGCCATAAGCCAGAAACTAGTCTGGGGATATTGGATGAGTAGGCACTAGATGGGGATTTTATGCACAAGCCTTCTGGCATCCATTGATTACTCTAGTTGGCACAGAGTGGCACTAGTGTATGGAAAGTTTTGCCTGTTGAATAACAGTTATGTGCTAGCATAAGAGATGGTGATCATGTGATGTTTAGTGAATTAGACTTACTGGTTTATATCAACTTATTGAATCTTTGTTTTTTTAATTTTATTTTTAAACATGTACATATACTGTGTGTAATATTAAAAACAGCTGCTATATACATATGTTATTAAAAAACACTATATTGAAGCGGAATCTGAGATTCAGATTGCGCTTCACAGCCCACCTCAAGTCTTCCGCTACCAAGCCAAATTCAAACCCTATTCTTGCGTATATATTCCACTCACTAAAACATTTTTTTGTTCCTTTTCTTATCATTAACTAAAATATTTCTTAACAAAGATATATGCATAAATATCCGAATTTAAATACACACTCAAAACAATAAAATTAATAAATATAGTATTTAAAAAGGGAATACGTATACGCAATAAGTAATGGAGGATTAATTATAACAGACTTATAATATCAAAATATATTATATTTTCTGTATTTTTTTTATTTATAAAAGTTATAATAATTATTTTATTAATTGCAGCTCAGATATCTATAGATATTGTAGAGACAAATGTACTGAGCAAATATTTATTACAAAAGTTTGTTATATGTCAATCTATAAAATTTTGTCTTTTAAATTATTTTTGTTATTAAATTCTACTTTTCTTTTTAAATCCAATATGAAAGATGCGATTGTAATTAGTCAAAACTAATTAAAGGTGAGAAACTTAATCTTGTATAATCTTCTAAAATAACTTTAGTTAAAAGTTTCTCTAAAATCAAAATTAAAAACTAAACTAATTGATTTACTTTTATCACAAACATTTTTTTTATCAACGTAATTTCAGTTTGAATACTTATCTAACAATGGCATCTTCCAGCACAATGGATAAAGCTTATGTAAATATTCTTTTGGAAATTAGATTAGAGAAAATGATTAGCAATGACCAATCAAGAAAGCATTCCACAAATACCAGGGCACAGAGATAAAATGAGCTAATTTTGACCACAGAGAGAACTAACTAAGACAGTCAATGAGAGCAGTTGCCAAGTAAATTCACGTTCGTTTAATTTCAATGTGTCGTGAGTAAATCCACTTCACCTTTCTCGCCGTTCGAGATGGCCTTCCCTGAAATCTGTGGCCATGGATCCTGATAATCATAGACTATAACTATATGCCTGTTTGTTAAATAATGAACTTACTACCTGTCTAAATAACTATGCTCGTCAAACTAGATCTAGTTCTCCGAGGGAAATCTGAATATCACCAAAAGAACAGCCAAGTTTGTATAGAGGTAAAAATTTCAACTGCTGCTAGACTCTTAAATTTACCTTGAATAATTTTTAAATTTCACCTATCTGTTTCTTTAAACATTTTGTAAAGCCTTTTTTTTTTGTAAAATTTAATATTAATTAGGAATTAATTTGTAAATTCTTACCTTTTAGTCAAGTGTACCTTGTTCTCTCTATATAACTTAGCAGTAATCTCTCCTACATTAAACCTCTCCTAAACAATTATTATTTCTTAATTTCACGTTTATGCAGCAATATTTTATTTTCATTATTATACTTTATACTTTCATATACTAAATTATATGTCGATAATTTCCCCCAGAATCGCAAATGCTTACGCTATCTCTTTTTATAAAAGAAAACCTTCCTTACTTTTCAGAGGGCGATTAATCTAGTTTTTTTTAAACAAATTTGTTATTCTTAGTATAGCGGGTGCCTGCAAGTCTGGGGAAATAAAATCAAAATCTGATAATTAGTGTACAATGTTATTTTCGAAAAAAACTAAGCAAAGATTTGTTTTCTTAGAAATGTTTTTTTTTCATTAATTAAATAATAGCGCACACTTCTAAAAACTTTAAATATATTTATATAAATTAAACCAATATTATTTTCTTGAAATCACTCATCACCGACTTTATATATATATTTAATAATACGTAAGGTATTTATTTATGAAAGCCCTTAAAACCAAAGATTTGTATTAGTTATACGTTGTGGTAAGCTTTATGTGCAATTTATAGTAATAAAGGGGGGGGGGTAATCCTCTAATTGTATGAGCTATTATATTAGCCTTAATTTTATTTATAACATATCCATGTAGTAAATCAAATCATACCGATATGCTGGGTCTTTATTAATAAAGATAGGTGATAATTCTTTATTTCTTAAGTTAAGTTTATTTATTTATATTAAGGCAAGCGTTACGTGTATACTGGCCTTTAGTTTTATATATATTTGTGCTTCGTTCATTTTTACTTCCAATACCAAAGACAAGGTTTGGTAAACCTCTTTGGGACTTCTTTGGCGCTAGATATTATTGCATAGGGTTCGCTCTGTCAAAAGTCCAGCCTATGGCAATTCAATAAAGCGCATCCTTCATCGTTTATGACCCGACCCTGCCAACATTTGCAGAAATTCATCTTCTTTAGCTGTAAATTGAAGCACCTTCTTGGATCTCAGAATAGATCTCTCCATTGCCATCATGCATGTACCGCTCTCTCATATTTCATTCTTGCTAAAGCCTATCAATGCTCGTAAAGCGTACGATTATGATTATACCAAATGGATTGTCATTTTTTATATTTTCATTCATACTTCCAGATACGCTATTTCTGCCACAATTATTGTTTCGTAAATTAGCTTCCCATATACGTTTTTATTTCGCAAATGCGAACACTATTTTATTAATTAAATATAATTACTGTTTGCCATCAAACTCAATAAACTTATGCATTGGTTCGAGTAATAAAGTAATAGTAATGATGGATTTAAATAACTTTAAATATCTGTAATTCAGCGTTATTAACAATCTTAGGTATGCCATGTAATCCGTTAATTATTGACATATAAATAGCCGCATTAGAACAAAGCCATAAATTATTTGTTATTGCTGAATAAATATGTTCATTTTATAGTATTGTAAGAGAGGTTAATGTCGTCTAAGGGAGATAAATACCCATTTTATTAGTATTTTGACATATAACGTAATCAATTATATATATATCTCAAGTTAACTTAATAAATCTTATATATATTTCTAAATATCAAGGTCATTGTTTCATTTATTGAATAGTAATAAGATCGATGTAATATAAAAGGTTCAATTTACTAGATGATCGAATCCCACTAACAATAATATTCTATACATGAATAAAGTTCAAATTAGAGTCTTTTTGTGTCACTGCTTTGCAATGCTGGCGGGGAAAAATAAATTAGATCAGTATCATTGGAATTGTTGCTCATAAGTTGGTAGATCTGGGACATAGGCAAATAGGGCAGAGTTCATGAGTGTTCCTGACTTATGTATCTTGCACATGATTGGACTCGAGGTACTTTCGCCTAGATGCTAGATCATGTTATATGAACAGACAAAACCAACCGGTACAATATGCAGTTTGTTACAATCTAAAAATTTTGTTGTCCATGCTAAAGTTTGGAAACAAGTATTATGGATATAGAAGACTATTATAATTATATAAGAGTTTCATAAAATTTATGCTATAACAATATATTTTTCTAATAATTTTATTATTTAAATAGTACTTACCAACTGTAATATATTATGAATAGTTAAAAGCACATTTGGTTGGACAGGAGAAAAAAAAACAAAACATATTTCATGATCTTTAAAAGAAAAAGAAGGCAGTCATAAATAAATTTACAAAATAACCCAAAATTTACCAAATAAAAATGTATCTATTATAATAGATAAGCACATATGTAAAATTATATAGAAATCAAAAATTCATTAAAGAAGTCATTTGGTCAAAAATATCAATAAAAATTTTAAAAAATGATATAAATATATACCTTTTTAAAGATAAATTTAATAATAAGCTACAATTCACTTATTAAAAAAAATTATTTTAGAGAGTACTTGAAACTTTAGAAATGATTCAATATTAAAAAAAAAAAACATTATATATATATATAGAAAATCAGTGGCTATTGAATTCTTTCTTTAGAAAATATAGAAATAAATACTAATCAAACTTCAACTGTTAGAAATAAAATTAAAAAAAATTAACTGCAGTTGAAAAAAATAGCATGAATATGCTAAATTAAATTAATTTTAATATGAAGATTTCTAAAGTTTTGATTACTCTGAAGATATAGATTAAAAAAAATCTTTGTTTTGTATAGTTTCAATATTATTTATCTGCTATTAGATAAATTTGGATATAAGCCAAGAATAATTCTTCAGGCCTCCCTTTATTACATTATTCTAAAGTCAATACAGCTGTATTCCTAAATAGCGCTCTTTTTAGATCCATTAAAAAAAAATTTCTGCCACTTTGCTGTTTTCCCATACATAATATTTATTTTTCATAATTTCTTTACTTCTAAAAAATATAGTCACTCCAATTTCTTCTACTTTTCTTAATTACCTGCATTCTCTTTTCTATTCACTCTTTTCAAGATTTTTATACTGTATTCCTCTAGCATTTTCCTAAAAAAATCATATCTCAAAAGATTGTAATATTTATTCTCTTCTCTTTTCTAATCATATAAATTTCTGCATCATACCTACTAAGCTTAAGAAAAAAAGAGAACCACTTCAATAGTCGATAAAATAGTATCTATTTTTTTTATTATTATTAAAAAGCACTATTTTCCTCAATAGTTAACTATGTTCCAAATCTTAAATAATACTTTGTAACTCTATGATTTTCAATTCAATTATTTCCCTAAATATTTGTTCTTTTCCATACATTTTTAAAATGTTATTTTCATCCTGATATTATTACAAATTTCATCAATACTGATTATTATTTTATTAAGTTCTCTAACCCATGTGCAACCACGGCTATATCATTATTAAATCTAATGCATGTTAATTCCAACAATTAAAAAACTTCTTATTTATAATAAATATAAAACAAAACTGAACATCAAAGATAAAATATCCCTATTTCATATATTTATTTCGTTAATATATTAATCATTCAAGATTATATATATAACCCTCTGCCTCATATAGCAATCTCCTAAAACATTTTCTTCAATTTATACAATCTCTTTTCAAAATGTTTACCAAAATAAACTATCAAATTTTTAATTTTTTTCTCTTAGTTAAAAAAAGCAGTTTTAAAAAATAATTATATAGTAACTCAAATTTTAAATTCTCCTTCTGTAGGTTTATATTAAATTGTCAATGAATTATGGTAGATGCTCCTCCCTGACTGTAAGTAAGACATATATATATATATATATCAAATCAAAACTACCCCAAATCCAAAATTAAACCAGACCAGCATAAAAATAATATAAAAAACACAACCTAAGGTTTCACTGCTACAAGCAGACTTCTCAAGTGTAAAGAACTACAAAAACTACACAATATGTATAATATTAAAAACTACCCACAAATCCATTCACTTCCCATCCACCCTTAATATTAAAAGAAACTCTTAAATAAGTTAATTGCTTCAGAATAATAAATTTTCAATAATAAAGACTCTTTAATTCTTCTTTTGATTTCATTTCTCTCAAAGAAGACAACCTTAGCTTCATCAAAATCAATAGTGTGGCCTGTATCTTTTTCATGGACATACAAAGCAGAACTAAGATATCTATTTTTAACTCTACTTTTATGAACCTTTATTCTTTCATTTAAACTCAAACTACTCTGACCTATGTAAACCTTCTTACAAAATAAACAAGGAATAAAATATACTACACCAGGAATAGTCTTTCTATCAAAAACTTCTTTTGTATTATTTAATAAATTATTCAATGTAACACCCCTTTTCCAAGCAATTTTCTTATTTCCAAACAATATACTATTTCTACACACAATTTTATAAGAAGACAATTTAAATGGCAAAGAAATAAAATCATATTTTTCTTTAACCTTTACATCCTTACAAATATTACTATTAAATAAAATACTTTTAACAAATTTATCAGAGTATCCAACACTCAAGTAATCATTATAAAATTGATATTGCTGAAACAAAGCAACACCAGGTTAAAGAAAAATATGATTTTATTTCTTTGCCATTTAAATTGTCTTCTTATAAAATTGTGTGTAGAAATAGTAATTGTTTGGAAATAAGAAAATTGCTTGGAAAAGGGGTGTTACATTGAATAATTTATTAAATAATACAAAAAAAGTTTTTGATAGAAAGACTATTCCTGGTGTAGTATATTTTATTCCTTGTTTATTTTGTAAGAAGGTTTACATAGGTCAGAGTAGTTTGAGTTTAAATGAAAGAATAAAAGTTCATAAAAGTAGAGTTAAAAATAGATATCTTAGTTCTGCTTTGTATGTCCATGAAAAAGATACAGGCCACACTATTGATTTTGATGAAGCTAAGGTTGTCTTCTTTGAGAGAAATGAAATCAAAAGAAGAATTAAAGAGTCTTTATTATTGAAAATTTATTATTCTGAAGCAATTAACTTATTTAAGAGTTCTTTTAATATTAAGGGTGAATGGGAAGTGAATGGATTTGTGGGTAGTTTTTAATATTATATATATTGTGTAGTTTTTGTAGTTCTTTACACTTGAGAAGTCTGCTTGTAGCAGTGAAACCTTAGGTTGTGTTTTTTATATTATTTTTATGCTGGTCTGGTATTAATTTTGGATTTGGGGTAGTTTTGATTTTATATTGACTAGTTTAGCTTTATGCTTGTAATGTTTATATATATCAAAACTACCCCAAATCTAAAATTAAACCAGACTAGCATAAAAATAATATTAAAACACAACCTAAGGTTTCACTGCTACAAGCAGACTTCTCAAGTGTAAAGAATTACAAAAAAACTACACAATATATATACTATTAAAAACTACCCACAAATCCATTCACTCCCCATCCACCCTTAATATTAAAAGAACTCTTAAATAAGTTCATTTCTTCAGAATAATAAATTTTCCATAATAAAGACTCTTTAATTCTTTTGATTTCATTTCTCTCAAAGACAACCTTAGCTTCATCAAAATCAATAGTGTGGCCTGTATCTTTTTCATGGACGTACAAAGCAATATATATACAAAGTATATATATTGTGTAGTTATTTTGTAGTAAAATAAAAGAGGCTATGTTGATTTCAAGAAATCGTCAAATGTTAATGAATCGCCAGTCATCAAATGTTAAGATAACAGAATTGTAGGAAATCTGAATTGAACTATGGGTATTGTTAAGGGTTGTCTCGTTTTGATTATTCAACATTATATAGTTGATAAAGACTACAAAGTGTATAGTCGAAAGTACTTCTAAAAGAATATAATTTATATAAATTGTACTGTATTTTGATATATATATTGATTTGTATATTACATATATTATGAAACGAATACAGATATCAAACTTTATTTATTACATATATATATGGTCATACTGCTTAATTGCATTATACATATATAACTTCATATTTAGATAAGTATTACATCCACATTTTTTTTCATTATAATATTATTATTAAAAAAAAATTCATGCCATGCATTTTAGCTTTATCAAATCTGAATCTGCAAAGGATTTAATAAAGCTAAAAGAAATAATATCCTGGCTAGAATCTCTATATTATGGATGCTAAATTTCAAATTCCCCACCTGAAGATAGATTAAACTAACTAGATAATAAATTACTATAACAAGCACTATCTTTGTAATAAATCATTTTAAACCATTTTAAAGAATCATTTGTAAAGATTTATGAATATGTTATTTTACAAATCTGTATATTATATAAAAAGATAACCTACCTTTTAAAAATGATGGACATTTTAGTTGTACAAAACCTTCACTTATTGCTGCTGGAGAACGATTATTTGTTAATGATACCTCTTTCTTTTCTAAACTTTCTTCTTCTAATAATATCATCATTACCTATAAAAAAAAGGTAGACAAACTAGTAATTAAAATTAAATAAAATAAAAATGGACCACAGAATTTATACAATTGAATATGAATAAATATTTCATTATAACACTTAACTAATATTACATTCACCAACATATATTGATCACCTCCCAATACAAACAGACTTATCAATAATTCCAAGGACAGACTCACACTTGAACTCACCCCTGCCCACAAAGCTAACTGCCAGGCTGCTTATTATGGGGAGACAGGAGCAATACTGCCAACAGAGTGACTCAGCATAAATACATTTACAATAAAACTAAAACCAAACAGGAAGGCAATTCCATCTTTGTTGAGTACGAAAAAACAACAGGCAATAGATTTGAACCCAATCTGCTAACATAATTTGTTCAGAAAGACATGATGCTAAATGCAAGATCAGAGAAGCATTACACATAGCAAGTGATCCTAGGTCCCTTAATCAAAGAGAAGCCTGCCTTGCCCTGACCCGAAAATGGAAGTTATAACTGATTTACATTATTTTGCATAAATTTGCCTTCTAACAATGCAATTTTTAACAAAGTAGTAGCTATGAATACGAGAGCAAGAAGTCTCTTGAAAGTGCTCAGCTAATATAGCATTTTTCAATATATACTAGCTGCATTATCTTGCATACGGCACATATATATATAATATTATTTGAGTTTAAAATTGTTAATTCTGAATCAATTTTAAGTTTTATACTTTCATAAGCTAAAAAAAAACAACCAACCAAACATATCATTATGCAATAAATGTTATCAATTTAGTTCATTTATATGTTTCTATTTTAAACAGTGAAAACATAGTATTTATATATTTTAAAAGTATTGTTTTAGTTGTGTGTACTGCGAGTTTTAGCCATAAATCATAAAAGTAGAATTTGAATGCTGATTAATGTTGACAATGTTATATATAGAGCTCACAAAATAAGCTCTTAATAAGCTTTGCAGAATGTCCCCAACCCCAGACCGGTTTCTGCTACTGGCATTCTCAGTGAGGTTCTAGGATATTCAAGCATTAGATTAAAAATACCAGGATCAACCCAGAGCTTTATCAAATGTATAACTATTAAGTAGAAAATCTGAAATTTTCAGACATCCATATGTCTTCCAATCCAGCTATCTAACTTAAATAGCCATATGGAACTGACTGAACTAAGTTCAGATACATCATATATTAATAGCTTTAGCAATATAAAATCACTAAAGCCTTAATAGCAAAAAAAATAAAATAAAATAAAAATCCAATTCAGATGTCACATGACTTAATTTAATAAGCTTATATTTACAAATGTTATATATAGAGCTCGCAAAATAAGCTCTTAACAAGTTTTGCAGAATATCCCCAACCCCAGACCAGTTTCTTCTGCTAGAATCCTCAGTGAGGTACTAGGATATTCAAGCATTAGATTAAAACTAACAGGACAAACCCAGCACTTAATCTAATGTATAACTATTAAGTAGAAAATATGAACTTTTCAGACATCCATATGTCTTCCAATCTAGCTATCTAACTTAAATAGCCATATGAGACTGAATTAAGTTCAGATACACCATATATGCTATTTTATACTGCTATAGCTCTATATATAACATTTGTAAATACAAGCTTATTAAATTAGATCATGTGACATCTGACTTGAATTTTTTATAATTTTATTTTTTGCTATTAAGGCTTTAGTGATTTTATATTGCAAAAGCTATTAGTATATGGTGTATCTGATCTTAGTTCAGTCCCATGTGGCTATTTAAGTTAGATATCTGGATTGGAAGATATATGGATGTCTGAAAATTTCAGATTTTCTACTTAATAGTTATACATTAGATAAAATGCTGGGTTTGTCCTGGTATTTTTAATCTAATGCTGGAATATCTTAGCACCTCATCGAGGACACCAGTAGCAAAAACTGGTCTGGGGTTGGGGATATTCTGCAAAGCTTCTTAAGAGCTTATTTTGCGAGCTCTATATATAACATTTGTAAATACAAGCTTATTAAATTAGGTCATGTGACATCTGACTTGATTTTTTTTTTTTTGTAATAATGTTGACAATAAAAAAAAATAATTTCAAAGCAAAAGTATGATAATACTAGCAATCTAAATACTAAAAATAAAATTTCTAAATTGCCTTTGGCTGAAATAACAACAATAAGCATCAGTGGCTGATATAGAAATTCCTGCTTAAATTTTTTTAAATACATTTTAGCTTTGAGTAAAGCACCATATATCTTTAGCATATAGTTTTTCTTTTGTAATTTATTTACCTTAACTAATTCTTTTAAAAAATTCTTTTCATATATGTACAAATATTAACTTTAATCATGACCAGAAAAATGGAACAGAAAACTGATCAATACTGAAATGAAAAAAAAATTGTTTTTTAAAGTAAAGCAGTATGAATCTAGTCTGACTAAATTAATATTTATCCCCTTTAAAAAAAAAAAGAAAAAATGAACAGATAGTGAAAGTGATCCCCAGATTGAATAGTTTACACTATAATATCATGGAACAAACAAAACTTTTGCTTATGTGGATTAATCAAAATCAAATGACAATTGATGGCATCAATGAGGCAATAATTTGTGAGAAGCTCAAATACTAGTTTGAATATTTTTTTGCCAAATCTCCTAGTACAAATGCTATTCCTGTAAAAAAGTTTATCGATAGCAAAGTATGGTTCATTGGATTCAAGAAAAAAACTGAATTGTATAGCATTGATAAGGCTGCTAGCACAGATAGAATCACTGCCAAATATCATCTTGCAAAAAAGTGAAAATTCTGAAATCAATGATTTGTGAATTTTTATTAAAATATATAACATTGTTTACAAATTAATTTTATGTTTTTAAAAGAAGAATTTTAATTTTCATAAACATTTACTTTCTCCTGCTTAAATATTTGTTTTGAGTTGTAATTTTAGTTTAGACCATGAGCCTGGCATGATTCAGCCTTAAATATATGAATTGTGATATAAGCTAGCTACTATGGATGAATGTTATAATGAATAAGCTTCAGCAACTAATTAATTTGTTATACCAGTATTCATTGCATAATGAAAATTAGCAGTTTTAATTAAAATATTTAAATACAAATTCATGTCTCCCAAAAATATAAAATTAAAAAAAAAAATAGTATCAATTAGTAACTTAAATCACAAATTCATTGAACTCTATTTCTTTGTTCTTTCTTATTTGTAGTAGTATTTATTTACATTTTTTTTTCTTAAATAAAAATTTTGTTTTTGGAAAATTTGAAGTTCATTTTAAATTTTATTTCAAAAAATTAAAGTAGTCAAGCATTGGTAGCCTAGTGGTTAGCATAGCTGCCTTCCAAGCAGCTGGCCCAGGTTTGCTTTCCGGTCAACGCATTTGACATATAAGAAAAATAAATTAAAGTATGATTCCTCCCTTCATCTATCTCATAATTAATCTGTATTTGACAATAGTAATATATTTCTCATCATCTTACTCTGGATTATGCTTACATAGTTGTTAACTCAGGAGTATGGTGATAAGAAATGGATTATTTCTGTCAATCTATTTAATTATATTATTATTAACAAGATTGGTAAGAATATTGAAAACAATAACTTTGATTCTAGCTTCTCAATTTTTCAAACAGTAAATATTAAATAAATTCCATAAAAAAAATTGAATCAATGTAATCCATTTGCAGATTAAATAAAAGAATAAATTCTTTTCAGCAAACTCATTGAAATAATAATTCTTAAAAATTACATCCACAATTACATTTTGATACTAGTAGTAAAACTTTATGTGGATTATAACTAATGACAATATCAAAATAAAAGACTCTTTTGTTCAACAGATCTTTTAAGTTCAATGATATTCAGACCTTCAAAATGAAATCAGATTATTTATTATATGCTTGTAATCAACCAATCAAAATTTAATCTACCATCTTTACATATAAATTCACATTCATACCTATAATTGACTTCTATAACAAAACACCAAACATGATTTTTAATAAACTAGTCATTTTGACATAATTTTTCTCAGTTGTTTGAGAGTTTGAATGGAGTTAAATTCTAACTTCAAATTTTATGAATTTAAAAAATATCTACTTAAAAGTAAAATGGCCTCTATATTTGAAAAATATTAGACATGTAATATATTTTCAATCCTAACAATGTCAGTTAAATATAGACATAATTGTTTAATAAAACATTTTGTTTTTAAAATAATGTTTGCTTTAAAACCCTATTCATTATCTATATTTGAACTAGAGTTAAATGTAAAAAACGAAACATTTGAGATTGTTATTCTTTTATTTTTTTTACTGGAAGCACTTCATGAAAGAAACCCTTATTTATTAATAATGAATATGACAAAATTTTTTAAAAGGTAATGAAAATTTAACATTATTATTATTATTTTTTTTTTCCCATGTGTCATAGCATCAGCTGGGAAGCGAACCCGCTAACCCGGGACAACTGCTTGTAAAGCAACTGTCGCTGACCTCTTGACCACCAATGCTTGACAATTTAACATTATTTTTAAAAAACTGAATATTATAACAACAAGTAGCATGATGAAAAAAGCATGAATAAAATTAAATCGCAAAATATATATTGAGATGAACATAATAAGTAACTCAAATTTATATGCTTAGTGATCATAATAGAATTTATAAAAATGACAAAGATCAGAAATAAAACTATCAAAAAAAACTTAAAAATAAAAATAAATAAAAGATGGATTATTGATTAGATAATTCACCTGATCTGGGACATATTCTAATGTCTGAAGAATAGAGAGAGATGCTTAACCTCATGGAAGAAAATCAAAACATTTAATAGACATCTCAATTTTGATTTTGTGCAAAAGTAAAAACTTACTTGAAACAGAAATAATTTTGGGATCTACACAGAAAATTATTTTCTCAAAAATAACTTTGACAATGAAAAAAATATGATTATGCCCCAAACATTTATTTGACAAACTAATATAATCATAATGAATGGAAAATTTTTATGGCTATTTAACTATGGATTTAGGTTTAAAGTTTACATATTACAATTCAATTTTGTCTTCACGGTTTACTATATTCTAATATGCTTTCTTCTTTAAAAAATAAGAAACTATATAAACACTGATGAATATTACTCAAAAATTTCTGAATATATTCATTCAAAATTTATTATGATTATAATTATCTGTAAATTCATAAAATGCATAAATAAAAAGGATTTTCAAATATATAATTGCCTTACTTGACCAGCATCATGTACAAATTGGTTGAGACGAGAAGAATCTAATTCTACTGATGATAATGAATTTGTATTTACACAACTATCATCACTACCTGCAACATAAAATAAAAATCAGTGTAACAATTTTGTTATATATATATAACTTTATTCAAAAGTTAAGTATAATGAACTCCCAATCCACTTTCACATATGTATTGTATTTCTGAAGCCATCATGTGCTTTCATTGATTCTGATATCACAGCCACAAAAATACATGACATTTTTTTAAGAATCATACATTTCTTGGTCCTTTTTCATATCTATTGTTGATAAATCATGACCCCAATGCAATGTTTTTCCAAATGGATAATTTGTTTTATTAATGTGAAAAAACATTCTTATTATTTTATTAGAAAAAAGTAACAATAATATTTTTACAAATGACAGTTTTTTGAAAAAAAAAATTAAAGTTCGTTTACCATTTCCTCTTTTAATTCTTCTTTATATCATGAATAAACTCTTCTTTTGTAAAGCTTAGATATAAATAATAACCTAAATTTTAACAGATCAATTATTGTTAAATTATATTAAGATTATATAATAATATGGTTTTAATTTCTCTTTATATGTAAAAACAAAAATACTTAATTGTAATTATTAATTAGAGATTATATAATCACTATTAAAAATTTATCGCTGAACTTTCGAACCATCCTCATACTCATAGCCTTCAAAATGTAACATATATACACACATTTTGCAAATAATAAGGGTGGATTATTTTAAATTATAATATCAGAGTTATATTTAAAATTAATAGGTATACAGAATCAAATAATCATTAATTATTATTACATTAAACCACAAATTCTCAATAGTTTTCCATTCTATTGTTTTGGCAAGACTCAGGCCTCTTGTAAAGTGTAAAATTTATTCAAAGCAAATATAAATTTACTTTTTCTTAGAAAGTTAAACACTATTTCCTTCCATAATAATAAAAAAAAGATCAAATGAGTACTTATTTTATAAAAAAAAAAAAAACTTCTCACTATAATTAATATTAACCCCTAATTTTTAAAATATATAAATATTGTGATATTAAAATTATATATATACTGTATACATACATAAATTTTGCAACTAATAAGGATGGAATGTTCTGAATTATAATATATAAATTATATTTAAAGTTGACAGTTAAATTATATTTTGCTAACAGAATTTCAGTGAATAATTTTTAAATAGTTTTTATCTCTCTCTATATATATTTAATAGAATTTCATTCTATTGTTCTGTCATGTCTCTAGCCTCTTGTAAAATAATGAATCAGAATTTCACTGCATAAATAAAACATTATTTGAGTGATTTTATTGCATCAGTAAAAAAAAAATGTAGAAAGTTATATATAGTATATACAATGTATATAATTGTCATCAACATCATTATTTAATCTACTTTCTCCAATTAATAGTATTTCTTATCCACATTACACTGATAAATTTCTTTATTATGTCCATCCATTCCACATATAATCTGTTTCCTAGAACTTTAACAGTATCTTGAAATACCATTTAAAATTTTAATTGTCTATACCTTATTTTTCTAATGATTTGTCCACTTCAGTTCTATTTCAATTTTTTAATTCTTTCAATAAATTCAATTATATTTATTGGCCCTATTATCCGTATATTTTGATTTCAATCCTTCTTATTAATCTCAGCATAGATTTTTCCATATCTTGCTACGTAACATGAAATTTATCTATTAAGTGTTTAAATGTCAGATCAATAAATAAACATTAGTAAATATTCATTAAAAATCTTCCTTTTCAAATACATATATTTCCTTTCAAAATTACATTACTTCTACCAAAAATAGTTTGTCTAAGTTTAATTCCTTGATTAATTTCATTCACTGTATTTATATCTGTATTAGTAATTTATTTATAGTTATGAATTGCTTTTAATTTATTACTATGGATCTCCACTTTATCGTTCTTGAAAAGCCATTGAATAAATTTTTACTCTCTTGATTTTCTCTAATAACTTTGATTATATTATATGCTTTCAAAATCTAGATGACTTAAATAATTTTGATTTATATTTAGTGCATTAGATTGTCATTTAATCCATAAAATTAATATAAAAAGTTACATAAAGGTAGAAGCATCTTGTCATACAGTTTTATTAATTTTATCTCCTTGATATCATCATAACATCTAATCACTGCGAGTGCATTTGATAAATATTCATTAGAAATAAACAATATCCTGGATCTATGTCTTGATATTCTAATTTAATCATTAAAAAAATTCTTAGTCAAATATTTTTCTATTCTTTACAAATATATAAAATAGCAACTCATATTAATCAATTCCTTCAGTAATTTCTCTTAATACTTGAATTTAATCTAGTATGCTATAAACAACTTTTAAATTGAGTCTATTCTGTTGTATTATTTGAATACAAAGTTCTTTATAGGCAAGCAATGACTTTAGTAAAGATCTTGTATAAAATTGTCAGAAGACTCTCAGGTCAATATTACTGCCACATTCTTTCAAACATCTGTTATATCTTTATCATTTGGAGATTTGGTATTCAGTTTTCTCAATAACTTCTTTATTTATTCATCTGCTTTATTAAAATATGTACAATGATTGTATTATTTCCTAGAACTTTTGAATTCTTCATAACTTTTCAATTCTTTGTAGAAGTCTTTCATATACTTCATAATATCAGTCTTCTTTTTAGTAGTAGTATGATCTTTTCTTCTTATTGCTAAAACAACTTTCTTTCCAATAATATGTTCTACTACATAATAATAAATGCGCTGATAAAAATATAAGAAAAAGACATTAGATATTTGTTTTGCTTGATTTGTCCAAGGTCCTATTTACAGACTTAATGATATGCTGTCAAATACATGCCTTGATTTTTTATTCAGATGGTTTAAGAGAACCTTGATAATAATTTGCAATTTTTTAAAATAGATTAATCTATCTACTGTTATTTTATAAATTTATTCTTTTCCTTCTTTGCAATAATAGAGATATCCTGAGATAGTTGCTAACATATCTGTGGAAAATAAAAGAAAATATGAAATAGTACTGGTAGATGAATACTTATGTCATATGTAAAATGTACAAGAAAAAAAATATGATTGGTTAAATTATTTTTTTTAAAAAAAATGACAGCATTATTAAAACAATAATTTTTTAAAAAATGGTTAAGATTATTAATTAAACTGTTGCTAATTTTGTATATGCCATTAATTATATATATTTAAAAAACAGAAAGAAAAAAAATCTTATCTATAAAACTGAATATGCAAAAAAAAAAAAAAGATATGTCGAGAAAATCATCTACTTAATAATTTTCCCTAATTATACTTTATTAAATAATAATTATTAAGATTTTAATCAAATTTATCATTATTATATTAATGAACATGAATACTGTTTAAAACATGTTAAATTAATTTGAGTTATATAACAAGTATGCAATATTTTTGGATTAAATTTACAATTTTATTACTGTCTATCAGTTTAGATGTTATGATCATATAAACATCATTTATAAAATTTAAAAACTTGATAAACTTTTGTACTTATTTTAAACAACTTAAATATTATCATCATCACATATATATATATATAAAGTCTAACAAACTACAGATGCTTTAAATGAAAAAAGCAGCAGGAGCCTTCATACTTAAAATTTATCACAATACTGTTACAATATATATATATATATGGTACATAGTGTCCAACTCTGGCCATGTCAAATATTACAGGCTTATAAAAATAAAGTTAGAATTGGGAAATAAGATTTAATTTTCTCATACGTTTTTTTATAATAAGTATTGATTTATTTAAATATTCTTTATTTATTAAATGATATGAGAATTTCATACATTTTTTTAAAATAATAAGAATGTGAATGTAATTTAAGGGTTAGATATAAAACAGAAAAAAAACATAAAATAAAATGTCAAGCATTGGTGATTGAGTGGTCAGCACAGCTGCCTTACAAGCAGTTCTTCCGGGTTTGTGGGTTCACTTCCTGGCCGATGCTTTGACACATAAAAAATAAATAAATAATTTCTTTTGTTCACTTCCTTCAGTAATTTTATTTACTAATTTTAATTGTGAAAAAAGAAATAAGAGAAAAAAAGTTCTCTTCAGTACAGTAAGTTATTGAAAAGTTTAATCTTAACTTTTAAAAAGTGATGAGAGCTAAATAGACAAAATTTTATTTTTATCAGATTTTAAAAAAAAAAAATTAACATTTTTGTTAAGAAATTTTGTTTTAATTAAAGTTGTTTTTTTTTCTTTTCTTTTTATCTCTCTAGAATAAAAAGTAATGTTATTCAAATCAAAGAATAATTAAAAGATTATCTGTCTTTTTGGCATAAGAGAAAAACAACTACCTGAGGAATTTTTTCTTATGATTGGATTTTTTTTAAATTGAAAAAAGAGAGAAAAATAAATAAACAATATTTCTGTAAAAATAAACTCAATTTGTCATGATTTAATTTGGACATGTTTGAGAAAATATGTGATTGAATGGATACAGAATTATTCCAAAAATAATATGGTGGTCAATTAAAGCAGTAGACTTTAATGTCTTGTGATGAGTAATTAATCTTGGTCAAGCTGTTGAAGAAATCAGTAGAAATAATTCAGTTGTGAAGAGAATGAGAAAGATTTTATATTATGAAGTAAGAATCACCTCACCATTAATTTAAAAGATATTTAAAACATATTTGAGAAAATCCATGAGTTAGAAATTTTATCAAGAAACTGAGCATCATCAAATCTCTCCTTATACTCTGTTTACTAAAGAAAATGTAGAAGAATAGTAATTTGCAACTATCCTTGTCCCCATCCAAGAGCATGACTGTCTCTTTCTATGTTTGCCTATCCTGAAAAATAGTAGATTGAAAAAATGGATAAATTCACTATGCATCTATAGGCTGACCTTAAAGTTAGTAGATTCATTCTGTATTATTAGTCTAATCTGAAAACTATTAAATTGGGAAAAAATAGTTAAATTCATTAAATGTGTTATTCCAACCTGCAAATCATTATTGAAAAAATGAATAGATTCAGCTTGTGGAAAACTGAAAATATTCTATTGTAAAAATAGAGAAATTTAACTGTGTGCATAACCACAAAAATATGTATTAATAGAGCTTACAAAAAAAAAATCAACATAGGGAAAAAAACTAAAAATTACAATTATAAAGAAATAAATCCATGAATAAAATATTTTAAAATGCACATTATATTTAATGATAATTTTTTTAAATAAGTAATAATTAATGGTAATGAATAACTTTATTAGTCTTTTTTAAATTGAGACATGTTTTTTTATCTTATTTTCTCTCCAAAATTTAATTATATAATACCTTTTCATTTTTCATAAGAAAAGAAAAAGAGAGTTCAAGTTGATTTAAATTTTATCTTTGAAATGTTGTTTTATAATTTTATTATTGAAGGAAAAACAATTCTGTTTAAAGTTAATGTTGTTTAATTGAATTACTAAGAGCCAATAACAAGTTAATATTACTTACTATATGAAATTATATTTTGTTGATAAAAATGTATTCAAGTTTGAATTGTTATCTTATATTTGTTCACAATTTTCTTAATTTCTTAATTAATTTATTAAATAATTGTTAAAAATAGTATTTTTAATTTGCAGTGTAAGACTTGATTTTATTATAGCATGTTTTAAGGATTTTTGAATTATCCCAGTGAAATTATTCAAATTACAGTAGACAAGGCTTATATGATTATACTTTCTCTTGTTCAGTCATACTCCCTAGGGTTTTATGGGAACTTATCTTAGTGCTAAAGAAATAATGATTAAGTTATTTATATATGGAGGTTTGTGGTTGTGTTTGGATATCCAAATAATTCTCTGGATGAAAAAGGTCAAATCATGTTTAGAGTCCATTAACTGCATTTTATTTTTTTAAAAGAAAATTTAGTTTATAGTTACACTCTTAGTACCATATATCCTGAACATTGAAAATGATCAGCATAGCATTACTTTTTATGACAAAATTTTAGTGCACAAAGATGTGCACACAGAAGATTAGTATATATCATATTCTAAGTCTGGCATTGACTATGGAATCTCTTATAAATTCAATCATAAGGGACGACTTGATCATTCTTGTGTAATGCTAGTAATGTAACTTATAAATATAATTATTGTATAACTATTTACATTGTTAGTCCATACTCATTCTCTGCTCTTATTCACTGTACTCATTTGATATACTCTATGGGAATGATGATGTTTTCACATCTTCACATATTTATCCCTATGTCTGTACCATAGTTCCCATTTCCACATTCCACCACTTCTGTACCATTATAAAAAGTGCCCAATGTGGGTTTTATGATGATTAAGTTCTAGTGATCAATTTACAAAATTATCATTTACCCATTCTTCATAGTATTTCATATATATATATACTTACCACCACAAACAGATGAATAGTCAGCCGGATGTTGAGTCCATTTTTCTACTTTCTCACAATCATCAGTTTGTTCTTCTTTATCAATGTTATCTTCATTTGTTTGAATATAAACCTATATATTTATATGTATGAAGAAATAAAAATATCACATATACACATACATTCATACATAACTAATAATTTAATCAACATGTAAATGAATTTACTGCTGATTAAATGTAACATTAGGAATATAAATCTATTTTTGGGAACAAACATGTTGAAATATGTTATTAGAATACACTTCAAGCAGATTCTACAAAATCATTGTTTTAAATAAACATGTAAATATGCCTACCTTTTTGTAATATCAATGCCAGTCTATTTTGTATTTGGACATGTTTGTTCCATGAAAAATATATAAATATTATAACTAAATATATTTTACCCTACATATACTTTCATGCATATATTTAAAAAAAAATTATTACATTATATTTTATAATGATCATACTTTTAATGAGATGATTATACATAAATAAAATAGAAATTTAATAAAACTACCTTTATATGTATAAAATTAAAAAAATTAATAGTTTAAATATATAAAATATTTAATAGGAATACAATGCTTCTTAATGATATTAAACATTAATTAAAATTTATGAGGTAAGTCTAAAATTAGGATATTATAATAAATTGTGTCAAGAGAATAATAACTAATAGTAATTATCCAAAGAAAGACTAATTCTGAAGAATGAGGAATGCAAGGATGTTTAGAATGCTTTTGATCAAACCAAATAACATTTTAAAATTATCATGGGAGACTTTATTAGAATTAGAAAACAATTAGAAGATGAAAATGCCATAAAGATAGAAATAGGAGATGTAAAGTTATTGCATTTTAAAATAAAATTCAAAAATAATCCAATCAATTTAAACTAAAATCTACAAATCCTTTAAAAATATTAACAGTTTAATGACATGGTTCATACTTGAATGAGATCAATAAGAAGATAACTGAAATTCTACTAAAAAATTTTATACAAACAGCCAAAACAAAAAAAGCAGCAACCAAAGAAGTGTATTTCAAATGAGACAAGATTGTGTAGGAAGACATTATATATATAAAAAAAAATATATTGAGAAGAAATGAATATCTGAATTCTGTAAAATAATATGAAAAATTAACACTATAAGAAAATGTAATGATAAAATAATAGGAAGAATATAATAAAAATAAAATAAAATAATAATTAAAGTTTCAAAAATTCAAAACATTTGAGTATTGGAAAAAAATTTATTTAACTATTATGAAAAAAAAATGGCATTATTATTTTAAAAAATAAACAAACAAAGGAGTACATAAAATATTACAATATCTTTAGAAATATCAAGTATTTTTAAGTGAAACGATTGGACATGTAATTAAATGTATAAAATATGAAAAACTACTGGAAATAATAAAATCATTATAGATATTTTTAAAAAGATAATTGAAAAAATAGTAAAATTGTTAGCAAAATTATCTTCAAATGATAAAGATATACTAGAAAATTAAAAAAATGCATTAGTGATTTTGAAATTTGAAAAAGATGAAGAAGATATTAAAAATTACTGATCTAATAGTCTTCTATTATTCTATATAAAATTCTTTAAGATTATTTAGAAAGCATTGTCAAAAAATTAGACTCAAACCAATTAAAATAGCAAACTGAATTTAAAAATAGTTACATCACTCAGTGCATCATATTTAAATACTATGAAAAGTTATAAAAAAGACTAATGAGCATGAATTATCATTTAACATTGATTTGTAGATTATAAAAAAAGTATTTAATTCTATAGAGATTTCTATGATTAAAAATTTAGAACATCAAAACAGTCATGTAATACTTTCAAATTCTAAAAAATATTTATCAAAATGCAATAGCAATGATTAAACTACATATAGTGACAAATTCTCCATATAGCAGAACCACCCAGTGTTTAACAGCTTTTGTAAACATAAGAAATGGTGATTATGTGATAATGGTATAAAAAGGTGAATGACATACTGATTCAAGTATTCAATATTTTTACAGTTTTATGTCAAGTATTTTGAAGATTAAAATGGAAAGCAAAGGGAACAAAGATTGCTTAAATCATCTAGATTTTGCAGATGTTGCCTTTGAAAGTAATGCCCATAACCTTCAGGAGATATAACAAGAGCCAGAAAGTAAAATTAAGATAACTGTTAAACCAAAAAAATCAAAGTAATATTCAATGGTATCTCAAAAAGCAAAAAATAAAGATGAGTGAATCAGAAGAAATTAACAATTATAAATACTTTGATCAGATTATTAATAAAGATGAAAACAAATTAAACATAGAACTAAACTTGGACAAAGTGTTGTTGATAGAAATAACATAATATTAAAAGAAAATGTGATTATATGATAAAATTTTAATAAATATATTTTATCATTACATACTTATAAATCTACCTATACACTTAATAGAAAAGCAATAGAGATTACAGCCCACACAACAATATATATATATTGAGCCCTTTTCTATAGGCCAGTAATAGTTCATAACAGTCAATTACTAAAAATTTTAAATTTTAGAATATGTTTTTTTAATACATTAATTATAGTTTGTCGATTATATTTTTAAAGTACAATTTAAAGCTAAAGAAAATACTGGTATATAAAATTATAGCGAATTATTTAAAAAGTAGTTAAGTAAAGTTTAAAATATTGTTTCATGTTGTAAAAGCTGGCCATATTAAATAACACAGCTATAAATAATTAAAAGTATATTTAAAAATTCGATTTTAATAGTTTAAAACTTATAGTTAATAAATACAGTGTTTAAATTTATAATCATATTTAATAGTCAAAATTAATATATTTTAAAAATAAACTTTATGATGGTGAGAATTGTATTTAATTCTATATTTTCTAAATTGTTCTTCCAAATTTTATAATTATTTTATATAATATAATAAGTGTATCAATTTTATTAATTTAGGCAGAGAAATAGAAAATCGTCTGTCAAAGTTATTAATCATGTGACTTGTATACTATATACTTTCACACACGTGCTCGTTTGTATTTAAAGTAATGAAGTTTAAAATATTTTAAAAATTATATTATAGAATTGGATGGAATTGTCCCCTAGCAAATAATAATAAATATTAAGTTAACTATCGTATGTAATGTTTTAAGTAATGTAATAAAGACGAATACAGATATAATAAAAATTAAATATTTTGTTTAAATAAAAATAGATAAATGGAATAGGTTATTAATGTTATTTTAAAAGATTAAATAATTTAAATAAAGTTATAATTGAATTAAAAGTGGTATTTTAAATAATATTTTAAGTTCATTACGTCATAATTTCTAATTTTGAAATTTAATTCTACTATAAATTAAAAATATGTAAATTTGTTCTCAAGCTAAAGTAAGAATTAACCAATAGGAATAGGTATTCTTACAGACTATAAATATGATTTGCACGGGGTTATCGGGGGAGATTAATAATGTATTGAAACCGGAGAAAGGTAAATTATAACTATCAAAAAGATAGTATTTGTAAAATTTTTATTTTAATCAATTTTTTTTGGTACTTTCTTATCGTTTATTTTGCAAAAACTAATTGATAATTTTAAAGAAGTGTTTTGCAAAAGAAAAGTTTTAAAAAAATTATATATCTAGAAACTTCGTGGAAATGATTTTCTAATTTTTAAAGTACTTACCAATCGTATTTTATCTAAAAAATTTAACCTAAACTTCGCAATAAAAAATGGATATACTGTGGAATAAAATAGATAGACATTGTAATACTGTAAAAATGTTTGGAATATTTATTGATACAGTTTTATTAATATTTCACCGAACAACTGTTTTGGTACATAAAAAACCACAGCTCAGACATTATACGGAGTCTAAAAAAAAAAAATGTATTGAAACGTATTATTTATAAGCCTATCCAAGATTTATTTTTTAAAAGTAGTAATAAGACAAATATACCTTGGGAATCGTTTATATATGATATTCAAGGAGTAAAATGTTATATCTTTTCTGAAGGTAACATTTTTAAAAAATATTTTCAAGAATTTAAGAAAGAACCCAGGAGAATATGTTATAGAAGCGTTTTGATATTAAAACATCCAGTCTTAGAATTATTTTAAAATGTATTTAGAAAAGATTTATTTAAAAGTACTTGAAGTTTTTTTTATTTTTATTTTTAAAAAGAGATTTATAAAAAAATACCAAACGAAAGTTTAAATGTATCAAGAAGGAAACTTATATAAAAAAGTGAACATATAGTTGAATAAAAGATGGATCCATGGAAATACAAATAGTACTTAAAAGTTTATCGAATATTTTTAAAGTTAAATTAGATGGATTGATGCATCGGATACGCAGAGAATATTGGTAGAGAAGATTAAGAAGCTTCACGGGATTAATTAATATTATGATTTAATAATTATCGTTCTAAATACTAAAACCAAGGATTATTTTCTATAAATTTTACTAAATGGATTAATAATTATTTTTATTTTAAACTTTAATGTGCTTGGAGGAGAACATTTTTAAAAACTCTAGAGAAAATAATAAACATTTTAGACTTATCAGGAACTATCGTCAAGAAAATATGTAATTATAGTTTTGATTCCTTTTATTTTGTTAACCTAGTTTAAATTTAAATTTTTATATAAGATTAGGAAAAACATAAAAACATTAATTTATTAATATTAAAATTTTATAATATAATAATCTAATAATTTAGCTAAAAATATTTTAATATAAAGTGTATGGGTGTGAATTTTTTTTTATATCAAACGATGACTAGATAAAGGTTATTGGTAATAATAATAACTATTGATAATTTATAATGTATGTTTTTTTTTGTTTTCTTTAGATCATCCATAAATTGGAAGAATGAAGTGTAAAAGTTTTTTACTTATATGTACTGCATTTCATACAACATTTTAAAAAAACATAATGAGATAGGATTGATTTGAAAATATGCATACGACAATTTTTTTTTTTTTTATTAGTGATATAATCCAACATATAACAAATAGTTATGTGATTCTTTTAAAATTTTCATGTTAAGATATTCAAATATTGTCTAAGTAGATTGTATATGATTAGACATATAGAATAATGAAGTAAGCAGACTTTTCTTGTGGAACAGCTAGATTGTTTAACTATTAATGAATTTTATTTATTGTTTTTGTAAATGCAGATAGTTATTTATCGATGTAAGATGCGGAAAATCTTGAGAAATAATGTTGAGATAGTGGCTTGGAAGTACTTAGTGAACAGGAAACCAAGATGATGTTTTAAGAAATAGGATGTTATAAGGAATGGAAATAATATTTAGTCTTTATGTGAATATCAGCATAGTTAACAAAGCCCTATGACTGATACACATTTTATTTGGACAGTGTTTCTATTTCTTTAAATATTTGATGTTCTAATAAAGCTGAAGAAATAGCTTTAACATCGTCCCTGTACTAGAGGATATTAGGCAGGTAAATGTCATACCTCTTTGCACTGTGCCATGATTTTGAGATATGTTAAGAGTAATACTCTACCTTTCTTCCTTAATCCTATGCATCTGTTTTCACTATCTTTATTTCATGTAACTGCATCGTTTAGTAAGATATGTTTAAGAGAAATGATACATAATTTAGAACTTATGTTATGCTAACGTTTTGTATAAGATTGGTTTATTTGCTTAGAAGGAATAGGACGTTATAACTTAAAATTGAAGATCCAAAGTATCCTAAGGAAAGAAACGAATCATAGAATATATTTTGAATTTTATTTCGGAAATGAAATATAAACTTTTTTAAAATAAAGTATCTAAACAAAGATATTTTCTTTAAAGTGATAATAATTTTAAATGCTTTAGTATTCTTTTTTTTTAAGAGAAAAATAAGTATTGCATATTTTTAAAATACAATAGTACAAAGTAAATTATATAAACAATATGCATAGTATATTTTTTTGTTTATTGATTAACAGAAATATATTGATGATTACACTTATATCATACTAAAGTAGGGCTTAAAGAAGAATATATTATGATTAGTAAACATTGTGTGATAAATACTAAAATCTAGTACTGAATTTTGGATAATATTTTGTGTAACATCTTTGACTTTGCAAGATGAAATTTTTTTTAATATTTTGAGAAATCCATACTCATTATAAAATTTTGTTTTCTATAGAATGTTTTTCTAGGTATGAATTTTTAAAATAAGATAGTTTAATAATATTAAGGATAAAATGCTGTTGCTAATAAAGTAGATAAATATATTTGTAATAAGTTAACCATAATGAGAAACCAAATAGTAACATTTTTTTAAAATTTTGTCCTAAATCTAAATAAAGATATAATTGAAATATAAATTATTTTTTTTATAACCCGGTAGATCAAACTGTAAAGTAAAAAAGTTAAGGATATCCACTATAAATAATGTAAATAAATTGTTTATTTATTTGTTGTTAATAATAAAATTTGTTAAATTTTGTTATTTCAAAAATTTTGTGTCCGAGTTATTTATTTCTCCACATCGCTGCATGAAAACACGATATATGCATAATAATCGAAACAAATATATAATTTTGCACAAAAAGATAAATAGAGAATTATTTAAGAATTTAAATATTTTATTGGTATTCATTTAATTAAATAATCATAGTTTTACATTATTTTATTGGTCATAAATCAATTATCACAATATTATATGCTATCAGTTGCCACACATATTTTGTTTGTCAGATTATTAAAATGCTACCACGTATTTATTATATCATTACATGAAGATATAAGATCATATTATATTATTTCATTATTTTATTATGGTAATAAAATTATAGTAAAAAGAAAAGATATACAGAATTAGTTAAACAATGAAGAATATTATTACTGTTATTTATTATTATTAGTTTCAGTATAGTAGATTATGACATAAAATCCCTTCTCATATTTTACTACCGTATTTTTAAATTAACTTAGAATAAACTTTATGAACCTGAGATTATTTTATTTGAGCTATATTATTATTAAATAGAAGATTAAGATTTAATTATTGGTTTAATCTTAGTGAGTAGAAGTTATTAAAGTCGTAAGAATACTATGAGTTTGTTATTTGAAATAGTAATAAGGGGGGATAGTGTTCTTATGCCATTGAGGTAGTATCCTGTAGGATATTGGCTCAATGTAATCTATCTTGTCACCTGTATTTTCACTTCAAGTCTCATGAAAATATTAAATATTTATTTAATTTATTTTTATAAACTGAACCTTATTCGTATTTTAAAATTTGAGCTAGTCAAATATTTTAATTTTAATGCTGAATATTTTAGTTATTAATTATTAACTGAGATAGAACCCATTATATTTAATATCATATACTATTCTGAAGTGAGGATGCAGAAGATGAAGGTTAGAATATATATATATATATAATGTTGGGAATAATAAAAAAACTGAAAACAAAATACATGAATGAAAGAATAAGCAGATGCCACTGCTGCCCTTTAAAAAATTAATAGGTTAAATGGAGTGGGCAGCATATTGCTAGAAGAGATGCCAATAAATGGAAAAAGTTTTAAACTGGATCCCATGAGACTGTACAAGATCTATAAAGAGACTATTATTTGAAAAATATGGTTGAGATAAAAAAGTTTGACAGAGTAATATTGAGAAGAGAAATTATAGATCAGAGAAACAGGATTAAATTTAATTAATCTGCAATGAATTTTAATATTTGAAAAAGACAAAGAATATTACATTAAATTATTATACAATGATAAACAGATGGTGTAAAAAGTAGGAATAGTTAATTGTTTTGATTTTTTGTATTTAAAGTTGCACCAGATATATATTGATCATATCATTTAATATTCTGTTTTATCATCAAAATATATAAGTAACTGGTTCTCTGTCCAAGCTGCCTACAGTATCATCTCTAAATCAATGTATGACTTACATAGCAAAATTGTAATTATTTACCACAATTTTTTTTTTAAAATATTAGCATCTCTGGATCACTAATTGAGCCATGAAATGTGACAGTAGATTTTATATCTTCATAGATCAACTTCAATGCTCTTCCTGCTATCATAAAATCTTACAACCCACTTGAAAAGGTTCTTGTAAGTCATAGCTTCACTACTGTACATAGTTTGAATCATTTCAAATCTTTCATTTCTCAATTTAAAACAAAATTTAATGTTACTGCATTGTTCCATCTTGGATTAAGTTATGAAACACATTGTCACATTTGATGTTTTAATTTGAAATACAGATACACTAACAATTTAAAATCTTTGTGATAAATAGTTAAGCAACTTCATTATATAACATATGATCTGGCTCAAAATGGTATTGTAGACAGCTTGGAGACAGAACCAGTCAGTGATTGGTTACCTTTTCACTGGATAACACTATGTATAATATCATGACAAAGAAATTAGAAACTATTAAAAAAGAGAATAGAAGTCTATTTATTAAAATCTGTCATATTTGAAGAATTATGAATAATATGGTCAATTGTGAGAATTTAGTTTAGAAAACTTCAATAAATTACACACTGATAATTTCTCTTATTATAATCAGGATATCAATGAAGGCCAATGTAGAAATATGTTTGCAAATCACTAATAAGGATGAATGACAGAAGATTAAAACTTTTGGTACAATGAATTAATGCAGATTGCAATCTAGTTAGATGAAATATCATTATAAAGTTATTTGTGGTAGTACATCTATTTCTGAAATAATTTACTGTAATTCATGCAAGCATAGGATGTGATGATTTATGCGATCAAATATCCATTAAAGTCTATTCTTTTATATACATAAATGTTTCTAAGACTGATATAATAGTATGCTGCATATATATTCCCTTTAAAACAAGTTCCATGAATAAGAGTTTGGTTTTCAAGATAGTGCAAAATTTAGTCAAGAATAAATATCTCGCAGATGCAGTTTGATGAACATTATCTAAATATCATGAGTGGAAGAACATATTTCATCTTTTATTATTATTCATAGTAAATATGATTTGTTTGATGACTTGTGGCCTAATAACATACACACATAAATTGCTGTAGTATTTTGCCCAAAATTGACCAGAACATATTTTTAAATTGTGCAGATGATATAAAGTTTGATTGCATTAGTTTTCTTGAATTTAACTTCAGATATAATTGCTATTTTTAGCTTTTTAAAAATCAGAGTACTTACTTTGCTTTGGTTAATTAATTTGATTTCTCAATCTGTAGAGAATTGATGAACTAGATCCAAGCACAATTCTTGATGTTGGTAAAGCTTTTTTTTAAAAAAAAATCCTAAACTAGTTGCCACAAGATATACCATTGCTCTTTTCACAGTGTTTAAATTCATAAAAGTATAACAATTTAAATTTTGTTTATTGATCAGATGACCCAATTGTTTTGAATATAATGTGTGATAAGGACTCCATGAATAATATCAGAGACATATTTTTGTTGAGAGCACTTTTTTTTACTATTTGATGAGAATGATATATTAGAAAGCATGTTTGAAATTCACTTCATAATGTTTGCATGATGTAATAAGAAGGCATTCTGAGTACAATGCGGTTAAAATCTTCAATAGCAAATATTCCATTTTAGAGTCATCCATGTAATCTTTGTATGTATGCATATATATAATCCATCTCTTTTAAAAATTTGTTTATTATTGTTTCACTTTTTACTAGGGTATCTGTAAATGAGCCTATTGAAGTTTAGAAAAATATTCAATTGCCTAATTTTGTTGTGGGTTTGATTGATAAAGGTTATTGAATATATTTTTGTCTTTAATGGTTAGATGCATAAAAAAAATCAGGTTTAGCTACGGCCTCACCAATTTCCACTGCATTGGGTTCTATTTTTATAAAGAATTTGGAAAATTTTTGATTTCACTAGTTAAAAAGCTATTTGTACAGCTGATACATTGGTGTTACCTTTGTTATTTGGCCTCATGATAAGCATGCTCTTTTTAATTTTTTAAACTCTTTTCCCAACGATATCAAATTTAATATTGAAATAGAATATAATAACCAACTTTTGTTCTTGATGTTTTAATTGAAAGAAAAAAGAATGGTTCTTTATCCTATAATATATATATATATATATCAAATAAAATGTTATAAAAACATATTTATAAACAACAAAACATAACACTTATATTAATTATATAAAAAGCCTTTTTCGGCAAATTTATTTTTTGCCCTTTTCAAACATGTCTTCCAAAAAATACTACGACTACATATATATAGCGACATCTATGTTAATACATGATAAGTAAAAATATAATAAAAGACAAAAGAATAAAAGAAATATACAATTAGAATAAACAATTCATATAGAACATCTGAGACTGAATTGGACAGTCTATATTATCACATAACTTATACAACTCTACTATAATTCAATTCTCCATTTCGTAAATTGCATTCCAAACAATCATCCACATCAGCTATCTATCCATTCTTTTTTCATCAACCATTTATTATCCAATAGACGCCTTATATATATTCATACAATTAGTTTTATTATACATAATATAATTTGTTTCATATAATCTGCGTCTATTAACATCTTTTATATAAAAGATGTTAATAGACGCAGATTATATGAAACAAATTATATTATGTATAATAAAACTAATTGTATGAATATATATAAGGCGTCTATTGGAATGAATAATAAATGGTTGATGAAAAAAGAATGGATAGATAGCTGATGTGGATGATTGTTTGGAATGCAATTTACGAAATGGAGAATTGAATTATAGTAGAGTTGTATAAGTTATGTGATAATATAGACTGTCCAATTCAGTCTCAGATGTTCTATATGAATTGTTTATTCTAATTGTATATTTCTTTTATTCTTTTGTCTTTTATTATATTTTTACTTATCATGTATTAACATAGATGTCGCTATATATATGTAGTCGTAGTATTTTTTGGAAGACATGTTTGAAAAGGGCAAAAAATAAATTTGCCGAAAAAGGCTTTTTATATAATTAATATAAGTGTTATGTTTTGTTGTTTATAAATATGTTTTTATAACATTTTATTTGATTTCGAAGGATTAGTACAACATAAAAAACGAAAAAGAAAAAGGTATATTCCGTTTTCTTCCGTTTTCTTCTGTTTATATATATATATATATAGAAAACAAATACACATTGGGAGGTATCTATATTTTTCTAAACATCACCATCCAGGACAATTATTTTCAGTGGCAAAGACATTATTAGATAGAAGAGACTTTTTGATGACAGCAATTTTCACCAGGATATCTCTGCTACTAAAAATTTTTTCTTCATAATTGTTTTGATCACAGAATTAATTATTAATAGAGCTTTTTCGCATAATAAGAAAAAAAGATTTTGATACTTCAGAAATTAAATCAATTCTGTCATTACATAAAGGGTGTAACTGATAAAATTGATGACGTTTTAAAGAAAAATGATATCCACATAGTTTATACTACTTTTAAAAAATTAATGAAATATTTCCACATCTAAAGATAAAACTATTTTGAAGTGTCACAGTGTATATGAAAATTCCAGGCAGAGTGTGTTCACATTCATATATTAGACAAAGCAATCATAGAATCAATATAAGAAAGAAAGAAAACATTTTGGCACTTAGACAAAAATTCAATTCATCAGCCATTTATTCACACATAAAATTAACTAACCACAGATCAATTTTAATAAACATCTATTCTGGCATAAGTTGAACAATATGTCCAGAAATTTCTAAGAGAAGCTATGGAGATTTTCAAAAGGCCCAAGAGCATAAATGAGATAGTGTGAACTGAAAAAAATAAATAATATTTGGAAAAAGTTATTGGAGGATATTTTTAAAACTTCTCAACCAATAAAATTTGAGTATGAAATAATAATAATAATAATAATAATAATAATAATTAATTTAATTTAATTTAGTACATTTAACAGATTTTACATCCAAACAAAAAAAATGCACAGCTAATCTAGTTCACAAAGCATTTGCAGAGTTTTTTGCACAGTAGTCCTAAATGTTCTATCATCTGTTTCAAATATATTAACAGTATTAAAGAATTTATTGTACAATCTAGGTAATCTTATTAATGCTGAATTTTTTAATGTTTCACTTTTAAATTTTGGAATATTATACATATTTTTTGATCTCGTATCCTTTATCTTTAGCTTAAATGATAATGTTGTTTGGCAACTTCTCACATCTATTATACCTGATGTAATTTTTTTTAAATACTTCATATCAGTATAGATTCGTCTTTTGTAGAGTGCATTGTTGTCACATATTATTTCTGATTTAATGTATTTGAAAAAATTTTTATAAACCTTTTCCAGTGCTAATCTATTATTTAATTTATATGAGTTCCAGATCAAAGATCCATAATTTAAAATAGGTAAGACCAATGTATGAAACAAATACACACATGTATTTCTCTTAAACATTTTACAGTTTCTGAGAATTAAACCCATTATTTTATAACTTTTTGTAATAATATTTTGAATATTATTATTAAATGTTCCATTATTATTAAAAATAATACCTAAATCTTTATGATCTTCTTTTCTTAAAATACTTTTTGAGTTTAGTGTATAATTAAACAGACTTGTAGTTGATTTTTTAGAAAATGATATGACACAACATTTTTCAATGTTAATTTCCATATAGTTTTCCACACACCAATCCTGAAAATTCTTGATATCAGACTGCAAAATCTTCTGATCATCAAAATTCTTAATAGTTTTATATAGTTTAATATCATCTGCAAAGCTGAGAATGTCAGAACCACTTACACAGTGCTCTATATCCAAAGAATAAACTGAAAAAAGCAGTGCTCCAAGTATACTTCCTTGAGGCACTCCAGCATTACTAAAATATGTGTATGATTTTGCAGACTCAAAAGATACAAAATTAGGTCTATTTGAGACAAAAGATACAAATCACTGCAAAAGTTCACAACTAAAACCAATCTTGTGCAACTTACTAATCAATCTAGAGTGATCTACTCAGTCAAATGCTTTGCTTAAATCAAAATAAATCACATCTAGTTGTAATTTGTTATCAATTGCATTTGCAATAGCATCTTGAATGTGTATCAAATTAGTCTCAACAGATCTACCTGGGATAAAACCATGTTGTGTTTTAGATAAAGATTTACATACTTTCTCTATTATCTTGTTATACACACATTTTTCAAAGATTTTTCCAGATATACATAATAATGAAATAGGTCTATAATTACTAACAACATTTGATTTGACTTTTGGTATTGGTATAACTTTTGCAACTTTCCAAGAATCAGGAAAAATACCCTGCTGCAAAGAGATATTAAAAATATAACAAAGCACTTGAGCTAGCAGTTCAGCATATCCTTTATAAATAAAAACAGGTAGCATATCATATCCACAACTTTTTTTTATTTTTAAGCTGTTTTATTGCTAATAAAATGTCATTACAATTTAATGAGTCAATAACTATTAAATCATTACTTTTAAAAGCAAATTTAACTATATATGATTTAGATGGCACATTTTTTTCTGTACATGATGAGAAATAGTTGGCAAAAACATCAGCTGTAAGACTTTCATTGTCAATTGACATTTTATTTTTTACACCAGAATGCTTTTTAATAAATGACCAAAAGTAATTTGAATTGCACTTTATATTGTCCTCTAGTTTCACAATATATTTTTTGAAATCAATTTTTTTCTATTGTTTTAAATAATCTTCTAAAATTTATAAAGTTATTATAACATATTATTGATCCTGATTTCTTAAACAACTTATGATGCTTATGTTTTCTTTTGTAAATGCAAATCAATTTCTTAGAGAACCAAGGAGGATATTTTTTAGATGATTCATAGCATAATGGTATTCTATTATTTAAAAGGTGTTGCATAATTTTTTGAAACAGATGTACTGCCTCATTTACATTTGTGGAACAATATATTTGGTCCCAATCAGCATACTTGATGTCATAATATAAATTATAATAATCACCAAGTTTATAATTTCTATTTGAAGTTATCATACCCTTATTTAATGATATGTGTTTGACATAAACAAAAAACTCAATTGCTGGATGATGAGAGTCTTCCTTCAATAATGGCTGTACACTATGCCTCACATCTACATCATTAAAGTTAATTAATATAAAATCTAGAACACATCCATTATTATTTTTTAACCGATTTCTTTGTACTACACCAGTTATATTCATAAATTCTATAATTCTTTGTCCTTTATTTATTTCATTACTGCATAATCCAGTTACTTCATCTGCTGTCATTACATATCGTGCATTAAAGTCACCACAAATCAAAATATTGTGCTTGTAATTAAGTAAATATTTTTCCAATTTCTCCAAATCATTATTTAGTTCAATTATATTAATATAAGGAGGACTATATATATTCCCAACCAGAAACATTTGAAATCCTAATATCATTTCAATCCAAATAGAATCAACAAAATTCAGTTCTATATTTACTTGCTTGGTTACAATGTTGTTTTTAACTGCCAATAAAACACCTCCACCTCTTGAAAGTTTCAAATTTACACGATCATGTCTATATAGTAAATATCTATGATCCACAATCTGATCAGTAACAAATTGATCATTCAACCATGTTTCTGGCAAGGCTATTAAATCATATTCTTCTGCAAAAACAGCATGTTTCAATAACTGACATTTAGTTCTTAACCCTCTAACATTTTGCATATAACAACAGAAAATGTTACTTTTATTAATTAACTTCTTATTACCATTATTATGTGAAGAATTTTTATATATTCTTTTACAATCTTTATAAATGCAATAATCCATTATACATTACTAATATTATCCTCAACTACCTGATCCTTTATTTGTTCATTAAGAATTAAATCATTATTTAATTTCCCATAAAATGGATATATATATAAATGCCTGACGCCCAAAAATTTGAATTAATTATTTCACTCATGTCATTTTCTTTGACAGAAATATAAAATGAGGAATAAAATTTATTTGCAGGTATAAACTTATGACATACCACTGTTGTATCTAACTTTCCTGTTATATAAGCAATCACATCTTTTGACGTAACTTCTGGATTTAATCTAGTCAAAAAGAATCTTTTATATTTTTGTTTAACAGGAATAGCTTTTAATCGTGTGTCAGCAAGATTTCCTATTATAGCATTTTTGTTAAACGCATTAGATTTTCCATTTCTTTTTTTGTGAGCAACTAATTCAAACCCTTCTAAATCAATGTCTTTTTTTAAATGAAGACCACTGCTATTAACTTTTGTATTTTTAAAATATTCTGTTTTAACATTTTTATTTTCTACAGTTAGACCTTGAGTTAAAACATCAGTCCACTTTTTAACACCATTATTAGAAATAATATTTCCCCTTTCAAAATTAGATTGTTGGTGACATGAATTTTCAGCAATTATTTTCTCTGGTTCCGTAGAAGTCACACTTCTCCCAATTAATCCTTTATTTGATTCATTTTGCAAAGGCAAACTCTTCCTAATATTTATCTTTTTAATACCTTCACTTTTCAGACTTTCATTCACACCTTCTCTTTCAGAAGTAAAAATAGAAATTTGACTTTGACTTCCTTTGTCTTCAGAAGGGGAAGCAACATTAATTACACAATATTCTCCGTCTACTTTAGAAAATTTATTTTTTTTAGAAACTAATGGTATATTATCTCCAGAAATTTTTTCGTTTACTTTAAAATCTCTATTAATAAAAATAGATTTCAAATTTTGATTCTCACTAGCGAGAAAATCAATCTTTTTAGCTAAATCAGTTATAATAGACAATAAACCAGAAATCTGGACCTGTAAAGTTTTGCAACAATGATTACACGAGTGGCTATTTTCTTGCCCCGAGGTAGAACTCTCATTTAACATTGTTTCATAACAAGAAATATTTCCTTCCTGAATAAAATCTTGACAATCAACACACACAAAATTATTGAAATCTTCATCAACTAATAAATTTAAATCTATAATTTCAAGTTGCATACACTTTAAATGAAAAGATCTATTACATTTTTTTCCGCAAACAATTTTTAACTCATCAGCATTAATCACAGTTAAACATTTTCCACAGACAGTCATTTCTATATCTGAATTTCTAGCAGTTATATTAGATGCTTGTAAACTCTCACATATTTCTAAATGAGCTGGACATACAAAATTATCCTGGCCATTATTACTAAGAATATCCATATTATTAGATATTAAACAATCAATATGAAATTTAAAAGAACAATCCTCCGTTGAGCATTTAACACTTTTTTGGCTTCCGTAAATTAAATCATTACAGATTGGACACGCTTTCCTATAAGGTCCCATAATTTTAAAATTAGAGCAATCCAAGTAAAATAAATTGAATCCAATATAAATTATATACCGAATATAAGTCCTTCACATAAACTACACGGTGTTCCAACCACAATCAAAATTTTTCTTTTAAATTATAATACTTTCTGCTGATTTTTAAAAATTCAGTTTAATATTAAGCAGATTTATTTCAGTTTAAACTATTTTTAAATTTAATTCCTTTTTTATTTATTTCTGTTATAATTATTAAAGAAAGACGACATTTTTCAAACCGTTATATTATAGAACGATTTTTTTTAATAATAATAATAATAATAATGATAATAATAGTAATAGTAATAGTAGTAGTAATAATAATAATAATTTAAATCTCACTCACATTCTTGTGATTTGAGAAAGAAGTTCTGAGGAAAGTAATTGTACTGATTCATCAGCTTTTTTATTTTTACTATACAGAATCTCCTAAAAATAATAATAAGAAATCATATTTATATATCAATCTAACATTCTCATTTTTAAAGGGTTTAGATTTAATTATTTAGAATGATATGCTCTTTCCTGAGAAATAATAATTCTCCTGGCTTAATATTCCATTTACTTTCCCTGACTTCATCAACTATATTTTTCCTGAATTATTTTATATAATAAATTAACAACATTATATATTAAAAAAAAAAACTATAATGAATGTTGCATAATTTACTTGTAGACATTTAAAATAAGTGATTGCTCTAAAATAGACACTAATTCAATAAAGCTTTTAAATATGAAATGCATTAAAAATAAACAACAGAGAAGTTTAGCTTGCTATTTCAATGATTATTAATAATTAATTTATGTGCCATCCTGGCAATGAATATTTGATTTATCAACATAATGTGCTTGCCTAATTTCCCTTTTTATTAATCTATCCAATGAATTCTAATCGAGTGTGATTTATGTAACATTGAGCTAATTTCAAAGCCTATTAAGTAATACTATGATAGATAAAGTTGTGAGAGTAGTAATTATATCTGATCTTGGTAATGCAGTCACTCAAAAAAGTCTGCATAATCTTGAATAAGGATTTCTTCTTTTGAAAATCACATTTTTTTCTAATGGAGTTACATATTAATATATCATTTGTCATATACATATATGTATAATATCTATTATGAAATCTCTACTGAGGAATTCATTACTGATGTACAGAAAATATGTATATATATATATATATTGTGACCATTTTGTGTAAAAAATAAATACAGATACAATCTAGCATCTAATTATTTTATATTGTTCTTATAATTATGAATGGTTAGCTGATATTATTTCTATTGAGTAACTTAATTCTCTATTTTATACATTTAAAGCTGTATTATTGCATTTTTATTTATTTAAGAATATATCAATACCAAGGTTGCTATCTATTCAATCACTGACTTTGAATAGTTAGGTTTAACTTTTATAAATTTATCTGTTAACTTCCTATTAAAACAACAACAACAAAAAAGAATTATTTTTCCTTCCCCTTTATTACTATTCAAAGTTAGTACATTGTAAGGCTTAAACCTGCATTTATATATGTAATATATGCAGGATGGCACTGAGAGTAGTGGGTCATATGAGTTAGAATCCTGCATATATTTAAAGTTAGATAACTTTAATTTCAAATGCTTTGATTAACAAATAATTGTATTTTAAAAAAGAAAAAAAATTTTTTTACTATAAAAAAAAACAATAACACTTAAAATCACTTTTATCTGTATTTATTTAAATTATATGATATGTAAATTATTTCCAGCACAAATCTTTTTAGATTCTTGTCAATTGTAATAACTCCCCTTTTGTTAATTGCCCTAATTGAAATCACATGTTACTCTCAAATGAGTATAAAAAGGGGTAATTTTAAAACCATGAGGCACTTCTATCAATTGGTCACATTAATATTATTTTTGCTTGCTGAATTCTACAGCCAAGTTGATTAAGTTTTAATTGTTTTAGAGAACAAAGCATTATGTGCTGTTAAAAGGAGATTTATCTAAGCAATTAACCTTCTTTCACTTTATGATATTTTATATAATCTCTCTAAACTTCTATAAACAGAGGAAAAGAGAAAGCAATTTTTCTATGGAGACAGCAGATGAAACTTCAATAATGCAATCAGAGATATTATATGTTTGATTATCTTGTGAACTTTTTCAATTTTACTCAATCTTATTATAATATGTTATCTGAAACTAGAAACTTTTTGTACTGTTTTGCCATAAACTATAGTGATTTTATTTGATTAATAACTATGGCTAAGGTGTTTACAACTCATTATAAAATATAATTATGAATTTACATTTATTATATCTTGCTCATTTTATACCTGTATTTGAATATATGCTTTGCTTTATAATACCTTGTTATGGAAAATAATTACATTTGGACATACATATTGCTTTATAATTAACTTATTATATTTACACATCTGCTCTGATATATATGTTTACAACCTATTTCATATGACTCATCTATATTGAGCATTTATACAGTCTGCCTATATAATGATTTCAAAGAAGGGATCATAACTGGCTATGAATATGAGAAGTACATCTTCTTGAAAGCGCTCAGCCATTTAATTTAATTTTCAATTTGTTGTTATAGCTTTACGTTAGAAGTGTGAAAGCACGATTTAATAGTACTATATAAAGTATATAACTCTTTTTGTTTGGATTTAACTTTAATATATATATATTCATTGTGAGATATGTTCAATTTGTTCTTTAATTTATATAAACACTTTAATCATTGCAAAGTTACAACATATTGATAAAAGACCCTTCCATTACAAGGTCAACATGATTTTTTAAAATCTCTCAAAAGAAGTTGCCATTCTGCTGAATTATTTTATCTAACATGAATTCAGTATTTAAGGAAAAATTTCCAATCTCCTAGTGAGAATATATATGGTCATTTGGAATCATTCTTGAAAATGTTTTTGCTCTGAAGAAGAGAAAACCACATAATATTTTTTTGGGGATCTTTTATATTTTATTAGTATGATACTTAAAATGTTATGTGCATTTAATATTTTGTTAATCTCATTTTATTCTTTATTTGGGTATATCTAATATATATAATCACATATTTAAAGGTGGTGTATATAAATGATTTTATTCATGTTTATTTCATTTTGAGAGACCGTAGCAGGGAATTTATGTATGTTTTATAAACATTGATAAGGGTAGAGTTGCTACTTAGATATATGTGGTATATTTTGTTTTGTATATAATTTCTATTATTGTTATCATAGCTTTAAAATTAACTATTTTTTTATCTTTTATGTATATGTATGTATTAGTCTTTTGATTATATTTTGCTATATGCATTATAAATATGAGTAGATGTGGTTTAAGATTTGCTATTTAATTATTGTCTCAATGCCTCCATTGCCATTATTGGTATATCTGCCTGGTATCATGTATTTATTGTGGTAATTACATTAATGATTTCTCATTTTGCTTAGATATTATTTGTTAGGCCTTTTGCTTATGCTAGCAGTAGATACCAACAAGATACTTATATATCAGGGGCATTGAGCCAGTATTGCTCTGCCCACTTTCATCACCCAGAAATATTTAGATATTCCAAGTTGTGTATTATAAGAAGCATTTGCATGATTATGCTCCCCCATTTCTTATTATATATTTTCAAATGATCTTGTGTCGAATAAAGTTTTGAATTTGTATTTCTCTACTCCACAAGCTTTAGTTATTTAAGACTAATACAACATATTTCTTTATATTATATACTTCAAATTACAAATGAAATATTAAGAAATTGTATGCTAATTTAGATATATCTTATTATATTACTAGCTACAGCTATATTATTAGTCCATTCAAATAAATGTGCTCATTGCACTCAGTATGTATCATTGATTATTAAATCTAAGTTGCAGGAGGTTTTTCATTATTTATTTATTTGTAAAATTTAAATATACTACAGATAAGGTATGTTATAATATGTGCATTATATCTAACTTATGTATTAATTAATGTAAAGATTTCTTTAATTTATTTTTGTTGTAAATAGTAGTAGTAAATAATTTACATTTTTGTTGAGTTGTAAGCTAAAAGAAAATATATTCAGCCTTTGTAATAAATATTGATTCTACGTTTTGATTACATTTCTGTGTCTATTGCCATCTATTATCTCTATATATCAGAAAATCCATTTAAATAGTAAAAGTGTTTAAAGTGTATGTGAGAATACATATTATTTTGAAATTGTCACATTAATATAATTAATGCAACCCATTATATATGCAATCAGATTTATATAAGATTACTTTATTGATGCTCTTGTTGTTAGAGTACTTGGTGATGTGTTTGGTACAACAAAATGCCCTTTTACTTGCTGCATCACTTTAGCTTTGTTGTTGTTAGATAATTATTGTTTAATCGATAATGTAAGAATCAAAAATAAGAGTTAATCTTTCCTAGCCAATCTTGTGTTTAAACCCATCTTTAGATAAATATGTACTTCATTACAAAGGAATAAAATGTTAATAAGATGTTAAAAAAATAAGAGTCTCATTGTTATTATCACTGCTAATTAATTAAAAGAAGCTAAATTATTTAATTATTTTTAGATTAACATTGCAAAGTTAATATTTTTTACAACTGAATTATTTAATATTTAAGAACCTGAGATTAGTATTACTATTTATTATTATTGCTTGTTGAATGTAACTATAAATTATCAATCAAACAATTGGTCTATTCACATCTTGTAAAATAATGTATTAATTTCTGTGTGTCTAGTCCGTGAAAGTACTTATTTAGTTATTGTTCACTTAACCTACAAGAGGACCTATCTAAGGTTATATGTTTATTTAATGCATTAGAAATCTTGTACTGATTTAGACCTGTGTTTAGACCTAACCTATACTTTACTTTATGGTTACTTGTTTGCACTCTGGAAGATTACAATATATATATAATGTAAAATTACAATACTCATTATAAAAAAATATTATATATAAAACATAAATAATTAACGGTAAATGCAATATTATAGTTTAAATTCTTTCGAAGCGCTTTCGATTACATAGTAATCCTCGTCAGCTTTAACTGAATTTCAAATTTTTTTAAACTTAATGTTATGTAAATTTCCATAAGGTGGGTATGGCAGTATTTGCAACTTGCCTATTAATAACATCATCCTTATATTTACCAATTAAAATTGCCTCTTTAATTTTCCTCATATTAATGGAAGAAAGGAATCATAAAAAGAGGAAAATCAAAGAGGCAATTTTGATTGATAAATATAAGGATGATGTTATTAATAGGCAAGTTGCAAATATGGCCATATACAGCTTATGGAAATTTATGTAACATTAAGTTTAAAAAAATTTGAAATTCAGTTAAAGCTGACGAGGATTACTATGTAATTGAAAGCGCTTCGAAAGGATTTAAACTATGAGATTGCATTTACCATTAATTATTTGTTTTATATATATATATGTAAACACAAATACATTAGAAACAAAGTAAACATTTGGATAAATTAGCTTTTTATGACTTTTATTATATTTATGCCATTAATTAAAATCTGAAAAAAAAAAAATCAAATCAAAATGATTATATTTTAATTAAGTTCTTAAAGAAAAAACTCCAGTAAATATAAAAATAACCATGACTCAAGTAAAATAAAAGATGTTTAAGTACCTTATGAAAAAAATTACCTGTTGAGTGTTTAATCTTCCAAATGATCTCATATACAAATCATATTCTTTAAGAGGTGCAATATCTAGAATTTCAGTTGATATAACATCCAGATCAATTAAATGAAGAAGTTCCAATCCTCTTTTTTTAATATGAGATGATGTTTGAGCATTAGTGCCCTGTTTTTTAAGTGATGAAAAATTAATGAATGAATGCTGTTTTGGAACAGGAACAACATTTTGGTTTGAACTAGAAGATTCCTAAAAAGAAATACAAACATTGATTGCTTAAAAATAATATTTCACTATTGTAACCAGTTGGCTTACGTACCACACAATAATATAATGTATGCACATAAATATATATAAAGTTGAAAGGAAAAGTAGAAATAAACACAAACAAAAATTGTAGTAGATATTTTCTACATTCATTGAATTAAAAAAATAATAAATAATAACTCTGATTTATAATAAAAATTGTTTTATAAATTAAACTTTTAAAAGGTCTGAATAAATATAAATATTATATTATTATTCTGATTTTGAAATGTAAAAACACCATACTTGTTTTTGAAATTTTTTTATTAATTAAAACATGTATGTAGATTCCAAAGGATTAGAGAGATAAAAATAAAACTCTGTTTTCAATCAAGGTGTTGTTATCACCTCAGATGATTCAATAAAAGGGTTGATAAAAATGTCAGTTGCAGTCTGGATAGTGATTTTTGAATAGAACAGTCTGAATAGTAGTTTTTTGTAAGAATGGGTCAGCTGCAGAGTTGGCTATAATATTTTGTTGCAGCTTGTTAAAGTTTGTAGCAGTTGGTTTTAGCTGACCATAGAGTTGGCAGAATAGCTACCCTGAACTGATGTAGCTGAAGGCAGGGCAGTAGATTCAGGAACTGCTACTATTTTCCTTCACAGGAGTTTGAATTCACATGGAGAAAATGATCCACTTCTTTGAGCTGAAATTCATAGCCTTAAACATGGAGAGAACAGTTGCTTGCATGAAATCTATCAAACCAAGACAGCTGCTTGCTTGGAATAATCCTAGACAGAAAGCGATTAACTACAGACCAACATTTTACATGGATTCTACTTTTTCCTGATGATGACAATCACTAAAATCAAACTTACTAAGAAAAATCTTCCAGCTAGCCCGGGAAACCCTAGCTTGTTGAAGAAGTAATTATATATATATATGCTGATGTATCTAAAGGCAGAAAAGCACAGATAAACATATATACAGCTGTGGTGAGTAGAGTTATATGTAATAATGAAATTTTAAGTAATTTCTTTAGTAAAATGACATTTTAGAAGTGATGCATGAATTTTTACTTTTCATGTTTATGGTGGGTGTATAGTTTAGCAGGGCTGCCTGGATGCAGAGTATTCATGATGTTATGAAGTATAGGCTCGGCACTGTGTAGACCTAGATGTTGTACTCCCAGAGTAATCCAGCAGTGTATATGTAGGCCTCATGAGTAGGCCTTGGTCTCATGAATAGACGTCAGCTCCCCAAAGGGCTGGCTCTATGCCTGATATTTTTTTTCTGGATACCACTCCTTGTGGATGATCTGTCTAGGTACTTAGAAGGGGCAGTGCTTAAAAATGAGGTATTTTCTCACATCATAGGGCCTTGTGTTCTGTTGGTCCATGCTTGGCTGTCTACTTTATTCTGCAGTTCACGTATTCACTTTCTTTCACTTGCCTACTTCATCAGTATTAACTAATCAAACAGAAAGACATTTTAAAATTTATATTTTTTTAATTCTATAAAATGTTTCTTTTATTAAAAGAGAAAGACATTTTAAATCAATCAACAATCATCTGTCAAAAATTTAATAGTACTTATTTTGAGGAAAAAATCTATTCGCAAAGATAATTAAATTGCTAGAATAATCTTTAATAATTTTATTGTGATAAATACAAATGTTATGTAGATAAATTAATGTTTCGCACATCTGTGCAAATTATATATACATGTTTCAGTAAACCTAATATGTAAAATATATATCATTTAACTGAAATTTTAATCATTTATTGTATTTTTATATAACTTAAGATTCTGATAATTATTTTGTAACAAATCAAATATGTTCAGAAAATTCCCACAGATGCACATATGTGTGCGTATATATGTCAATTGTATGGCAAATACCAATGTGTGTCAGATAGACACTTAGATGTAAAATTTTAATCATTTGTTTTTCATTAAATGTCAATTTAAACAAGTTTATTTTGTATCAAGCCACATGCCTGTGTGCTAAATGGGTTTTAAATAAACCTAATGTATTAATTATGTAAATCAATGTAAAAATTTTAGAGTGTATATAATTTTGTATACTTTTCAAAATCAGAACCCTTATCCTATAAGACCTTAATTTCAATTTTTTTTTTGTTAATAATAAACTTGTATTTAATTGTTTAAAATTGTATTAAGTCATCATTTCTTGGTCACATACAGTAATAGAGCTTATGTTCTCTGAGCTAGATTTGTGCATGGGATGAATATATAAATGGGGATGTATATTAGTGCTTTTGGGGCAACCAACGATGATCAATCATCACCCTGGTTGGCACAAAAGAGAATACTCTTTAAAACCCATGCACTATATTTTATTTTACTTTAGTCTTATTAGAAGTTAAGTCTATGGTTGGCCATTACAAGTGGCCTGAGCATTGATGATGATCAGCATGTTTTAATGTCCCAGCATTATTGTTTGATTCTTATGTATTCTGATGAATGAGTGCTTAAGTGGTGCCTCTAAGTTATGTTTAAATAATTGCCCAAGGTGGCAAAGACTCAATAGTTAGCCTGGTCTACAGAAGACCCATTTCCAATCCAGTCACAAGATGGACTGTTGATTTTGTATTTTATTGTTGATCATTCATGATGATGAATGGTTTATTTTGAGTAGTACTTATAAGTACTTTTAATTTATTAATGCTGGTTGATATATGGTGGATAATTATGTTTTAGTTGCTCTTATGAGTTAGCTGGCTGATCTCTCAATGATCTCTCAGAAATTCTCTAATCTCATGCTTTTATAAAATACTATATTATTTATATATACTTTTGTAAATTATTGCTTTTGTATTGACTTGGGGTTGATGATGTTTTGCCATCACCCCAGTTCAAACTCTTTTTCTATTTTGATACCCTCCATCCCATTACACTATATTATTTCCTAATTCAATATTTGTAGCAAATAAACTTTTTAGACATTTATTTTTTGCAATTTCATTAATTAATTTGACATTCTTAACTTTTCAACAATCCACAAAAACAAAAAACCATACATTGCGTTATTTATGAAATATTAATTAATGTTACATTTTATATAAATTCAGGCTTATAATTATTATATTTTAAATACACAACACATATAAATCATATTGCCTGACCATAACTAAAATTTTCAATAAATTGTTAAAAAAATATTTAATCATTACAAATGGACTATATAAATACCAAATAAGGAAGATTTATCATGTATATATTTGGGATAAGGTTAATATCTAGCTTAATAAATGAGTAGTAAAAAGTTATTAATATATTTCCATAAAGTGATTTGTATTAAAGTTGTAAAGCAGAGAATTTAAAACTTGTCAAATAAACTATAATAATTTGTTATATATACATATATAATGAACAGATAATGAAGATATGTGTAAAAGATTGTGATCTGGGCCAACTGATGAGTGCTGGTTCAGCGTGAAATGCAAATATTGAGGATCATTTATTTTTTTCATGTCTTTGATCATGTTTCAGTAATGTGTGATGGAATAAAAATTTAAAATATATTTAAATACACATTATATGAAGTTAAATTTAAGGATCTGTAAAACTAATCTGTGAATGAAATTAAATTGTAACAGATGCTATATGGCTTGCTTGAAAAAATGTATGTTTCATATCTATATTGTGAGAGGGTGGTCTGATTTCTGGGCTGCTGGGTGACTGTGACAGGACTGAGCTAAAGATGAAAGATGCACGGATAAAAACAAAACTTGCAAATATATTTGTACATTTATGCATACTATCCATGTCATATATATATAACCAAGTATTTCCATAAATCTTAAACCATAATTTTCATTAAGTATCCAAATAATTAATTTTCTAGTTTTAACCGTACTTCTATTTTAGTGAAATAAATATCTTATAAATTATTATTTACTATTTGTTATATTTTTAAGTTTAAAAATGTATATTATTTATTATAAATAACTAATGATAACTCCACTAAAATGTAATAAATTAAAAACAATACTAATATCATTACACACATATCAAAGGCAATTATTTTATGTCTTTGGCAGCGGCATTCAACACCCTGAAAATGTCTTAAGATTGTATTTGATATTTTCAATGTTTTCTCTGGTTATGCCATACTAGTATTTCCTTTAATTTATTATTTATCATAGTCATCACAATTAAAATATTCACTCAAATATTAAATATATATATTTAAAAATACACTTTCTTTTATATTTTAACAACAACAAAAAAAAAAAAACAAGAAAAAAACAAACAAACTATAAATTAATTAAACCACTATCTCAAACCAAAGCAAGACAACCAGTGCACCAGACCAAACACAGTCAAATACAAAGTCTCCAGCCTCTGATAGCTTTCGTCAAGAAACTCAAGATCCGAATGAACAACCCATCCTAAAGGATAAGCTTCTTACAGATAAATAACCTCAACTCATATCACATCATTTATCACTCAAATATACAACTAAAAATAGGGGGAATTAATGTAAGAGGGCTCAACTCCCTTGAGCGTGTCCATGCAATAAGAAGATGGCTAGGAAAAACAAACCTCCACATAGTATGTCTATCCGAGACAAAATTACACTTACAATCTACGGCCTCATCTGGAGTTGCTATATTAATCAACAAAAATTTGTCTTATCAAAAACTTAGAATTCTGTACCTCAGCAAAGAGCTACTAATAATCAATATACACATTGCCAATAACACAATTAACATCATCTATCTCTACCTCAGGAAAGATAATATGACTTAATACACTCAGTAATAAACAAAATCAATTCTATACTTTCGTCTGATGCCTCACTTATATTTGCTTTGGTGATTTTAATATGTTGTATCACCAATTTACAATGAAACACCTTCATGTCTTTAGCAGAGTCTTGCTTTGTGGGGAGGGTTGCTTTCCACCTGACTCTTTCTCCTTCTATACAAAACATAAAAAATCCTTGATAGATCTACTCTACTACTCATCTGAACTCCACTTTAATCTAAATGCAAAACTTCAACTAGTACCTTTCTCTGACCACCTGGCCATGTTAATCTCACTACACTTAGACTCCTCTACCATAACACAATCAAATCATAATAGCACCATAAGACTCTTAAATAAAGTAGCAACTCCAGAATGGATTTTCTCTGAGGCTTACATCCTTTTCAATAAAATCCAAATTCTCACACTTCCATCTCTTCAAGTATGTCAACATTTGTAGGAATATTGAGCTCACTCATCGACCACCATACTAAGAAGACTAAAGGGCCTAATCAGCTATTAAAAGAATTGGACACCATCAATCATAGGTTGAGTATACTCTCCCCCACAGACACCAACATACAAGACATCTTGGATCTCAAAATCCATTACCACAACACTCAAAATATACTTGTGCAATATATAGCTACAAAAAGATCCAAGATTTTTCTAGCAAACAAGCACAATTGGACTCACAGTTATATCAGATGGGCACTGGGAGCAATGAAGCGGCCTACACCACTGATGATCTCAGTACATCAAAACTGTTATAGTGGTCCAGCGATGCTCTCCAAAATCCATAATCACTTTAAACAAAATTACAAAATCATAACTTTAAAACAGGTAACATCTGAAAAGATACAGGCAACTTTTCCAACCACAACATTATAGAAAATCAAATACTCCAAAAGCTACTTGCATACCCGGAAAGCACACATCCCAGACTCCATGGAATACCCAGATTTGTACTTCTCCACCTCAGCCACTTCACTATATCAATACTGAGGATGATGATTGACGTGCTTGCTGGCAACTTCAGAAATATTCTAGATTTGTATCCAGTAGCATTGGTCCCTTTTTTGAAAAAACAAGCTAACCCATTCTGTCTTACTAACCTAAGTCCCATTTCAATGATACCTCTGCTTATAAAAACAATCGAATCCTTAATCAAGGATCAAATACAAGACCAGCTTTACACACACATATCAACATATCAATATGCACACAAAGGCTCATCAACCCATTGAAGCCGTGCAACGCTCCCTCCTGATAATTGAACAAGTTAGACACAGCAGAAAGTCAAGGCCACTAGCTATCCAATTAGATTTCTCCTCAGCATTTGACACAGTAATCCCTTTAGTCCACTTTCAAATACTGCAAGAGTACCAAGTGCCTCAAGTGTATATCAGAATAATCGCCAACTTGTTTTTAAATAGATCGATATTTACCTCTCTAGATGGTAAGTTGTCTACTGGGTTCAGACCACATCTTTCAATCCCCCAGAGCTTGCCTCTGGCTACATTCTGTTTCATAACATATATAAATCCAATGCTAAAGGATATTGAACACAACATGGCTGGAATACACGTGCCGGCATTAAAACAACAAATTAATCATATCTCATATGTTGATGATGTCACTATCTTCCTTCCTGATAAATCACATTTGCAAACACTACTGAAAATCATCAATAAACATACAAAAAAATTAAACCTTCAAATCAACAACAGTAAGTCATCAATATGGAAAATTAAATCTGGAACTATAATTCAATCAATATTCACATCAAAACCTCAACATTTCTTAGGTTTTCCTATAGCCAAAACTAAATTTGCCATGGCCAAAGAAATCCAAAACACAATCATTGAAAAAACCAAGAAAATAGTGAAATCACTTTCTGGGATCTCATTGTCGCTTCCAGGCAAAGCTACATTGCTCAATATGCTAGTGTTCTCCAGACTAAATTATTATCTACCAATTATTAAACCCACCAAAACTTTTGAAAAGGCAGTCAACTCACGATGTTCTAAATTACTAAGGTTGTCGCCATAAGTATTGCAAAAACACAAATGCCCAAAGAACTTAACGGCCTTGGCCTTCACTCAGTTTCCACAATACACTTGCAAAAATCATTAACAGCACTGCATGCCTTCTCCCTGAAATCTGCCCACCTGAATATAACACTAACTATTCCACCCATGGACCCTCCACCACCTAAAAGTAGCATATGGATGACACAAATATGGAATCATGTCAACAACTGCATTAGCCTAACACAAAACACACTTGATAGCAAAAAGTCATATTGGGATGTGTACAAACTCAAGATCAATACTCCTACCGCACTCCCAAGTGCTCTTGGCTTCAACAATAGAATCATGATTAAGAAAGCAAAATATTGGTTCTTAGAACCGAAATATATAGACTTTATTATAAAATTAAAACTGGGCTCATTACCCACCAGCCACTTTCTAGTATGGAAAAGAGGATTTACCAAAATTAACTCACGATGTCAATTATGTACTATGGAGGATGAAACAATCCAACACATCTTTCATAACTGTCCGATACTCAGCTCACTAAAAACATTTATCAATGATAAAGCCAAAAAAAATGTAGATTTGTTTTCGATTCAACATTCAATCAAGAACGGAAATTTCTCAAACATCAGACTCTCAATCTTTCTCTCCTTTGCAATCTGACTAACCAGATGCAAACATGTAATCAGTAATACGACAACCAATATCCTGGATACCTTCAAAACATTGATTAAGAGCATCAGCATTAGAGACAGAATGTTAGCTCCAGACTGGCTGTACAAAGAAACATGGTCCAAAGCCATCCTAATAGAAGAAGAATCATAGAACTTATGCCATCACCTCAAAACTCCACGATACAGTAGTACAGAGTAAATTTTCTCAAGCTGTTGTTAAAAATGTAGTTCATGTATAAACAAAGTCAATAAATTTTTCTTTTTAAAAAAAAAAAAACAAAACTATAAATTAATTAATGTAAATAGATATATACTGTACATTATTATTTATATAACATATATATAATGAATATTTTTTAATAATAATTTATTCAAAGTTTCAGTTATGGTTAGATAATATGGTTTGTATATGTATGTTCATATGTATGTTTAAAATGTACTAATTATGAAATTGAATTTATATAATTTAAAATTACTAGTATTTCATAAATAACACAATGTCTAAGTTTTTGTTTAGGTATTTCATAAAATTATTGAACAACTGATTGCAAAAAAAAAAATGTAAATTTTTTTTATACAAAATATTGCTACAAAAATAATTTTTTAAAAAAGTTATCCAATATATAACAAACTGAGCTATAATATAGATCAGTGATTCTCAAAAATTTTTCCCATTATGAATAGTCGGTCAATCAGATAATTTTTCACGGCCAGCAATATAAGCTTGATTCTTTTCTGAATTGAAGAGCTTGACTTATTAAATTTAAAAAAGTATTTAAATGCTCCCCCCCCCCACTCATTTTATAATAGGGCTTAAAAATTAATTCATTTTTTTAGATATTTTTTATTAATTATTTTTTATCCCAATTTTCAGTAAGTTAATATTATTAAAATGGGTTAAAGGTGTATGATGAATCAGATAAATTATTAAATCAATAAGAACACATGTTGAACAAAAATAATGCAGTGGAATAATGATATGCACTTAACAAAATCTCAATATATTATCACTAATTGATATTTAAAAGTTGCAATAAGTACAACAATTAGAAAATAAATGGCAGAAGGAGTATTCAAATACTATGATGACCTAATATATAGAAGGATTGAGATAGTAAGCAAAGAACTGTGCATGAACATAGAGCTGTTATGTGATAAAAATTCAAATACTTTTTAAATCTGTTTCTGAAAGCTGACCATGGTATTGGTTAAGCACCAATATCTACAATTAATACTTTAATAAATACAATATGTAACAATCCATGTTTCAACATCAAATTAATATTATCAACCACTTAATAAATTAATTCTTAAAATTTGAATATATAAAGTACATCATGATATGTTAATGATCTGAATTTCAAAGTTTGGTAAATGGGTTCTGGTATCTTATCCATAAAACAAAGATGCAAAACACTCAAATCCTCATCACCTAGAAGTTAAAAAACTGGTAAGCAATACCTCCTCCTTCTATGAGAGGAAGTTAAAGAATCATATATATATATATGCATGTGTTTTAATCACACAGCCATAAAAGAATTAGTCAATAAAGATAGTTGTACAAGAATATCGAAAACCAATTAACAAAAAACTCAACAAAGCAACATATCATAAATCACCAAATGTAATAAAATAGTCACCATAGTTTATATAGGTTTTGAAGTTATTCAAATGAATATCTTTAAATATAAACTGTCATTTAAAAAGCAAACATTATGTATTAAAAACAGATTACTCAGATTTTGATTACTTTTTACAAGAAAAAAGGAATCATTTATCATAAAGTCACATCTAGCAAAATTCACATAAGTTAGCAGAAAAAAGATGAACTAAAACATTCTACCTTCAAATGAAAAAAAACTTTAATTGAAAATAGTTCTTAGAAGTTCAAATGTTACTAAATGAATGGAATCTCTCCAAAAAATTTAATGTTGCCTTGTTATTCCATCTAATCAAGTTTTAAGATTATGATGTTAAAAAATTAGACTTATTCAAAATATTACATCAACTATACTTTGTTAACTAATTGCATAACACAAAGATATCTGATTTTAAATTACAAGTATCCATTTCTAAATTGGGAATTCTGAAATCATAATCATGGATAGAAACAAAACATAGCATTTATCTTTAACAAAATTCATAAAAGTTGAATCTCAATTAAATTTATATTCTCATTATCAATTTGAGTAGAAAGAATGTAAAGCAATGGTAATTCTATATGCTTTTTAAAAATTTATTAATAATAGTATTGAGTAATTTATATCAGAATTCATAAAATAACAAAATACCATGTAAAATGAGTTTAAATTCACTTTTAAACACAGTTTATGTATGTTACAATAGATAATCTTGGATTTAAAATGCATCCAAAATCTTTCTATTAATAAAATTTATTCAACTTGCTCTTAGTTGCTAGGTTTATGATTTATCAAACGTTAAAAAACTTATGAACACAGAAACTTGCAAGTTTATATTCTAAAACATAAAGAATACTATGAAATATGTGTTAATATCTTCAAACTATTATTAAGGCATGGGGTAAATAATTCAGATCTTTTCAGACATTGCTTGGCAATATGTCCACATGAAAGATAATAATATTTAATAGCATTATCCAATGATCAAAATATTACTATAAATGATTCAAGCAGTAGAAAAAGGGCAATCTTATACTTAATAATATAATTAATCATCGCTGTGTGCAATTTGGTATAATGGTAAGGTAGCAATCTTGACAAGTCAATATCCAAGGATTACAGCCCTAACTCCATCCCTTCTGATGGTTGAATTTCTTATAAATTCTCAAGCAATAAAATATTTGAATATCACTGTTTTCTCCAATAATGTATAGCAAATCTAAGCATAGTAGTTCAAACATTTGAAAGGCAACATCTTTAAGTTTCAATTGATCATAGGCCGTGTCATTGAAAAAATGTATATATTTTTCTACATACATTGGCATTCTAGAGAAGTCATTTATTTTAAAAGTACATGAAGAATGCAACATTCTAACAACCAAAATGAAACATTTTATTCATTCTATTAATAGTATATAACAAACTCTTTGCCCATATTTTGAGATCCAAATTCTTATGTTTAAGTTATAGTTAACTTATAGCAAGAACGTCTTTTTTTTTTTTTTTTTTTTAAAAAAAAGGATGATTTGCCCGTTATCTAAATTATTCAAAAGTGGTGAAAAAACATTAATGGAATTAAAACAAAAACTATATCTTCTAAATATTCATTATGTTGGATAAATAAATGTAATTAAGACTTTTATATTTACTGAACTATAATCTGCTAAACAAATTTACTGAAAGAATTCTTTTGGAAACTTTAATGTCAAGTTTTATGAAAATGAAGAGCTGATGATAAAACTCATAAAAACTAATTCTTTAATACAAAGCTAAGATATAAGAGCAATTTATTAATGATGTCTTATTTCCCAAGATACTCCTACAATTGCCTAACTTTTCAGTGAATCACTGGGCTAGTCTTCATAATGTACTTGGATGATAATGATTTGAAAGAACATATCTAAGAGCATATAATTAACAAAAAAATAAGAATAAAAGGCTGCACAAGATCAGATAAAAATAAATCCCATATGTTCTTTGACTAAATTTTGACTTAATATTGCTAAAAGGAAGTCAGTCTGTTTTCACTTGTTATAGTTATTATTTTTACCCATAGTGCAATCTACCCAGTATTTTTTTGTAAATGTAAATATCCTTAAAATTAATTATAGATAGCCATGGAATGTCTTATTTGAATATATGATAAATATGTTGATATTCCTTAAAAATATTTATTTAAAAACAAAAATTAGTTGAAGGAATAATTAAAAAGTATGAGTGTGTAAAATGTGCTGAAAAAAAGTGAAGTAAATATTTGCAATGAAAAATGTACACAAATTCCAAAAGTTATTGCTTTGTCTTTATTATATCCTAATAGTGTTGTTTAGCACTAATTGTCTTTTGGTTGATATAAAGTAAAGTAAATTAGAACATCATATCCCTAATCTCTGAAACAATTGATTATGTGATTACATATATACATGCTAAGATATTTCAGCCACATTAACCATTACCATATTTACTAATATTAAATAATTTAAATTCTTTTACTTTGTATAATATTGGATCATCATATATATGATAACATACAAACTAAATTACCATAAACTCTTGTAAAAATATTTTATTAGATTTTATAATTTAATGTTTTAATTTATCTTTAATAGAAAAATTAAAGAAATGAAATATTTTTTTCTTTCCTTGATTTTAAAATAAGCTAATAGATTTACAAAGATATTTAAAAAATATTTTTATTTGCTAAAAGCTATTTCATTGAAACTTTCTTTTACTTAATTTTGAAACTTTTTTTTTTAATTGTAGTTTGTTTATTTAAAAATAACCTCTAAATATTTGTTTTTAAGAAAAAAAAATTTTTGTTAATATAAAATTAATTAATATTGTTAGAGATCTTAATTTATGTTTTTGATAACAAATCAATTATTTTATTTTCATTATTGTTAAAGTAACTTTCCAATCTAAAATTAAAAAGGTTCAGGCAAGCTCAGAAATTCAGTAGTGTTACCGGTTATTCAATAGAATCATTGAGAAATTAACCAATGCTGCTGTCCATAGAGAAAAAATCTTACACCCAATATTGCTCATAATCCTACTAATAATGAGCTAAGAGACCTTATTAAATTAGCTACTGTTTATTCCTGATAATGACCAAGAAACCATCTATTGAATCTCACCTCAATGCAAATTACAAGCATCTAAAGTACAAATGACTAACCAGGAAATATTTATGAAAATTATATATCCATCATGGTGGATGCTGCTCAAGATTTAACAATTTCAAAACTCAAAATTGTATATTTTTTGCATTGCTTAATTCCATTCATAAGATTAAAGTCAATCTAAATTATAAGGATCTACTTTTATTTAAAGAGTAAAAGAATTCATATAGTTAAATCACCAAGGACTCTAACAAGCCTTAATAAATTGCAAGAGAATCTTTATGCAAAGAAAACTTTACTTCAACTTCAAATGATAATAATATCTATAAACTGGTTTCATGAAAATGTTCTATTATTATTATAGTTAAACTCTTTTAATTTAAATAATGTTTTAATAATGAATTTAATACTCATAATATAATAAGTTATATTCCAAATACTTATTATAAAATGTATATTGAGTCAGAATGTGTTTACATAGCATATTGAATTTAAAATAATTTAATAACTTGGACATAAATCTAAATTAAATTAATAATTTTTGAACTAGTACTTGAAAACAGTATCACATTTAGAAACAGGTCATGATTAATATTTTTGCACCAATAGCTTTTCATATTTAAGCATATATATGTATATATTACAGAGAAATCAAATCATATGTCACATGACCTAATTTAACAAGCTTGTATTACATATATATATAGGTGCTAGTATTATAGACAAAGATGCCGCTCGATGGCGCCATTTTCATGCTAAAACTATAAAATATGAACATTCCCAAGCCGTTGATTTTAATCATTTTGATGTGTTTTTTGTAATGAGAAAATAAAAATAAAACAAAATCGTCTTTTTTAAATATTTTTTTTTATTAACATATACAAATTAAATGATAACAATAATTGTAAAATAAAATCAACAAATTAAAATTTAATTCGTGTTTTTTATTTTGCTTTATTAGAAAAAACAATTTTCTATCGGATATTTTTTTAGTGGGGTTACGCCTTCTTTTTTTGTTGTTGTTTAAAAACTCATAATCGGAATAAAAAGTAAAATTTCTTAGTTTTCCTTTTAAATTTAAATTTTTGCAGAGAAACAGATATTATTGTGTTACCGCTATTTTTTATTTTTTTAGTCTTCGTTTTACATTTTAATTTTTTACAGAGAAACAGATATTACCGCTATTTTTTACTTCAAATAGAATGACAACAAAAACTAAAAGTTGTTAGGTTAGGTTTAGGGTTAGTTTTAGGGTTTTGTTGTTTGTAATGCTAAATTAAAAAATATCAAAATTGTCTTTTTGTAAATATTTTTTTTTATTAACATATATAAAATAAATGATAACAATAAACGTAAAATACATTCAACAAAGTATAACAGTAGTCGGAGAAAAGAAAGAAAGTAAAAGTTTTTTAAACAACAACAAATATATATATATAAAATGTCTTCTTTACTTATTAACCATGTTTATAATATATGCTTTTTATGAAATTTAAAAAAATAGTGTAGAATTGTACTTTTCTTACTGGATATTTTTGTGTTACTGCTATTTTTTATGTAAAAAATAAACAGACGGTAGAATATTGGTTGTCTCATGGAATGTTATGAACAGTACGTTACTTGACATGCTACCTAATTCCAACTCACTTTACACATATATCTTGTCAACATTTTCCCAATTAAAACTTTAATACAGTACAGTGTAAATAGTCGGATAATTATTACTTTAGAAAATCTGAACATTTCAATACTTTAAAAAAAAAAAAAAATTCAATCAAAACAACATTTCCATCCAATTCAAATACAAATACCCTCTCACCAAGCCATAACAATTCTATAAACTGTGCGAATTCGCCAAATTAATTTGCTGCATATATGACATACATGCTGTACTGCGACGCGACATAGCGGCCTGCAATCTGTAGCACAACAAAAAAGTTGTATTATAGAAAACGCGGATTCGAATGTGTTGGCCGCGGAAACGGCATTTTTATGTGTTTTAGCATGAAAACGGCGCCATTGAGCGGCGTCTTTCTCTATAAGACTACAACCTATATATATAATAAAAATTCATATAACATTACAATACTAGCCAAAAAAAGCTAAATTTTAATAAAAAAATTCCACAATTACAAAAGAAATCTATTTGTTAAACAGATGAAACCATGAATATGGAAAAATTTTAGTAAAGTTTAGTTTTTTTGGTAAAATTGTAATTTTATATGAATTTTTATTTTATTTATTATTACTAGTATAGCAGTAAGCAGTATTTACATGTAAATAACATTATCGTTATTAATTTTCTACTAATTAAATATTTTGTTATTAAAATATAATCTTAGCTCTTTGTTCTCAATTTAGTATACTTTCCGTGTTACTGAAAATACCATGATTGAATATTATGATTTCATGTTTTCATAAGTAGAGTGAATTCATATTTCCATTGATTGAATTTTATAGTTGGTGTTGTAATAAGTAAGTATAAATGTGTGTACAGATTTATTGATTAATGGCCTTATCCAGAAAGTAGATGTTGCCCTAATATAAAATTTATTTTTTCTGGAAATGTATTTATAATTCAACATAATATTTTTAAACACTGCTGGTCATATATGCACACATGACTTTATAATAATATATTTGATAAACAAAAAAAATTGATCATCATTCTTCAATATTTACAACCTAGACAAATATTATCCATTAAATTTTTTTGAGCACCAATGGATGGCTACATATATATAGATTAAAATAGAAAATCATATAACATTAAAAACTAGCTAAAAATCAAGTTTATATCAAAATTCTCTCATGCCCATAGTTCTGCCTATTAACAAATAGATTTTCTTAATGAAATCAACTACATACAAAACACACACACAAATATATATGTATTGTAACAGGAATGCGATGATTGAAAGCTTAACTTCCCTTTTATTTAAGATATAATACGGAATTCTTAAATTCAAAATCGCCCACCTCCCGCTACCACAAGCAGAGAGAACATTCAGACATAAACGAGTCTATATCCGTATTTGACCGAACCTGTAACTATATGGGTATAGCCCCAGCTTATCTTTCCCCGTCAACTATCTCCCGACTGCTGTAAGATTTAAAGAGTTACAGCGCTTGGATCATTTATAAATTTTAATGGGATCAAAATGCTGCACCACCAGCCTCACATGTTCATTCAGTACTCAAATGAGTAATAGTTATTCCCCAAAACCTACGAATATATTACTGTTTGAAGTGGCGAAGAACGAGACGAAACAGATTTAAATCAATAAGAAATATTTAATACAATAAATTAAACAACAAAAAAATACTTTAAATCATTTACACACAATAAAACAAATTATCTGCTATAGTGCTATGATTACAATATTAAAAAATCCTATAAATGATTGTACATTTATAGTCGTCACTTCGTGTATATCAAAAAATAATTTTAAAATATCTGTATCACTCAAAATTAAGAATTTGGCAATTGTCTAACTTAAAGATATGTGCACATATAAATGTAAAGGTGTAGTGTACGTATTTTACCTAGGTTTATTGAGTCTCTGAAGTAAGTTGAGGTCGTGCTGACCGCCACGTGGATTTCCTCCACTTCTTTAGCAGGGAACGGTCGCTCTTAGGTTGGATTTTGGGTTGTGGGAACTCCATATTAGTACATCAAGGACATGGCAAAATGAACCCTCCGGCAAGCGCTACATCGGCAGTTGTTACATGCAGACAGGAACACCATTAGAGCACGGTGAGTCTGAATCGGTCAGCGATCGCGACGGCCCTTAGCCCTCCAATTCTTGATGCGTCACCGATGTTATAAATCATATCTTGTTCATTTAATGATTCCTTCTAAGGTTGGAGTCCTTCCACTACGTGTCTGGTTTTTTCTCATTTTTTTTGTAAACTTTAAAGGTTCTTAGGTTTGCATTTCTCCCTATTATATCTACTTATTTTCTAGAGCAGTGCTTCCACCTATGTGTCAACAAGAAGTCTCTCCTCTACCCAATTTTTTTTTAATTAAAAAATTCCATAGTCCTTCATTCTTTTGATCCTTTGTTTTTTAGCTTTTATTCACACCTTTCTTTTTCTTAATGCGCCTTCGGCCATTTATATCGATTTACCTTTACACAATCGCGTAGCACTATGTACATTTATTTCTTATTTCTTTTATTTTAATTAAACAGATATTTTAATAAAATGTTTTTTATTTTGACAAGCATTAATTGTTGCTGTCTTTGTCATACTTCATACATACCCCATACACACATTTCATTTTATCGTCAAATGTGTACTTTTATGACCCAGATCCTTATCTTTCAGTCATGTTTTAAATTTATATTTTACTCTAATTTAAACCCTTCAAACTTTACCTTTTCTTCTAAATCATATTTTAGTTCGTATTTCATTTATATTTCTTTATCACTATTAATTTTACTAATATACAATTTCAATATTTCTAACTTTAATTATTTTTTTTATTTCTCAAAATCTTGACTTTGGAGGGTAAAAGATAAGAATCTTTTTGATTCTATTTCCCTCTCTTTTATTAGTTAAAACATTTCTTTCTTCTTAAGTTTTAAATTCTTTTGCTAGTATTCCAAAACACAATATTTAACATTATTTAAATGTTAAATATCTATATGTGTGGTCACAATATGTGCGATCATCACAATATACTAGAATGTTCCTAAATATTATAATATATATATTCTCTGAGCTCTTAAGAAGATATAATAAAAACGAGTATTATAATGAGTGCTGGGATAACATTCATACCTCCAACAATGAATACTACATACAATGTAATGTACTGGTCGGTTTTGTATGTTCACATAACAAGATCTAGCATCTAGGCAAAAGTACCTCGAATCCAATCATGCGCAAGATACATAAGTCAGGAACACTCATGAATTCTGCCCTATTTGCCTATTTTCCAGATCTACCAACTTACGAGCAACAATCTCGATGATATCGATCTAATTTTATCTCTCTCCGCTGGCATCGCACATCAGAGCCACAAAAAGACTCTTAATAATTTAAAGTTTAATGGTGGAATATTTAGCATGAAATATAATTTAGAAGCCTTTAACGATCGTGACCTTTCATATTAATTATATATTAGCAGAGATCATCTAGTCAGTAGGAGCATAAATTATTAACTAAAATATTAATTTAAATAAAAGAAAACACAATGATTCGGAAATGTTATAACATGTATTTAAGATTTATTATTTGACAAAACATAAGTAAATGCATATTATCATTGACTGATCATTGGCTTTATAAAGATTATATGACAGTTGATCATAGAGAAATCATATTACATTTAGTTGATAAATTAAGAATCAAATTTTTTAACAGGTGATTTTGTTTATAGTTGCGGCTATGCCAATAATATATACTATAATGATGAATATAGACTTAGCGATATTAAGAAATATGATATTGAAGTACCACTACACCCCCAGAAAAAACAAAATAGCATTTAACTGATTTGAAAGATAATTATTATTTTATAACGAAGCATTACATTTGTACAAAATATAGTGATTAATACTCAATTTATAAAGTGACAGATGTGTGTGGGATAGCTGATGAATATATATTAATAATAATAATGTCGTCGCAAGGACGTGCATTTTAACTAGTGGACATAGATCTGTTTAACAAAAATCACAACATTACGGCTTATGGATGTTCATGGGTTTATTAGAAATACAACAAAAGGTGGTGCGTGCATGGCGGTGTATTTGATGTGATCCATTCACGGAGCCGAAGATGTGCTTCATGGAATTCATTTGAAGAGAAAAATACCGATGTAACTCTGCAGACGTTGGTAGGATCAGTTTATGAATGAAGAGTGGTTGGCTATGCATTTATTGGGCTGGTTTTTCCAGAGCGATCCCCATATAAAGCACGCACATACAATCAAATAAGTCCTCAGGGGGGTTAAAGCCTGATTCTTGGACTTTGAGAAGGATAATGGGGTTCAACTTTGCGATACCTCTGGATAAGAGAAGCACGAATATATAATATAAAAACGAGTGTGCCTATATGCACGCAATGCTTGGGATAACAAAAATATAGCTTTAAAGACAATTTTAATTACTTAATGCCCATAAATTATAGAATATCCTGCATAATGGTATGATCTAATCACTAAACAGGCATGGATGATTTAAATTAATTAAGTTATATAAATTTTAAGACATAAAGATTCCCCTTTCCTTTTACTTTAAATTATTTATAACTTCCCACAACGTTTAATAAATACAAATTTCGGTTAATAAATGCTATTATTAAAATAAATATGTTTATATGGAAACAAATGGGGTGGTGGAAATAACTGGGATAATAATTAGATTTTACATATATAAAATACATTTACGGTTAGGATTAGCGCATTTAAAAAGAAAAAAACACTTTTAGAAAAACAGATGTTAATCTGATTTCCTACAACAATTTTGTAAGATAATGACTTTGTTTTTCCAAACTCACGAGCACCTGCATAAGTCGAATAGGACTTGTTTTTAATGAAAATAAGTTCTTAATTACCCTGTAAGTGATGGGTAGGGAAACTAGAAAAGAATTACATGCTAGTGAGTTTTAAATACTACTGGCATTTTAAAACACACAAATACGCAATATAATAATGAAATAAAATATTATTGCTGCATGGAAATAAAAAAGAAAACATATTGAATAGAGGCTCAATGATAGAAAGGTTAAGTTATATAGAGTTGTAACTAAGTAAAATTACATAAGATATAAACCTTTACATAAGATATTAGAGTAAAGCGTCAGGATTATTGTTGTTATAGAAGGCTGAATTTAATAGAATCATAGAGCGGCTAAAGTTCTTTTACCTTTCATAAATAGTAGCGGTCCTTGATGTTTGGAGTGTTCATCGGTGTTAATACACTAGATCTAGGTTTGGAAGAAGGCATCACAGGTAGCATTTTACTTATTTAATTGGTAGACATTTGAAAGTTCATAGGCACGGGATCTGGAGCTCTTCTTACGGGAACGAGCATGTTGGAACAGAGGGGAAGGTAAAATTTCCCCTACTCACTGCACATTGAATTTAAACTAGCATGGATTATGTTGACCATCATTAATTTATGGTTGTCTCCTCCTCTTTTGGCTTCAAATCCAGCAGTATTTATACTCTTTTTTTTTGATGATGTAGTATAGCACTTAACTGCTGGACCTGAGGCAATTTGAGCACTTTAGCAAAGCTGAAATCTGCTGACCAGATACCTTTTGTTTTGTAAGTCTTTTGAAACAATGCAATCCTGTTACAAGTTTCTCGAACGATTGTTTTAAAATAAGTCTTATGATTTTAAAACAAGTTGGCGTGGATAAAATTTCCACTAATGGATTTTACTTTACTATTACAAATTGTAACCTTTTAATTTTAACTAATAGGCTTTTCCAGGTAATTGTTTTTAGTTGTGTTCAAGAAACTTCTTAAAAGAATTGCATCATTTTCTGACTGCTAAAATTAAATATAAAAAATAATACATTTCATATATGAATTTTAAGATACATGAATAATATAATTATTTATACGATTTATTATCAATCTCCCCACACTGAAAATATATATATTTATCCGTTACGCATGCATACACATTAAAATAATATTAAATATTTATTTATTAAATTATTTTGCATTAAGATATATAAATATCTACATCAGTTATGTTTACATGGTTAAGCAAAGGAAAAATGTGTATACACGCGTAAGGATGGGGTTTAAACATGGCTTAGAGGGAGGAGACTGTAAGTGGGCTGTGAAGCATGATCTGAGCATCAGATCGACTGCTTCAGTAACAATTTAGTATATTTTAAAATTGATTAAAAAAAACTGATTTGCCCTATCTTCTCATAATTATATTATATATTTATTTTTTACCAATGTCAAAAATCCTGGAAAAATTAATAGTATTCTTTTCATAAGAAATAATTCAATTGCTTAAAGCTAAGTGAAAATTCAAATTTAGTATCTATGCTACTTTATTCAAGCTTTTTGTTTGCTATACAGGCAATTCTTCTGAATTTTATGTATTGTTAGGAGGTAGCGATTTTTTAAGAATATATAAAAATCCTCTACCAACAACAATACTTGCAAACAATGTGAGTGGTATTTTATGTCTCTATTTACCCTTAGGCATATAATTTAACATATATATATTTTTGTTGTTTAACTTATAATTACACCTTAACCTACATTAACTGTCTGTAGTTTAAGTAAAACAAACCATCACACTCTTGAAATGAAAACACCCTTTCATTTGGAAATGCTACATTAACAAATGTTACTTACTTATAGTTACTGCCATTTGAAGAATATTTATTTCTTCAATCTGTAAAATACTGGTTGTTTTTAACCAATGTTAGATATATCATAACTCACTAGTTTATATTCAATTCCTCAACAGTTGATTATTAGTTGATTTCCACAAAATATAGAAAAAGGATTTATGATTTTTTTTATTGTTATTTCCATTTAATCCATATCCCTTTAAATATTTTGTATGTATCAACTTTTAGGCACAAACCGATAGAAAAATTATCTATATTCTTTTACTTATAAGTGAGAAAATTCTCAAGGTTTTCTTTAAAAATAGGGATGCGAGATGATAGACGATATATATAACAGGAAGATTAAAAAACTTATTTAATTTATAATAAGTCAAATTATGTTAATTGTTTAAATCTATCATTTATGTGATCTATATATGTCTACATTTCACATTCAACACATTCATTTCTGAGAATGGGATACAAATGTATATATAGTTATTTATGCACATGCACACTTTTTAGAATGAAAGACTTGATTTAATTGTTGACATACTTGAAGTTGCAAATTTTGTCTGGAAAGATTAATCTGCTCATTTTCTGCAGTTATGGCTTTTCGGATTTCCTCCAATTCTTTAGGTCGTTTCTAATAAAATAAAAACATTTAACATGTTAGATTCATTAAAAAAATATCTAAACATATACATAATCAAATATTTATATGTTTGGATATATTGTAAACAGTAGTTGTAAAGTAGAACATATGTAATTTCAATTTGTTAGCACTCATTTTTACTTTATACTTCAATATGTCATCACTATTGATTATTAATATGAAGTGAAACCATACTTTCAAAAAATGGGAACAATTTCTATCCATTTTATAATACTTTGTAAATATATACATATTTCTTGAAGATTTGTGATGATGGTATTTTAGTTATATTTATATATTGGTCTATTTCCATTGTCTAATATAAGTACTGAATGTCTTTAGAAAATTTTATTTTATTTAAATATTCCACTCAGATTAATATATGCACAACGTTTCGGAGATATTATTCTCACCTCTTCTTCAGGTGTTGCTGGCTGACCAGTGATAGTACTAGCATGAGAATTGAACTTGACCCTTAAATTCTTGAATATTGAATTTTAAGGTAATGCTCATCACTCATTTGGTTAAAATGTTATCTTAAAATTCAATATTCAAGAATCTAAGGTCCCAGTTCAATTTCCATTCTAGTAATGTTGCTGATCAGGCCAGGATTACCTGAAGAAGAAGGGAGAATAATACCTCTCAAAACATTGTGCATATACTAACATATATTCTATTATTAACAGTTGAAAATATTTAGGATATTTAAATAAAGCTAAATTTTTCTTAGACATTCAATACTTATATTAGATGATGGAATATAAATACAAATATATATATATACTAAATTTATACATACACATGTATATGTGCAATGACAAAGTAAAATTCCTAATGCAATTTTGAAGTGAATATATTCATAGTTTTTAATTATTGTAAGTTAATAGGTTGCATTACATATTTATCAGGGCTGTCTCATTAGTATTCAAATAAATACTTAATCGAATGCTAATTTATCTTTTCTTACTGCCATTATCATTAATAACAATATCCATATCTCTTTTATTACCCTTTTTTCAACATGTCATTCAAAAAACATCAGTTTTATATTTTCTGCATTGAAAATATGTTCATGCTTATTTTCATAATACCAAAAACAGACATGGTTTTAGTATTTTCCTTTGTTTTATTGCATAAGCTGTCTAATTATTATTATAACATTTATCTTAAGATTCTCCAAAGTTTATGGCTAATTGCAATGAAATATATACATCTAATCTGTGGGAATTTTGTTCTGTCAATTTTATTACATTTATTATATATAAAATAATAAAGGAATAATATTTTTACCTCATCTCAAAAAAAAAATTATAATAAAAAATTTAAAAATTAATTTATAAAAAAAATTTTAACCCATCAAAAATAAAAACTCATGGAAAGTGAGTATAAATTCAACAAAAAAATACCCAGGTATAAAGGCAGTAGATCTTATCCCCTTTTATTTTTTTTTTTTATATTTAGGGGTTTGTTTAAAAAATATAAAGTGAATATGGTTTAGCAGGGCGCCCCCAAATTTTTTGAATTTAAACCCGGTTAAATTCAATAACCCTTCCCAAATTCCAGTTTGAATCCCCTTTTGGGATTTTTTTTTTTAATTAAAAAGGGGGGTTTTTCTTTTTGAGCCATATCACTATACGCACTAATATTTAGGCAAAAGTAAAACATCTTCAAACCAAAGTGGAGTATATTAGACATAAATCATTTCTCAGATCTTAGCATAACAAATGTGTTTCAATATTTTTATAAGTTTACTAGCTCAGATTATATATAACTAATTTAGGATGGCAATTCACTCATCCTTGCATGAAATAGATGACAGGATGTGGTTATAATAATACTAAGAAATCACTAAATATTATAAAATCAATATTTATTTATGGCCTTTAAACAGTTAAACAGCTCATTAATCAAAACGTTGATGACGATGATAATAATAACAATAATGACAAGGGTTTCAACTACAGCTCTAGGACTAAGCCTAAACATAAAACTAAATTTTATGAAGAAATTCATAATTATTGCTTAATTTTAGCATATTTACTTATATCTTAAATAACTAATATTCAACCATTGATGATGATGAATAATCACACTTAACAAAGACTACACTTAATGAAATATATATGCCTCGTTTAATAAAACAAACTAATATTTATTACTACATTTCTAACATATACATAAAAATTTCTAGATAAATATGAAAATTGACATGAATAATAATAATAATAATAATAATTGATTATATAACAATCCTCAGATTAATTTTAAGTTCTTCCCCCTTTCCCTTCAAATGTATTTTGTATTAGGTTGGATGACACATTGACCATGATTTTCACTCCATGAGAAAAGTATTTCAAGAAAAAAAAATATTATCTGCTCATTAGCACACATACTTTAAAAATCTAACATGTAAATAGAATGTAAAAAAAAAAATGTTAGTAGAATTGAAAGAGCAAGTTTTAGAAAAGAGTTTTAAATCATTATCTCCCCCTCCCTTCCAAGCGCTGAAATCTATACTTTCTCAAGACAAAATAATTTAATATTTTAACACCACCTATTATTTCACATTCACTCACAATTATACACATATAAAAATATTATTATGTATGTGCATGTTTTATCCCATAATAACAGAATATTATTTAAAACCAAAATAATAATAATATATTAGTTAAAACTAAAATCATAATACCATAAAAAAAAAAATTGTTTTACACATTAATATTTTTCATAACTGTAAAATTAATAAACATATAATTTTGATACATTCAAGATAATTTATGAAGCTCAAAGTTATTATTAGTAAGACATTCTTGTTTTTAATCGATCTGAATAGTCTTTAAAAGTTCTTTAAAGAAAATATACCACTTTATTGCTAAAATGTTTATTAAGACTCTGATATCATAAAGAAAATAGATATAAAAAGTCATATTACCGAACTTTTGTTTGTGGCAAATTTCCAAGGGTTCAAACTTGTCTTGTATAATGTCTATATTTCTGCAGCTACCATTTCCGTTTTACATGGGAACAATCTCTTTCTTGAGGTGTATAACTACTTGATGATGATGACTCTATTGAGGTTATTTGCTTTAGTGGATAATTTGGAAATCATTATGTTAATTTTTCTTCTCTTCCTGTCAAGCATGATTCTTAGTGGATGAAATACAGCGGTTGTTTTCACATTTATAAATTTTCTTGAGTTTAAAATCAGTTGTTGTAACAATTAATTGGACTTGATGATTAATATTTATCAGTAGATTAATTCATCTTTTTTTTTAATGCAGGTGAATGCTTTCTTCCTTCTATTAAAAACATCTTATTTCTCTGGTCAGTTGAAAGGTGTAGAATATTATTTTAGACACAACATCTTTTCTTTCCTATGTGATGTGCAGCTTCCCCCAGATGGTCAGCAAAAATGGGACATATATATAATTTTTCTAGCCAGCCATTTCTTATATTTTCAACATTCAATTTGATAGTTTAATAATCTGAATCATAAAAACCAAAATAATAATTCCAGACACTTTTTATATCCAATTTTTAGCTAACTTAACCAATCAGAGATAGCGTCACTTGCTATTTTTGGACAAATTTGTTTTAATTAGATCTCTAATTTATTTTCAACTAAATTATTTTTCAACTGAAAAGTTTAATCCTTTTTCCAGACACTTTTGTTTAAAAAAAAATAGACTTAATCCTTATTTCCTTTCTTTTCTCTTTTTTTTTTAATATCCAGGTAACATTTCAAATCTTTGAGCTTCCTTCTTTAGATCTTGAGATAAGACAATTTCAAAATTAGAGTTCCCACCCAAATTAAGCTCCCAAAGTGACAAACAATTATTTACAAAAAAAAAAAAAATTGCTGCAGAGATAGATATCTGATTAAACCGATTTCCTCTTTCAACATAAAATTGTACAAAAAAAATAATTTGACAGTTTTAATCCTTCCTTTTCTTTCAATATTTAGCAAATGTAAATTTCTGTATGTAATGTACACACATCCTTCATTCTTTCAAATCATTCATAAACTAACATTAAATAATATAATTGCTAGCTTATTAATTATAACCCAATTATTTAATTAAATCTGTAACTTTTAAATCCCAATTACAATTATAGAAAAGCAAAATAGAAGCATAGAATAAGACATTAAAATTGATCAAGCATAGGTTAGTTTTAAAGAAAGTTAAAATGTTGAATATCTGAAATATAAAACAATTAAATAGTTTACACATACATTGCCTATACGTATGCATTATAACTTTGCTTTTTAACAGAAAAACTAAATATTAAATAGTTTAAATGTGTGTATTACCTTTCTATCAACACACAAACAAATAAAGCATATAATTGTTGACCCACTCTCTCTGTTTAAAGCTTTTAGAACTGGACCTTGTAGGATTTGAACTTGGATGCCCTACAACTTCCTTTATGGTTATATAAAAATGTGATGATGATTTTGTTTTACCTTTTCTACATGCACATTACTATAAATTTGGCTAGTGACCAAATTGTAATGGCACAATATGTATAATCTTATAATTGAATATTTATAAATATAGTAATTAGATATATGTAAAGTATAACTTTAAAATTTTTATCCACTTAGAAGTGCTTTCGACTTTGAAAGGTTAACTTTCCCACAATTCTGTGATCTTAACATTTATTGCCTATTTGTTAATTAAGCCTTGTTTGTATTTGTATATTAGCATAGCTCCCTTTATTTTCCTTTTGTTGTTATTTTTTTCATTTTGCAATATTTTTACATTATTATAATTGAAGTTAAAACCATAAATACATGACTTATTATGGTCATAAAAATGGATGCTGAAACATTATTTACTGTGCAATTTTGTTTCATTTTCTGAAACCTTTTTAATAACAGCAAGTGCTCTTTAGTTCTATATTTCCAATGTGCATCTCGATTCCCCTATATATCCGCTACCACACCTACATATCCATTTATAAATGATGCAATTTTTTTTTATAAATGAGGTTTTATCTAAGACAATGTTTCAGCATCCAATTTTTACGACCACAATAGGTCATATACTTATGGTTTTAATTCAATTATAATAATGTAAAAATATTGCAAAATGAAACAAATAACAACAAAAGGAAAATAAAGGAAGCTATGTTAATATACAAATATGAACAAGACTTAATTAACAGACAGGCAGCAAATGTTAAGATCATGGAATTGTGGGAAGGTTAGCTTTTCAAAGTGTTAGTTGACAAAGACTACAAGGATACTCAAAAGCACTCCTAAGTGGATAAAAATTTTTAAGTTACACTTTACATATATCTAATTATTGTATTTATAAATATCCAATTATAAGATTACGTATATTGATTTGAAGAAATACAGACATCGAATTATAATATTATATCATATATATGTGTGTAAGATAAACAAAATTATAAATATATACTTGAAAATCAATACAGGAGAATATATTTACACAAATTAATTTTAACTTAGCTTTACATATTTCTGGAATACTAAATATAATAGATGTTTCTAAAAAAATGATTTTCAAGACTTCCTACATATATTAAACCTCTTTAATACTTATAAAATACTGTATTTGTTTTCTTATATCACTTGAAATCTTATATCACTTTTGAGTAACTTACTTTAAAAGTTTTCTAGATAAACAATTCTTATCTGTAGACTCAAGTCTATACACAAGTATATATCTCTGACTTCCTACTATACCATAGCAGAAGAAACATCAAGGTGCATAACATATAATTAATATTAGGCATGGTCATGTCAATATAGACCCCAGATGATTATATGAATAGCATTTCTCTAAAATGAGCATTGCCTGTTTGGTTTTTCTGGTTTTTCAGGTTTTCAAAAGCCCATTTATTGGTGTACAGAGGCTCTTGTTCTCTCAATCCCAATCTTTCCTATATCACAAACTATTCTTATGAATTAAATTATAGATATCCTGAAAATGCTAAGATCATAGTATTATGAAGAGTCAAAATAAGTCATAGATCACATGACCCTATCTCTTAAGCTTGTAAATTATAAACAATGAGGATTGCCAATTCCTCTACAAGCTTTATGATAAATGCTTAGTCAGAGCCAGCACTTAAAATATTTCTGTCAGGACCCCTCCAAACCCCTGACCATGGTTTCATGCTTTGGCACTCCTCAGAGAGGTGTCAGGGTAGGTTCAGACACTAGATCTAAAAATACCAACCCAAAGTCAAGCACTTATCTAAAAGTTATCTATTGAGTGAAAAATCTGAAATTTTCAGACATCTACATGTCTTCAAACCCAGCTATCCAACACAAATAGCTATTTGGGGCTGATAGATCTTCAGGTATACCATACATTAGTACTCTTAGCAATATAAAATTGCATAAGACTTATGGCAAAGACTATAAATAGTCAAAATAAGTCATTCATCTCATGACCCTATCTCTTAAGCTAGTAAGTTATAAATAATGAGGATTGCCAATTCCTCTACAAGCTTTATGATAAATGCTTAGCCAGAGCCAGCACTTAAAATATCTGTCAGGAACACCCCCACCCCTGACCATGGTTTCGTGTTTTGGCACTCCTCAGAGAGGTGTCAGGGTAGGTTCAGACACTAGATCCAAAAATACCAACCCAAAGCCAAGCACTTATCTAAAAGTTATCTATTGAATGGAAAATCTGAAATTTTCAGACATATACATGTCTTCAAACCCAGCTGCCTGGGAATTTCAGATTTTCCACTCAATAGATAACTTTTAGATAAGTGCTTGGCTTTCGGTTGGTATTTTTGGATCTAGTGTCTGAACCTACCTTGACATCTCTCTGAGGAATGCCAAAGCATGAAACCATGGTTCAGGGGTTGGGAGGGGAGGGTTCCTGACAGAAATATTTTAAGTGCTGGCTCTGGCTAAGCATTTATCATAAAGCTCATAGTATTACGGAGTCTGACATTATGCTCAAGCTGAAATCAATGCTAGACAGCATGCATCCTGGGTCTCATGCAATTCCTAAATTCTTTCTATTGCATATTCACTATTTCACATTATGTTATTAAGAATATATACTCAACTTTTTGACTAAGCAATTTTATCACATTGATATGCTGTATCCAATTTCACCAGTTCCATTTCTCAAACTGAATACTCTTTCCTACCCTCTAAAAAATCTTCATCCTATCTCTATGCCCCCTTTGCTTATCAAAATCACTGAGTCCATCATTAAGAATAAGATTCAGTCCATTATTTTGTCTTCTATCTCAAACTATTCATTTGCAAAAAAAAAGGCGCATTCACCTCTGATGCCATTATGTTATGTCAAAATGATAAGTGATCATGTCAGAGTTTCCAGAAAAGCCAGCACCATAACAGTACAAATAGATATCTCATCAGCTTTTAACTCTGTGCATATTGACTCTCTCACTGATGTATTACAATCTCTGAACCTTCTTGTTCTTGTGCTATATATTTTAGCCAACCATTTGGCACATATAGAATTTTTTATCACCCTAAATGGCAAAGTGTGTCTCCGAGTTTAAGGCATCTAATTCAATTTTACAAGGTTCCCCTTTTAAGTGCCTCATTCTTTATTATTTATACTAACCTCCTACTTCTTGAAATAGAGGAGAAATTATTTGGCAATCATATCCATTAATTAACAAGGCAGTCAAGCATAGACCCTTTATGGATAATCTTGTCATTTTTCTTCCATCCAAGAAGTATCTTCCTTTGCTTATCTTCATTCTGAAAGATTATACTATTTGATTTAAGCTTCAATTTAGCCTTAACAAACATTATCCACATGAAAAATACTCTCTAGAAAGAGTATTTCATCTCCTTTCACTGCATCATCCTAAAACTTCCTTGGTTTTCCCATTCACAAGTTGATAAATGCCATGAGAATGTTAATTCAGAACTCACTTTTCTCAATTGTGGAAAATATAATTAATTCCCTGTCCAGATGGCATTCAAAAATTCTCTTATTAACATATTAATTTTTCCAAAAATGATCTATTATATGCCAATTATCAATTATACTAGTGCATTTAAGAAAAAAATCAATCCGTTTTGTTCCAAACTGATTTGGAATTTAAAAAGCTGTCATGATCAGTATTACAGCCTTATATAAACATCCCTTTCTCTTCACTTAATCCCGACCTTTTATTTTCAGAGGTCATTTAATTCTGTTGTTAAATTTGTTTCTGAGCACCCAGATGCTCTGAAATTTATCCTGATTAACCCTACTGATACACTGCCACCCAGTAGCAGTATTTTCAATCTATAATCAAATATATTTCTGCTTATATAGATCTGAATTAGAGCATCTTTTCTGGTAAAATATTTTACTAGCAAGTTTATAACATAACTCATAGTGATAACCAATCTCAGCAGCTATCTCTACTTAATTTCACTAATAAACAGACTAGGTCAAAACTCAAATTTTGGCATCTGGAACAATAATATCCCTATAAAAATCAATTTAAAAGCTCTGCCTACTAGTCTTTTTTATCACAAAGAATAGTGAATGTTAACATTGATCCTATTTGTTCACTCTGTCTCAAGTCTGAAAAGACAATATATCATATTTTTTCTATAATGTTGAGCTCTTCATGTTTATATAAATATTATTAAGTCAATCACCAGATCATGTGCTTCATCTATTGATATTCTCATTGTCAGTATGTAGCATGGTCTCTTTCCCTAACTTAGGATCACTATTTTCATTACATTTATTTTTGGTTCTTGAGATGCCATTTTTGTTTTAATCCTACATCCAGTAAATTGCATTTCAAGTTTTATAATAAGATACTTAAAATCAGAAATATAGACAGGAAATTAGCCCCTCCAGGTATTGTCTATGCCATATGGAGCCTTGCTTTTCTTATTTTCCTTCCATAAACTTTGGCCTCTTCTCTATGTGTTAAATGTACTTTTTATTAAAACATGTAAATCATTTTATATGCATGTATTATATATTTGTAAAGAAATATATTTTTTATAAATTTTCTTGTATGTAAAATTTATAATCTTTGAATGTATTCACTAAAAATTAAATTTAAAAAAAAAAAAAAATCTAATGTATTTAAATAGTCTTTGTTTGCTTTCTTTGCTATTCATGGATTTCTCAAGTATTTTTCAACACTGCACTTTAAAAAAACAACTACTTTATAATTAGTTGATGATGCAGTAGATAACAATGCTAATGCATATTATTGGAAAAAAGGCAAAAATGATTGCATGAATAAAAAAAATTAGATTAGAATAATTATAGTCTGCATTTTACATTAACTCATAAATATTTTTTGTAAAGCTGATTTCAAATAAATTAAGCTGAAAGTCTGCTGAAAATTTTCTATAGAGTTGTAAAGTATCTTCTTAAATAAAAATCTAAGACTAATATATTACTATCAAAAGACTATCATTTTACTATCAGTCCTATTAATGTATGCAATTTTTAGTCATAAGCAAACAATTATTCTTAATTTTATATATTTCCATTTGAGTGATTTTTACTTTTGCTAATATTAATTAAATAATTTAATTTGTTTTCATTTTTTTTTCTTTCCAATTTTCCTTAAGATGTTGACAAAGATCTAAATAATAATTCATATTAGAGTAATTTAATACATCTAAACCATTTTGACTGTTTATTATCACAAAGGTTTAATAAACTTTGACTACCAATAAATAAACATCAAATTTTATTTCATCTCCATTTTTTCATTATAGAAACAATACCATAGACCCAGCAGATGAAAATTCAGTAATTTCTAAACTTTAGATAAAATTATGAAAAGAGAAAGGGATTTTCAACATTTCATACGTATCAAACTTTATTATTTTATCTACAGTTAAAATTTTCTTAACATATTTTAAAGTTTGAATGCATCAAAACTAAAAAATAAATTAAACCTAGCACACAAAAATTAATATACACACATTTTAGCATACAATTAAACAAAAAACAATTCTGCAAATACCTAAAAATTATTAAACCTAATTTTATTTAATTTTTTTAAAAAAAAAAAACAACTGAAAATTTAATGATCTGCTTTTTTAAACATATTTCTATAAAGAAACTTTAATAATACACTTTTCAAATATATGACAATAAAAGATTAAAAGACATATGTGCAAATTTCTAAACAAGAGTTAAAAATATTTATAATTAGTATTTATTATTTAAAACAGGCAAAACTCTCCATATAGTCGTGCAAGCATAAGAAATGGTGATCATGTGATATTTATTATTTACGTTTAATGTTTATGGGTGCACTAAAAGACAATAGATTTATAAGAAAAAAGAGCAATAAGAGTTTTGTTGAATTATCATATAAGTCTATTAGTATCAAGAATGGAAAGATATTTAAAAGTTTATTGAATTTATAAATACAGGAAGGCTAGAGAACCAAGAATGTCAGTCTAATAATATTGAATCTGTATTTGGATATATTGCATATATTTTTTACTCTCACTGATTTTTGCATAGTAAATATTAAATTTTCTAAATCTTTACTTCAATATACTTAATCAAGTATTTTGACATTTTAAATTTCTTTATGAAATGTTTTAGACATTATTTATCAAGCTTATTTTTAGAATATTCTTCATTATTTTTCAAAAACTTAAAAAGTAGCATATTCTATCTTGGCATCCCTATGCCCACAACGCACTCAAAATTATGGTTATTTGTATAATTTTTGATAAAACAAAAGCTTTCTCATTATCTACTTTTTATGATTTTAAACTCAGAGGCAATAAATGAATTAGAAACAAATAGTTTTGAAGCACTATTGCAAAATACTGCTTTATGTTTAATTTTTTGAATTACTATATATTTTTTTAAAACAAAAAGAAAAGCAGACTAATTTGAAGAATAATTTAGAAAATGAAGCTTCTACACAGTATAAACAAAATAAAATGGCTGCAGAAAGGAGTTTGTTGTTAATTGAAAGGAGACCCTTTAATTACTGTTTGATGATTTAAAGAAACCAAGCAAGGCAAATTCCAAATATCCACTCCATATGTTCTTACTGTTGCAGTTGTTATTACTATATGATTATTCATATGATAAGTGAACATGGATGGGCAATATCCACTACACATGTTCTTATTGTTGCAGTTGTTATTACTATGATTATTCATATGACAAATGAACATGGATGGGTTGTTCATCAACTGCAGCACTCATCACAACAAGTTTATTGGCTTATTACCTCTGAATTTAAGATCAAGAAACACTATGTTCTTTTTTCTCAGTTTCTGGATAGTTATTAATAGAAACATCAGTTGAGTTATCTTGAAAACAGGATGGTGTGTGTGTGAAAATCATGATACACAAAATTAAATTATGACTTTTATTCCAAGGAGACTATGAAATCACCAACCAAGGCAGCAGTTGGTGACTGAAACAAAAAAGCAAATAATTCCTGCTTGTGGATCCCGGCTGCCATTCAATGATGATTTATCATTTAGGTACTTACAACTGCAGATCACTTTCAAGTGAAGAAAGATTGCCCTAACTGAGAGTGAATAAAACTATCTAATATTAAATGGACATTGCAAAACTCTGTGAAGTTAGAAAAAAAGATGTTGGAACAATTGCTTTAAAAAGTGACATATAAATAATGAAAGCATGAGTGAAGTGAGAATTCTTATAAATAAAAAGTGGAAGAACAACATTGTAGACATTGATGATACATCAGACAGAATAGCAAAATTACTTATTTAAATTAAAAGATACCAAATGCAGATATTTCAGGTTTACAGCAAAAAAAAACTTCTTGTAGTAATGAAGAAGTAGAGGATTTTCAACATTTTGATCAAATCAAACAATATTTTAAAATTATCATGGAAGACATTAATGTTGGAATTTGTAAACAACTGAAAGATGAAAATTCTGTGTGTAAATATGGTTATGGTGAAAAAAATAATTGAGAATGAAGATTCCATAGGAATTTTCCGAAAAAGAAAAATTGTATATTAAGAATTATTTCTTTGAGAAAAATGCTAAATGGAAATAAACACGGAAGCATTCAAGTGAAGATACAGCAGAATTGAATAAACTTTGACTAACAGAAAATATATATTTCAAAATAGTAATGTTCTTAATAAATTCAACACAGAAAGTGATCATCAATTAGTGAATTGTAAAATATATGTTAAGGCAAATACTAGAGACAAAATAATTAAGAGAAACAGTACTCACACTGATATCCTAAACTAAAAAAAAAACTCCAATGTATTTAAATTAAAACTTGCAAATCATTTAAAAATATTACATACTTTGAAGATGTTTCAAAATTGACTGAAATTAATAAGAAGATAAATGATACTCTTTATGAATAACTGTAAGAAAAATAGCTAGTACAAAAAAAAAAAAAGCAGCAATTGATTAGTAAATTTTCCACTTAGACAAGATAATATGTGAAGAAAAGAAAAAATATATATATATTTAAAAATGATTCATTATAAAAAATTGAATATTCAGAGTTTTGTAAAATGTTATGAAAAAGAATTAATAATAATATAAAAAATATATAATTGTGAATTAAAATCTATAGAATAAAATAAAATCTCAAAAATGTAAAACAGTATCTTGGTATTGGTAAAAAACTTAATTCTGCAATAGAAGAAAAGATGGAACTATTATTATAAATAGAGGTGACATTATATAGTAATAAAGAACTAGAAAAAAAGTATCCACTACAATTATTACACCTTTTGAATTGACCAATATTTTAAATGAAAAAGACATGCAATTAAATCTATGAAAAAGAAAAAGCTCAAAGAAATAATGAAATTATTATTCATATTTTGAAAGAATCAAGTGAAGAAATAGAAAAATTGTTGGCAAAGTTATATATCAGATGTCCAAATAATAAAATGTACTAGATAATTAGAAAAATACAACAATAATATTGATATTTAAAAAAGACGTTAAAGAAGATATTGCAAATTACAGATCTATCAGCCTTTTACAATTCTATACAAAATTTTTATTAAGATGATTACAACTTATCTTTAGTGAACTTTGAATACTAATCAACCAATAGAACAAGCTGGATTTAAATGTGATTTTAGCAATGGATCACATGCAACTATTGAGAGAAGTTATATAAAAAATAATAACTATAAGTTATTATGTTTTGGATTTGTAGGTTATAAAAGATATTTGATTCTATAAGCATTTCTACAGTGATTAAAGCAATGAATCATCAAGATATAGACCCAGAATAATTCCCTGTTGTGAATAATATTTATCAAAATGCAACAGTAATGATTAGATTACATGGTAATACTAAGAAGATGAACATTGAGAAAGATGTATGATAAAATGATTTAATATATCCAAAACTTTTTACACAATTTTACAAGAAATATTCCATGGAATAAAATGGAAAACTAAAGAAGTAAAAATAAATAAAAATTATTAAAGTTATTTAGTTTTTGCAGATGGTGTGGTTGTTTTTACAAATAATGTTTCAAATCTTCAGGAAATCCTTATAAGAGTTATCAGATAAAAGTTAAAAAAAAAAAGGATTAAAGATAAATACTAAAAAGAATAAAAAAATGATCAATGGATTTTCTCCAAAAAAATAATAATAAATAAATAAAAATTGATAATGATGAATTAGAAGTTGAAAATTACAATCAAAGATAAATACTAAAAAGAATAAAATGATCAATGGATTTTTGCAGAAGAAAAAACAGATTGATAATAATGAATTAGAAGTTGACAATTACAAATACCTTAGTCAGATTATTAATATATATCGAAACATAATGAATGAAATTAATCATAGAATTAAACTTGAATGGATTCCTTTTATTTAATCGGAAATATGAGTGTGTTTGAGAAGAAAGATTTTTAATAAATGTGTTTTTTTAATTATAGATTTGAGATTTGAACATTTAACATGAGAACAATACAGAAACTCCAGACTAATCAGAGAAATATGGAGATGTAACAATTAGAATTAACAAGAAAATATTAAAAACTAAATACATAAGTGAGAGAATAAACATGTAAAACTGACATCATTTCTAAAATTAAAAGACTGAAATGGAGCTAGAACCAGACATATTGATAAAAGATACCATAATAGATGGGCAATTAAAGTCTTAAAGTAATCCTGAAAGATTGTAAAGAATCTAGAAAAAGAAAAGGAAGTTTTCTAAAGAGATGTGGAGAAAATCTAGAGATCAAAGAAACTGGATTAAATTGGGAGAGATTATCATTCTGCAGTGAACTGATAATGAATGAAAATGATGATGCAAAAAGCAAATGATTTATCAATAGGGTAAAACCACATCAAAGCAAAAATTTGTTTTATAATATATATTTGCAAGACTCTATTCAAATAGAAGGATTACAGAAAAATGGATATGAAAATCAACATGAAAATTAACTGATAGTAAAACCTATAATTTTCAAAAAACAAATATGCATTTAGATCATAGTTCAATATTGAAAATATTAAGATAAAGTTTAAAAAATTAAATAAAAATTCATTTTCAAAACAAAAACATCTGTCTATAATAGCACAAATATAAATAATAACAAATATCAGTGTTTAAAAACACATTCTATTTTGGAGAAAGATATAGAATTCATAGCATAAAAAAATTAAAAATAACTGGTAACACAAGCATCTTGAAACTGGTACAAGAAAGCAATTGCTGAAAAAAGAGAAGATAAATCAAAAATTGCAAAAAGCAGAATAAACGAAATACAGTGATGTAAAAAAAACAACAACATTCAAACAGAATGGGGAAAAATGATTGGAAGTAAGTTAATTGCAGAGATATAGAAAAATGTTTTGTGAATAAAAATAGAGATAAGTATAACAGATACACAACAAAACAGTAAATAATAAAAGATAATCATAATAATTTTCTTATTGACAATAATGAAATTTTAAAATAATGGCTTAGCTCTTATTTTTAATTTTATAAAGTAGATATCAATGAAAAAACGATTAGTAAAATTAGTAAAGAAGCTTGGTGAAATTGCATTAATATCTAATAATAATGAAGATATTTTAATAAAAAAAAGTCTAAAAAGCATCAAATAAACTAAAGATGAACAGAAGATCTAGATATTGTGAAAATAGTTTACTTCAAAAAATTTTCAGACTGAGTAATAATACTTAATAGAAAAAAGATATAGTATCCCCAAAATAGACAAATTCATTTCTAGTGTTAATTTACAAAAAAGCAAACCAGAGAGAATGTAAAAATTATAAAATTGCACTAATAGTACTTTAGTAAATTTTAATGTACTTCTTATATGAAAGTTTAAAGACTCAGATAGAGAAACACTTAGCAGGTGAACAAGCTGTATTTATAAAAAAAATAATGCACTTTTGCAGAGAAAGCCCAACACCCCCCTCCTCATGATAGAAAGCTTTTGAGAGCATTGATTTAGGCAGTACCTAAATTATATAGAGTAATAATAAATTAATTAATCTTCCAAATAATATTCATGATATTCAAACAATCATGAATATAAATAAAGATATTCAAAGTAGCCATGAAGATATTCAAACCTGGTTTGAAATTGGAAATCAAATAAAACAACAAGATTCAAAAATTACTGTATTCATTATATATTTGAAAAAAATAATACATAATTCCAAAATAAAAAATTGTAAAAGAATATCATATTGAAGCTATGTAGATGATATAGATAATAAAGAAATACTGATATTAACATTAGAGATTTTAAATGAAAAAGCAAAGTATTACGAATTATGCCTAAAAATAGCCAAAACAAAAGAATAGTGCTCGAGAAAGAGAAAAAGAAGAAAAAAAGAAGAAGAAAATGTTATTAAAAAATATAACACAAAAAATTCTGTGAATATTAGGAGTAATATAATAATCTAAGCTGCCAATAATCAGAAAAAAAAATCTTTGCTAATTATGGTCACAGTATAGAAAAGCGATGTGATCAGATTATAAATCAATTGGTATGCATTGGACAAGTACATATTTACTAGTGTATTACATGACAGTGAAAGGTGATACAACCTACTACAGAAAATTATTGAGAATTAACTGAATGCAAAAAGTTTCCAATAAACTATTGCACAAAAAGTGAAATGAAAGAAAAATTTTATTGAAAAAGTTATAAAAGAAAAAGTTACAATAGTTTGACTATTGTTATGTTTATATGTGTAGGTTAAAATATATGCACATATATAGCCGAAAACAATTATAAACAATTGTGTGTTGTTACACATGTGTGCATGCTGAAATACATACACATTTAAAGTATCAAAATAAGTGTAATAAATTGAAGTAAAAAGTTAAATTAAAACTTATTGAAGCAGTAGATAAAAGAATTAGTTTTATTAAAAGATTAATTACAAATCCATTAAACAACCCTAATTAAATTCTTGAAAAGTGAAAGCGGTAACAAAATTCCAGAAGAAAATAATCTAAAACTAATTAATTGATAACAATTAAAAAGATTTTACTAATAACAGAATGCATCTACAGATAAATAATATTAGACAATATCAGCAAAATCTAAGTGGCTCAACCAATTAAAACAGGAGTTCTAATAATTAATTATAAGTGAAAAATTGGTCTAGAAAAGAATCAAGAATATTCAGATTGCTTGCAACAATACAGTGTTGGTCATCATGGTGTGTTGGCTTAGATAGCTACTACTGCAGAGAGACTTATCTCCAGACATGCCAAAGCAAGTCTAGGGATTTGAACAGATTGGACTGGCCTTTATTATGATTTGTGTATGCCTTTGGGTATGTAAATATTTAAGCTGTAATAATTTGTTAATATGTATATATAATAATATTTTTGTAATATTTCCATGTTAAATATTAACACCAAGTTGCTGCAGTATTATTATTTACCAGAAAATTTATATAAGCCAATGTCTGTTTGATGGCATAAGGCTCATTCTCAGATATAGCAGCCATTAAAAATTCTAATTTTTGGTATTACACAAAATATAAACAAAAAAGGTAGATCTTACAGAATTTGGAACTAATTTTCATTCACTCATTTTTATTGCAAAGAATAGGTAAAAGTGGAATTGGTGAAAGTATCATACGTCTACAGGATCTTAGCCTATGATTACTGGTGATGATAAGGCTCAAAGGTTTAAAAAATATTTATTATTATTTTGAAAAAGATTATTACCTGTTATTACGCTCTTGACTTTGATAACCTATTTTTTTTAGAAAAATAGTTTTTTTTTTAAAAATTTTATTTACTCTTTTTAATTAACATGTAGATAGTAAAAAAATAAGAAAAAATATTTATATATTTTTTGTTTCCTAATTTATTATTCTTATATTAATACCCCTTTACATTTGACTTTTACATATATTATTACAGAATATAAATATTTGACTTGTAATTGTACATCAATGTTTTAAATTCTGTTCTCTATATATTTTATTGCTGATATCAGTTCATAACAATGTAAACAGTAGCAAACTCTTCATACAATTGAAGCAATGGATCTGGAAGTTCGATCCATGCTTCACAGCCTTCTATAAACTTACCAATATTGTAAACCTGAGTTAAGTTTATATCCAAGTATCAACAGGGTTTTGCATTAAATATAAAATTAACATGTTTTATTTTGTACATTAGCTATTTTACTTTAAAATATTTCTTTTAAAGTAAAATTCTGTTTAAGATTAAACTGTTATTAAAATTTCCTTTTCAAAATTTATTAATCAAACATATATATACAGAAGCGTATATATATATGATTAAATGCAAAATTCTGTTGAACTAAAATGTTGGTTTATTAAAAGAAATAATAAGATATTTTTCTTTTAATTTTTGTTAAAATATGGCATATGATTTTATTTCAAGATAAGCCTGCCAGCATTTCTAAAGGAATGGCATGTTTCAATTAGCATTCCATTCAAGGGAATTAAAGATGGCCTTTTTAATCAAATCAAATTCGAAGTTAAAAGCAGAATTTGATAATAAGAAATTGAAGTTTATTTTTAGCAAAAAGTTACTTCAAAACAAAGGAGCGTAGGGGGCTTATCAAGATCTAAAATCATACACAAAACAATAGAAGAGTATCTCCAGAAAGGTATAAAAGGTGGGGAGAACAAAAGATTATTATTCAGACTTTTGGCTTTAAAGACTTCATTATTGAGATTTGCTTGTAAAATCATTCAGATTTTGTTCCAAAATTATTACTGAGATTTTGCTTTTAAAATCAGTCAGATGTTGCTCTTGAGATTATTCAGATTTTGCTTTTAAAATTGGTTTTATGCTTATTCATGCAGATCCTGTGCTTTGAGTATTCAGATTTTGTTTGTTAAATTATTCTGATTTTGTGTTTGAAGATTTTTTCAGATCCTGTGCTTTGATGATTCAGCATTTTGTGCTTTAAGTGATCCTCCTAGGTTGCTCGGAAAATAAATGCGAAAAACAACGGAGTCCTACTTTTGTGGAAAATTCCTGTTATAAGTTCCAACATGTGACCTGTTAAAAGTTCTATTAATTTGGTGGACGTAACCATGTATGGCGGCTAGGCACAACAGCTTTGCCTGCCATCGGGGTCCTAAAACCATCAAAATGCCGAAACATGTCAAACCAATAGTAAACCTGAACTGTGAAACGTGTCTGTGCCCTTCATGTAAAAATGCTGCATATTTCAAATCCCTTTGTCTGGACAAATCACTACGTATGTAATCAAGCCACGGACGTTGAAGGAATTGGATCAAAGGAACAAGGACTGGTAACTTTATATGTCTCCTCATGAACTATTACTTTACCTTTTGATAAATACCTTTCGCTAATTGTTTCTTTAATTTATATTTATAATGTAACTGTTTTTCTCTTATTAGACTAATATTAGATTTATATTTATCTTCGTTTGATCATCTATTTTATACTTAACTTTTTCCCCTTCACTATTCCTCATTTTAGCGTGTTATATAAATGTTGTCTTGTTTCATTGCAGTGTAAGTTATTTTCCATTTACAAATATTTCCAATTTAAAATAATATCTGTAAATTAAATACTAGTAAGTTTCCTTTTGTTTGGCAACTTGATTTCCTCGATAACGCCTACTTTGTTCGCCTTTAGTCCCATAGGTAAATATTAGTTATTTATAGATGTCTTTAAATATTTTTAACTTGTTTATCAAGCACAAAGCAAGTAGAAAATGCTTTGTGAAAGAATTATTTTAATTTTGCTTTATCGAGGGGACATGAGTTAATAATTTTATTTAAATTGGGAAGTAATACTTAGACCGCAAAATATTACGTAATTGCCATCCGCCTTATTGTAAAATTATTTATCAGTAATCAATCGGGGAATAGTGAAGATAATTAAAACATTTCTAATATTTTAAAATTACGTTTATTAAAATATATTATTTAAACTAAAAAGCTTAAGTCTTCTAATGTTATTTCAACCTTTTATATTACTTGTCCAATGATCCAAGCACACACCAGCACTCAACTCATGTTATATTATGTGCACATTTGACTTAGTTAGTTCCATAAGTATTTTAGTCCATTGTCTCTCCCTGATGCTAAGCTGTGGGCCAGGGTTATAAAATAATTTATGCGTGTCTCAGATATGTTGTGGGTTCGTGGTTAAACTCGAAGATAGATGAATAGAGCAGAGACCTTAGTATTCTTGATTTTTATATCTTGCGTATGAGTGGCCTCGAGGTACTTTTGCCTAGTATTCGAACTGGGTTAAACCGATATACATCATTCAACCGGCACACAGTAATGTCACACATTGCAGGCCTTAATAATCAATAGATGCAAAAAGGTTTGTGCATAAAATCCCTGTCTAGAGTTTACTCATCCAGTATCCCCAGATTAGTTCCTAACTTATTGTTTTCATCAATAAGAAGCCTTGGATCTGAGTGCGCTGCACCTAGATCTTAGGATTTAATGCAACCTATCGGCAGCCATCTTTTGTCTACTTAGTTAAGCTATGTGTCCAAGATGAAAACACAATGTCTTCAATCTAAGCCCACTCTTTTGTAAAGTCATATAGATCTGAACCCAGTTCTATATTTATAAGTTTTGGTGCCTTTGGTTTTTTAAAAACCACAATTACCATCATCCTCTGGGCAAGATTGGTATAAAACCACTAAAACATTACATGATCATTTCTTAAAGTGGCTTCTGGAAGGTTGCATTAGATCCTAAGATCTAGATGCAGTGCTTTCAAATCCAAGAATCCTCACTGATGAAAGCCATAAATAGAAACTAGTCTGGGATACTGGATGAATAGGCACTATATAGAGATTTTATGCACAAATCTTGCATACATTGATTACTAAGTCTTGTATTGATTGACATTACCACAGGGATAGTTTTCTTCTGTTTAAACAGCTTATGTAAGCATAGGTAAGAGTGATCATGTAATGTTTTCATGATTTTATGATACCAATTTAAATTATATGTCTTGAATCGCTTTTACTTTGTTAAGAAATTGTAAATTAATAATATATATATATATATATTGTGATTTTTTAAATTTTCATTATTATAGAAATATAAATATCAAAAATTAAAAAAAAAGTTTAACCACAAAAATAATAAGTACAATGTAATTTAAAATCTTTAGCTAAAAATTTTATATTTTAAACAAAGTAAACAATTATATATCATCAATTAGTTGTTCTAGTTACATGACTCAAAGATTTATAATTTTATATAAAAAAAAAAACCTCTTATTTTTAATGTGACATACTTAAGAGTATTATTCAGTAATATTGAAAGATTCAATATTATTGTTATAAAGTTGCTATTATTTAAAATAAATGTATTTATCAGCTAGTTTGAAATATTAATACTTTTTATTTTCATTTAATTCCTAAATAATAAATTTTTTTTTGGCAAATCTGCTTATTTACTTGTAATTTTTGAGAAAGATTTGATATTCCTTCAGTTATTTTTCTTTCTGAATTTTTTTCTTCTTCTAAGAATTCGTCTTCTAATTTTTTCTCATCTTCTAAAAACTGAGCCTCACTATCGGAACTAGTCTCGTCTTGTTGATGCTTGTGTTCAGAATCAATTTTAATATCATCAGAACTTTCACTTTTTTCTTCATCACTTTCCTCAAAATCTTCTTCATAATCCTAAATTAATCAATCATAATATATATTATAAAATAAATGTATATGAAGTTTAAAGATTATATAATAATTAATTAAAAAGTACATGGAAAAAATAAAATTTAATTTATATTTAAAATATAAGTATATTAAGTTTTTACCTTAAAATATGTACAATAATAGATATAGGAGTGTTATGATAAAATAATAACATTTATCATTTATAATTTATAAGTAGCTATCATTTTCTTAACACAAAGATATTATAGGATCATACTATTTAGTTTCGTCACTAATTAATTTTTGCAAAGAAAATTCAAGTAAAAATTCCAAGAGAATTTGATAGGTGAACCGGTAGAGAGAGATGGGAAATGTTTATCTATTTCAATTTGCTATGTCAATGACTTTAATAAATATAAATGTGATGTCTGCTATTGAGAAATTACCATTAACTCGAGCTACTTCCAAAATCCTGTGAGGTTTAGTGTGATGGTAGATCTATATAAATGCTAGAATTAAATAATGATAACAATTAGGACAAATCAGTTGTAATATACTTGCAGCTTTATTCAAATTGACTTATATCTAAATTCACAAGGCAGAATTAATTTTTCCTTATTTTGGTACCCTTGCAACCAAACTACTGAATATTAAATATAAATCAATTGAAAATTTCAGATAATTTGATATTCATATTAATTATCTTTCTTCTAATTTACTATTCTATAAGATCATGAACAACAAACAAACCATCAAATATCAAACATAAACCATGTGGAAAACATTTCAGATGGTTTAATATTCACCCAAATAATTATCATTATTCTAATTTTCTATCCATATAGGATCTTAAACACAAAATGAAAGTGGATTTATTTTTGATCTTTAATATGGATGACTTTAATATTAGCGAATATTGCATTAATCTAAACAGCATTAGGAGGCCAATAACTTTAAATATTATATATTTATCAATGCCACAAAATTTATGTATGTGTGTATTGTAATCTCTTTGTTGAGGGTCACATGTATAACTTTTAAAAATAAAAAAAGGGGCTACTAGGTGTTTTAAAACTTTTTATGATTTAATTTTTAAAAAAAAATATCACAATGTGTTAAGAAAATAAATTTTCAAGAAATAAAAAGTTTCACTTCTTTATTACTTTTAAATTTGATTTGAAAATAAAATTGTTTGCAAAAATATTAGTATTAATAAAATAAAAATTAAAGAAATCCAGATTAAATACAAATACTGGGATAGTAATCTTTTGTTATTAATAATTGCTATGGGTTGCTGGAAAATAAGAAAAAAGTATTTCTATCAGCAATAGCTGTTTTGTTTACCAATTTTGTATACTGCTAATGCTGCATCCAGCGGCATTCTATTGCTCGCCGGATTGCAAATATCAATAATACAATATATAATAATTAATGAGGCAGCTCAGCAAGTAGATTTAAATAACGAAGATTTATTTATAGGATTATATATGAGTTAATCATTCTTAATATATACAAAATATGACTAATATACACACGCTATTATTATATATAAATAAGGGGCCCAAAGGCGAAGCAAAATAATAATGAGATCGATACGACCTATTATAGTTCCCTAGGTTTACTTTGGGATGTCCGGAGGTAAACCTCTCTGCAAGGCTAAGTAAAGGAAGGAGTTGACTGGAGCACCCGAGGAAATGGCACATCTACCTTTCAAGAGCTTCACTTAGCAAGTGTCTGGTCTCAGTTCAATTTTAGATCCATTACTCATCACGCCTTGATTTGAGAGTAGCCTCCCTTGATTGGCCATCCACTGTCCACGTGGTGGTCATTTCTTTAGATCCTATTCGATACCTCATTAGATAATGCCACGACTTTAGCATTGTCTATTTTAAGCAATGGCTTTGTTTACATTATCTAATCCTTCTTGATAAATTACTTTATAGTTTAGCATTAATATATCATTTAATTACTTACAATACACAATTAACAATCAGTTAGTTTTACATTTATAATTATTACTAGTTATATGTATTTTGTGTACATATACACACACATTTAGCATACCTCCCCCAAGTTCAGAGATAGCGTTTTAGTTTGTTGATTTTTTTTCCTCTGAACTTAGCACGTAATCACTGAAGTGGGAGGGAATTTTACTTTCCCTCTTAGAACATTGGGGGATGTCCAATTCCGCATCTGGAGTGTCATCTTTTCACAGAAATGGCTGTGGCGTTTGTTGTATGCTTTCGCCTTTACACAATTGATTTTTGCGTTTGCGTAACTCTCTTCCATCCTCCATTCGCACAGCAACCACTTGCTTACTTAAATGTCGCACAATTTCCGCTTTAATCCAGAATCTATCCTGATTATTTCTAACACATACACGGTCTTGTGGTAAGAATTTATAGTTTCTGCCTGAAGGTACTTCGGTGTCTTTCATTGGTATAATTTTGTCAAGCTTTGTTTGCAGTCTATGACCTAGATATTTCTCTGCGGGTAATTTACCTGACTTAGCTGTAGGCGTAGAATGTAGATAAAGTATCGTGTTAAATACTGCTTCGTGCAGACTTTGTTTTCCCATTTTTTTTAAGTATCATAGCATTGGCCGGGACACAAACCCGCAACCCGGGCAACTGCCTGCAAATGCAAGGCAGTCACGCTGACCCCAGCCAGTCCATTTGATTGGGGGTGGTAAGGTGGAGTAAATATGTGGTTAATTCCTCATTCATGCATGGAGTAAGTGAACTTTTCTGATGTAAAAGTTATGCCGTTGTCGGATACTAGGGTTTCTGGGAGACCGTGGTATGCGAACATTTCCATCATCAATGGCTTCATCCGAACCAGTGTTTTTAACTATTTTATATTCGGCCCATCCTGAATAGGCATCAACTGCTACTAGAAATAATTGTCCTTGAATAGGAACACAGTGATCTATATGAATCCTCGGCCATGGTTCGTTTGCTTCTTGCCAGGACTCAAATTTAGCTGAGGGTGCATTTGCACATGACTGGCAGTTTGTGCAATTTTTTATGCATTGTTCTATGTTACTGTTAATTTTTGGCACCAGACATAACTATGAGCTAACACTTTCATCCTTACAATGACCGGATGACCTTCTTGCAATAAATTAAGTATTTGTGACCTGCCGCTTATGGGAATTAGTACTTGGTCGCCTCTGAGTATACAGTCTTTGCAAATGGACAGTTGTTCTTGAGCTTTCCATAGCTCTATGTGCAAGAAAGATGATCTTTGTTTTGGCCAACCTTTGCTGATTTTTTCCATGATCCATCTGTAGCCAGTGTCTTTTCTGGTCCATGTGGCTACCTTTGCGCTGTTAAGTGTCTGGCTGTTTAGTGCATCGATATAGTTAATTTCTACATCATTTACTTCTTTCTTGAGCTGAGGCATTTGCGATAATGCATAGGCATGACCGATTTTCATGTCTTTTTTGTATTCAAGGTTATAATTATAACCTGCGAGTATGTTAAGCCATCTCAACATACGAGGCTTAAATGTTCAGGCATCTGTTTTGTGCCTAAAATTCCCAAGAGTGGTTTATGGCCGGTTATTAATTGGAAAGGATGTCCTATTAGATATTTGTGGAATTTACGAATTCCGAACACTACGGTGAGGGCTTCCTTGTCTAGCTGCTATAGTTCTTTTCCACCTTTGACAAGGTGTGTGACGCGTATGCTATAGGACCTTCTCCAGAGTGGGATGGATGGCATATCACTGCCCACACGCCATTTTCTTATGCATCCTTGTCACGATTACCTCACGCTCACTGTCATAATGGACCAATAGTTTATTTGATGTGGGAAGGGGTGTGGAGAAATGCTTGCTCTTGTGCTGCTTCCCAATTCCATTTCTGTTTTTTTTTAATAAATCATACAGCGGTGTCGCTATGTGTGCTTTGCCATTCAGGAAGTTTTCAAAATAGTTCACCAGGCCCAAAAAGACCTGTAGTTGTTTTACGTTATACGGTCTTCTGGCGTCAGATACTGCTTTGACTTTTTCAGGGGAGGGGCTTATTCCTGAGTTTGACACTATGTGACCCAGGAATTTTATTTCAGTAGCCTTCCAAATACATTTTTTCACATTTAATTTTGCTCCACATTCCTCCAGTCTTTGGCAAACTTTTGAGATACGAGTGCTCAATTCATTTTCTGAATTAGCAGTGACCAATATATCGTCAAAGTAGGGGATGATGCCTTCGAGTCCATTTAGAAAAGTCTCCACTTTTGCTTGGAATATACTCGGTGCTGAAGCTATTCCGAATGGTAGACGTCTGCATCTAAATAAATCTATGTGAGTAGTAAGTGTTAGAATGTTCGCAGCTTTGTTGGTAACCGGGATTTGGTGGAAGGCCAAGTTGAAGTCTAATTTTGAAAAATATTTAGACTTTTGCAGTGACGCTATGATTTCTCTGGAATTAGGAACGGGGTATGTGTGTTTGTTTAATGCTTTATTGACTGATATGCAGTAATCACCACACAAACATATCTGTCCATTTGATTTGGTTATTACAACCAGTGGAGTAACCCACTCGGCTTCTTCTGTTGCTTCAAGCATGCCGTCTTTAACCAATTGCTTTATTTCCTCCACTATTTTTTCTTTCTGTGCATATGGAATCTTTCACGGTCTACAAATTATAGGCACTGCTTCGGGGGATAATTCTAATAAAACTGGTTTTGTTTTTATCGTTCCCGGTTCTCCATCGAAAAGTTTAGGAAAACGCTGTCTGATGTTTTTTTCAAGGTCAATATTTTTGACCTAAACAATTTTTATTCCCAGTTGCTGAAACCAATCACGGCCAATGAGAGGATTTATAGGGGCATGGACTATATATAACAGCAATGTAACTATTTTTTTTTGCATTGTTTGAAGTAATTGGAGCCTGAATTACTCTTTTAATTTTTATAGCATTACCACTGACGTCTCGAGCTTTCAGATTCATATGCATAAGTCTAGGTGGCTGTCTCGTATCTGCCACAATGGTTTTCCAATCTTTAATGGAAAGTAAAGACACACCACTACCGCTGTCAATTTCCATCGATAGGGGTTTTCCGTAAATTTTGACAGTTATTTCAATTTTCTGTGATTGGTCCAAAGACACATTATTAATTGCCAAAAATTCCTCTTGTTTATAATGCTCTCTTGGCTGTTATTCTTTGTATGATTATTGAATTTTTTATTTCTGCATATTTTTTACCAGTGGCCGAATTTATTGCAGTGTTTACAGCATTGGTCTTTATAAAAACAGTCACATGCCATGTGACCTAGTTTTCCACAGCAAAAGCATTTAATTCGACTTTTCTTAATGTCTGTTGTTACACTGTGGTCAGGCACCCTTCTATCTGGTTTGTCAACTTTGTGGATTTCATAAGGATTGTTGTCCACTATTTTCATGGCCGCAAATTCCTTTGATTGCTGTAACAAAGTTCGTGAGCTATACCATGTTTGATAGCTACTTTATAGTTGATATCCATATTTGCCAATAACTGCTGTCTCAGACTGTCACTGCTCAATCCACATAAAAATTGTTCGAGTCGAGCTTCCTCCAGGTATGACGTAGACGCAGTTTTTGCGAGTTCCCACAGCTAATAAATTAGCAGCTTTGGAAATGATTTGTATTCATTTTTATTCATATTTATTTATCATGGAGTAAAAGTCCAGTTGGAGTACTGTCCCCATCTTTCTGGAAGTGTAATCTTTTTATAGAGTTGTGGAATGCGTGAATATTGAACCAAAATACCAAGTTATCTCTATCATTGTCAGATTATTTATACTATTGAAACAAAAACCCAGTAATTATCTAAAATAAAGAAGTCAACAGTAGGTTATAAGAAGAAATAATATCCAAAAAAAAAAAGGAGCATGAACATATTAAACAATTATTTGTTTCTTTTCACTACAAAGTATAACTAAAAAAAAAACTTATTTTGGTTCGGAAAATCTTCAAGTTTTATAATTTATGCATTTCTAAGTGAAACCATGATAATACATAATAATAGCTAGAGATATCAATTTTAAGTGGACAGTAAATATTTTAAATGCAAAAGAAAAAAAGCATTGCATACGTGTTGAGTTTAACCGACAAATAAAACCAAATAAAAATCTAGTAAGATTATTTTAAATGACTTTATGGTAAATAAATATTTGCAAAAGGCTCATTTTCCTCTTGCATTATAAATTAACATGATATTTTTCCTAATTCTATATTTAATGTCACAAGTGATATAAAAGAATGGAAAATATTCATTTTAAATATAAAATTTATTATTATTATTAACCTTGGGACAAGAAATTGATCAAGTTTGGAAAAAATTAAGAATATGCTTGATTAACTTTTCAGATTCATATTAAATAAAGTTTTTTTTTACTATATATATTTCATTTTATTGATTATGTCAATATGTAAATATAAGACAATTTATATTGTTTATACTTTTTGTTGACCTTGTAAATAAATTATTATTATTTAAAAGTATTGTTTCTCATCAATTTATCATTTGGTAGACAAGCATCTTTAATTTAATATCTAGATTAGAATAATATATATGTGGGATGAATGATAATCAGGAAATATAACATGATTTGAGTTGAAACATGTACTTGATATAAGCTTCAGTCTGGCCATTATCCATGGTTGTAATCAAATAGGATAAAATTTTAGGTTATAGTTACTCCACATTATATATGACAATCCAGTAGTCAATGATAAAGATAATCATTCCCATAAAATATTCTTAATAACATTTGGCTGAGAAGTTTTCCAATTCTGTTACAGTATATATATTAGCTTGCCGTTAGGTTAAAAACTTGATATACAAATACACAATATCATTTTATAAAGAAACTAATTCCAATGCACATGCCATAATAATAATTCATAAGTTCCAATAAAAAAAGTCACTTTAACAAATGCATAAATAATATTCACTTTCTTATACCAGTACTAATTTATTAATTAGATAAAAAACTGATTCAAATTTTATCCAATTAACACATTGCCATATAGCAAATAAGTCAGTCAGTGACAGTTAAAAAAAGTGAAACTTTATGTTAGTGGCAATTTTCTTAAAGTATTAATCAAAACAACTTATAATTTCAAATAACATTTAAGATTTAAATTATAATAATTTTAATAGGCCCATACAGTAGTATATAGCATTGAGAATAATATCATTTTATGGAGAAATCAACTCTTATTTGCAAACCATGTTCACATAAACTTGTAAATAAAGATTCTTTCTTGTATCAATGTAAAATTTATTAGCTTAAAAATAGTTCATTTTTATCCAACTACTACATTGTTATATAGTAAGTAAATAGAAAGAAGTGAAACTTTTATTAGGAATGATGTTTTTAATATACTAAAACAAATGTGCAATCAATATTGTAAAGCTAAACTTTTGACGAAGAATTGTACAGTGATTTCAAGTATTTATATGCAAATGTTGCTGTTTTTCCATGTAAAAAAATAGCTCCTCATAGCAGCTAAAACAAAAAATTCTTAGTTTCAGCAACAAATTAAAAAATAGGCAAAACTCTCTCCATACAGTAGTGCCACTCAAAGACTGGCAGAATAATCAATGGATGCCAGAAGGCTTGTGCATAAAATCCCTATCTAATGCCTACTCATCCAATATCTCCAAACTAGTTTATTTTAACAACAGTTATGAGCAAGCATGGAAAATAGTGATTGGTTTCAGAAACAAAACTATAATCATTACCCAGAAAGCATTACAAATAGTTCCCAGATTCAGAAAAAAATCAATTAATAATGTATTTCAGCAAATACGTCTCTATGAACTATCTAAAATCCATAAAAACTATGTTCTATTAAGATCTATTGTTAATTCAAAAAATGCATCATGTTAAAATATGACAAGATTTCTTTGAGGTTTAGCTTTTTGACAGGGATTCTAAGCACTTTGTGGAATTAATCAAAAGTTGAAAAAAATGTTGTTGAACATTGATATGACAAATTTATTCACAAATGAATATAGTGAGAAAGTATAAACATTGATATGACAAATTTATTCACAAATGAATATAGTGAGAAAGTATTATCCATCATAAGAAAAATATTAAATACGAATAACATCTTATAAACCAAAAGATCCCTTCCTCTTAATAGTATAATAGAACTCTTAATAATTTAAATACAGAACAGAATTCTTCTAATAAAATCAAGGAATGATTATGGATTTACTACAGTCACTCCTGATCAGCAACATTTAGATGGAAGAACTTGAAATTATGGCTATAAATATTATTCCATCTTCAAAAAAAGTTTGCTTCATTATGCCAATGATATATTTATTATATGGCAACATGGTTAAGCACTATTACAAAAATTCTGCATGTGCATCAATATCAGATCTCTTTTAATTAAATCCATAATAGAATTAGAACAAGAACTCTTTTGTGACAAGACTACCTTACAGCCAGAAAAACACTTGGCATATATATACAATTATCATGAAAATACTATAAGCGGAGTTATACTATCATTATGAAAATTTATACATAAACTAATAACTTGGATAAATAAGTCTAATAGAACCAACACATATTAAAAACAGTTATCAATACACTATCATTAAGAAAAACATAAATAGATAATAAAAATATATAAAAAAAATTATAGATACTATAGTGTATTCATACATTTCATGGATAGCACATAATAAAAGAAAATCTACAATCATATTGAATTACAGAATATTAACCAACACGCAAAGTTTAAAATTAATTCATATTAAAAAATGTAAATAAACAATAAAAAAAAACATTTAAATTTATAAATTTAATAAATTTTATGATATGCCAGAGCTATTTTTCTGTCTCAAAGTGCCATAAGCAATGATATTTATTAATAACATTTTCTTTGGGTTGAAACCATATAATTTTATTATTCACTTGTATGTGGTTCAGTATTTGTTTAATAAAATGTTTTGCTAAAAGTTTTACAAAATTTAATAAATTCATAAGCTATCTTAATTGATAAAATAAAAATTATTAAGTTAATAATAGCAAAAAAAATAACTGTAAAATATTATTGTATTATATCAGAGAGCTTAAAGTTTGAAGAGTTTAATGAAATGAGTAATGGCAAAACTATAAAATTCTAAAGCTAATACAGAATTTAAAAACATCGAAGCAACTATAAAGGTCATTCTCTGTATAGTGAGATTGCTAATAATATTTCAATGGTGAAAAAAATTTATTAGAGAAAAGGATATTATTCAGAGCATGTTTAATTATAGTGAAAGTCTGCCACTTTATTATTTATTTCATTAAAACAATAAAGGTACATATAGTAAGTTTTTTATTACTTTTATTTTTTTTGAATGAATGTGAATGAGTAAACACACACACAACAAATATATATATTGAATGTCTTCCCTCAATTTATTATAAATAATTACATTATTTTTTATTTTGCTTATACTATAATTTTAATTTATAATATAAATTTAGTTTTTTAAAACTTTGTGTGTTGGCTTGCTATAGTAAATCAATATAGCGCTAAAAATGCAATAACTGCAAAGCTAAAGATGTGTAGTATTTTATTAAATCATACACTGAGCGCTTTTAAGAGACATGGCTCTCATATTCATAGCTCTTATTGTATAATGGCTGTTAGTTTAATTATATGCAAATATATGCAACTTTTAAGCATTCCATTTCTTGGATATGGAGTAACATGATTCTTTCCGATTGATGGTGCTGCAATTTATTGCAATGTAGCAGGCTTCTTTCATTTTGCATTTTACATCATATCCCTGCAAACCAAGCTGATTGTCTACAGTTCACATGGATGTCCTGCATTCTTTTGGTGCTGCATGAAGATGAAATTATATGCTGGATCCGATTGTACCTTGATGTATAAATATTTGTGCATTTTTAGTGCTATATTAATTTTAATTTATATAAGTTTACCATATATCAAAAAGCATCTATATGTGTGTGTTGAAAAATACTGTATATTTGCAATTCAATAAACAATTCACATTCTATTAAATTAAAGTTTATCAACAAAATGTGAGCTACTATGCATTATGAACATGAGAGGGGCTTGAAACAAAATATAATTGATATCACAGCTCCTCTGTAATATCAGAACAATTTTCCAAAGCCATAACATACTATAAAGAATTATAACTCTATAAAACTTAAGTTAGTATCATGAAAAATAAGAACTGCATCTATAATCTTATAGAAGAAAAAAAATGCCTCTACCTAGTGTAATAATCCACATTTGGAAATCATTAACTATAATCATCATATTTCCATATTCATGCAACAAATTCCACAGTTTTGACAAATTATCCCAAAGCTGATCTCAATGAAAGGTTAAGACCTCAAATCAGATTGCCCTCAGTTCCTTCACTAATATTCCGCAATTTACTATCTCACAGATGGAATCTATGAGGTTACATTTGGTCTCATTTAGTTTGAGAACTGGCAATAGCACAGGGTGAAGTATGAGACTCAGGGAATAATCAATAAATTAGCAATTAATTAAATATACATATATGGCTTACTGAGATGCATATATTAATAATTAATACTAAAATGAATAGATTGGGATAAGATTTGGAAAGGATTGTGAATAACACACTAAACATTATTATAAGTTTAATATCTTTAATTATTAAATGATAAGTTATTAATATAAAAACAAAGCGTATTGGGATTTTACACTCACAGGTGTCTTACAATGATGAGCTGAGTTAGATACAAGGTCTCATCTTTTATGATTCACTTTAATCATTTAACTTTAAGTTTATTACAATTTATATCTGCAGTTTATAATCATGCCTGAATATGGTATGCCATTTATTCTAGGTTTGCTATGAGTTAAATTTTACAAGAATAACAAAGTGACTAAATGTAATTTATTGTGAATAACTTATATGTAATGAGCAATAATAGGCTCTCCATGCAGATTATTATATAAACTAGATCTGGTGTTCAGATCATTGCTGAACTGAATAATAATATGGAGGGACAAACTGGTGTTCATAGCGAAGCTTTTGATACTAAGATGCTACATTACTTAAATAAGAGTTGCGGCCTGAACATGTAATTAATCACAGGATTCAGTACCAAGTACTTGGTTCCCTTAGACCATACAACTTGCTATTAAAATATAAACCTTAGTTCGGGAGATCAGAGCAGATTTACAAATTGGTTTCTGGACCCTGTGTTCCAGTTCTAAAGAGGCTGTCTGAACTAATAATAATGAGATAGCATTTCACCAGAAGCTCATTTATAAAGAAATATAGCAAGACGTATTGCACATATTGTGCTTTGTAAAGATACATTCATAATGCTTACTAAAATAATATTGATATTAAATTTAACTAGTGCACTAAATACTTTAGTTTCGTTCTATGAAACTACCTTATCCCAGTTCACTAATTGGCATACTTAAACATGCTAAGAAGGATTTCAATACAGTAATCTAGTTTAAGATTCAATTTGGATAGCTTATAAAATAAACTAAGGAAGAAGAAAGCATATTTGGGGTTTAATTAATTTATTAATAATATTCTTTTATATCATTCTTGGGATTATTAACTATACATATTTATTATCATGCAATACATATACAATGTAATAGTCTGTATTCCCTTAAGGAATGAGGGTGAACATATCTAACTATAGTCGAAGTTATGGTCATCATATAGAATGCCATGAATGATGTGCTAACAGTTTAATCCATGATTGAATCTATTTCAAATAAGATATTTAACATAGATACAACTTAGACCAATTCATTTAATCTTCAACTCTCTTGGTTATTCCATTATGCTCAGTATTCAAATTCAGAATGAATTTTGCACTTAACTCTTTTCAGGGGACCATCAATATCCTGTGACAATCAACCAAGTTATCATATGTTAAATCAGGATGATATATGCATATATGGATATGTGTATTCAACCTTATTTTATTATGAAAATAAAATAAAATAATTTAAATAAATCAGAGACTTCTTTAGAATAAAAAATTATTAACTGACAACAATTTAAATTTATCTTTAAATAACAAAATTTACTATTATGAGTGTTTTACATACATTTCTACTATATTAGTATATAAAATTTAAAATTATGTCTTCCCATATTCCATAGTAGATATGTATCATAACACAAACAATATTTAATAGATTGTAAAAAAAATAATATTTTATAATTTCAAAAATAATAATAACACATAACACAAACAATATTTAATAAATTGTAAAAAAAAAATAATATTTTATAATTTCAAAAATTATAATAACACTAGCTAACTAAAGTTAAATTAAACAATATAAGTATAAATGAAGACTTTTGTAATATTGAATCCTTTTGAGGAAATTTCATTTTATAAGACACCACCTCCATTTCATTTGCATAAATTTGCATTGCTCTCAACTAATTTATTTACAAGATGACTATGAATATGAGGACCTTGGCCTCGAAAAGTGCTTAGCCACATACTTAAAATACATATACTTAGTTTGTATCAATCTATATTAAGATTTCTTTATCTTCAGTTTTGTGTGTTTATGCATTTCAGTGCATTTTATATATTTATTCTTTGGAATAATTAGCTACAAAGTCTAAACTTTTTGCTCATATACATAAAATATAGATGGACTTGGAGAGGTTTAAATACAGGATAAATATTACTATGGAACATAATAGGTAAATGTGATGCCAGTCAATAAAATACTATTTCAGATCCCTAAAATCACAAAAAAATAAGAGAGAAAAAAAAGAATTTACTTACAACTTGTTCTGCAATCATGATTTAAGAACTTAGTTATAAAAATTATCTTGTCTAATTGATCTTAAATTCCTTGTACTCCCAACCATCTCACCAGAATTCATGGTGTAACCAATGCATAAAATAGTTATAATACAATACTGATTACAAACAAAATCTATTTCACCTAATTCAGTATCTGAATCAAATACCTGTCATCAAGAGATATATAATATATAAATATAAAATATGCACATATTTACAATGGGAAAGAAAAAGATCCCTAGATAAATTTATCTAGATCAAGTGGGATATAGGGGCTTTATTTTTGAAAGACTTTGAGCTGCAGGCATGATAGGCCACTATGAAAGTGCTCCTATCAATTTATTTATTCTTCTGTCCCCAGTTCGATCCCCACTACTTGGCTCGGGTGATCTCTATGATCGAGAGTTCTCTATCTATGGTTTCTGAAGCTCTAGAGAATTAACTCCTCCTATCTTCTCCAAAGGTTCCTCACAGAAATGAGCAGACTAGACCATGTTTAGAAACTGTCATTTCTTATATAATCCTAATTTGGCATACCATGACATTTTATTGCACATGCAAAGACATGCTTCATCAGATTGTAAGGATTACCTGGTTGTCTGTGAACATGAAAGTGGTTAGCAAATTGTAGTCAACAGCCTGTCTAAGGAAGAATTGGGCATGAGTTTCTGTGGAGATTGCCAATATGATTCATGCATAATGGCATGGTAGATTTGATTTTGAGGTTCTTCACTCCAGAGCAAGGCAGAACAGTAACTATCAAAAATGGAGGGTTTCACCAACTGGCAATCCCACCATAATTTAGCATGCCCCTGCAGGTGATGAGCTGTGAGAGTAATTTGGTCTAAATGTCCGATCCAGGGGATATGGAACACCTCCTGTAAGCTATCTAAACATGCCTTCAGACATTCTCCTATGTCCCTTTTGAAGATCTTGACTTGGAAAATTTTGAACCCTGAGGACTGATTATCTATTTCTAACTTCTGACATTCCCTAGCATATAATGATTCTAAACCCCCTTCTAGGCTTCCAATCACAACTTTCATCCTGACATTGTTCCCTTTGTCGGTGATCTGAGGCATCCATCGGTGATCTGAGGCATCTATAGTGTTCATGATTATTTCCTTAGTCTCTTCCTTTAATCACTGAATACTGATGGTTATCTGATTGAATCTTTTAAGGGTGTTTCTTGCCTCTCAATTTTTAGCTCTAATGGTATCCAATTCTCCTTTTAGGGATAGTATAGTTTGGTTGGTATCACAAAGATTCGTACCCATGAGTTTTAAGAATTCTATGGCCCACCAGTATTTTCTTTGCCCCTAGCTTTGAGCCCTATAACTATGTCTAGGACTCCATGATCCCTGGCCCCAACCTCTACCATATACTCATATCCAACTTCTAGTTTCCTTTGTAGATTTAAAGCTATCTGTTGGTCCTTAGCCTCTAATTTCTTTTTCAATCTTACGGTCTCTATCTTCTAAGGTCGCTTTCATCATTTTATCCCTAGCTTCCAATCTGCTCTCCATCTCTCAGTCTTCTAATTCTGTCCTCAGTGCTAACATATTTTGCATGTTCCTGGCCTCCATCTCACAATGATTTTTCTGTAACTTGGATTCCAATCTTTTTTCCCATTCTCAACAAAATTTCCATTCATTGATGGCCACCATTTCCAGCATCTTCTGTTGCCCTTTGGCCTCTAATATCTCTTCCATACCCAAGAGATATTGCTTGTTTTTCACCTCTGCTTCCAACATACTTTGCTGTATTTTGCCTTCTAATTGTGTCTCCATTTTGAGATCATTTTACTTGTTCCTTGGTTGCATATCTAAGATCTCTTGCCAAATTTTAGCCCCTACTCTTTCTTCCATTTCTAAAACTGTTGCTGGTTTCTTTTCTCCATTTCAATCCTATTTTTCTGATCCCTAGCTTCTAACTCTACCCTCATCTCCTGAATATTTTGTTGGTTTCTCTCCATATCCAAAAGCTGCTGTTTGTTCCTGGCTTCCATTTCTAATATATTATGACTCAATCTTTTTCATTTCCTGTAAGTTCATGGCCAACATCCCACTAGCTTCATTTACTTCCTCCTCTTCCTGTTTCTCTTGGAGTCTTTTCAGTGACTCCTTTAAATGCATATAAAGTAAACTACTCATTCCTTTATCTAAGCTCTCTTATGATTAACTTTCCACCACCACCCCACTAAAGACAAGTCTATAAATTGTTTTTGCCCTACCATTTTAATCTACCCTTTACTTAACTTTTCTTGCTTTAGAGCCCTATTTATCTATGTCACTAATCATCATATAATTTATCATTAATAATTAATAATGAAGGAAAAAAATTTCTTGCCATCGTCTCAGTCCCTTGTATACTGTAGAACCATTAAAAAGCTTTATTAATCCATGATACTCTTGCGCAATTTAATTACTGTTCTCACATTCCAATCAAAATCGTTAAAACACAAAATTTTTTTTATTAAAATAGTGGGTCCTTTGAATTATTCCCTCTGAGGATTTAAACCTGTTGAGTCATCTTCGGACACCAGTTATCAGTAAGTGAGACATACATATATTATTAATAATGATAATGGAATTCACACATTATAATATGCATTAAGAATTATCTGAAATTGTTATCAAGCCATGCCCATATGTTAATTTTAAATTTATGTTGACAAAACAATTTATAAGTCTCACCACTGGGAAAATTTTTGTTACATATTCATATAAAATTATTGCCAACATATATTTGAAGAGAATATATATATATATAACCTGTTCAAAGTAATGAAATTAATTAATATGCTTCTAAATTAGTGTCTATCTCCAGAAAAATTTTACATGTACACATATTGCTAAAAAAAATTTTTTCCAACAAAAAGATAAGGTCATTTGTACCTGGATTAGGGGGTGTGAGTGTTTCAATTGAGTATCCATGTTAATGTGCCATAATCTGGGGGAAAAAAATTACATATAACAAAATTATGCTGCAATGTATTATTTTTGTGGGAAACAAAACAAAAACCCACAAAAACACTCTGTTCAGGATCATGGAAAGTAACATTGAGCCTCCATATTGGCAAGTCATCTCCAAGAAAAAAAAATTTACATATATTTTTCATGTCAATATACAGTAAGTTCAAGACCAGGGAAAGTATTGTAGCTCCATGATTGGGTGCTGCAATGTATTATTTTTGTGGGAAACAAAACAAAAACCCACAAAAACACTCTGTTCAGGATCATGGAAAGTAATCATTGAGCCTCCATATTGGCAAGTCATCCCCAAGAAAAAAAAATTTACATATATTTTTCGTGTCAATATACAGTAAGTTCAAGACCAGGGAAAGTATTGTAGCTCCATGATTGGGTGACCATAATCAGGAAAAAAATTTACATATACAAAACACTATTTAGGGTTGTGGAGAGATATTTCGTGACCCCATGTAGCTTCACGATTGGGTGACCATAATTAGGAAAAAAAATTACATATAAAAAACATTCTATTTTGGGTTATGGAGAGATATTTCATGGCCCCATGTTGGGTGCCATCTCCAGTAAAAAAATTAACATATGTAACAGCCATAATTGCACATTCACGCAGCAAAATCCAGAATATGGAAAATTATCCCAAAGCTGATCACAATGAAGGATTGAAACCTCAAATCAGATCACACCTCAGTTCCTTCACCAATGCTCAGTGATTGACTACCCTATGGATGGCATCTATGAGGTTACACTTGGTCTCATTTAGTTCACAAGCTGGCAGTAGCACATGGTAAAGTACGAGACTCAAGGGAATAATCAATAAATTAGCAATTAACTAAATAAACACACATATTGTACCGGTCAACTGTAACTCATCAATTATACACAGAAACCGACTTCAAACCCAGCCCATTCCAGAACTAAATCCAAAACCAAACTGAATTCAAACCCGAACCTGTGTACAACTGACTGATGTATAACAGATTCCACAGTACACGGTATTGCCTAAACTAGCTCGATGGAAAACATAAACAATATAACCCTGACTAATTTATATATAAATGTGTGGTGTACTCTCAATGATGTAAATGATCAATATAATATATATTCTTGGCTTGTTGACACAGACAGTAATCAAATGGTGGTCAAATAACTATTTTAATGAATAGAGATGCTAAAATAGATTATACAAATATTTAATAATTACTATTGCTATTAAATAATATTCACATACAGTATAGCTAACTTGTTATATACAATATCAATTAGTTTACTTCTAGTCTTTAATGGAAAATATAATTGATGAACAGCATTTCATTGATATTTCTGGGTTGACTTTATAAACATTGTATCCCATGCCCAGTGTAAACAATATCACAAATGATGTCTTCTTTAAATACACACTAGCATAACTTAAAACAATTGATTGATTTAATTATATATGAGATATATGAGGGTCAGAGTAAAATAAAACTTCAAATGTTTCACCCTTATTAGACTAAATTATTCTTATTAAACTAAAGTAACTTTGTTGGTTTTAAAAAACAAATCAAACCATCACATATTATGGGGAAATAAGCTTATATTTTACAATATAGGAGTGATGGGACTGGCTGCTATTAGAGATGAATATAATAAATCAAAGGTAATAGTTTGCGGTGCGTTAATAGAAGACTGGGCAGCTTGCACTTTAGCAAGTCTTTACACCCTCAGTTGAATTTAAGGAAGAATTTCTTTCTCCCTTGTTTGAAGTCACAGACGAGGCACCGAATCAAGCTAGGGGAAGCGAAAGTAGCACTAAACCAGTAACATTGTGTAATGAATGATCGAAGTACATTTATAAATATATATAAGACTTCATTTATTTCTCCATACTTTTCCCATGTAATCGTCTGACAAAGTAATTTAAAACCAAACGATCATATGCTTAACTATTAATCAATTACACTCTGAATCTCATACTCCTCCTGACTGTTCGGAAGGTAGTAAATAACAATAATGGCTATCTTTTAAATTATTTCCCCTTTCCCTCGTTTAAGAAACATGCAATCAAATAAATAAAATTGATTGTGGTGGCATAGAATAAAACATCATTAATTAAAAACCGTAATACATACATCAATATTCCCCAACTCGAAATACAAGGAATCAATTATTTATTCCATACAAAATTTATATTCAATATAATAATCATTATCTAAGTGCAACCAGAAATATCTTTAATTGAGTTGAAAAATATCAATTGTCATTAATTTAAACCGAAATGTATATAATAATAAATAAAATATTTATTAAAAGTCATCATAAAATATAAAGGATTAACAAATTGCTATTTAAAGACTAGAGTAAACGAAATATAAAAGGGGGGGGGGAAGAGAAATTTACTGACAGGTTTACTGTAGACATTTTAGCAAAAAAAATATATTTAACATATTTAGTGCAAGATTAAACATAACTGTAATTAAATAAGGGACCGAAGTTAAAAGAAAGTGAAAAGTTCATGTAAAGTAAGTTTACCCTTCTTTCTTCATCCGGACTCTTTCCTTGCGATGGTGATTGTGCAGAACGTAGGTGCGCATTTTGATTCTTTATAATGACATAATGGATTTCAAAATTGAAGATTGGAAAACTGGAACCATGGGCACATAATATTTCGGCAGGCTAGAGAGGTTTACTCGACAGGACAGAGATCAGCTTTCTGGACTTAGCCCATCATTATTAAGTTTACATGGTAACTTCTTAATATGGCACACTCTAATTTCGCTCTCCAGCACTCTTTTTTGCAGGGTGGCAAAGAGAAGAACAAAATGTAATCTCTAAAATGGTAAAAGGTAAAAAAAAGTCCCCACAATTCTCTCGATTATTTAATACTTCATTTCAGATTCCGCCTCCTTTGATTTTCTGGCCTCCAGCAATATCCACTTTCAGCTACCCACTCTGTACATTGAAATGTTTTAAGATAATTTCCCTCTATTATGCCATTTACATTTTAACTTATACAACCATTTTGTAGATAACAAGATTCAACAATTTATCTGAAACCCATTTCCAATTAGGCAATGGCTTTACGAATAATCTAACAATTGATTTAATTAATAAGACGGTCAAACAATTTTACTCTGTTCGCAAAACAATTAATTAATACATTCCTTTTGTATAATATAATCAAATCAATGCTTAATGGAATGCAACCTTTGATCAAGGTTTTTAAATAAATTTGTAAAAGTATTTTTCTATGAATTTGTACATATTTAACTGTTTAAAATAAAGAATTATTCGTGCAATGAAACTTTCTCTTCCTTTTTTTAAAAAATAATCTTGTATTGATATACAAACCACACACACACAAACGATATATATCTTACTATTTACAATATTTATACAAGAAATTTTATTCAATTATTTATACAAAACATGAAACAACCAACTTAACTTTACTTGGCTTGGATGAACAAAGCCTCATTGTGCGGGAATAATGGTTAGTACTACATTTGCCATACCAAAATTTGGAAAATCATGAAACTAAGATTGATTCTCCAATCTAACTGTTTCAATATGGCTTGCTGAAATAATGCCTATATTAATAATTAATACTAAAATGAATATATTTGGATAAGATTTGGAAAGAATTGCAAATAACACACAAATATTATTATAAGTTTAATATCTTTAATTATTAAATGATATTAATACAAAAATAAAGAGCACTGGGCTTTTATACTTGCAGGTGTCTTGCAATAAGCTGGGTTAGATACAAGATCATCTTATATGATGCACTTTAATCATTTAACTTTATTATAATTAATATATGCAATTTATAATCATGCTTGAATATGGTATGTCATCTATTCTAGGTTTGCTATGAGTTAAATTTTACAAGAATGACAAACTGACAAAATATAATTTATTCTGAATAACATATATAATGAGCAATAATATACTCCCTATGCATATTATATAAACTAGATCTGGTGTTCAGATCAATGCTGAACTGAATAATTATATAGGGGGATGAACTGGTGCTTGTAGTGAAGCTTTTGATTACTTAAATAATAATTGTTGCCTGAATGTGAAATTAGTCATAGGATGCAGTACCAAGAATTCAGTTCCCTTGGACCACATGACTTGGATATTAGAATATGAATCTTAGTTCAGGAGATTGAAGCAGCTTTACAAATTGGTTTCTGGAACCTCATTTTCCAGTTCTAAAGAGGCTGTCTGAACTAATAGCAATGGGATGGCATTTCCAGAAGCCTATTTTCAAAGAAATATAGCAAGCCTATTGCATGTATTGTGCTTTGTAAAGACACATTTAACTAGTGCACTAAATATTTTAGTTTCATTTCTGTGAAACTACCTTATCCTAGTTCACCAATTAGCATACTTAAAACATGCTAATAAGGATTTCATTACAGTAATCTACTTTAAAGATTCAATCTGGAGAGCTTATAAAATAAACTAAGGAGGAAGAAAGCATATTTAGGATTTAATTAATTTATTAGTAATATGTTTTTATAATATCATTCTTGCAATTACTAACTATACATATTTATTAACATGCAAACCATGATAAACTAAAACATAGTAGCTTAACTAAACATACATATATAAGGATAGGATTCAAAACAGAGATTTATGTTTGCTGAAGAAGCAGCATAAATTAATTATATGACAGCTTCTAATCAACTTTCTAAAATTATTAATATTAATAATCTCCATTTTGAATTATGGCATATCATAACATCAATGAAATAAACAATATAATAAAAGAGAATAGGCATGACCACAGATTAGAAAGTGGATATAATAACTGGATATAGTTATTATGTTTAGAAGAATTATTAAATTACAATTATTCATTTATAGGCAAGATTGTTACAGTTCATTGTTAGTTTAAAAGTTAATTAGATTTATATTACATGGCTTAGTTTAATTTATCGAGAAAACATTTAGAAGTTATAATTTATGAATGTTCAACAATATAGTTAGCTTTAAAAACTTTAGGAATAATTTATTTTAAATTTATTGTTAAGAGGTCTGTGGGAATAAATGTTACCAATAATCTTGGGTTCTTTGGGCTGAGTTGTTTGGCATTGTGGCACTGTTACTTCTCTATGTGGGCATTCTCCAATGTTTTTTGACAGACTGTTCATCTTGACCTCCATCTCTATAGATCAATCTTCCAAAGGAAGTCAGAAAATTTGTTTGCCTTCTAGCTGCTTATTTCCATTGTCAAGATGGGTGTAGGTTCCGGTAGCAAGTGCTTGATTTATTTAGAAAGTGAACTTTCAGTGCTAAAATCTGGGTTTTTTTATAACTCTTCAATTTCCCCCTGCAAATTCCATTAACTTGTTTACAGTTTTAAGTTTTTAATCTTGAAATTTAACATAGTTTTATTACTTTAAAAATTCAGCAAGATTTTAAAAAGACAAAAGCAGAATTTTATGATTAGTAGAATATTGCTGTTTGGCTGATTTTGCTTTGTCTTAAAATTTATTTTAGACTTATTTTAAAATTTGTTCTTGGTTCCCACACAAATTAAACTAGGTGTGTGTGTCACGAGATTTTACAAGAAACAGGCAATGTTTTAAAATAGATTTAAATTGTGTAAACATTCTGTTACATGTGTATTCTAGTCACTTCTAGAATTGAAATTATATGTGAGCTTTAAGCTAAATAAAAAAGAATTTGTACATTTTCATTTTAATAAAATATAGGATTATAACTAATAATTTGATTTTAATGCTAATAAACAGTTTGGCGTTAGAGTTCCCACACACACACACACACACACATATATATATATATGCTCATACATATATGATGATGTTTACACAAATATGCATTTAATTTAAATTATAGAAATATACACAATATATGTGTACATACATTAATATACATAACTATACATAAATATACATGGACTTGGAGGGATTTCAATACAGGTTAAATATTACTATGGAACATGGTAGGTGAAATAAGATGCCAGTCAATAAATGCTGTTTCATAATCTTACTCTTAAAATGGAGAAATCAGAAATAGTCTCATAAATAAATATTTAAAATTTCTATTAACTGTTATTTAAAATTTCTATTAACTGTTGGTTTTGATAGAACAGTCTAATCGGTTAGAGCATCAACTTAAAAACAGAATTTATAAATCTAAAAATTTACTCATTCCACTCCCATCCTAATACAACCACTGCTAAGTCCAACAATACCTGAAAAAAAAATGATATCACTCAAAATATTGATAAGGAGTTATCACATTTTCTTGCCATCAAAACATCTAAAAAAGTGATTTGTTATTTTCAACTTCTATAGTAAACTTAATGTTAGGATGCCAATATTAAAAAAAAAGATTTCAAAGTATCAATACCATGAGGCCATATAACAAATGTATCATTCACATCTGAACTAAATAGAAGATTTCTTAGTAGCTGCATTTAATACTTGACTTTCAAAATTATTCATAAAGTGATCAGCAATTACAGGTAACAGTGGAGATCCCATAGAATGTCCATTAATTTGTTTATACTTTTGAAAATCATGAGAAAAAAAAGTATTTTCAAGACAATGTTTTGGCAATGGAATAATAAAATCAGGAAGATTATTGTATTAAGCTATTATAGATAAAGCTTCTTCAACAAGGATACTAGTAAACATAGAAGAAACATCAAAACTAACCAATAAATCAGTTTTAGTTACTTTTAAGTTTTTACTTATAGAAATAAAAGGAGTTGAATTTTTAATTCTGGATGGAATGTTATTTGTCAATGGTCATAAGCATTTGGGCTAAATATCTAGCCAAAGCATGTGTAGGACAACCTAGAGCACACACAATAAGCCGCAATGGTACCTGAGGTTTATGAAGTTTAGGTAAACCATAAAATTTATGATATAATGAAGAGCGTTCTCTTGGAGAAATTTTAATTTTCATATCCTCATCTATACTGCAACATTTTATAAGACATTTTGCCTTTTTTTAAAAAATATGTCAGAAGATCTCTAACAATCTTTTTATAAGTTTCGTCATAAATTTAAAATTGTATTATCATAATCTAAACTATTAAGTACAAGAGTTGAATTACCTTCATGTGCTGGAATAATTACAATAGAATCATGTTTTTAAAAATTATGATGAAGTGCAACAAACTCTCATTTAGATAAATTACTTTTTGGTGGTTTTCTATTTTTTAAGGCCATTAACCTCCAATCTAATAAGATCAGCAAGGTGTAAATCTATATAATTTAAAGAAAACTAAATTGTTATGAATATGAAATTTTATATATCGAAAACATGCTAAATATTAATAAAATCAAAATTTAAATTATAAAGACTACCTTTTCTGTGTGAATGTCCATAACATTTATTTAAATATTAAAACATTTATGGTAAATACTACAATGTCTGAGCTAATTTTCAGATTGCAATGAAACTAATAACTATGAACAAGACATATATATATAATTCATTTTATTATCAAACATTTTCATTGAGATAACTTTTTCATTCCTTAAAGCATAATATTATGATGAAATCAGTCATACACACTGATAATTCACAGAATAAAGACAGCAGAAAAAATCATAAATGATTAACTAATTAATAAAAAAAATAAAAAATGATGTGACAAAACCAAATGTAATACATATTGATCAACCCTAACCTTGCATACATACATATAAATATTATCTCTTTCTGATCCTTAATTAATTATCATTTAATCTGAATGAGTTATTCCTTTACAATAACCAAACCCTAAAAAATACTTCACAATAAACAAAGAAAATAATTTTAACTTGAACCTTCCTCCCTTTTTCAATTGAAAAATTAGAATATTCCCATATTATTTTAACTTAGTTAAAAAAACTTTTAACAAAACCACCAAAAAATTATTCAATTTTTCAATTATTCATTCTTCATAAAGTAACATTTATAAATGTATATATATATACTACAATACCTTATTTGGCTATGGAATTTTTTTCTTTTTAGTCTTTCTTTTGTAGTTGCCTAGTTGAGTATCTCTTTTTATAAATCCTTACAGATAGTAGTTTAGTCAATCTCTTGGTTCTGTTTTTTTATAACGGTGCTTGTCTTATAGATAAAGATGCCATTGGATGGCACCGTTTTCACGCTAAAACTATAAAATATGACCATTCCCAGGCCGTTGATTATAATAATTTTGCTGTGCTTTTTTGTAATGCGAAAATAAAAACAAAACAAAATCGTCTTTTATAAATATTATTTTTTATTAATGTATACAATTTAAATGATAATAATAAATGTAAAATAAAATCAACAAATTACAATTTGATTCGTGTTTTTTCTATCGTATATTTTTTTAATTGTGTTACGGCTTTTTTTTTTATCAATTTTCTATGGGATATTTTTTTACTTGTGTTACGGCTTTTTTTTTATCAATTTTCTATCGGATATTTTTTAACTTGTGTTACGACAATTTTTTGTTGTTGTTGTTTAACTAAAAAATAATAATCGCAATAAAAAGTAAAATTTCTTAGTCAATTTTTTATTTTCTTAGTCTTCGTTTTACATTTCTTTTTTTTTTTTACAGACAAAGAGATATTACCGCTATTTTTTACTTCAAATAGAATGACAATAAAAAGCAAAAGTTGTTACGGTTAGGTTTAGGGTTAGTTTTAAGGTTAGGTTTAGCATTAGTTTTAGGGTTAGGGTTAGTTTTAGGGTTAGTGTTCTGTTATTTGTAATGCTAAAATAAAATAATTCAAAATCGTAACCGTACTCGGACAAAAGAAAGAAACTCAAACTTTTTTAAACAACAACAAACACATATAAATGTCTTCTTTACTTATTAATCATGTTTATAATATTTTCTTTTTATGAAATTTATAAAAAAACATGTATATTTGTACTTTTCTTACTGGATATTTTTTTGGTACTGCTCTTTTTTAATTCAAAAATATACACATGGTAGAATCTTCTTTGCCTCGTGGAATGTTATGAACAGTACATTACTTGACACGTTACCTAATTGCAACTCACTAAAAACATAGATATTTAACATTTTCCTAATTAAAACTTCAACAGAGTACGTTGTAAAAAGTCTTAGAATTATTACTTTAAAAATTCTGAACATTTCAATACTTTAAAATAAAAATAAAAATCCAATGAAAACAACATTTCCATCCAATTCAAATACAAACTCTCTCATCAAGCCGTAACTATTTTATAAACTGTGCGAATTCAGAAAATGTATTTGCTGCGATGCGACACACATGCTGTACTGCGATGCGACATAGTGGCCTGCATTTTGTAGCACAACATAAAAAGTTGTATTATAGAAAACGCGGGTTCGAACGTGTCAGCCGCGGAAACAGCATTTTTGTGTGTTTTAGCACGAAAACCATGCCATAGAGCGGTGTCTTTAGCTATAAGATGAGTACCTTTATAACTGTCTCAATAATTATTTTCATCCATTTAACTTTTTCTTTTATAGCTCCAGGTTTCCAGTTTAACAATTATTTTCAAATCAGATTATCTTTTTCTTTTTGTAACTTCAAAATTTCCAGTTTGCCAATTATTTTCATTTCAAGTTAATATACATTATGACAGCTATGATTTTTGAATGTATGAATATAGAAAACTTGTTGAAAGCTTCTGCAAAGGTATTTTCCTTCTCCTATAACTCTTTTTAATAAAATTGGTTATATAATTCAGTCAGTAATGGTCAGCTTTTAATAACTTAACACAAGGTTCTTGTAAATCCAATATTATATTATTTTGAAAACATCATTTCTTTTTTTAACTAAGAGTGAGATCAATCTAGTATCAGAGTTCCAAGCCAAGTTTCTGACTGCTGAACTCACCACTACTGAATTCTACAGAATTTTATTGCTCATGTATTATTTTCTTTTTTTAAAAAACAACCCTGTTATCAATATTCCATCCAATCACATGATTATCTCAGAAAGTTCTACACTATGATTGACCAAGTGATTTTCTTTTTACAACAAACATTCTCTTTTTCAAAAAACGTATTCATACACTAATTGATAAACAACTTTTCACTTCTTCAGAGAAATCTTAAATCTCTTTTTTTTTTATTTTTCAAAAAAGAAATATATGTATATAAAAAAATAAAACTACATAAGAAAAATTAATTAACAAACAACTTTTTATTTCTTTGGAGATAAAGATTAACCTTCGCGCTTTTTATTTTTCAAAAATAAAATATATATAAAATAAACTATACATAAAAAAATCTTTTTTATCAATATATCTGTATGTATAAATGGGTTATTCTTCTGTACATGAGGGGTCAGAATGACTAATATGTCAACATGGGTAGGATGACAACCTTGGCACTAATAAGGCTTTGAACGTTCCATCTTCAGATTTTCAATAAAATGGAAGGCTGAAGAGTTGTGAGTTAAAATAGTTTGAAGCCTGTACATTAAAGTATGAAGATTGGCTATCTTAATATAAAGCTGAGAACTGATTATATATATGCGTGAGGATAGTAATCTAGACCAACTGATGATTGCTGGTTTAGCATGAAATACGTATATTGGTGATTATTTATCTTTTCAACATGTGTGTGATCAGGTGGGTCAGCAATATGAGATGGCACTGAGAGTGGTGGGTCGTGTAGAAAGTCTGAGTTCGAATCCCGCCTATATTACATATTGTAACCTTATATTTTAGTATAAAATATAAAGATCGATATAACTGGTATAAAAATTTCTTTGTCTTCTTTTTGGTGATTTGATTGCCTTGGTTTGCGTTTTTGAACAGATTATTTTCTTGCATTCAAGATAATTTATTAGAGAGAATAAGTAATATTTTGCCTTATTTATTGTCTGTGTTATTTTAATGTATTTAAATTGCTTCTTTCCATCCACTGATTTGTATCAAAATATGTTTAACTTTTTAGAAATTGACAACACATATTAAATTTAGTAAAATGTGATTGAAAATAATAATAATTTATATTTGTTTAAAATAGTCTTAGAAATTATTTTCATTGAATTAAAAAACCATTTGTTTAACTAATTTTTAATTATTAGATAAAAATATAGTAATTACATATGCATTTCAATGTAAAAAAAAAGAGCGCGATTAAAGAGATCGTCTGCGATAAGGTTGCTGTTACAGAAAAAGAAAATGGTGTAAGAATAAAATGTATGCAAAATATGATAAGCTTATTTTTTAAAAATAATTAATAAGTAAATGGATTTACCAAAAAGTTTTCTACAAATGTAAACATAAAATGGTGGTATTTAATAATAGAATGGAGTGCTAAATTTAAAAATCTGTTCGGGTCAGCTGGCCAAGTGGATCAAATCGCTAATAATTTTCCAATATTTACATTTAAAAATATGTCGGAGCTTTCAAATTTAAAAGCAGAATTAATTGCAGAATCTCGCTATGTTTGGAATGTTTTATTATTCTACAATTTAGCAACACTAAATAGATGTTTTAATTACAGAAATTTTTTAGATATGAAAACTTTTTTTTTAAAAAAGAAGAGGTTTAAAATCAAAGTTAAATGTTAAAATTATTAACATCGTTTAATATTTCTGTTTATAATTTAAAATAATATAGCATTGATTAATTTATTTAACTACATACTGCCAGTAATGTATTTGCTATTTAATTTCTTTACTATTTGAATAATGGAAACAGTCTTCAAATAATTAACTAAAACTACTTTCTAATTTTTATTGTTAACTTGGAATTATTAAATTATTTGCTCTAATTAGTATCCCTAAATTTAAACATGGATAAATAAATATTAGCCTGGATGTTATAAACTTGGAATAGTTTTATAGAGAAATGTAGAATTTAATAACTTATGAAGAACATTTTCATTTAAAATCTGCACGTCATGTTTTTGGAATTGTTTTATATTCATGGAGCCACATAAATCATTAATTTAAAAGTGCTGATAATAACTAAGACAAATAGATATAATTACATTTATGGAATTCAACTATAATTATAATTATCACTTTGTGTATTTATTGTTCAAGATATTTTTACATGGATTTCACGGATCATATTTATTATTATAAAATGCTGTACAATTTAATTTGTCACACGCACACCTGTTAGAATTCATGTATTTAAGTAAGAATGAATTAATTTAATTTTGTTGTTATATGAACTTGTATGTGAAGTTCATGAGTTATATTTTATTAGGTTTAAATTAAATTAATGGGATTGAATAAAATACTTATTCAAGGGAATAGCGCTTGCGAAAAAGCTTGAAAATTACTAATGAATTTATGATATGTGTCAACCTCTCATGAAGTGTCTTGTGAGTCTTTCCAGAGTTCTATTCCTATACTAATGTCACTTATATTACATTGTTGCTATGTTTTTATTTTAAGCAAGATAATTGAATATATTAGTTGTCCTGATTAGTGAAACACTTTTTATTATGCATGAACCCACATCTGCTAAAATGTTAGTGTTTTCTGAATGGTCAGAATAACTGAGGAGGATGATTTTTGCACTTTAAATATGAAGTAAATAGTAATATTGCTTTATAATGTTAAAAGGCATTAATCTGTGCTGGTGGTTAATCCGCAGATTAATTAATTGCCACTTTTTACACTCATTCCTGCGCTGGTGGTTAATCCGCGGAATTATGTAATTATATTTATTGCTTTATGATGGTGTATAAATCCACAAGGCACTCAGAGTTATATAATTCCTAGGTGTAGATGAATGCATCCACAGGAATATGATTTTACTTCATAAATATAAGTTTGGGCAAAGTATTTTGGTTATTCTGCTAAAATCATCTTCTTCCATTTATAAGCATAATTTATAAGTTAAGTCGTAAAGTGTAGCAGGACATTCTATCTAAGTTACCTCATAATAATTAACTGTTTGTTAATTAATATTTTATCTGAATATAAGTTTAAATTTTCATTTTATTTAGCGTTAGCATTATAGCTAAATCCTACAAATATAATATTATTTATTACATTATTATAGGTCTACAGTATAGATTTATTGGTTCTGGAACTGACACATTGGATATTTCATGAGTTGATGTTGAATTTTTGTATAATTTCCTCAAGACATCAATTATATCAAATTATAATATAATGTATGATTAGGCTTTATAAAACTGTGCCTATGATATGTTATTGAAGGAAGCCAATGGAATTATAATTTATTTATTTATTTTATTTGTTTATTTATGTATTTAGTTATTACATTAAACATCAATTACTTATTAGTCATAAAAATTGTAAATAAATATTGATTTATAATTAAACTTACTGTGCCGTTGCTATTTGTCATTCATAAAATCAGAAATCATATATCTTGAATAGAGCATACATTGAAGTACATACTATTATCAGCATGATATAAGAGTTTAGTAATATTTTGAGAAAAACATTTGAATGCTTTTTGTCCTTGGTAGTTTATGATGTGTAAGGTACAATAAAATCCCATTTACCTTTTCCATCATTTAAGCTTTGCGTAGTTGATTCAAGTACATGATACAAAATTGATTGATTTTATAAACTTATAAACAGATTTACCAGATAATGACATGATTAAATGTATTTACTTAATGTTTTAATTGTCATTCATCAGTATAACAAGAGTCTCATTGATATTTATTAAATTATAGAAAAGAACCCAAGTATTCCATGTTTATTTATTATTGCAAAGCTCTTATCTAGACTAGCATTTGTATTAAAAATCATATATGTAATTTTAAAATTCATAATCTTTAGTAGTTCCACAAATTATACCATCTTGTCCATGGTCGCCATAAGGTCTTGTGATGAAAAATCGCAAATTAAGGTTTGAAGGATAATAAAATTGCATACTTATAATTTGTCTAGTGTATTTTCACATACTACTATGATAAGTCTTCGTGGTACACCCTGGCTGCGACCAGATTAGATCATAACAATTTTATGTTTTATCATTAGTTTTGTTTGTGGTAATTTGCTCCAGATTTCGGTTATAGTCTTTGGTGCATAATATAGATGGCATGATATGCTTTTGGTTATAGTTCTTGGCACTGCAATGATGGGAGCATTCAGTTAGATCGATGGGTACAGTTCTTGGTTGCCCAATGATAAAAGCCATTAGTTATAAAGAATTCTATTACAGTTCTTGGCACCAATGTGGTAGGCATTGGTATGTCCCTTCAGTCTATTAGGTTATAGTAAGGTGGATCTGATTATAGTAATTCTCTGACATCAAGGTATTAAGCTTGATTAATGTTGATGGTTACAATATATAAATGCAGGTTTAAGCCTGTACAATGTATTAATATATCTAATAAAAATTAAATATTTATATTATTAAAATGACTTATATTTTGTCATATGATCATTTCACATATGTGTATCTTTTAATAAGTTTAATCTTGCTAAATTCCCATTTAACAACTAGATTATTTTGCAGCTAACATCAGAAGAAATAATTCTTGACAATTAATAAAATGATAATTAATTCTAGATTAATAAGTTTTTAATCATCCATTGAGCACACTTTTATGACACCACATAAATTATTTTGAATCTTAAATTTTTATTCTCTGTTAAATTATTATTTATTTATTTCACATAGCTTTCTTTTGTCTTTCTCATTTTATCTGATTCTCACATTATTAGCTCTTACACTTTTTCCAGTTTACATAATACATGATAAATTAACTAAAATTTTTATTATATAGAAAACACAAAAATTATTTTTAAAAATTATAACATTTAATACACCTATTAGATAATATGTGTATTTGGATATATAATAATTTTTGAGATAATTCAATAACAAATTCAATTTGCTAAAACACAATTCATACTTATAAAATGAATATATTACAGGACTTAGTAAAAAAATTAGGTACATATGTATTACACCATACATGTTATTCTGCCGATAACTTTCTAACCTTGCAATTCCACATGTGAAATTCTGATAAATTTAAATGATAAATTTATAATTACCAAACTTTGATCATTTTCTGCTAATTATAAATGTCATTTTTTGCCCAGATTTCATTGGAGGCCCTAACAAAATCATTGAAATAGATGAGAGCTTTTCAGCAAACAAAAAAAATCAAGCTGGACTAATACTTTAAGACTAGTTGATATTTGAGGACTTTTACAGAAAAACCAATAACTGTTTCATCATAGCAATTGAGGGTAGAACAGTGGCAACTCTGATGGAAATGTTCAAAGAAAATGTGGAAGAGGACTTTACAATTTATTCAGATTGATGAAAAGAATATAAAACTGAGGAACTATGATCTGGCAAATATGAACATTTTCATGTCAACCATAATACAACTTTGTCAAACCAGAAATCAATGTTCACACTCAGAACATAGAAAGACTTTGGGGTGCAGTAAAATGGCATAATAAATAACACTAAGGAACAGCATACCAGTACCTCATTCACATATGGTAGAATTTATGTGGTGGAAACTGCACAAAGAAGACGAAGCTTTCCTTTGCATTCTGGATGGTATCAAAAAAATCAGATAACTCCGTGATTCCATTTTAATAAAAGTTTACTATTTTTCCCCCTGTTTTGATAAAAGACTGTTGTTGTTTTTTTAACAGTATAAATTTAGTTGGACACATTTCTCGATCAAGATCCTGTGCAGGCCTTATATTGCATAAACATGTGGTTTAACTGTCCATTTTGTAATTTTCTGCTATAGTTAATAGACATAGTATTTTTTTTTCTTTTTTCATTGCTTTACTGTCCATTTTGTAGTTAATAACTTATTATTTTGGATTTGTTAAACATTGTGATTAAAATATGGCAATTGTTGCCTTCTGCAGAGAGACGCATTATTGTTTTATTGTGACAGTTCCTGTTATATATATATATATGGTAAGAATGTTTTGACTTTAAATTAGTGAAAAGATATAGTACTATTTTTTTTTTGATTTTGCTTATATAGTATTTTTGTTGTTGTTAATTTTGCTTTAATGTCCATTTTATAATTTCCTGCCAGAGTTAATACATATAGTACTTTTTAATTTTAAATAAAATTTGGGAACTGCTGCCCCTGTTTGTGACAGCAGAATGCCATATTAAAACTCACAACTACGAGTTTTTATTTAGTATCATAATGTGTTTATTATTTTCATGTACAAATTTATACTTTTTGTATTATTAAAAGTGTACTTTTTCAGGTTTATGTATTAGTCTGGGGGACTAGTGTTATGGATTAGAGCTGCTGTGACATTTCACATACATATCAGTCTGCCAATAATTTTCTAATTTTGTGAAAATGTCATCAAAATAAAGTGTACATGGAGTCCATTTTTAAAAATTTATCACTTAAGTAAGTTCCCATGTACATGTTATTTAATAAGATCACAAGATTTGAGTTATTGGTAGACTGATGCATATGTGAAATATCACAGCAGGTCTAATAATTAAGTACTGAGAATTAATTAAGTTTTTATAAAACTGGTCATATTTATTTGAAATCACTCCAGTGATATTAAAATAACTTACTAATTTATGTATTTGTGCAAATTTTAATCAATTACAAATAACTTTGAATTTACCTCAAACTCTTCATCATCATAATTGTAGTCATCCTGGCTTGTTGCGCTTGAAACCTATAATATAGTTTGAAAATAACTGACATGTACATTTTATAAACATTATTTGATAATAATAGCACAGAGTAATACAACAAGTATAAATATTTATAAATAAAAATATCGAATATATATATATATAAATACACAGAGAAATAAAATTGTTATACTTAAACATATATACCGTTTTTTTAGAAAGTACATCTTCTTCATGACCACTTTTATTTCTGAATAAAAAATTGTTAATAAATATTAATGTTTAAATAAATTAATTTCATATTATCATTAAAAGTACAAAATGTTAATATTTTGCAATATTGAGAAGAAAAATGAAAAAATTCAGTGATAGATAAAATAGATTTGGTGAAAAAACAAATAATATAGAAATAAATAAAACATGTTTCAAATATTGTACATGTAAAAATATTTAAAATAAAAAAAAACAACTACTATTGCTAAATAATAATATTTAGATCATATATATATGAAAGATATTAGCAAACACACATAATGTTTCAATATAAGTTTGAAGAATATAAAGTTCAATAACTATTTATTTAGTATTTGATTAGAAATAAACATTATTATTCACCCAGTAAAAAATTTCAAACTAGACAAGCATAAAATATGATCAAATAATAAATATATATGATATAATAAAATCACAAATTGTGATTACTTTTATCAAATACTTGCATTTAAATGAGATTTAAAAAAAAAAATTTCTTCACAACTGTGAATTATTTACTGTCATTGGATCAGTTTTATTTTTATTGAGATTTATAACATCTTGATCTGTTTTAATTTCAACTTTAAAGTATAAAAAAATTTCTACACAAATATATATAAAAAAGATGTTTATTCACATATGTCTATGATTATTTAAGCCATTTAGAATAAGACTTCATATATTGTGATGGGGAATAAGATTTAAACCTTTCACAAGGCTTGAAGTATTGTAATATAAATAAACCTTAGTCAAATTAATATAAAAAGGGTTTAAACTAAGTACAAATGTGTCTGTGCATCGAAATGTGTCTACGTGCATTTTTATAAATTGTACTTTTGTCTTGTCATTTTGTTTTAAATGTGCAACAAATTTTTTTCTTAAAATTAAGATTTCTTTTTTTTTGAGAGAAAGGTTTTTTTTATATTTATTATCCTTAGAAATGTCTCAAGTCATGAACTACAGATAATTATCTCACCATTTCATTAATTAATACCAGGTAATTACATAAGAATTTTTTTAAAGTGATATACAGAATGTTAACTAATGATAAAATGTCTTTTCTGAAAGAAAGCAGAAAGGCGTGTAGGTATCCTATAATGGATTAATTTTTTTTTTTATTATCTAATCAACGTACAATAAATCTTGTATTGATTCCATGTACAAGATTTTTCCATTGAATCAAGTGAACAACTTATTTAAAAAAAAGTTTAATTAAATGCTATTTAGAGATAGAATAAATAAAATATAAAATTTTTTCTTTGTGTTATTTTTTGTACAAGATAGAAAAGAAAGATAAAAATGATTAATATTGACCACCTGCATGATGAGATAACATTTTCTTTTATGTAAAGAAATTATAAAAGGGAAAAGTTTTTAAAATAAATACTCAGTCTTGAACTTTTTCTCTGTGCTGATGTTTCTTCATTTTTCTATCTTTTTGTAGTACACCTATACCCCACTTAGTGATTGACTATTTAGCGATATTTCACAATAGTGATCATCATCAATTTGTACCCACTACTTCAATTTACAATCGATTTTTCACTATAACGATCGGGAAAAAATAAAAATAAAAAAATTGTTGGCAGCCATCTTGAATTTTGCGTCACTGATGACGTCAGAGATATGTATATTAAATTCATTTTACCCAAAAGCAAAAGTATCTTATTGTAATATGTATACAGGTAATGACTTTGCTGTAATTGTATACACATACAATATTTTTTTCATAAAACACAATGTTAGGACTGCATTCAGTATTTTGAATATAGAACGTATAAACTTAAAATATCTATAATACTGTATACATCATATATAATAACACAGCAAATGTTCATCCACTTTTTCTTTTAAAATATATATGTTCTACAATAATATCAACAAATTAAAAATCCTTCTCCTTTTTCTTTTCAAAACTTTTATTTTCTTATCTCAATACTGAACATATACAGTATATATATTTATATAATACAAAACTCCAACATTTCAATGTTGATTTGTAATTAAATAATGTAAAAGAAAGAGTAATAAAATATAGCAGTGGGGGAGAGATATCCTTGAAAATGACTGAATGAAGTATATGTTCAGTATTGAGATAAGAAAATAAAGTTTTTGAAAAGAAAAAAAAAAGGATTTTTAATTTGTTGATAATACTATATACATATAAGTGTTGAATGTCTTTAGAAAAATCAAACTTTATTTAAATATAATGTACAGTACTTGGATTATTTAAATAAAGTTTAATTTTTCTAAAGACATTCAACACTTATATTAGATGATGAAATACTCCAATATATAAATACAGTACAGGACAACTAAAATACCATCATCACAAACTTTCAGGAAAACACTAAATATGAATATTAAACTGTGTGGGTGTATTTCTTAATTACGATATATTATTTTTAGAACACCTGGATAATTATGTAAAAATAGTTATTGATTATGTAATTTCATTAATAACCATGTTGTTTACACTCAAGTTGTATCAAATCAAAAGAAAAACATTTTAAAACGCAAATGTCAAATGAGAAAAGTTTAAAAAGAAAAACAGATTATGCTGTACTTAAAATAAATGTTAATGAATTTCTTTCTATACAAAGGGAGGGGGGCACTATTAGATTACTAAAAATCCTGTACAGTATTTATTAAGATTCCAACAACCGACTTATAGCAAATATAAAATAAAAGAAAAATAAACTTAGCATATGTTTTTAGAAAATTAGTACAATTGGGGGTTTTTTCTTTTAAAATAAGTTGAATTTTTTTTCTAAAGTTGACCGATTTATGTGTATAGTAATAAGACTTCATGTTCAATTAAATAATTTATAATTAAACATTGTTTTTTAATTTGAATAATTTCACATAAGTAATAAACATAAATGTACAGTAATATGTACTGTAATACAAATTTTAAAAAAATGCACATTATGGATTTTTTTTTCATTATGATGAAAAACTTTTGCAGAAGAATATAAAAACTCTTAAATTCAAATTTAGTTTCACTTACTCTTGCTTTTTGCTGGACTGTACTTTTTAAACAGTGAAAATATGCATTTCTTTCCTAGTGATATAAAAGTTTTCTTTTTAGATATCGTATTTAGTCATCATTGTCATAAAAAAATCAAGAAAATCTTTGAGCTTGGAAACCAATGTGGATATTTTCTGTCGACTGGAACCGACCAATTTTTCCCCCATAGACCTCCATTATAAATATGTATTATATATACGATATTCTTGCTTAACAATGAGTTTTGGTGGACCAATTGCCATCGCTAAGCGGGGTAAAGGTGTATTTATTGTCCTCAAAAATGGGAAGAAAAAATTTGCTGAGAGATAGACTATGAAATGATTGTACCAATATGATCTTCAGGGAAATGGTTATGGTCAAGATAAAGAAAAAAAAATGATATGCTGTTGCTTCATCTGGGAGTCTATTCAACGGCTATTTTATTGTTTTATGTGTCTCTGGAGGGGAGAAAAAAAGAACAGTTAGGGAGAAAAAGTTGAGATTTTTAACTAAACATTGAAGTAAAATCATAAATTACTTGGGAGTTTTGAAAGAATTAGCCAGGGTGTTTTGATCAAAAACAGAAATTATTATTCTGTGCTCTATAGTGTATATATATATCATGTATTAAGTATGTAATATTAATCACAGATAAAAAATATGGAGTAGAAAAAAGAGAAGTATATTGAACTCATCAACTATATTAGTCATGTGATTAGGTTATTTCTGTTGCCATCTATCTGCAGTTGAAGCAGTCAATCTTAGCTTAAGATTGAGCTTCATGTTTCCACCTACTAACCTGAGTTTAAACCTATATCCCATCCCGCTCCTTAATGTATATTTTATGTATACATTTGAGATGCGCACCTAAATTATAAAATTTTAACTTTTAAATTAACATTTTTATTATTATTACTTTTATGATTATTAGTTCTTTTTTATTAAAGTACATAGGTGCTGCTCAAATATATATATATATAGATATAGGAGCAAAATACTAACAAAATATTGCTTTTTTTTGTAAATATTTTATTATACGTCATTTTAAACTTTTTCTTTTTAAAGGACTTCTTTTTTTATTAAAATGTATATTTTATAAAATCCAATATGGAAGATGAACTGTTAATTGCCCAAAAATAATTAAAGGGTTGGAAGCACTATTGTTTTAATCTGGGGAAGGTATTTTAATTAAAGTTTTTACTTAAAATGGAGATGAAGATTAAAGATTTTCTTTTATAAACATTTTGTCAAATCTATTTCTAATCTGGAAATAGATTTGAATTTATTCTTGGATGTTATCTTACTGTTGCATCTTCAAAAACAATCGATAAAGAAAAAGTAAGAATTTTAAGATCAGAGATTAGATTGTAAAACTAAAACTAAGTGATTAAAAGCATTCAAAAACACCTGGGCAGAATATAAAATGGATGAATTTTGAGTCACAGGATAGATTAGCCACTCTAGTGAGAACTGATTGTTAACATCATTGTGAAACTAAAAATGATGTAGTGTAAATCCTCCACCCTTCTCGGCCCTGGTGGGTCATCATCTTCCACGGCCGTACCATTCTGCTGCCCAAGAGTGAAGTAAAAGCCCAACCTAAGAACTTTAATGCTAATAGAAGCTTGCTGTTATTGAAGAGCCAATTGCCATGCATGAGCAGACTTTGAAATATGAACTCTTAAAATGGTGCAAGGTAAATTTTCAAGCTGCAAATAAAGCTTGCCTATCTAATCTCAAACTCTATATCAATCTCTCCTAATGTAGTATTTAACTTTGTGACTTTTCTAATATGTAAATTGCTCTTAAATAATTTTTATAAATTTAATTTTCATATGCTCTAACTTTCTTTAATTTTGGTGCGGTCACTTGATTTTATATATATGCTTTTATTATGCCAATCTTTAATAAACTGACGAGTTGAATTTTGTAAAATCTTTTCTTCTTTTTAAGTAAGCCTTCATGAATTAACTGTATTAACGTTCCCTTAAAATATAACGTATTGTTAATTAATACACTCGCCAGATTGTTTTATGAGCCAACATTTTATTTATGTTTTAAGATAAAAAAATATATTTGTTTAACTCTGGATTTCCTACCCGGGGTGAATCCAGAACTCAAGCTAATTAACGCATTGAAACCTTATTTATTTTATAAATGTTATTCAATTCTGAAAAGGTGACCGATTCATTTTTTTTATAACTGCTAGTTTTATTTTTACTTACTCTTAAAATATCAAATACAGTGCTTATATATTTCAGTTGTTGTAAAATCAACGAAGGTGGGATGGATTTATTTTAAATAGCAGAAAAAGGGATGGGGGTAAATCTTAATATTTCTTTTACTAAATAAAATCTTAATGTATATTTTATCAAATGAAATCTAACTCTCTCTCTATATATATATACACCTGGGTCTCTTTTTACGCGGACTTATTTAACACGATTTTGAAGTTACGCGATTCGTGTTTCACCGGAAGTCAGACTCCGATATTGCGTTATTACTTTAAATAATAAATTTTGCGCACTCACGTCATATTGAAAGTAATAGCACATTATTGAAATTCGACTTCAAACTTAGTAATTTCAATATTTTCAGTGCTTTATAATAGTAAGATTTTATTCAATAATGAAATTAAAATCATGATTTCCACATTTTATGTATACACACATTAAATTTTACAAGATTATAATGTAAATTTGTTCAACCATTGTGCATGTTAATTTTGCATTTTAAATCGCATTCTGTTTTTGCTTTTTAAAAAAGAACGTTTAATCAATTATTAATCATTTAGTGTCCACAAGTTTATTTTTAAAAGATGAGTAATGTCAGTGGGCACAATTAAAATGGAAAATTAAAGACAAAAATAAGAATTTAATTTTTAGTTGTTAAATTAATTACTAATTACGTTGTCACCAGAAAACCATTAATTAACACAACATGAGAGTGACATTGGTGCTAGTTGTATTTCATCTTGTGAAGAATCTGATTTTTTTATTAGTTTGCAAACGTGTATAAAAAATATAAATTACTGTAAATTATGCATAAAAATATATTGTTTTGAATAAAATTAAATATTATAGTTAAAAAAAGTTTGTCTTGTATCAATTTTTTTCAAATTTGAAATTTTTTATTAGTCATATTTTATTTCCTTATTTTTTTTTTGCATGAATTTTAAAGTAAATTTTATGTTGGTGCTTTGCTTTTATGCGAGTTTTGAAAAATCACAGTCCGTATCCCCCCTTTTTCAAGGTAAGTTACGTCTATTTTTGCACGATTTCGTTTGCGCGTGTTTTCTGAGGAACCTATCTATCGCGTAAAACGAGACCCAGGTGTATATATATATATTCTAGTGGCATAGCATGTTATTTATATAAATTATCGCATTCAAACAAGGGTCATCTATTTTAAAGCAGTAAATTATATTTCATATCATTAATGACATTCATCCGTACTGCGTTACTGACATTTGGCTCATATTCATGAATTATATATATTTTGTGCTTCTAACCCGATCTGGAGGTTACGACAAGTTCGAACCCATAGATTTACTTCTCAAGTCTTGTCCTGAGGATCGTTAATCTTCCCAGGACCATTTATTCGTATAAAATGCCTCTGGCGGTGATTCCCTAAGTTTGGCACACGCTATGCATATTCACTTTCTTCGTATCAAAAGGCCTCTGGAGGTGATTCCTTAAGTCTGGCATGCGCTATGCCCATCCACTTTCTTCGTACAAAAAGGCCTGCACGTCAGCGATGAATACGGCATGCCTATCCATTTCATTTTTCGTCCAGAAGCACGACCTTATCTTTGAGTTCTCTGCCTATGTCGGTACCGCATCTTATTCATATTATTATTTCTTTTGCTTATGACCTAATTTTAGTGCTGTAATAATATTGAAATTGTGGTCTGCTCAATATATATATATATAAATGCCAAATATTATTAACTTTATTAATTTATAATGTTATTTCAATCTTATTATACAGTCCCACCATCGTAACTTATTCCTGTATTTAAGAGTATCTATTTGCCTTGGGGAAAATAAAGTGTTCTTCTTACCAGCGCTGATTAACAGAAGTTTCATTAAATATTTTGTCATATAATCAAAGGTCATTTTCAAATATGTTTTCAAATGTATTTTATTTATTTTCACAACCTCAGCAGCATGAAAATAGTTTGTATTATATCTGTAATGAATCTCAGAACGCTCCCCGAAGTAATAATGTTAGTCACCATGTTTCAGAACTGTAAATCAAAGCGTTAATGGCAATATTATGTAATTCTTTCTAATAGTTGGTTGGCATTTTAATATTGGACCCACCAAAGATGTGTGTTTGTTTATAATATATTATTTAGATAATAAAGAGCATATGAGAAATAATAGCGTGAACGACAATATATAATTATCTATCATTTGGTAGAACGCTTGCTCATTCACACACATACTAAGGTACTTCATTTATAAATGTATGTAAATAATTTGTCATTATATTAAACTATATTTTATTATCCAACTTATATGAGTAGTTCGAATTTCTTCTTTTCTCCACTTCCAAAAGTACAGCCATCATGCTTATATATATTTTAGTTAAGTCATAGTTAATAGATGTCTCATTCATTGTCTTCTCATGCTTTGCTAGTGGGCCGGATTAAAATTAATTCTCATGTGCCATCACTAATATGTTATCCATTAGGTGTTTGATCTGGGGCTTAGTGGAGGTTCGAATTCGGGCTGGTCCCTGACCCAAATCTCAGGCTTGACTGGGTTTGAAGTACATTTTGTGAGTTCCAGCTCATATTAGATGGATAAACATGTTTTGACCGGTACACAGTATGATAGTAGATTTGCCAAATGGAGTACCATGTAAATATCTAAGGAAAAGACATTAATGATTTATGTGAATTGTAAATGCATAAATTACCTGTGGTTGAAGATTAGCCTAGAATATACCGAAAAATAAAACTGACTTTAATTCCAAAAAATATGAACATTCTTTAGGGAAATCAGAAAGTCAAGTAATATTTTTAATGTTATATTCCTGGGAAATAAAACCAAATTGATATGTTTTATTTCAATTTGCATTATTTTTTTTTTGTAGTATTAATTTTATAACAGATGTGAATTTTTTTTTTTTTGCTTCTTTATTATTGAATGTAAAAATCCATAGGTATATGTTTGATTATACACTAGTCCACAGATGTAAATATATAGGTATAAAATGAAATGAAGAAAAAGAAGAGGTTTAGAATTAATTGACTATAAAATATCATATTTAACATATAGCTAGGTAATGGCAAAATGAAAATTTATTGGGTTGATTGTAATTTTTTGGTGGAGGAAGATATATAATCTATATTTGGGAAAAATGAATTTTGTCAGATTTTATTATTAGTTCTTTTAGTTGGCAGTCAGTCCTTTCCATCATTTGTTATTAAATATTAAAAGTGAATATAACTAAAATTAATATTGTTCTGTGTCTATTTCCAATTGTTTATCAATACCACTACCCTGATTTAAAACATAATTCTGGGCTAGTATAGGGGAATACCATACCAGAAGTTAATGCATGCTTTCTTTATATGTTCTCCCTAATTATTGAGGTAAGAATTGGCACTTAAGGCTAATAAGAAGATCAGTACTTATAAATGTCTTGAGGAACTCAAAAACAAAAGATAAATTTGATTTCCATACAATTGTGTGTACATGATATAGCTGGAAAATATAACTAATTAACATTAGTTCAGTTATAGCCATTACATAAAAATGAAAAATAAAGGGTAGTATTATTTTAAAATCAAACTTTGAAATAAATCATGAACTTTCAATATTTTCCACCTATCTCTTATGTGAATAATCTGCAAGGATGTAGTGACTAGTACAGTAATTTTTGGTACCCAATGTGGGGCTTGAATAACTTGAAAAGGTGAGGCATAGTAGTGTTTAGCACACTTTGAGAAAACATGAAAAGATGCATCAAAGTATTTTTTCCTGCATAAATAGAGAATTATTTTATTTTGATAGTATAGATTGTTCAGTTTTGATATATAATCATGTTAGGAAAGAGTATCTGTATAAAATGTATATATAGCTACATTTTTATATTTTTGTTGTTTTGTATTTGTTGGTGTTAAAGAAAAAGGAAAAGTAGAAAAGAGAAAGGGGAAATAAATATGGTGAGCTATTTAAAAATAGGAATTATTTGCTGATAATTCAGTTAAGGGACATCACAAAGATATGGTTATAAGGATTTTTTTTATTACTGTCAAAGTGATGAATGTTTGGTGTATTATACGGATACTTGTATAATATGAGAATATTGGAATTGTGCAATTTAATTACATTTTTTGTATTTTCTTTCTCTTTTTGCCATCATAAATTGTCATCATTACCTATTTGATCCTAGGTGGGTAAGACTCATTGGCAGATCTCTCTCACCTCCTATGTCCAATAAATATGGCATAATAGTGTTATGATAGTGTACTCTATCATAAACTATCACAATGCTTTATATACCTGTAAGTCCTTGAGATGATTCAAGAGTGAGGTTATGCATAAGTGGAGATGTGGAGGCATATATGCTTAATGGGTAGTTGTTTTATAAACATACATGCTGTGTGATGGCGCGATTTATGTGCTAAAATACATAAAAATGCTGTTTACATCACCGAAGGTATTTTCACGGCCATGTGTTACATGTATACAACAGTTCTGTTGAACTACACATTGCAGACCGTGTTGTCGCATCGCAGAAAATTATTTTGGCAAATTCACGTACATCACACTTTTTTACGGTGTCGTGTGTCTTACAATTATGTATAAATGGTTAATTGTAAATAAAGTTTAATTTTTTTTATATTGAAATCACATAATTTGACCAAGCAATAATTATCGGAGGGTTTTCACACTTTTGTAATCAAGTTTTAAGGTGTAAAACCTTGTCAAAGGGTATGTATGAACAATTCTTTAAAGGAGGTAATGTGTCATATAATGTATTCTTGATAACCTCAATGAGACAAAAAACACGAAAAACCTAGACACTGCTTGATTCTCGCAATAAATGACCACTTTGTTCAAGCTAGCCGCGAACAGCTTGTTCTTTTTAATTTATTTATACCAAAAAAAGAAACCGTAATAAATGTGAAATTTGTTGATGCATATATTAATAATTAACGCTAATATTAAGGGATTTAACTAAGATTTGGAATGAATTATGAATGATACGCAACACGTTGATTATAATTTAATATATTGTAATTCTTAAATATAGATTAGATAAACATAAGTGCATTGAATGACATATGCAAGTGGGTTATAAAGTAAACATATATAAAACAAATATTAGCAAGTAATAGAATAATAACTGAATAAGTTATTATTTAACAAGTGTCTAGAGTTTTAGAACTTAATTTAAAAAATAGGCAAGTTTTTATTATTAAAATACATTTAAAATTTTAATCCCAAGTTTCATTAATTGCTATCTTAAGAAATTTATTGTTTTCTAATTATTGTTCAAAGGTTGCAACGAATATACTTAATAGGGAATACATAAGCGGGGCCAATGTCTATAAGACCCTAAGGATAGGTTGATTTTGGTTGTTGCTGATGGCTTACAGATGGTTTCCCAAGAATTGACAACTTTTTTTTTTATAAAAACAGATAACTTTTTTTTTAAAGAGTTTGTAAACATTTTATTATATATGTGTGTGAGACTATCCCAGGAATTGAAATTTATATACCAATGCATTTAAATAAAGAGTTTTTAACTGAGAATATTTCAAATTTATATTATTAATTTAAAAGAGTTGTAATGCTTCTTTAAATGTATTGCATTATGGCTTCTCTTGCATATATATGTAAGTGGTTGCACACATATAATAATGTTCACACAACTTCACTTAATTAGATCATTATATTAATTTTAAATTTATAACTGTGTATACATTACACGCATACAGACATTAATATATATTAAATGTGCGCACATATCCACACATATATGTAAATATATATTATCAAAATAAATTATTCTGATTATATTTGAGGACTGTGAGGGTTCGAACTGTTGGAAAAGATACTAATTATGATGGAACATAGTAGGTGAAATGGGATGATGGCTAAATAATACCGTTTCAAGCGGAATCAAAAAAAAAACCTAATAAGTTTTAATTTTTTTGATGTTTTAAAAATTAAAAAAAAAAAACAAAGTGAAACCAAATAAAAAAATCGTAATAAGTTTTAAATTTGTTTATGTTATTTAAAAAAAAAAAGCGCAACCAAAAAAAAAGCTTACTAACTTTAGTATTTATTTTTTAAACAAAAATAGGAAAACAAAAATACAACCGTAATAAGTGTACTAAATTTTACATTGAAAAAAAAAAGAAAAGAACCCCCCCCCCCCAAAGCAAAACAAAAAAAAAAAAGCTTACTAACCTTAGGATTTATTTTTTAAACAAAAATAGGAAAGCAAAAATACAACCGTAATAAGCGTACTAAGTTTTACATTTAAAAAACAAAAAGAACCCCCCCCTCCAAAAAAAAAACCTGAAAAATGTTGATTTTATTTTATATTTATTTATTTTGTTGATGTTAATAAAAATCAATGTTTACAAAAAAATAAAATAAAATCTGTGTTTAATTTATTTGTAAATATATAAAAAAAGTAAAAAAACAAGGAATTAAAAAAAAAAAAAGGTCTGGGAATGTTCATAAATTATATTTTTTCAAAAAAAACAATGCCCTCACATGGCATGGATGTCTATAAAACAACTACCGCTTAATGGAGTACAGGCAGGAATGAAAGGTAATTTTTTTGTATTAACGTCAGTGTTCTTGTTTTTTTCTGAGTTATAATCCTTATTTAAGAAAAATTTTGTATGCCATTTGGATTGATCGTCTTATCATGTTGGAAGGATCAATTGGTAGTGAGCATAAAATGAATGAAAATGGAAAAAGAGAAGGTAATAAGAGTCAGAGCAAGGTTAAGTTAGATGCAAGCATAATTTTTTTATGTATTGTTAACATCGGATCTCAGGTAATCATGATGGGAAATATATAAAACATTATTATACTTGATAAAGACTAAGAAATGAGTATGAAATCATTGAAGGAATAATTGAGTCATGAAAATGTATCCTCATTTTACTGACATCCCAACAAGAGATATTGTGATAGAGATTAAGATTTGAACCCTTTCACATGATTTGGAGTATTGTAATATAAATAAACCTTAACCAAAAAAAATAAAAGGGTTCACACTAATTACAAAGGTGTCTGCGAATCGAAATGTGTGTACAAGCATTTTTATAAATTATATTTATCTCTTGTCATTTTGTTTTTAATGTGAAAAAAAATTTTCTTTTAAAATTAAGATTTTTTTTTTGAGACATGTAATGTTTTTTTTTTATCTTTAGAAATGCATAGTATAGGCACCTATAACATTTGAACAGATTTATATTATAATCTTGTAAAATTTAATTTGTGTATATAAAATGGGGAAATTCTGATTTTAAGTAAATTATGAACTTCTTTATTGCATAAAATCTATTATAGTATTATTATAAAGCGCTGAAAATATTGAAATTATTAGATGGAAGTCGAACTCCAATAATGCGCTATTACTTTAAATATGACATGTGAGTGTGCAAAATTTATAATATTTAAAGTAATAGCGCATTATCGGAGCTCGACTTCTGATTAATAATTTTTATTGCATAAAAAAACCACATACAAAGATATTAAGAAGAAACATGAATTGCATAACTTCAAAATCGTATTAAATAAATCCGCATAAAATGAGACCCGGGATATTGGAAAACTAAAATTAGATATGGTATAGAGGTATTTCAGAAAGAAACGTTTTCTGCTAAGGAAACTAAGACATCATAAATTAACAAGTAAACAAAAAATTGGACCAGCATGTTCTATATGTAGACATATTTGTGTTTCACAGATTTGTTTGTATGATCACCACAAAACTTATTTTAAGAGAATTTTTTTTTATCTTTATCTCTCTCCTTTTCTTTCTTCTTTTTTTTGGATTTGAAATTGTCATACTCATTTTGGAGAGGTGGTTTTATTATTGTTATTAAAGGAAATTTGAACCCAGAATTTCAAGCTCCCTACAATCATCCACTCTATCCAATATAAACAATACACACAACCTTTAATTACATCTAGGTTAAGCAGAAGCAGCAGCAGCAGTAGTAGTAGTAGCATGCCATAGAGATGAGGAAACTACTCAACACTTCATAGTTAATTGCTCAGCGCTTCAAACATATAGAGAGTTAATTTCCAACCTTACACAACATAGAAATTACATTATATCTGCCCTAATAGATGGTATTAATACTGGTTATTTTCCCATTATTAGGTTATCAATTTTATTACTTTTTACTCTCTGTTTTATACAATGCCATTTCATATTAAACCCTACTTCACAGAAACTGAGATCATTGTTTATAAATAAAATTAAAAAAATAAAATAGAGGCTTCATATTGGCCCCAATTGAAATTGTATATGCCACTTGGAAATTAGTTGAACTTAATACATCACTATAAAAGAAACCTCACCCATACCAGTTACATCTCAATAGTTTTCTGACCTCATCACATTATTATTGAACATTATAATTACAACATTTGACTAGTTACCTGGGATATATGAAAAACTTTTATTTTTATTTTTATATTGCTTGTGTCCTTTTTTTTTTGTAGCTTGTACGCACCTAGACTAATTATCTATATGTAACTAATTTTACACAGTGCTCTGTAACTGTTCTCTATTTGTATATCTTTGCTTTGTATACTAACTCAATAAAATATATTTTAAAACTAGTAGTAGTAGTGGTGGTAATAGTGATAGTAGTGGCAGTAGTAGTGGTGGTGGTGGTGGTAGTAGTGCTGGTAGTAGTGGTGTGGTAATGGTGTGGTAGTGGTGGTAGTAGTAGTATCATAATCATTATCATCATCAATAATAATAATAATAACAATAATAATATCAGCATATTTATACTCTATGCCTTATGGTGTACAAGGTGTAATTTCATATACAATTATAACCCCAGAAAACACCCAAACATGTTCAGAAATAAACTGCAAACCATACGTGAAAGAGACATGAAGACAACAGATCATACTAAGTACATTAAAACTTGAAATATGCAAGTACTTATATAAAAGTACTAACAGAAAAACCATATCTAACCTGGACCCTTGTGCCAGATTTGAAGTCAACTCACACAAAGTGGATGCATTCATGCTTAGGTTAATTGGAGTACATCTGATTGTATATAATCGTATTATTGAGTGATCACCTTTGACTTTGTTGAACTTTTTTTTCTTAAATACTTCTGGTTTGCTAATGCATTCAATGCACTGATCAAATCATTGTACATATGTAGTTTTGTGAATTAATTTATACGTAAGAACTATGTTATCAAATGTAACTTGTGTAATATTTTTGAATACTAATAAAGTTTATCCTTTGAAACATCATCATCATCATCATAATAATAATAATAATAATAATTTATTTATTTTATTTATTTATTATGAAACAAACAATAAATGTATAATACAGTAATATAAATTCCATACAAAAAAAATCTTGAGTGAGAATTTAAATGTAACAACAAAAAACACTAATAAAATACAAATAATAATATAATAAGATATTATTTTATATAGAGCTATATTTTTTATGTAATAGTAATATTAGCAATTAAGCCAATGATGATGATGATGATGATAATAATAATATAATACATTGGTTTCACTATTTTAAATTGTGGATTTATGATCTTGAATTCTTATAAATTAAGTAATAGATTAGCACTGGAAAAAGTTTAGGTACTTATAATGTAATCGGGCTTGGCCACTTGATGGCGTTCTGGCTCGCCAAAACACCTAACAAATGCCGTTTACAAGGCATGACTTAAGGCTATAGAAAAGATCTATGTTTGTCTTAGCCATTAGAATGCCGTTTATGATACGTAACGCAGAAATAATATGGCCTATTTCTGCTTCACGACAGTTATTGTAAATCCACACACTTATCTTTTGTTTACAGTTTGATATATATGTGTGTTTAGTTGGATTAGTCTAATTTTTACAATATACGTTACACAATATTTGTATTTATAATTTATTTAATAAACATGAATTTATATTAATTTTCTAAACGGCCACACCCTTGTTTAGAGAATGTGTAAGGTGTAAAAGCTTGCCGAGGGTAGGTAAAAAAGAATTCGGCCGATATCGCGTGCGAAATCTCGTTTTCACGTGAAATACCATGTAGTTGATAAAATGGATGGTGATCAACTTTTTCCACAGTTGCTGACAGCAGAAGCCGAGTATTTCTGCTGTCCAATAAAAATAAACATGATTTTTTGTAAATTTCATAGAAAGCACGTATTATAAACATGTTTAATAAGTAAATAAGACATTTATATGTGTTTGTTGTTGTTTAAAAAAGTTTGAGTTTCTTTCTTTTGTCCGACTAGGATTACGATTTTGATATCTTTTATTTTAGCATTACAAACAACAGAACACTAACCCTAAAACTAAACCTAACCCTAACCCTACACAGTTGTTTTGTTATGTATAAAGCAATAATTAAGTGAAAGACATCGCTAAATAGACATCGCAGAGTAGCAGTTTTGTCCAAAAACAGTGATTTAAAAATTAAAAAAAGGTTGTCCTTTACCAATAATTAAGCGAAAGACATCACTAAATAGACATCGCAGAGTAGCAGCTTTGTCCAAAAACAGCAATTTAAAAATAAAAAAAAAGGTTGTTGTTTACCAATAATTAAGCGAAAGTCATCGCTAAATAGACATTGCAGAGTAGCAGCTTTGTCCAAAAACAGCGATTTAAAAATTTAAAAAAAGGTTGTCGTTTACTAAATACAAAATTAAAATTAAACAACTTTTTAAATAAAAAGGCATGAAAAAAAAGTTATAGCAATCAATAAATTAATAACCAAAAAAAAAAAAAAAACAGCGATTCGATTAAAAAATATAACGTGGCCCCGAACATTGTATTGTATTGTTTTTGACTGCCAACAATGCCATCAAGTGGCCAAGCCCGATTACGTTATAATTACCAAAGTTTATAAAAAATTTCTAAGATATATTAAATATGCAATGTCACATTATATACGACTTGCTTTTTTAATTACTATGTGCATAAATATGCAATAATATATGATGACAATGCATTCTATAAAAAACGAATATATACTGTAACCATACAGAATAAAAAAGAAACTCTGGGATTACAATGTTCCACAATTAGATAACCAATTGTTACAGTTTTGAAAACTACATTCTGGCTGAATTATGAGATGAGAAACCATCACCATCCCCAATTAAACAAAATATAAATTAAATATAAAAGGAATGAACATAAGAGATCAGCACAGATTTAACTACAAGTTCACCAGAATTACACAAAAATAATAATCATTCATCATCATGAATGATCAACAATAAAAATAAATCAAAACAATCTTATGACTGTATTTGAAAGTGGTCCATTATAAACCTGGCTAATTGTTTAGCCATTGCCAAATGTAGGGCAGGAATACAAACAATAATTATCTGGATGAACATATTTAGCTCCTACTCCACCAAAATACAACCATATATCAAATTATACTGGTAAACTTATAGTTAGTTCTGTCTGATCTCTCATGCTCATTTCTTTTACATTGAACTTTATATTTTGCTTAATTAGGAATGATGATGGTTTCCCATCTCCGTATACTTCAGGCCTAATGTAGTTTTTCAAACAATTATCATTGGTGACCCAATTGTGGGACATTGTAACCCCAGATTCTCTTATTAACTCCTATTTTCATACAGTTACAATTGAAACTCCATGTTGAATGCCAATTGTATCAGTACAGAAAATAGGAGTTAATAATACAAATAATTTAATAACTAATTGGTTAACAATAAAGAAAAAAATGGCATGATAATATGAAATTTTAAATAGCTATTTCATCAAAAAGTATATTTTCATGAAAATTATCTTAACCAATCAGTTAATTTATATTCATAAATTAATTTTTGATTAATTAAGCTATTTCTTTAAAAAAAACTAAGATTTGGAAAAACAACATTTTCAAAAATCAAAAATAACAATGTTGATTTAGCTTAATTAAACCTTTGTTAAGTTTTTAAGAGGGAAAATGAATAAAAAGATAAAAACATGTTAAAAAAAAATTCAAATTTATAAAACATTAAATTTTCTAAAAACAATTTCATAATTTTGAAGAGAAAATGTATTTGATTTAAAAAAAAGTTTCACAATCTAAAAATCTTAACATAATGAAAATATTTAAATGATCAATTCTTACAATAAAAAAATCTCTTTTCTTTACAATACATTTAGTGTGCACTCAAAAAATACCTGTAACCATGGTTTGATTCTTCTGTAGAGTCCTTCTTTCCAATTATAATTTCCAGTTAAATTTTCTTCCTGAAGGCTTCTGCACAGAACATAATTAATTTGTCCTTTTCTCAGTTTATAGTCATTCCAGATTGAAAAATAGCAAATTTCATCCATTTCTTTGCACTAAAATTTTCAGATGATACTAACACATATTCCTTCTGGCAAGACTTTTGCTTCTCTCTTCCTTATCAGCTGAATTAAGACTTGACTGCTCTCTTTTAAAAACAGATAAATTAGGAAACTCTACCTCTTAGGCAGATACTAGAGTCTTCTGACTTATTCACACTCCCATTATTATTTTTCTAGAACAATCTTGACTGCAAGCCAATCACAATCTGTCTCCAACATAATAGTTTTTTTATAACAACCAATTAGATAAATTTTTATAAATACAATTATTCAAGTATATTCCTCCTTAATCATAGACATTGAAAAACAAGTCAAGAACTTAAATTAACATCATAAAATTCTTGGCATTTCTTTTTAATTAAATTTTTTTTTTTGCAAAATGATTAAACAACATAATCAATTAATTACACAGATTGATTTTTTTGTAATGAAGAGAGATAAACAAAAAAGAAAAACAACTCTAATTAGAAATAAAATTTATAAAAGTATTAAAATCTTATTTTGTTTTTTCTTTTTAAAATTACTCTTAAATATAAAACTTTATCTCTCTAAAAGATTAAAATTAATATTTATTAAATAATTTACAAAAAAGAGAAAATTATTTTTCTCTTAATACATTTTCATAGTTTAAATTAAAACTACTAATTAATTATAACTAGCGAAAACAGAGAGTAAAAAAACTTGTTTATATTTTTTTATAGTTCTCTCTCTCTTCTACAATCATTTATAACTTATTAAAATATTCCCATATTAAAATCATTTTATTATTTAACAAATTTAATATTTGAGAATTTTCACATTATCATTCTGGGACTTAAAATATTTAGTTAAATGAAGACCCATTATAAAAAGTATGCATAGAAAAATTAAATATTTCCCCCATTGCTTAAATAATTCAATACTTAAACTTGAGGGGCATGTTTTCAACTATCTAATTATTTTTAATGCATATATGTAGCCAACTGGTTACACTATTGATATGAAGTACTTTAAAAAATTACATCCGGTATAATAGATGTGAGAAGTTTCCAAACAACATTATCATTTAAGATGAAGATAAAGGTTACAAGATTAATAATAAATACTTTAGTGCTGTTAATATATTTGAAAGCAATGATAGAAAATTTAGGATTACTGTATAAAAAACTCTGCAAATATTTTGTGAACTAGTTTAACTGTGCATTTTTGTTTAGATTTAAAATCTGTTAAATGTACTAAATTAAATCAATTAATTAATAATAAAAAAATAATAATAAGATGAAAAATATGAAGAGGAGGAGGAAAAAGATGATGAATAAGAAGTAGTAGTAGTAGCAGTAGTATAAGTCAAAGGTTTGCTTCTGTTGAATGCTTCAAAAATTTAATAGCAGCTCTTGAATCTTGGCTAGCCCTGGTATATATATAATGTTAACATAGTGATTATAAAATGATGTCAAGAATAAGAATTAGTTAAAAATTCAAAACGGTGTATTATTTTGAATGTGCTTGGTTACTGAATATTTAAAATAAAATCTTTAATTTAAAAACAAACTTAAAAAAGTGGCATTTATTAATTTTAATGTTAACACCTATCTAACAATCAAAACAACAGAATTCAATGATCAAACCAGTCCTTGATCATCAGTGAAAGGCGCAAATGTTTCTACTATTTTATATTTGAAGATAAATAAATTGTAAACTTTAAAGAGCTTAAATATTAATAATGAAATTTCTTGCATCATAAAATAATAAATAAGAATGTAACAAATATATATGAAATACCTTCCTATATTTTTAATGCTCTGAGTTATACTTTCATGACTTTTTCTGTCAACTTCATGCTCATTCTCCTAAAAATAAGTCAATAAAAAAACAATATTGAAATTACAAAAAAACAAAATTATGATATCTATAGAGTCTAGAAAATCTTAAAAGTATTTATATAAATTATCTACTTAAAAGGGGGGGGGGGCAGACCTAAAATAAAAAGTATAATGAACCGCATTAACTCTTTGTTTACTTTTTAAAAATAGTAATAAAAAATTATCTTATTGATAACTCACAAAAAAACAAACATATGATAGTTAACTGCATAGGATACCATAAGTTCTAGCACAGGAAGTAATATAATAGTTGCCTGAAATCCACAGATTTAAGAGGTCCAAAAAATGTCACTCCACTATTGTACTGAACCATCCAGGGCGATAATTCATATTTCGTTTATTACATATTTGTTAGATAAACATTAAAATTATTCTTGTAATATTTTTACAGATATTTGTTTTTAAAAATAATATATTTGTGGAATTATTTATTGTAATAAGTAATTAGATATAATAAAATCGTTTTACAAATAATTTTTCATTTTAAACTGGCATTTTCTTTTATCACATCTCTTTTTAAAAAACTCATTTATAGCAATTTTTAAACGTTTTCTTAATTATTTTTTTAAAAAGTTAAAAGACAATATTATAAATAACTTCACAAACTTTTAATTTCTTTTCAAAAACTTTATCTCATGAACATATATATAAAATCACATATACATTTCCAACGTTTCAACCGTTTTTTTTTTTTTTTTAATATGTGATTTTATACATGTGTTCATAAAGTTAATATATGGAAATAAAGTTTTAGAAGTTAGAAGTTTGTGAAGTTATTTATAATGTTGGATAACATATATATATATATTTTAAAGAAAAAGGTGATTGTTGTTGTAATATATATTGTTTAAAAGACTATGTGAAATAGATCAGATATGTTATTTTCTTAATAATGTAAGAAACTAAACGTCAAGAAATAGATACACATACAAAAAAAGTTTTTAGTTTTGGACTAAATTAAGATATATATAAAAAAAGTTCTCTAATATATATATATGCACTCATTACATGACATTTTATTCAGCATTCCCAATGCATTTATATATTTATATTATTTTTAAAAAAATAGAATAGAAAATTTCTCAGGAGATTATGATATTTTCACGCACCAAATGAATGGCTGAGTATAACAATTCTATTCAAATAACAAAATTGAAATACAGTACACCTGGGTCACGTTTTATGCGGATTATTTTAATGCGATTTTGAAGTTATGCGATTCATGTTTCTTCTTAATATTTTTCATATTTCACTATATTTATTAGATATCAAGAAATTTAAATTATTAATAACTTATTTTGACTTGAAATACTTTTTTTTTTAAAAAAAAATATAACATTATATTAGCAGCTAACGTGAATATGGTCTGAAGCTATTTATACTAATGAGTAAATAATAATAATAGAAATTTTTAAAATGTATTTTAAGTATAATAGAAGTAAATAATGTAGATTTTTTTAAAATAAATAACGAAAATTTTATTGATTTATAAACTGAAAATAATATTTTTAATGATAATGTACAATCTTTTTGTTTTGATTGCGATTCCCATTTTTTAATATAGAAACAAAATATGACCATTTAAAATTTATTTCAGTAGTAAAAATCAGTTGTCAACAGAAAACCATTAGCACAGCACATGACTGAAATTGACACTAGTTGTGTAAATGGGATGGAGCAGAATATGGTAAAAATTAGAGTGGGGAATGGAAAATAAAGTGGCTAACAAGTTTCTCTGGGCATAATTGCTGAGAGATTCTTGACTTCGTTTAAGAAGAAGCTACATCACATCGACGAATCTGATTTCTTACCAGTTTACAAACAAACAGCACATTCAAAAATAGCGATAATGATTAAAATACATATGAAAAAATGTCAAATTAAATACTGTTGTTAATAAAAAAAAGTAAAAAATGTTTGTCTTGTACCAATTTTTTTCAAATATTTGATATTTTTTATTAGTCATACTTTATTTCCTTATTTTTTTAATGCGAATTTTAAAGTAATTTTTCCTTGTTGGTTTGCTTTTACGCGAATTCTGAAAATTACAGACTCTATCCCCCATTTTTCAAGGTAAGTTAAGTCTATTTTTGTGCATTTTTTTTAATGCAGGTTTTCTGTGGAACCTATCTACTGCATAAAACGAGACCCAGGTGTATATTTTATTCAGATCACAGGGAATCAATGGAGAAATAACAAAATAGAAATACAATACATTTTTTTCAGATCAGCAGGAAATCAATGGAGAAATCTCTATATGTTAATAAATATTTACAAATGATTTGCAAAGAAAAATTTAGACAACAATTACATGCCAATATAGATTCCATTTAGTGGCATAACTTATTTAAACTAGTTAATTAAAAATAATTGATCCTCATTACAATAAACTTTATCGGTATGGATCTTGGGTATAACACTTGCAAATATTGTATTTTTTTTGACCAGTAATTAATGCATTTTAACTTTTAAAAAAAAATTTTTCCTACATACACAACTTTAACAATAGACAGAAATGCTGAAATTTTATCACTATTAAAAAACACAATACTTTCTAACAAGTGTTTTTTTCTTTATCCTTATGTCAAAGCATTAACAACTGACATTTTTTATAATATATTTTAATTTTTACAATTTAATAATAATTAGTTTTATTATAAAAATAAATGTATGGAATACAATTGTGCTTAGTCTCGTGTAAACACATTTCTAATATTATATTTATTACCGAAATGAAAATAAATATACCCTCCTATTTACGATATATTTTATAATGGCTATATTCTTCCTGCTTCTGTTAGCGAGTTACAGAGTCTAGTTTTGTCCTAGTTTCTGGGGCAAACTATGGAAGGGACTGCAATTGTCCTTATAAATTTCCCTACCATTTCCAGATGTGTTTTGGTCAATCAGCCTCATGAGTAGGTCCAATGACACTTCTGGATGTGCTATGACAGTTTGCCTTGTGCCAATGTTTGGATATAGCAGCTTCCAGTCCTGAATGTAGATCTGTTTTGCTGTATTAACCATTTAGCTTAACTGCTATTATCTGGAGAATATTGCCATTCAGGTTTGACAGTAGTTCTCTGCAGAACATGTATGGAGAATGTGGATTCTGTCTTTTAGCTGTGACAGCAATTCTCTGGAGAACATGTATTCTATCTTTCAGTTACATGGCAGTAGCTTTCTGACTCTACCTTCAAAAGGACTGATTATTTATTGCCAGATCCCATCCTTAATGGAAACATTTAGATTCAGTGAGCATCATCACCTATTGGCCTGTTCTTACCAATGTGTATGGATAGGCTCATGGCAATGAATTCTCAATCCAATCTAGATAAGATGGAAATTTAGACTAGTCCATTATTTGAAGGCAAGGAGAAATATGACAACAATAATTTTAAAAAATAAGGTAGATTTTATTTTAATATTAGACAAAAATAATTTTGTTTGTAATAAATAAAAAATATTACAGCATTCCTTTTCACAGTGCATATACATTACTCTTAAATGTGTTAAAATTGTTTATAATAATATAATTCACTATTATCTGCAAATTTCAGTATTCATGATATAGCTCAGACGCAAATGTCACACATACTGTACAGAATATATTTCTAAATTGGTATATTTTGATTTACAAGGTCAAACTTACCCCAAACACAATTTTGACATGATCCACTCTAGTTATATACATTAATTATCACTAATCATTTATTAAACTAGAGATTATTCTTAGACCAGATATAAACTTTAAACTTCAGTTAAAGACTAATATATCTATTTTTTAATCTCCTTTTCGTGTATATCTGTATATATTTTAATAACAACCACTCCACCACATATTCTTAAAACTTGTGAAAAGACAAATGTTACACAAGATGCATTTCATGCTGCAGCACTCATCATTTTGGTCCACATCGCATGTTCAGTATTTATCTTTAGTTAGTTTTTTTTTTTTTTAAATAAAAATTTATTATATCAATTAGAATACATTAATAAGAAAATACAGAACTGATTTATCTTGAAATAACTATGAAGAAAAAAAATCTCTAAACCATTGGAGTTAACAATAACCATGTTTGAAGTTTAAGGAGCATTTGGTCCTGTAAAGTTCACCAAAGACAGGTTTCCTCATGTAGCCATTAAGGGGCTAACATGCGGTCTCTGAGGCTAATGCCTTTTAAAAGTTTTTTGAAATGTTCCCTTATATTTAAATTTGAGTTACTAAAAATGAACTTGCATCTGGTGAGCCCGATTACAAATGAAAGAAACACAGACAGTCTGATTCTTGAAAAGATACCTGGCTTTATAGCATTTTGGATGAATAAGATATCTCTGTAATCACAAGAGACCCTTTTATTGATGAATATCCTGACTGGACTAAGTGTTGTACATGTGTGAAGTGTATGCACAATAGTCTCCTTTACCATAGAGCAGAGCTGACAGAGGATGTTGAGATCTTTAAAGCCTCTTTTCCAAAGAAGGAAGTAATTCATAAGTAGAGAGGAGAGGTAAACTTTCAGCAAAAAGTCTATACATTTTGGTTCAAGGAACCATCTTTTTGATTTCTTTATTAGAAAGGAACATCTTTTTGATTTCTTTATTAGAAGCTTGTTTGTTAGTCCAAGGGTGTTTTCAAGTGGCACAAGATCTGGATATTTCAATTTGTATGTTTCCCAGTACAAGGTCTTTCTTCAAGCACTGGATTTGCCAAGTTTGTTGAGGTGGATATGTAGGTTGACAAGTCAGATAACAACTTGCTGCATGAGAGAAGAGAGGTGTTAGTAGGAGTTATGGGCAGCTCCATGGCTGTTTTGGGTTGTTTTAGGTGAGCCGACCTGACAGCTGCTATTGCCCTCTGTAGATACAATGCTGAGACTGCGTGGAGACCCAGTGCATTTAGTTCTCTAGGTATATGAGCTTTGTTTATTCTTATGGCAACCACCTTCTTCTTCCAAAACAGCTTTGAGCAAAGCGAGTTCATCGAGGTCTCAAAAGCCTTGGTGGGCTTTATTATGGGGAAAAAATAACTGAGCCTTGGGAATATTAACATATTCAACAGGATAGTTTTGCCAGGCAGAGAAAGTGAAACTGTGGACAGCTGAGTGGTAATTTTCTTAGTTTTTTTTAACAATGGCACTTTGCACTTCTTTAGCCATGGCCAGCCTGGTTTTTGCCATAGGAAAACCAAGAAACTTCTGTGGTTGGGCCATTAAAATGGATGGTATTGTTCTGCCAGATTTTATGTTCCACATCGATAATTTGTTGTAGTTGATTCAGAGATTCAGTTTCTTAGAGTATTTATTGATGATTTGTAATAATGGCTGGAGATGACTTTGGTTAGGCAGGAAGATTGATACATCGTCTACATACAATATGTATTGTATTTGCTGTGTTAAGGATGGTATATAGATTCCAGAGATTTTGTGCTCGATTTCAATGAGAAAAGGATTTATATAAGTTATAAAGGATAATGTGATAAGAGGGAAGCCCTGGGGAATTGAGAGTTGAGGCTTAAAACTCTGAGATTCTGCCATCAAGAGTGGTAAAGCAGGAACGGTTTAATAGATTTGCTATGATGTTTATGTAGACATCTGGTACTTTATAGTCTTTCAGTTTATGTAGTAGCACCAATGGTATCACTGAATCAAAGGCAGAGGCGAAGTCTAGCTAAATTACTAGGGGCTTGGACATTTCATGTGTATGTACATATTCTGTTGTGAGTAGGAAAACCTGAACAGCATCCAGAGTTGAAACTCCCTTCCTCGCAGATTGGTGCTAGGAAATCTGGGGAAGTAGCTGATCTTGAATCCTATCTTTTACTATCGATTCCACGGTTTTAATTAACAGTGGTATCATCGAAATTGGATGCAAATTTGGCAGGTTGGATGGGTTTTGATTTTTTTTTCAGGAATGATACAAGTGCTATGGTATACAAATCAGGGATGTATTGGAATTCTCCAGCCAGAATGTTTATCATTCCTAGAACTATGGGGGCTGTAAATTTGCTAAGATGTAGTAGCACAAATGAAGGAATGCCATGCAATCCTAGACAGGTGCTATCAGGATATGGAGTTTTTAAATTATCTGCAGCTCTGTGATGTCATGCACTTGATATTCATTCGAGGCCTTCCAATTTGTACGAGCAGTCACATCTTGATTTGATTAGTTCTGAAATACTCATGTATGTTGATAAGCATCTCTGTCCCATTATATAGTGCTCCATCAGCCTCTATCATGGATGGAGTCGGCTGCTTCAATGATCTAAGTGCCCACCTTATATAACTCTGAGTCCAGTTGTGCTGCGAAGACAGGAATATTTGGGATCTCTTGGTAAAGATATATTGTGCAAGCACTCTTTTTGGGTTTCATGATATTGGGATTTTAGCTCATTATTTCTTGGATGGTGGTATCAGTTGGTGAAAGTAGTCTCAGCCTAGTGTTGATAGCATCTAATTCTCAGAGCAATTGATTAGGGCCCTTGTCAATCATTATAATAAGTATTTCCACAAATGACACCCATGCCTGAAGAGGTAGTAGTGATAGAATGGCTATTTTTTTGAACAAAATGTATGCCTCAGAGAATACTGACTCATGCAGACTTATTGAGAAGATGAATTGTTCTATTATAAGCAGAGTATTTTGGGGTATTAGAGTCAATCTGAAATGATATCAACAGAGCTAAGTGATCAGAGAAGAGAACCAGCTTTAACTTGTTTAGATTGTAATGGAAATCCAGAGTGTAGTATAGGAGGTCAATGAGTGATTTTTATGCAATGTATAGAAGGAGAAAGCTTGGGGAGAGAAAAAAAACCTCTGCAAAAAAGAAGTCTATTGATGAAGATATTTGCTATTGAATTGATCATAGCTCATGTTGAAATCATCAAAGCAGATTATGGGACCAAGGTCTGATCAAAAGAAACGAATTTCTCTTATTTATTATGGAAAGTGCAATCATAGAATCATTTTTGATGTATAAATACACCAAGTTAATTGAAAAATTATCAAAGCTGATATTTAGTATCAACAACTTCTTGCTTAATTATAGCGTTCTGAACAACTTATAGATTAGGTTTTTATTAATAAGAAAAGCAACTCCAGATGAACCAGAGGCAGATGGAGCATAATGAAAAACTCTAAAGTGCTGCATGAGATCGCTTATCTTATAATTTGAATGTATGTGCAATTTTGTCTGAGAGACAGCCAATGTGGATGCTTGTTTTTTGAGCTATCTTTTGATGGCAAACACTCTATCAAAGGATTTGAGACCCCTCATATTTATTCCATCTATTTTCAATAACATAATTGGTTAATTTATGTGGTGTTTTTTAAGTTTCTTGGTTCGATTGTTCACCCATGTCAACCTATTCATGAAGTACTATTTGCTCTTCAGATGTATCAGAATTTCCTATTGGAGAACTAGATATATCCAGTTGTTCATTGGATTTGATTTGGTGTACATGGTTTTTAGGTAGAGCCATTAGTATTGTGGAAGAGATTTGTTCCGAAGAAAAGAGCTAAACATAGATTGTGTTTCTGTTGCTTTGGTTCTTTTAAAATCTTTCTTCTTTTTTTGGTTTTGGAATTTTTTTCTGTGACTTTAGAAATCTGGATAGTTTCTAAGTCTGACTCTGCATTTGAATTTGGCGAGTCTTCCAGCTGAGATACGGAAGACTATATTTTTCCTTTTGTTCTTGTGACCTGGTTGATCTGTACTCAAAACTTGAGACAAGTAGGGTTGTACTGATGAATCTTCAGTGTTTGTCATAACCTAAGGTTGGCAAACTTTTGTGGCATTGAAGTGATTTTCAATTTCCTGGGATTTCTCACTGTTTCATTTTTGTTTCCATGTTGCATCAGATTCTGGTTTACTCTTGCTGAGTTCAGTGATATTTTGCTGTTTATATTGCTGGTTTTATCAGTGTTAGCTCCATTTGTTAATTGGAATGAAGTATATGTGGCTCTGGATTTATTAAAAGTCACTGAGTGTGTTTGACTTGTGATATCTTGTTTTCTTTGTATTGCACATCTCACATATTCTTTTTGGGCAAGCCCAACCAAGTGAGTATGCTCGCACAGAAGAAACATTGTGGCTGTACCCCACGTATGGAGACTTGCCATAGAAGAAACATTGTGTCTGTACCCCACGTATGGAGATGAATATCGGACACTTCTTTCTTCCAGGGTTGAGGGTATGTCAAGCAGAGTATAACCTTTATTCAATTTCAGCATGAAAGCTGCATTATTCAAAGGTAGCTTGATATCCATTCTTTTTTTCTGAGATATTTAAAGCTGGTTATAGTACAAAATTAGCTAGAAGTCTTTGTAAGTCAATTTCTGAGAATTGAGGTAGCAGTTTCCTGCTAGACCATATGCTGCTTTGGGCCTGTTCATCTCAACTTTAATGAGGTAATGTTGCTTGAGATAGATCTTATTTCTTTTAAAAAGTTCCTTTTGAATTAGGTTGTAAAACTCTACTATCAGATATCTTCTGTTCAGATGATGATAGATGTGCTTGATGGCTTATTTTAGATGCTGAATTTCTAATAAATAAATAAAAATCATCTGTTGGGAATGAGAATAGGTTACACTCATCATTGGTTGTATTGAGAATGAGTATATTCTCACTATGATAATGAAGAAAAGAGTTGAACAAATGAGAAGGAATATGTGCATTGAATTCTTGATTTATTTCCTCATAGTTATTAAGTGATGTTTGGGAGTTTAGATATTTCAGTTGTGCTGTTATTTCTTTGCTTATGGGAGTTATGTTATAATCAGTAACAAAATCCAGAATGTTGTAATGCTGTGTTATCATTTGCTGTTAATATTGATGCAATAAAGGCTTTATTGCTAAGTACTGGAGCATAGCTTTTATTGCTTGATAGTTCTGAGACATTGGTTTTACTTTGAGGTTGGATTTAGAAAGAAATGTTTTCTGTTTTGATACTATATATTCATTATCCTGTATAATTTTAGGTTTATTTACAGAATTTAATGCCGGAAATTCATTATTATCTAGATTCTGTGTTGCTCTTAATTCTGGCTCTTGCTTATAGTTTGATATTATCGTACTATTTATATCGCTATTTTGAGTGTAAGATTCTAAGGCCAAATTTTCTGTAGAGCAGTTTTGTATTAAGTTATTACTGTTAGATTTTGTTTTATTAGGTATATTTTTACCTAAATCTCTGTTGCCTTGCATTAAATCCTGATTATCAAGGTTTTGTGCTTCTCATAAGACTAACACTTGTTTATGTTTTGAGATTAACATTTTATTCATATCGCTGTTTTGAAAGTCAAAATCTAAGGTCAAATTTTCATTGGAACGGTTTTTTATTGGGTTTTTTTTTACTGTTAGATTTTGTCTTATGAGATGTATAAAGAATCTTGCATTAAAACCTGATCTAAATCAGTTTTTTGACTCAACAGAGATTCATTACGGTAAACATTAGGTGTTTCCAGTATAGGGCCACCTGTAATTTTAAAATTCTTACAAATTCCTGTAACTTTTTTTCCAAATCGATTTCAGTGTTTGGTGGCTTATTTTGGATGTTGTTTTCCAGTTTTACATTATTTTTAGAGGAGATTTCATTGGTGGAGTTGGTTTTTAGAGAAACTTGAAGAAAATTAATGTTTTTTGAGTGTTATGGTAAGATTTTCAATATCTATCTTTTTGCTTGTTTTTGCTATCGCTAGTAAGTTGTTTACATTTTTATTTACAAGTATCAAACTTGATATGATCCACTCTAAATAAATACATTAATAATTATCACTAATCATTTATTATCACTAATTTCAGCAGGGGATAATCTCTAGTTTAATAAATGATTAAAGATTATCATTATTGTATTTATTTATAGTGGATCAGATCAAAGTTGTGAGTGGAGTAAGTTCGATACTTGTAAAACAAAATGTAACAATTTACCCTTGATAAATATTTAACACATGATAAAGGTATATGTAAAAGAATGTGACCTGGGCTAAATGATGAGTGCTAGTTCCACACAAAATGCATCTTGTGGGTCATTATCTTTTAATATGTTTTTATTCATTTATTTCAAGAGGATACACATGAAAAAAGAGAAATGAAGTTGAATTATTATGTGTTTAATTAAAAAATGGATGTATTATTTAATTAAGCTTTAAAGTTTATATCTGGATTAGAGATAATCCTTAGTTTAATACAAGATTAGTGATAATCATTAATGTATTTATCTAGAGTAAATCATGTCAGGGTTGCGAATAATATAAATTTGAGACTTGTAAAAAAAATTGTAACAATTTACTATTGATAAATATTGAACATATGATAAAGGAAGCACATGAGAAATTATGACTTGGACCAACTGATGAGTGCTGGTTCAGCACAAGATGCATATTGGGAGTCATTTGTCTTTTAAGATATCTTTATTCATATGTTTCAAGAATGTGTAGGGGAGTGGAAGTTATTAAGTACATCCATAAAAGATATTATACATATAAAAAGAGATGAAGTTGTATTATAATATGTATGTTTGTGTGTTTAATGAAAAAGGCACACATTAATCTAGGTTTAAAGTTTATACCCGAATTAGAAATAATCTCCAGTTTAGTAAATGATAATGTATTTATCTAGAGTTTATCATGTCAATGTTGTTAGTGAAATTAGTTTGACATTTGTAAATCAAAATGTAACAATTTACTATTGATAAATATTTAACACAGCATTACGCTGTTATCATGTGGTTGAGTGTTAGTATTCATTCATTTATAGTTAAAATCTTCAAAGCGCATGTACAACAGCATAATGCTGTATTAAATATTACAGTTTACAAACATCGCGCTATAAAAAATGATTTATTTACATATATTGATAAATACTGAGTATATAATAAAGTTATATGTGAGAGATTGTGATCTGGGCTAAATGATGGATACTAGTTCAACCTAAAATTCATTTTGGGAATCATTTGTCTTTTAAGATGTCTTTCTTTATATATTTCAAGAGTGTGTGATAAAATGGAGATTATTAAGCACATCTGTAAATGATATTACATATAGAAAAAAAGAAATGAAACTGAATTATGTTGTGTGTCTTTAATTAAAAAATGGATATATTAATCTGTCAAAAATGTAGATTGAGAAAGTTTGAAAATGTAACAATTTACTATTGATAAACACTCAACATATAATAAAAGATACATATGAAAGATTATGACTCGGATCAACCGATAAATTCTGGTTCAGCGTGAAATGCATTTTGGGAATCATTTGTCTTTTAAGATATCTTTATTTATATGTTTCAAGAATATCTGGTGGAGTGAAAGTTATTAAAAAAATCTATAAAAGATATTAATACATGGAAAAAAAGAAATGAGTGAATTACTCAATGTTTGAGTGTATAATTAAAAAATGGATATATTGATATTTAACTGAGGATTAAAGTTTATATCTGGGCTAAGAACAATCTTTAGTTTAACAAATGATTAGGGGTAATAATTAATGTATTTATCTAAAATGGATCTTGTCAAAGTTGTGAATGGAGTAAATTTGATATTTGTAATTTGTTTGTAATAACAATTTACTATTGATAAATAAAATAAACCTATAATAAAGATATATTTGAGAGATTGTGATCTGGACCTACTGGTGAGTGCTAGTACAGCATGAAATGCATCTTAGGGGCCATTTGTCTTTTTATTAAGAAAAATAGTTTAAAACAATTTTATTGAAACCTTCATGATATTTACAATCATTGTTTTAAAGCCAATACTTTGACATCTGACTAATCCAGATTATCAAAGAATTTTATTCAAATGAGAATAACTAAATTCCACCCTATATTGAAATGGTTAGATAAGATGGCTATAGACTGCCTACCTGAAAAAATCCAAATTTATCTTGAAAATGCCCAAGCACATTTAAAAAAATATATCTAGCTTTATTTTACTTGGACTTCAATCCCAAATCATGACCATGGCAGTATTCACTGTTATAATGAGGTATGACTTCCATTTGATATTTTAATGATATCTATTATGAGCAACAGATTCAACAAATAGTATGCTTTCTTTCTCTGAATCTTAATTTTGTGAGGTAAATCTTTCATGTTTTAACTGTTCTTCTTACAACTATTGGGTTTTCTCACAGTAGTAATCTTATGTTAGTCATTTGATTTTATTCTTTATATTTAAATTTTCTTTGCCTATCAAACCAATGTGAATAAATTTTCTAAATTTCAATTTATCCACAGATTTTTTTGTTTATAAATGGACTACTGATTCAGGGACACATTTCATTAAGTAGGTCAGACACTTAACTGACCAAACAACATCCTTAAATTCTATATTCAATGCTGCATTGGCGATCATATTTCCAGATAGTAAACAGTGATTGAATTAAGGTGCATGTGATGAAAAAAATTGTTGTAATAGCAATCGAAGTGATAATGATAAATTAGTTTTCATTCCTGGCTTAGTTCATCCTTTTATGCTCACTTTTGCTATTTCTCAGGAAAGTTTTATATTCCACGCCTTAAAACATTTGATTTTCATTCTCAACTAATCATTGACAACTTATTTCAACTTGATTGGTTAAATAATTACTTTCAAGTGACTTCAACTATCTCTGATTTTGTTTTGTCATTTTTATACCCACAGTCATCTCACACGGTAATTTGTGTTGACTTGAAAAGTGATGCTATATGTTGTTGTTGTTTTTTAAAAAGATTTATTTACAGATGTCTTATCTTGTTTTTTCGTCAGCCGTTCTTTCATTTACATTCTTTCTTAATGATTAATTTAATTTAAAAAATGACACATTAAAAAAAAGCCCAATTATTTAATTTGAAATCTTTTTTCTTTTTTTCTAATCTCTTCTTAAATTTGTATTTAAACTTATAAGATCAGAGATTAAATTCCAAAATGCCAGTCTTGACAAAAATAATTAGTAAAAATAATAATTCTTTAATCAATAACTCTTCACCATAATCTTTTTAAAAACTTTTATTTTCATCATATATATTTAAATCCATCCAAAATCTCCATATTCCAACGTTTCGATTGTTTTATAAATTACAATCATTTTCAAGGCAAAACTACAAAATACACAGAACAATTGAATAAATAAAAAATACATCATATTACATTACATAAATACAATTAACTGTATTATAACAATTCAAAATACATAATCATACCTATTATACCATTAAATAATACATTTACTTTCTATTTTCTTATCCATTTTTTATTATTAACTCCTATTATAAATCAATTTCTATAAATTATTATAAAACAATAAATAAAACAATCTTAAATATTACCTATACACTTCTATTTCATTTATATCACATTATATTTTTATATTTTACCAATGCCATTTTTACCAATTCCATTTCAACTAAATACCTTAAATCATTTAAACATTCTTCTATTTAACTACTTTCATAGATCTTATTTTTTTAAAAACCCATTGTTTAATACATTCCTTTTAACACCTCTATACACCATTTATTTTATTTAACACTGGATTTAATTTTTTTATATAATTACATTCTTTAATTATTCTTTCTTTATAATTCCTAACCTTTTCTATCATTTTTATACTAAAATTCCTATGTTTATATTTTTCTCTATGAATAAAAACACTAGAATTCTTATCTTTTAAATGTTGTTTAAATCTAGTTCTTAATGTATTCTTAGTTGTTCCCACATATGATACATTATTTCCTTCTTTTTTACAATCTTCACAGATAATAATATATATCCCATTCATTTTATCTTGTTCACAATTTATACCATTATTATAATTTATTAAATTTCCTAAACTACATTTTTTCTTATATACAGGTTTAACTAATAAATCAATCTTATATTTATATTTTAAATTAATATTTTTCATAATTTTTTTAATTTCTTTAAAAACCTCTTTTGACACATTATAACTATTATAAATTACTTTATTATCTATATTATGACTACAATTTTTATTATAATTATTTTTTCCTTTTATATAATGATTATTACAATTTTTCTTTATTATTTTACTAATATTTTTCTTATTAAATGGTTATATAATAAAATATTTAAATGGTTATATAATAAAATATTTAAAAAATATGGATTTTATGAGAGTTTTCATAATGTTAAAAATTCTAAGGAATTTGTGATTAAATTAAATGAGTTTTTAAATAAAAGTAATAAATATAAGAATATATATTTTATTAAATTAGATATTGAAAGTATGTATACCAATATTGACCCAGAAAAAGCTTTAGATATAATCTTAAAAATGTATAGTGAAGATAGAGAAAAAAGTTTTAACATTGAATATAGTTTATTAATTAAAATTTTTGATGCATGTTGTAAAGACATTGTTTTTAAATATAAAGATAATTTTTATAAACAAAATAGTGGTTTAAGCATGGGGAATAGTCTTAGTGGTTTAATGGCTAATATATACATGAGCAATTTTGAAAATTTATATTTTGAGGAGACTAAATTTAAAGCAATTTGGTGGGTAAGATATATAGATGATTATTTTCTTATTTTTAATGGAAATAATAGTAAAGGAGTGAATTTCTGTAGATATATTAATTCAATTGAAGATAATATTAAATTTACTATACAAAAAGAAGATAATAATATGATTAATTACATGGATGTAAATATAAAAAAAAATATTATGATAATGGATTTACAAAAATTGACACAGTAGTATATAGAAAAAATACTTTTCATGGGTTGCTTAGTAATTGGTATTCAGATTTTGAATATGAACATAAAATTAATATTGTAAATAATAGAATTAATAGAGCAGTTAATTTGTGTTCCAATAATGTAGGTTTGAATAAAGAATTAAATAAAATTAAAATAGAATTTTTAAAGAATGAATATCCGGAAAAAATTATTAATAATTTATTTAATAAGAAAAATATTAGTAAAATAATAAAGAAAAATTGTAATAATCATTATATAAAAGGAAAAAATAATTATAATAAAAATTGTAGTCATAATATAGATAATAAAGTAATTTATAATAGTTATAATGTGTCAAAAGAGGTTTTTAAAGAAATTAAAAAAATTATGAAAAATATTAATTTAAAATATAAATATAAGATTGATTTATTAGTTAAACCTGTATATAAGAAAAAATGTAGTTTAGGAAATTTAATAAATAATAATAATGGTATAAATTGTGAACAAGATAAAATGAATGGGATATATATTATTATCTGTGAAGATTGTAAAAAAGAAGGAAATAATGTATCATATGTGGGAACAACTAAGAATACATTAAGAACTAGATTTAAACAACATTTAAAAGATAAGAATTCTAGTGTTTTTATTCATAGAGAAAAATATAAACATAGGAATTTTAGTATAAAAATGATAGAAAAGGTTAGGAATTATAAAGAAAGAATAATTAAAGAATGTAATTATATAAAAAAATTAAATCCAGTGTTAAATAAAATAAATGGTGTATAGAGGTGTTAAAAGGAATGTATTAAACAATGGGTTTTTAAAAAAATAAGATCTATGAAAGTAGTTAAATAGAAGAATGTTTAAATGATTTAAGGTATTTAGTTGAAATGGAATTGGTAAATATGGCATTGGTAAAATATAAAAATATAATGTGATATAAATGAAATAGAAGTGTATAGGTAATATTTAAGATTGTTTTATTTATTGTTTTATAATAATTTATAGAAATTGATTTATAATAGGAGTTAATAATAAAAAATGGATAAAAAAATAGAAAGTAAATGTATTATTTAATGGTATAATAGGTATGATTATGTATTTTGAATTGTTATAATACAGTTAATTGTATTTATGTAATGTAATATGATGTATTTTTTTATTTATTCAATTGTTCTGTGTATTTTGTAGTTTTGCCTTGAAAATGATTGTAATTTATAAAACAATCGAAACGTTGGAATATGGAGATTTTGGATGGATTTAAATATATATGATGAAAATAAAAGTTTTTAAAAAGATTATGGTGAAGAGTTATTGATTAAAGAATTATATGAAATGACGGTACTTACGGATAATTTGCCTGATGACGTATTTGACCCCTTCCGGTAGGCATCGACGATCTTTGTATGACAACATTGTCATGGCAACGAAGTGACTGGCGTGATCTATCCATCAGAGAGTCAATTTTTTTTTTTTTTTTTAACCGCGAGATTTAAAATTCGGAGAGAGATTTGGGAAATTTTTTGATTTTTCTATCTATTGTGATTTTGCTATCCACTTGATCACAGTGATTTTTTTCACACGCACACCTGGACTCATATTTGAGCGAGTTTATGAGGCAGTTGTACAAAGCTGATCCTTTCGCTCAATTTTAGAACATATATCCCAATTCAGTCCTCCACAATGAACGCTATTTGTAAGTAATTTTAATTTTTTTATAATAATTATAATTTTAGAATTATTATATTTTGAGCATACTTTTTTTTTTTTTTTTTTTTTTTTTCCTTTTTTTTTTTTTTTTTTTTTTCCTTCTTTTTTTTTTTTTTTTTTTTATTTTTTTTTTTTTTTTTTTTTTTTTTTTTTTTTTTTTTTTTTTTTTTTCCCCCCCCCCCCCCCCCTTTTTTCCCCCCCCCCCCCCCCCCTTTTTTTTTTTCCGACCACCCCGACCCACAACACAAACTATATATTTTTAAAAAGAATGGTGGAAATTTTTATTGTTATAAAAATAATAAAAGTAAATTCTTTACCAAAAACAAAACAATTGTTTCGTAGTGCTCAGTTTTCATATATACATTAATTTCAATTGTATTTGACTACCAATAAACGATACCCTAAGTATTTATCAGACGTAAGTTTTGAAATACCGGCATTCTTATACCTGGAACTTAACTGATTTGAACCCAGACTTTGACTTTCAAGCAATCTTCAACTATCCACACTATCTCATACTACTGATACACATGACCACACACATGTAGAAAAGATAAATAATCACCAATATACGTAATTCATGCTGAGCCAGCAGTCATCAGTTTGGTCCAGATTATCATCTCCCACATATATATATAATCAATGCTTAGTTTATATTAAAAGAGCAAACCTTATGTGTAGAAGATGATAATCTGGACTAACTGATGAATGCTGGTTTAGCACGAATTACTGTATATTGGTGATTATTTATCTTTTCTACATGTGTGTGGTCATGTGTATCAGTAGTATGAGATAGTGTGGATAGTTGAAGGTTTCTTGAAAGTCTGAGTTTAAATCCCCTATATTTATCAGAAGTAAGTAAAAGATAATATCTTTATTTACCGAAGAATTACTCAGCAATTTAAATCCAATAGCTTTTTAAAATTGTTTATTTCACTATAAATATTGAACTGTATCATCACCTCCATTCAACTTCTTAGCTGAGACAAAATTTGGTTTTAGATTCTTAACCTGTCCAAATAACTCATAGTCTCATAATTGGTTTAATGGTCTTACAATTTTTTAATCTCTTTGTATATGAATAACTTCTCATAGATGCATATATCTGTTTAAATATTATTTGCATGGAAATATTGCAGTTTTCAATTTATAATTCATAACCCAGACTACTATTCGAAGTTAACAACAACAACTTCAGAGCACAGTCTATTTCTACATTGATTATATTTATTAAATAGATATAATTGATTATCTTATTTAAGCATTCAAGTGGTAAGATGTATAGTTGCTAAAATGTATTATTATACCTTTACCAGTGTACTAACATTTTTACTGTGTGTAGAAATTCAATCTTTTACTATATATTTTCTTTATTTTGTGATTTTGTTACTCAAATTTCCATGCTCTTATCTCACTTGATGAAACTGTATAACTTAATCTTTTTACATTTATCTTAGATAATGCTACGATTATATTATCATATATATATATATATATAGAGAGAGAGAGATAAAAACAGACAAAGTAGACAAACCCAATGACGTACAGTTATCATTTAATGCTAATACTTAAAAAAAAACATGGTGTTAATAAAATTTATATTCATTATATACATTGAGCATGAACTTAAAAAAAAAAAAGATTATAAAATAAAAATATTGTAATGGCAGCTTATATACGTTTTAATTTATTATAATTGATTCAGACGCCACCTGATATCAGGAAACGAGGATATATTCTTTATTTATATATTTTAATAGTATTCAAAATATTTCTTTAATATGGTATGAAGATATCCATAGCATAAACAATATTTATAATATCTGGCTAGATATGAATAACATAAGCTAGCCCAATGAAATGGACATGGAATAAATAAGCAGATCAAACAATATTACATATAAAAAATTAACACACTATTTAACAAATAACAAAACTATAATATATTTACAAAATATCATAATTGTCAGACAAAAATATAATTAGCCTAACCATGATTACATTACAGACTATATCATATGGATTTATGACTTTTTTTTTAAATAACTGATTATTGTTTTATTAAGACATTTCTTCTCTATCATTTAACTTTTAGTTCACATACATAGTAGAAAACAATGTTATTTGTAAAGTGTCCAAGCTTTATTTTGATTAATTTTAAACATTAATCTTTCAATTACATATTATAATACTAACATAGTTTTAAAATCAAGTACACTTACCATAGAGTAAATCTATATCCTTTAATATACTATGGATATAATCCTACATATGCCAAACTTCATAAATACAATGCATTTAATTCATATCAGTAGTTTATAGCATAGTCTTACACATTTATTTAACATGGGATTTTTTCTTACAAGACTAATTCTAGGAAGTGACTTCTTTGTGTTTTTCTGAAGTTTTTTTATGTTGGTATTTTAGCTGTATTTATATATTAGACTATTTCCATTATCTAATATTAGTTTGTGTTGAGTACATTGAAATGCAACAATAGACAAGCTGATAGAAGTAATGCTATAATGGCTGAATGCTTAAAAGAACTTACAGCATTATTATAGCAGGATCAGAATATAAAAAAAAAGAATGGAGTGATATATATATATATCTGGCTGATGGTATTCAAATTTATGTAAATTAGAGCATCCATTTTTTGCAGAAGGGGAAGCATGATTCTTTATAGCATTGGTGTTGTTGGCTATATACCAAGTCACACTAATTTTATGCTTTGAGTCATTTCTTTCCATGTATTGTATTACAGCTGAAGTAGGATTAAATGGGTGCCCTGATGTCTTCTGGTTTTATGGGAAGATGGAATTATATTCTGGCTTTTCTGATGCTCTTTTATATAAATATTGATGTTGTGGAAGTCATGTAGATAGGGATGCTCAAAATACACAAGTTCTCGAAAGCGCTCGAATATTCAATATTGAATGTCTTTAGAAAAATTTAGCTTTATTTAAATCTTCCAATTAGATTTAACTGTTAGTACTAACACAAAGGTTAATATATGACAACATTTTGAGAGATATTCTTCTCCTTTCATGTGTTTCTGGCATAACCAGTGACAGTACTAGCATGAGAATCAAACATGGACCCTTAAATTCTTACATATTGAATTTTATGATAATGCTCTAAACAATTGAGCCTTCCTACCAAAAGCAACAATCAGTGGAAGTTTCATACCCTTATCTATGAGGTTCCTCCTGATTTCTCCACTTTTTCTTAAGAGCAAAATTGATTACTGGTTTCCATACATTATTTATTGTCACACTAGGTTGACTTATGGAGTTATTCACCATTGTCATATGAGCAGCTTCTTTAAATATTCTTCTTTGTATCTTTTCCTCTCTATCCAATATTTTTGTACTTTCACAGTTGAACATATGTACATTGAAATATATATAACCTGCTACCTTAGATACATCTGTTTTCTCTCTTCTAATCATCAGTTTGTTCTCTTACAATTGCTTTTCAATAGGGTGACTGGTCTCACACATATACATTCTTCCACATTTACATGGTATTTCATAGATGCAGCTTTTTGATATTTCAAGTTTAAGCTTTGTAAATGTTAGAATTCCTCATAGGGTGGTATGGCTATGGACAGCTGTTCTGATGTTATACTGATTGCAGGCTTTCTTTAATTTATCTATTTTTGGTATGTATGAATACACTACAGGGCCAATAATTGTTTTTTCTGTTGATGGTTCTTTTTGTTGTCTATTTAGATTTTCTTAATAACAACTGCTGGATAACCATTTAACATAAGACTTTTTCAATATAGATCTTTTCTTTTTTCCAATTACTAATTTCCTAACAAACTTATTTTGCATTGTTCCATAGTGATAGTATAACTTTATGTTTTGTGTTTCTGGTGTAACTGGATGTACATGCTAAGTATTTTCCTGTATGTGTAGAGTTCAAGTAAACTCTAGCTGGGTTTTTCCATGAGGTAATCTTATCACAAGAACATTTAAGAATGCCAATTTTTGTTCTTGTTCTGACTTTATTGTGAATTTAACTGAATGAGATATATTGTTAATGTGTTTCTAGAAAGTTTGTAGTAGTGCTCCATCATGTATCATTAACATAGTGAAGTCAAACTTTGGGTGTATATGGAGTAGTCTTTGTGACTGTGGTTTCAAGTTCTGCCACGAAGACATTGCTAATCAGGGGAGACAATGGTGAATTCATAGCCATTCCTTGATTTTGTTGGAAGAATTCTGTATTGTATTGAAAGTAGGTTGTTGTTATGCAGACTATTAATAGTTCTATTATAGTATCAATAGGAAGATTTGTTCTTGTTGGTAAGCTACTATCCCCATTTAATTTTTTCTTCACATGGTTCATTTGTGAATAAACTTTTCACATCAATGCCTACAAGTATATCAGTTCTTTCAGCTGACCAAAGTAGAGAATCACAACATTCTTATATAAAGATAAATCTGAAGGAATAGTTCCTAAGGGTTTGCAACTAAAACCACAATTCACTCCCAGAGAGCTAAGAAAATTACTCAGCTCTGTTAAGAGAAATAATAAATGATCAAAGGTTTTCCAAGTATCAAACCTTGCATCCATTAATAATGTAGAATGTTTTCTAAAAAATAATCTTACTGATGAAGACTTCACAAGAGTTTCTCAGGCAGTAAGAAAATCATATTCGATATTACATGGAAAAATACAAGAATGCCAAAAAAAAATCTTACAAACTTTACATGGGCCTATCAAAAATCATAATGTACCAGTATCCAAGCTACATCTATTAAAAATTTCAGTTCTAAACATCTAACAAATACTGAAAATTCTGTTCTCAAAAAATGATTAAATTTTGCCAGTACCTTTTATTAGATATAATGGTAGACACTGAAGAAGTCACTCAAAAATTGCTTTCAGAAGAAGCAGCAGAAATATGCTGGAGAGTAAAAAGAACACTTGAGAAGTAACAAAAATTGGAGTCAAAATATCCTATATGGGAGGAAAACAATTAAATCTCTCAAAATAAATAAATCTGTAATCACTCTCCCTATTGACAAAGAGAATAATGGATATAACTGATTATGACAACAAAATACAAGAACTCCTCACAGCAGGCCAATATAGAAAAGTGGCAAAAAATCTGACATAACAAGCATTATTCAGAAAGCATTTCAGAAACTTGTGATTCAGAAAAAAGTAAACTAACATCATATTTCAGGAAATTACTCATTTTTATGGTCTATCTAAAATCCATAAGGATCATATTCCATTAAGACCTATTCAAAATTTCTTCTCAAAGTTTTTAGTCCTTTAGCACACAAGACCCAGTCCTTTGTCAGGGATTCTAAATCCTTTGCAGAATTCATCAAGAACATGAAGATTGTGAGAACTGACATACTAGTAAGCTTTGATATAGAAAGTTTATTCATGTATGTACTATGTAAAGAAGAATTGTCCATTGTAAGAAAATGATTAAATGATAATAGCTTACAAACCAGAATAACTCTTTCAATTGATAGTATATTGGAACTATTAACATTCTGCATAACAAGAACTTACTTTCAATACAACACAGAATTCTTCCAATAAAATCAAGGAATGGCTATGAGCTCATCATTGTCATCCCTGATTAGCAAAGTTTACGTGGAAAAACTTAAAACCACAACCATAAAGACAACTCCATATCCACCTAAAGTTTAGATTTGCTATGTTGACCATACATTTGATATATAGTCACATTCACTTCAATTAAATTCACAATAGAGTCAGAACAAGAACAAAAATTGCATTCTTAGATATTCTTGTGACAAGACTTCCTATGGCAAAGTCAGACAGTTTACACATACAGGAAAATACTTAGCACACACACCCAATCACACCGGAAACACAAAACATGGAGTTATATTATTATTATAGAATAGAGAAAAAGGGATCTGTTTATAAACTAGTGATCTGAAAAAATGAAAGTTTATATATAGAACAAATTTTTATGAAAAATGGCTATCCATCAGCTGTTATTAAGAAAACCTTAAATAGACAACAAAAAGAACCATCAACAGAAAAGACAATTATTGGTACTGTATTGTATTCATACATACAAAAAATAACATACAAATTAAGGAAAATCTGCAATCAGTAAAACATTAGAACAGCTTTCCAGAGCTATAGCATACCACAAGGAATTTAACATCTATAAGCCTAAGCTTAAAAGACTGTAAAGCAAAAATTACATCAAAGAACTATCATGTGAATGTGAAAAAATGTACATTGGTGAGACCAGATGCCCATTGAAAAACAATTGCAAGAGCACAAACTAATGACAAGAAGAGAGAAAACAGATGTGTCAAAGGCAGCAGACTATCTATCTACCAATAAATATATGTTTACCTGGGAAAATACAAATATATTGAAATAGAGAGGAAAAGGTACAAAGAAAAAAATTCAAAGAAGCTGTTTTCAAGACAATTGTGAATAATCCCATAAATCAATCTAGTGTGATCATACATAATATACAGAAACCACCAATCAACTTTGCTCTTAGGAAAAAGTGGAGAAATTAAGAGGAACCTCATTGACAAGTATAGAAAATTTCTACTGACTATTGCCTTTGGCAGGATGGGTCAGTTGTGTTACCTTAAAATTCAATATTCATGAATCTAAGGGTCTAGGTTTGATTCCCATGCTAGTACTGTCACTAGTCAGGCTAGCAACACCTGGAAAAAAGATTAGAATAATAACTTTTGAAACTTTGTGCATGTACTAACCTGTGCTATTACTTAGTTGAATGTAATTAGAGGATTTAAATAAAGTTAAATTTCTTTAAAGACATTCTATACTTGATATTAAATGTTGGAAATAGTTCAATATATAAATATAAAAGTGACTTCTTTACATCTGAATCTCAATTTAATAATAACTCAATTACAGAGGTGGCTCTGACTTCTTTACAATTGAATTTCAATTTAATAACAACTGAACTTAATTACAAAGATGGCTCTTTGGAATCAAATATCTAATTTAATAGTGCCGTTTTGGATCCGACCTGAAATTTACAGCACAAAACTGTGAATGTATTGATCATATACAAGAGGGGACCCAAAAATACATGGAAGTGTTCTCTGGTAAGTGCATTTGTTATTATACCTGCTTCTGCTATTACATACTTCTTGCAAGGATCTTTCTGAATCAATCTTCCAAATGACATTACTGTGTGAAATCATAGTGCCACGTAACACTTTTTTTTTTTTTTGTAAAATGCTTTTCACATATTTGCAATATTTATAATGGCTAAAAAGGTGGAATAATGTGAAATTCTGTTTTCTTTTAGAAAACCAGTTGTAATGCTTAAAACAGATTACAAAAAAGTTATTTTGGAGATGAACGGTTTAAATAAATGTCAAATTCAAGATGTTCCAAAAAAAAAAGCGAGTGAAGTCCAATGTCAAGATAATACTGATGTATTTGCATGATTCAAATATAATCTTTGTCTCAGAATTAGTTTGTAACAGTCAGACATTTTATCTACAAGTTCTAAAATATTTGTGTGATGTGGTAAAATATAAACATCCTATTTGGGAGCAAAGTGAGGAGTGTTAACTTCATCACAGCAATGACTCTGCATACAAAGTCTTGAGTTTGAAACAATGTTTAATTAAATTCAGCAAGACCCAGATTATCTATCAGTCATATTCTCTTGTTCTCTGTGTGACTTCTTTTTTGTTCTCTTGAATAAAAAAATGCCTCATTTTTTTTTTGTGTGTGAACTTAGAAGTGGTGAAGAAAAAAATGATGCAAGTATAAAAAGGCTTCACTTTGTAAGGGTTTTCAGATTATTTTGAAAAGTGAAAAACATGTTTACACTAATGAATTGTATTAAATAGACAATACTTTGAAGGAGATTAAATTTATAACACAATGATAAATAAACAATTTTTTATTATAAAATTCCAGTTACTTTCAGGTATCCAATTGTAGATATGATAAATTTTAAGCATTTGACAATGATCTAACAACTGCACTTATATAATAAGTTATACATATATAAAATTTAACCCACAGTATTCAAACGAAGAGTACATGCAAATAAACTCAATTGAATTTCAAAATAAACCTTTAACTTAAAACTTTATTAATTATACTATCACTCATTATTTTAATATTTGGACACTTCACTCGAGAAATTTTACAACTTTATTATATACATATTTCTGACAATTTCACATTAAAGAAAACTAGAATGGGTTTGAACCCAAATTATATATGTAATGGACACCTGTTTTAGTATATATAGAGATGTATGGATACATGTCTCTAAATGGATCTATAGCAAAAGTTAAATATTGTGGTAAATTAAATAGACATTTAATTTGATAAATTATTAAGAACATTTAGTTTCATCTAGCCATTCAGCTTGCATATGTGTATGTATGTATGTGTATGTATGTATGTATGTATGTATGTATGTATGTATGTATGTATGTATGTATGTATGTATGTATGTATGTATGTATAATGAGTAATATTTTGTAATTTTATAATTTTTATTTCAATAATTTTACTAATTTATATGTAAGACTAGCAATTTATAATATGTATCTAGTTTATAATATTTTGTAATGTTATTACTAATAATTTGTAAAATTAAATCAACATTTAAGAGTCAAACAATGTAATCAATGGATCTTGAAATTTTGTGGGCCATTATATCATTCTAAAAACATATGGAATGTTATAAATACCAAAGATTCTTTAATTAAATTTTGGTTAACCAATTGATCCGTTTTTCATTACCATATATGGAGATGTAGGTCAATTTGGTTAAATTTCACTTGGCCAATTAATCCATTTTTCATTACCATATATGGAAATGTAGATCAACTTTGAATCTCAACCAAGTATACAGAGTTTGAAACCATGGCTGGCAAGAATTTGATCAGATTAAATCTAAAGAAAAATGTAATGAAAACAAAAGATCATGTCCTGTTTCCAGGTATGTGTGAAATGAAGAAAATATCTTGCTTCAAAGCAGCATTCTTTAAATATTTGCCTTGTGTATAAATAGCTAAATTTTTGGCTATCAGAAATTCTTGTTCTATTTTTGATATCGAAGAGTTAATATACTCCATGCAAGTTGACATAAAATAAATCATGTCAGAGTAAAGGAGAAGACCGTTTGCTTCCCATACCTCTGGGAAATTCATCTCCAACTTACTATGCCAAAATCTGGAACATCTAGACCGAAATTGTGAATTGTTCAATGAAATGCTTGCCTAATAATGAACTTTGAATCTCTACCAACACCTGTTTCCAACTTAAACCAATTTACAATCATGATCCACCAATTACTTATGCTGTGTCCTCAAGCCCTAGGTAAATATCTACATTGCCATCAACTGATGAACTTTTAATTAAGCTAACTTTTATTTAAACTATATTGTAAGCTTTTTTTTTATTTAATTCTTAAAATCTACTTTTTTTTTTTTTTTTTTTTTTTATATCACAGGCCGGGGCGGGCCCCCCCCACCACCCGCCACCAACCAACTCCCTCCGGGGGGGCCCCAGCTCCCCCCCGCTAACAACCCAAGACTAAAATCTACTTTGTAACATGTAAATAATGTCTATACAATTTATTCCAATACTGTATTAAGTAATTAACTTTTGGTACAGCAATTTAGATTGAATTTTATTCCTAGTTTGTTATTTTATTTTAATATGACAAATCAGTATCCAACTCAGTGAGTAAGTTTAAAACCCCAATTATTTTATAATAATTTTACTCTTTAAATGATTGAAAAATCTTAATGTTTTGAGTTTAACTGTTCTCTCTAACTGAAAATTAACCCTCATCTAATCATTGAAATCATTTTACCAATTTATTTAATTAAATCTCACCGGAAGTGAATTTAATCTTTAATCTATCATGTGCCTATGTGTGATCAATGATTTTATTTTGAAAATTAATATATTAAGTTATACATGCATTGATCGCTTGTAGAAATGTGTGGAGATATTTTAGAAGTGTGGGAGAAAGCAATCTATCCCCTTTTAGTCTTTAATTCTGACCCATTTAATATTTTCCTAGGCATTAGTTAATCACCTGTGGATGGTTTGTGTTTTAGCATTCCATTATACCAGGTAGCATCTACTTTTAAACAAGTATTAATTAGTTTATCATAGCCATTACTGGTATGAACTATCAATATTGTAGGTGTTACTGGGGTATTATTACAATCGTTTATTTATTAATTTTCTTGCTTTGCCATGTACTTTGGGATCTTCGGAATGACCAATCCCACTCCTCAATATCCCTCTAAAAGTAGATGCATTTCCTACTGGGAATCCATTTCAGGCACTTCCAATGAATAAATGTACGGGAACATACAGATAAACCATCCCAACATGATAACTTGTGCCACTATTCTTCAGAGATATGTTCTTGGCCATCATGCAGACATATTCTCACTTTTGTGCCATTATTCTTGAGAGATATGACCTTGACCATTGTGCAGGCATACTCTCTTGTGCAAATATGACAAAGCCACTCCAGAGTGTCTTAAGTGACCTCATTCATATATACAATTGTAAATTGTAGTGTAATATCACCTGTATTATTATTAATAATTTATTTAGGCACTTGACATGCTATTTGTAAGCCATAACTGTATGCTTTTCACCACCCATTGTATTTAATTCTTCAGGTCAGATTACATAATTGCAGCTTATGTTAGGCTAAACCATCTTACTCTCACTTATTTTAGCGATCTCCCAAATCTTGTGGAAATGTGACCTCACACATCTCTTTTGTTTGAAATCACACATCGTAAACTCTTACTTATATATTGAATGGTATAATAAAATCTATTAGTGTGAATTTGTAATATTTTGGGTAATGATTAAGACATAGCTATTATTGACCATCTAATCAATCCATTTCATATCCTTGGCATATTACCCACACCAACCATAATATATGATTAACTGGACAAACCATCTTGTTTTATATATATGTATATTGTATAGCAATCGCATTAACCAATTTTACATGTTAATACAAATATTTTATTTACTTGTGTAATTTCTTAAATGACCTATTTAATTAATTCATAGAAGTGCATGATTGCAAAATAAACTATAATCAAATTTATAACTTCAGTTGTATAGACATTTTACGCACCTATGTTGTTTTATTTATAATCATTAAATTACTGTCTTTAATCACTTAATAAATTTATATTGTTATTTCTCTGTATTATAGTATTTGTTATTCATTGCCCGAATCTCTAGTCTTAATTATTTGATTTGAGTTATATTGTTCCTTAATTGAATAAAACTTTATTTCATTTTTAATAATTCAAATCCCTTTATTAACATTGCCTTGAATATTATTACAGACCTGATTATTAAGCCTGTATTGTTATTTAATTATTATATTACATAGAAATTATTAGGTAATTACTTCAATATATTATTGATTTCCAAGTCTCTATTGCTGGGACTGGAGTTAATGAAAAGCTTGTAGTATCCTCAAAAGCATTGTTCATATAGTCAGAGATCCTGGAGCACAGAAAAATAGGTTATTTGGTATTGTCCCTGACTTATGTATCTTGCACATATTAGATGCATATATGTCTGCTTGGATTCTAGGTCTTGTTGAATAAACACACGATTTTAACCGGAATAATATATATAGAATAAAGACAAGATGAATCAAATTTTTTTTAAATACAATTTCTTTTTATATTTCAGCTGCTTTAAAACAAATTTCAAATATTTATAGATGCTTAGCAACAAATACTAGCTTTTTTTTAAATATTCACTTCCTCCTTTAATCAATCAATTAAATAATATATTATATAAACACTTTCTACATAATAAAATATAGCTTGTTAAAATTAAATATACACTAAGAGATTGTAAAATAAAACTTAAAATATTTAATATATTAGGTTACAGTCTAATCGATAAACAGTTTTTTTCTCTCTTTTTTAAACTTATGTAGCAAAAGTTTGTCGCATGAATTCTTTATAGTTCACTGTGAGCATTTTTTTGCTTTGGGTATATTTCTCCCATGAAGGTATGCATTTGATCCCATTTAAAATTCTGCTCTTTTCTTTAGAATTTGTCCTGTTTTGAAAATTTCAGGTTTAAACAACATTTTTTTTTTCATTTTGAATAGATTTCTTCTAAATAGCTTAGTCAAGTTTGTTAGAAATCCAGATTAGATTTCAAGCAGTTCACACTTTTTTCTTTTTTTTACTCATTCATCCTAATAATAGTTTGATGTAACTTGAATAAAACAAGAATCCAGACTGATTAATTCCAAAAACTTGACTATATATACTTTTGATTTCTTGTTTTTAACACATTTGATCTTGTTTACAATACCTTTAATAATCTCTTATTTACAACATCTTTATAATCTTTTTTTATTTTAATTCTTTGATAAGAGGAACAATTTTAATATAGTTTATATAATTTATTAGTTTCTCTTAAATGAACAAATTTATATTATTTTTTATTATTTTAAAATACGGCATTAAATAAAAGGAAAAAAAAGTAATAATTTATTACCTATTATTATTACATTTAATAATTCATATTTTTGTGGCCTCGAAAGCGCTTAGCGTTTAATAATTTTTGGAATCTTTATAGCTTCTCTTTCAAGCGCTTCACACGCTTTTAATTTTGTATATTAAAATATTGAGTGAGAAGTTTAAAATTCTTAATAGTTTACAAATATGAACTTTTTTCAACACAGGCTCACATTACGCCTCGGCATTTCAGTCAAAACATTGGACACAGCGTCTAACATTTTTGTCTGAATGCAGGAAATTTAACATTGTTCCAAACTGCTGCAGAATAAAAATAGACAACTCTATATATAACCATGATAAAATCATTAATAAACTACAAAAGCACCTCTTGACTTTTATCAACCTAGGATGCAAGAACGCATTATGTAAAGAAAGAAAAATATGGCTCACAATAACAGCAAATAGTACCCTCCCCCAATGGATTATCGATAAACTCAACATTACAGAAATAAACCACCACAAATGCTTTGTTCTTAAAATCAAATTTTTAGCTTATAAACAAAACATAAATATTAATTTACAGCAGGCTTCATATGTTAATAGGACTAGCCTTACCCCCCCCCCCTGATAAGATAACAAAAGTTCTTTCTCTTGGACCGAGATTCATAGAAAGTCAATGGAGACAACTCAAACTAGGGCTTATTGCTGATGTCGAAGCGAATCTACTTAAAAACCTACATAGAGATAGCATTATAACAGATATCGCTAAATCTATTAAACAGAAACAATTATACATAAAGGATAACAGCTGGAATTTTTTTTGCAAATGGCCTCGAAAGCGCTTAGCGTTTAATAATTTTTGGAATCTTTATAGCTTCTCTTTCAAGTGCTTCACTCACTTTTAATTTTGTATATTAAAATATCGAGTGAGAAGTTTAAAATTCTTAATAGTTTAATAATTTAATATAATAATCTTTAAAACTTTTGAATGCTATATTTATTAGCACAACACTGAAAACCAATTTAATGTTATGTGGAAGACCACATGGCTGACAATGAAATGAATAAAACATTCATTTCAATATGTATATAATTTAAAATAATCAAATAAATGTTATTATAAATACTAAATTTGTAAAGTAAAATCACAAACTACATTGTATCAATATACATGACTTCAATTATATACTATCCAATAAAAAATGTAAAATGTAAATAAGCAAAAAAACCATTAAAATGTGTAAATGTAATATATTTTATAATACACAAGCAGGTATTGTCCTTCTCTAAGTGCTGTATGCCATTTTCTCCTCGCTAAGCACCATATTTGATCATGTTATAAAAAATAAAATTTGTAAATAAATTTTATATGCCAGCAGATGTTTTCCATTTTGGAGTGCCATATGTGATCATGTTTCAATAATTTTTTTTTTGGTTTTATGTTGACAACATACATAGTTTATTCTTTCTTTATTATCCTTTTCAAATTTGATATGTAGTATTTGACATAAAATGATAGCAGTGGATAAAATCCTGGACATCAGGGGTTGTCTCTTCTCTGGAGACTTTACAGTAATCAGGTTATCTATCTTCCTGACATATGCTTTTTGGTACACAAGGTGCAGGACAAAGTTCACACAACCAACACCGGATCCCAATGCTATATTTTGCGATAAGCTCAAAGCTCTTCAAGACAAGGATAAGATACTATCCTCTAGATTTCTGTTTAATAATACATGGAGCCTACTAGTATGCCCACATGAATTTTGGACCTGATATATCCACATTGTAGTGTATCGTAGAAGAAGTAGTCTGTGTTGCAACATGTCGGATTCTACTAGAGGGGCATTTATTTCACACTACATGTATCCCAGCTGATAAGTTAGCATTATTGGGCCATTCTCTGCGCTAGTAGGGGTGGGCAATACCAACAAAATAGTACGTATTTGCTCATATTATAATCTGCTAGTGTGGCTCTGGCATACTATTTCCAGACCAACGCCAGCAATGGATGAGCCAACATTAACAAAGTGTATTTATTATTCATCTGTACAATTTTATAATGTCAATAAATATATTTTTAAATAATAAAGTAAATAGAATATAGGCCAGAGCATATTTAATTGCAATGAAAGTTAGACATTTCACTATTTTTGTTTTTAAAAAATAAAAATATGGTATAGTAAGTTTTTTTTACTATTGTTATTATTTCAGTGACTGAATGAGTAAACACACATTCAGCAAAATATATATAAACGTATCACTTCAATTTATTATTAATAATTATATTACTAACTTTTAAAATTTTGTTTATATTATAATGTTAATTTATATGTGCATACTCTACATATAAGTGTCTGATTATATATATGTGTAGGTTGACAAGTTGGTACATTTGCAGTCCAATAAATAATATGTATTTTATTTTAATCAAAGTATGTGAAGGGGTCTTTGAACAAAATGTGGCAGATATTGTGGCTCTACTGTAATTGCTATATTATTGAATACTTTCATTATTACTTCAATAATTCTGAAAAATATTTCAAAAATCACCAGTAGTGCAACAATTTTTTAGATATATCCTATTTTCAAAAAGTTTTTATAACAATGCTTTCTTTTTTCTTTTTTTGTCATTAAATCTTCAATTTTAAATTATTGCTTACGTTAATTTATCAGAATTTTTGTTTTTTAATCCCATAAATTTTGAAAACCAAAGTGCTTCTATCATAAAGCATTTTCACAACTAGTGAATTCATTTTAACCAATATAAGCTGTTATAGTCTAAGTATATATATTTTTTCATTTATTGTTCATATTTCTCATCTTACATTTAATTCTTATTACACTTTACACCTTGGCTTGTTTGATAATCTCCATAAGAATGGTTTGTATTTGTTTTATCTTTATTATTTTACTTTGCTTCTATTTGTTTTGTTTACATTTTTCGTATTATTTCATTAAAACAGCATATATATATATGTAATGAGCATTGGCAAAATAAAATACTGCTAGCCAATGGCAGTGATAAAGTGAAATATAATTTCAAACTGTTATGGGGAGAGGGGTTATAAACCATTCTTGAATACTATATTGAAAATCTTAAGAATAAAAAGAGGGGGAAATTTTAGTTAAAATAATGCAAGATATTTTCTGCTATTAAACATATTTCTGATAAAAGGTTATAAATATTTTAAAATATATATAGCTTTTACAGCATGATTTAGTTATATTAAAACTATTTGTAGGTCTAGTTGTCGATTTTGTACTTAGAAAATGAAAATAATTAGAGCAGTTAAACTATTTAGTCTTGAAAATAAATTAACTACAGTCAAAGATAAATGAGAAACACGTATTCCTATCAATCAAACATATTAATTTATTTGCTGTATTGTGATGCTTTTTGTTAAAAAAAAAAAAAAAAAAGTAATAATAAAGGCTGACAGTCTTCAAATTTTAAATGCTTTTTGTAATTTTTACCTAATTAAAAGAACTGATAACCTGTCAGTTACTAGGAATTCAGAACTGAATTTATAATCATCAAAGGTTTGTGAGATAATGGTTATATTTTAAATAAATTATTTGTAATCTTGATGAAGTAAGTATGGATGCATGTTTTGATAGGCTTGGAAACTTTATGTTAAAGAGAAAGGATGAGGACTACTTAATGCAATTACAAGTTTTTACATATATTTGTAAAAATAGATTTCAAATATTATATAGCAATAAAGATAGCTAATAATAAAAAGATTATAGAAGAAGCATGTAGAAATAATATTAAGAAGAGAAAAATATACAGTCTGGAATTTAGGATTATTTTTGCAAAATCAACAACAGACAATACAAAATATAATTAATTTTCAAATGCCAAATTTCTAGCACTCGCGCGCCGCGCACACATTTGTCATCATGATCTTTAGATTAATGATTATTACTAATCATTTAGTAGGCTAGAGAATAACATGTTATTTTTGTCCAAGATATAAAGTTTAAACTTAATTAAAATTACTATGACTATTTTTATTAAATACAACCATAAGGTGGCATTAATCTAATTCCATTTCTCTTTTTTTCTATGTGTAATATCTTAAAATATATTTAAAACACATATATAAAAAATAACTTCAGATATCTTTATTCATAGATTTACAGTGTGTGATAAAATATATATTACACACACACACACACACACTAAAAAAAGGGTCTGTTATAAATGAAATACCTAAATTATGTAATTAATCTGAATGGACACATTCAAAAAAAATCTTTAATTAATGATATTTGAATTATATCAAAATATATTATTTAATAAATAGTGTCAAAAATATATTATCATTTTACTAGTTGACTTCATTGCTTATAGGAAAGTGTTCAGGTTCATCTCTGTTATATAATACTAGGATTTACAGTTATTTATTCCATTAATAAAAATGATGCTTTCTAGTTCTATGATTTTTAAATAATTTTTTTGAATAGCTAGTTATAGCTTAAAAATTTCAGTAGCTAATGATTCCAGCCTACAGTGGCTGGAATTTCCATGATTATTTAAATATAAAATTTCCAATTTACATACTTGGAATGATTCTCCTCTCTATATTAGAAACGATTTTAAACTATTTAGCTTACTACTGAACAATGTAAAATCATTTCCACATAAAAATACAATCAATTTTAAAATATTTGTAAAAATAAGATTAAAAAATCTATAAATAAAAATATATCAAATATTTATAGCATCAAACAGGAACAGAGAAATATTCAAAATATAAAATAAATTTTCAATTAATAATTTTATAACATAATTTTGCTCCACTGAACTATAGTGAATTTTATTTTTGCAATGTAAATGAAAGCCTTAGTATAAAATCAGCATCAAAGCAGTCATATCATAAATAGCTTTCTTAAGCTGTATAAAACTTTCTTTAGATGCTAAGATATTTATTTTAATGCAGTCTCAATAGAGGATTAATGTGTTATTGAAATACAGGATTGTTTTTTCCAACTACAAGTACTATTTCTATTGAGTCATATTATTAATTTTTTCCAACTCTATAAGTCTGAGTCAATTAGGGTTACTGGTATTACAATCAATATTAAAGTAATAAATTTGGAGACTATAATTTTGGGTATTAAAAACCTACAAGTTAACAGATAGAGAAAATTGCTTGTGGTGAAAAATACATTCTAAAAAAACAGATGGTAGTTGAGTGTATATTGTTAGGTAATAAGCACACATGATATATAACATCTATACATGTGACAGCAAAAAGCATTGAAGTGAATATAGATAAACAAGAGCACTGAATAGTTGTTGCCAATATAGAAAAAAAAGTTAGGAATAAATATGTCTTAACAATTAAAATGGAATGATTATGCTCTATCATTTTGTTGTTCAAATGTTATTTGACTTCACAAGCAACTAACTAAAGTTTATGAACATTAATTATTTAATTACTTATTTCACAATATATATATATATATAGATAGATTATTTGGCATAGTGGTCATTCAAAATCTATAAGCTAGTGATATATACTACCTTTATATTCTGATAGATTGGATCAAATGTAGATGAAGTCAAATTTTGCAAGTTACATATAAAATTAAAAAAATAAGGAAGACAAATTCTTTTTAAATTTAATTTGAGTAATTTTATGCTCTATTTACATACTTTTTAAAGATCAATCAATAAGAAGTGTAAATGCATGTACACACACACAATTTTTAAAAATTAAAGGAAATTCTTTAAAGCAGTTTAAAAAACTTAGACAACAAATCTTGTTAAAGTAAATAATTTTAAACTTAATTTTATAAACTGACAAAATCAATGACATTAAGCATCTTTTAAATCATGATAATTACTGCTTTATTCCCATTTACATTCTGATTGGTCACATAACTCTTGTTTTGAAGGATAATGATGATGTCACTTTTAAGGCTTGAAAATTGTGAAGGTATAAAATATATCACAAGATGGCAGTTTCAAACATTTATGATCTAAGGGGAAAGAGAGATATCCAGTCGATTTTAATTTATTTTTCACATAAACAATTTTATGGCAACAAATAAATGAAATAGACTTACTTTTCTATGTCTAGATTTAGATTTATCACTTCTCTTGTGTTTTTTTTCTATTCCCTGTAAAAAAAAAAAAATAATAATAATAAAATTAGTTTAAACATTTTGCATTAAAAAAAAACCAAACAAACTATTAATATGTTTTAGATGGAATGCTAAAATTGATATATAACATTAAATTTAGATTCAAAAATTTAAAAACATAAAATGAAACTTGTGAATAGATTCTATGTGAGATATAAGAAAAAAAAAATTTTTTTAAATAAGATATCATCAAAATTATTTTCTGTAGCAAATCAATAGTTAAATCAATTATAATTCCATTATAATAAGCAACTATAAAAATAAATAAATAGATGAACAAAAATAATCAATATAAAACCATTTTTAATTAGGAATTATTATTATCAATGCAAATAAAAATATTATTTAGTAATTAAAAAAAAAAATCTCAAGATCAGAAATACTTAAGGCAACTCCAAAAGACTAGCACAATTTAATAGATGTTTTTAGAGAATTTTGTCATAAATTAGTTCCTGATTTTGTTGTGTGTAAGGCCAGATATTACAATCACATCATTATAATGTTTAAAGCTATCATATATATATATATATTCGTATTAAGATTTCACTACAGAGATTTTTGATCTTATGTTGATTTGTAAATTATTTAAAATCACATCATGCAGTTTAATACTGCAATAATAATAAAAAAATAGAATCATCTTTGTTATTATTTTCAAACATAAACAATGCAGTGTAGATGATCTCTCCAAGTATAATCCATTTTCTTAATCCATAGCATTTTTTTTCTCCACAGTATTTCAGCAAACTTCTTACTTCATCCATCCCATCTTATGTGTGACTGTTTTCTAGATCTTTTATAATCTCTTCAGATTCAGTTTAATACTTCCATTACATGTCTATTATTATCACTTTTGAAATTATATCCAATCCAGCTACATTTCAGTCTCTTAATTCTTTGAATAGTGTGAGTAACATCTATTTTTTCTCTTATCTATGTATTTTATTTTTGAGTCCTTCCTGTTAATATCTGCACACAACTCTTCATACTTGCTGAATAATTTGAAGTCTTTGTATTAAACTTCAAATCTAAAGTAAGCACTAGTAACACATAGACATATACCATTTTAATATTAAATTACTTCTACCAAAAACATACATGCAAGTTTAATTATACCATTCATTTTATTTATTATTTTTCCATCTTATAATGTGAGCAATGTATTTTTAATTGTCACCTTCTTTTAATTCATTATTATCAATATTATTTTTTTTCATTTTTTAAAAGTGCATTGAATATTACTTTAATATTTTTTCATCATTAGACAACTTTTTTGTTTCATCTGGTAACTCTTTAACATTTTCTAAAATTCTGAAACATTATTTAAAAAAGTATCATCTGCAAAATCTAAATGACTTAAATAATTTCAATTTATTTTTTACTTTTCTTAATTTCCTATTTTAATTCACAAACTACTTCCTTTAAAACTGCTAAAAACCATTTTAGAGATATGGAATCACTTTGACTTACATCTTTATTACTGCTAATATTCTTAATATCATCATACATTCTAAGAAACAATCTTCAAATTTTTACAATATCCTGATTCTATTTCTTTCTGTTCCAGAGTTTTAATCATAAAAAATATATATAGTCAAATGCCTTTGCCTACTCTATAAATCCAAGTCAAAATGGCAATTCATGCTCAAATAGGTATTACAAAACAACAAAATAATATATTTTCATTTAATTTAAAACATTTCAATAAAAAAAGAAATTACTTTAAATGATGCACTTAGAAGATCTAAATATCTGGAATTCTGTAAAATGGTATGAAAAAGAATTAATAATGACAAAAGGAAATAATAATTGTGAATTGATAAGGAGAATTACAGAAGAGAGCAAAAATATCAAAAATTTTGTAATAATAAGAAAACTGTTTCAGCAATAAGTTTTACTGTGCTACAATCATTTTTAAATCCAACTTATTTGGTTAGTTAATTTGAATCCAAACTTAGTTTAATAAAGAGCTTGTTTAGAAATGAATATTAATTGAGTTTGTAATTTCTAATAACATTTTTTGAAATGTTTTCTTATCTTAAATATCAATATCACTGTTATATTCTCCCAATCATCAGATACATCTTTATCATTTAATTATCTAGTACAGCTTTGATATTAATTTTCTATTACTTCAATTGCTTCTTTTAAGATACAAATAATAAATCCACCACTTTCTGCAACTTTTCCATTCTTCACAGATTTAATTGCACATCTCATCTCTTCATTTTAAATACTCCATATTTTAAAAGATGTTACTGTAATTGTAGAAATACATTATCTTCTTGTTCTTTATTACTTCCAAACATTTTTTTCCTTCTTACTGCTGAAACAGCTTTGTAATAAAAATATTTCTTACTTATTGTTATAAAATATTATATCCTAATTTCACTAATCTTTTTATATAATTCTTATCAATCATCTCATCTCAACACTAGACATGCACAAATGGTAATGCAATTGCAGATGTTCAAACCTTTGATATTAATTTACTTCACTAAAATACAATAATCCAAAATATTATCCTTTCTTTGTATTCATAAATTCAAGAATTGCATACATTTTAAACTATGTTCATATTGAGTAGATCATTTTAAACATGACTTAACATTTAACATATTGGGAAATAATATCAACTACAACTTGTAGTCTGTACACAAACACATCATCTACACATCTTCTATACATAAAAATTGCATTTATCATTGAGATTGAATGAATATTCATAGATTCAATATTATTGATCGTGATCAAATCTTAATTAAGCCAATTCAATATATCTGGTAAAAATTGAGCTTAGTCACTATTTATATTAATATTTATCAATAAATTATGTATAACTGCAATAAACCTTGAATAGTCAAACAACTTATAAAGTTAAATTATTTCAAGTGATACCTGATGCCAGTTTAAACTATCCATTAATGCTTACCATTTTTATAGATTCAACAAATCAAAGACTGAGCAGCACTGCAATAAAATGCATATTAGATTACTTACTTATGTATAATATTTAGTATAGAATACAGCGTAATAGTATTATGTTATTACTATTATAAAAAGCATGCTAGGTATTAAACTTAAAATGCGTGGTTATTTCAGAAAGATTTTTGATTTGCTTACTTATATTGTGAATAGAAAATGAAAATATTCTGTACTATTAAAACTATCTAAAGAAATCATTTCATTGCAGAAAGGAATGTTTGGAATTTTTAAAAATGTGTTTGATACTTAATGTATTTCTGAATTACTGATTTATACAGATTAAAAAGATATTTTATCAAAGAGAGACACCAACTGATTTATTAAGAACAATTCTTTTAACATTTATAATCAAAAGAAGGATATAAAAAGAAATTAAATAGGATGGCTAAGCAACAACAAAAAAGTTAATTACTAACATATCTCAAGCAATGGAAATATATTGTAATAGACTAAAAAATAAATTATATCATAAAATTATATTTATATTTTTAGTATCAAACAAAATAAAAATATATAGAATAATGATAATTACAATTTTATAATTATATCTAGTACGAACTTATTGTATGAATAAAATCAACTGCTGAAATATAGACCTAGATATATGAAAAAAATGCTTGTCCAATCCTCATATTAAAATTATAACAGATTTTGAAAATGGCATACAATTTTATAATTAATAAGAATTTGGTTTTAAAACAAGCATCCCAACTGTTTAAATTAATTATGATAAAACAATTTCTTCACAAAAATGGATTAAACAATGAAAGATTTTTTAAATCAATGCTTAATCAGAATAAAAGAATATGCATATAGTAGGATCAAAAAAAATAAATTGATTGTACTCATCAAAATGTTTATGAAAATAAAATAATTCAGTGATTTAAAAAATTAAACTTGAATAGGATTGATAATCCCATGAAACAGACAAAGATAAATTTATTAGTATAGTATTTAAAAATATATATCAGTAAAGTTTTCATAAAAAAATAAATATGAATCACCTTCTATGATACTCAACATATTTTTCCTTAAAATATTAAATTAAGCTACTTTAGTATTAGACTTGCTGTGATGAAACTCAACCCTAATCTTAACCCTAACCAAATAGAGTGGTGATATTTCACAGCAGGTCTATTACTAAAGTACCAAATTAAATACAGAAAATTTTCATTTGCAACTTATAACAAATTTTGGAGATTCACATTACTAAAAGCTTCCAAATTAGAGTTATAATTATTGCAGAAAGAACTTGCATTTAGAGATTATATTCTTAAGTCACCTTTTGAATGTGGTGAATCTATAAAAATAATAATCATTAATGAACAATTTATAATGGATCTTTTGACATGTGTGAATTTCATGGATTAATAAATCATTCAAAGTCTATTGCCATTATACACAATTTAACAACAAAATAGTAAAATAAATAGTAATTAAGCTTAATTTATACAAGATATATTGAATAAGATTATCTGACTGCAAGATTTAAAAATGACCTTTATGTGATGAAAAATTTATGGCACATGGGATTGCTAATTAGTGCTACTGTTTAAGACATTATAGTCATTAATATTGAAACTATCAACCAGAAAACTTTAATAATAAATGCAAATTTTATATACAAAAAACATGTAAGCAATATATTCATGTCAGAATAGTAAAATACAGCTGATAAAATGTTTAAATATATTAAAAAATAAATTAAATTGAAAATAGTTCACTAAGTAAGAAAATTGCTTAAAATGAAACAAAATACATTTATTAAGAATAAAATTTTTGATTACCATGTGCTAATGAAATCAATATCAGACTTTAATCATTTAGAATCATATATGCCAATGGGGCATAAAATTACAGTATTTAAAGTTTTTTTAAAAATCATTTGTGAAAGTATAAAATAAAATATTGAAAATTGTTTAGAATTAAAAATATTAGGATATAATAGGCATATTTTGCATCAACAAGTGATATATTTTTATAAATAAACTTTGGATAAACATAGTACTATATAAATTCTTATGATTTTTTTCATGATCAGAAGAATTTAATCAAATTATTTTAAGATTGCTTTGCAATATAGGAAACTTTAAAAAAGTTAATCAATAATGTAAAGTATAGAATTAGTAGTAATAGATAAGCCACAAATCATATATTCTACTGTCTGTAATAATTTAGGATATACAATTATTTATTATTACAGAGAAACAAAGCTAGATATTTAGTAGGACTAAACAACACACTTACCAATATAATAGATTGAAAAGCAATCCAATACAAACATAAGTTTTCTTCAACTAAAAAAAATGAAAGTGGATTCAATTTTTGTCTGCAAAGGGTGATGATAGAAAATAAGAATTATTTCAAATTCAAAAAGCACAAACTGAAATATTTGCTTATAAATAAAGTTTAATATAGTAATTGAGTCCACTTACATTTTCCTGATACAAGAAAAATAAGATTATATACTAATAAGTTTTTGAAGAAAAATAAGATCTACATTGGATTATTCTTCAAACTATTAAATAAGAAATATGTTATTTTAGTCCTACTTAACTCTTAATAAATAGTTGGGTTTCCTAAATTATTATAGACAACCAGAATATATGACCTGTGACTTTTTTATTAACATTAGTTATATTTATCCTTTATATTATTAAATCAATTTCTGTAAAATTTCCTGAAAACAGAAATCAATATTAAAGTCACTAGAGCAAATTCTCTGATCTTTGAAAAAACCATAGGAATTTATATGGCACACTTATATTTCTTAATTTTCTATCTTATTATATGATAAAAATATTTCATTTATTAATATAAAATATGCCTAATGTATTCTAATTATCATACTGAAAGTGTTAGACTATTAGAATTAAATATTTATCTCTATAAACTCATATATGAATATACATACATATATGATAATATGTATAAGAGATTAAATGAGCTAACTGAAGAGTGCTGGCTCAATATGAAATATATCTTGGGGATCATTTATCTTTTTCAGATATCTTTATTCATATTTTTCAAGAAAGTATAATGAAATGAAAGTTTAAATACATCTAAGAAGATAATACACATGAAAAAAAACAAAAATAAAATGGATTAATGATACCATGTGACTGTGTGTAATAATAGTAGTAACAATTATAGTAAAAGGAGAAAGAAGAAATATATGATAATCTTTAATTAATAAATATGGTTATTTAAATGGATAATACCAAAAGTATAGGTATAATTTAAATTGTATTAATAATATATATCCAATTGTATAATTAATATATTGTAGAGGTATATTTTAGAATATTACTACAAATGAGTCTTGTAACATCATAGTTCACAATTCAACATTTGATTATTATATTATATCTTGTATCTTAGCTAAATAATGTGCTAATAGAAAAAGTTTAATTAAAATAAGCTAAATTATAGTAACATTTATTAGAAACATTATATTTAATAAAAATATGCATTAATCTGTTAATAATAAAGATTTAATTGTTAATGAGAATAAAGAATTTATTTCTTTGCCATGTACGTCATCAATTAGTAATTTGATTTATAAGAATAGTTTCTTATTGGGGGGGTATGAAAATGATCTGGAATAAAAGTCTGAATTTAAATTCATTATTGAATAGTTCAAAACAGTCAATTGATCACAAATCTATTCCTGGGGTAGTTTATACGATTCCTTGAAGTTGTCATAAAACTTTATATACGTCAGAGTAAATTAAGACTTAATGAAAAAGTTAAGGTTCATAAGAATAGAGTCAAAAATAGATATCATAACTCAGCTTTATATATTCATGAACTGAATACATATCATAAAATATTATTTGACAATGCAGAGGCCATCTTTTATTAAAAATGCGAATTGAAAAGAAGAGTAAAAGAAATTTTGATGATAAAATTTTTTTGAATTTGAGACCATCAATCTCATGAAGACATCCTTTAATGTTAAAGGAAGTTGTTTTTTGAAATGAATGATGGGAAGGCTATTTCATTTTATATATATATGTTAAAGTGAATTTTACTTGAAAATGCCTATTTGTTAATAGATGAAACTGTGATTGTGGAAGAATTTTAACAAAATTTTAGTTCTTGGCTAGTATTGTAATGTTATATAAATTTATGTATATATAATTAAACAATCCAATGTAATTTAGAACAATATTTAGGAAAGTTCAATTTAATAGGTAGGTCATGATCTTTCTGATTTTCAATATGGTGTGCAACACTGAAAATATGTATAAATATATGTAAAAAGAGAAATGCATCATAATCTGTAAGGCTATGAATGAATGTGTGCATGTCTGAAAACATACTGTAACAGTATAGAAAAAACAGAGAGTAAACCTGAGATGATGGGAACCATCAATGATTCATTATCAACCCCAAGTCAATACAAAATTTAAAATTGAATATAAAAAATATATAGTGAAAAAATTATTAGCAATGAGTGTACACTACTAACTAACTATAAGTTCACCAGAATTACCCAAAAGTAATAACTATTCATCACCATGAGTGATCAACAATAAAAATAAATCAATAGTCAATCTTGTGACTGGATTTGAAATGGTCTAATATTGACCAGGCTAATTATTTAGCTCTTGATAGCTTGGGGCAAATTATTTTAACCATAATTTGGATGGACAATCTTAAGTTCTAATCCATAAGAATATAACAATAAAAAATAATGAGGTGATATCAAAACATGCTGATGATCATCAATGCTTTGCCACTTAGTACCATTAATGTATTGTCCAACTATATAATATCAAATTATATAAAATGTCATGGATTGTAAAAGATATCCCCTTTGCACCAATGCAGAATGAGCATCAACCGGATGTCCATAAATACTAATTATAAATTCCTTTTATATAATAGACTATTATACATAAATCCAGCTCAAAAATAAAAGTTCTATAACTATTTCTGTGAACAAGAGATATACTACAAGATATAATATTCTAAATTCACTAGAATAATATTAACAATGAAATATCAATTTATTAATAGCAATAAAAATGAAATTAAGGTCAGCAGAATATGCCATACATATAAATTAAGCCCTCTGATTTTGATTAGTACAAAAAATCCCTTATTGCATTGTAATTTATAAATATGTTTCAATAGGTTTACATAAACACACATGCATAAGCATACAGATATGTGGTATAATAATTTATGAACATATTTGAATTGTCATTAATAATGAAAATATGATTAATTTTAACATATATGTGTCTACTTGAAATACATCTATATAAGCACACAGACATGCCACAATACATGGGAATTGTCATATAATAAAAAAGTAAGCTGTCACATTATATGTATGATGTGCATATATAAAATAGATGACATAAATTCTTTATCTAATGGTAAAAAAAAGTTTTTCTTTTTACTTTTTAAAAAAAAATATTGATTTTTTGACAGTCCTTCATAAAAAAATTTCCTTTTTTTTTAAAAAAAAAAAAGTAATATCACAACATTGACAGGTTACTCTTGATTAACTATAAATGTTTCTTTAAAAAATACTTCAGGAAGTGTTTTGTTTTGTAACTCTAAAAAGATTTTTGGAGTTTACTTTCTTTTCAAAATAAAATTGTCTATAAATCAATCTTTTGGTCCTTTTTTAGACTTTTAATTCAAGCAAAAATCATTTACTTGTTTTATTTTTAATTGACACAAGTCATTTACTTTTAAAATTTGTTAGTTAGAAATTCTAAATGTCATTTCAAAAAATTATTTAAAATACTAGCATTCTCAATATATATATCACTACTCACCAGTTGTACTTTATATATATGTTGCAGTATGTTTATCAGTGGTTCTCTTCATATAAATAAAACTATACAAATAAAGTAATTCTTCAGTAAGCTGATTGACTCTCTTGGTAAGCTGGTCCCTTTTTAAATGGTAGGTTGGTTTATTATCGTTGTCAAAGAAGGTATAATCCAGTTAATTGTGGGCATATAGTGATCTCCCTTCAGTTTCTATGCTGTCTAATAAACACATATAAAGGCTAATGAACCACAGAAAAGCTGAACCTGGTTTCATGTGACTCAAAACTCTACCATGGTAAACTAGTAGCAGCAGCTTGACTTGCACAGTCCTGCCTTCAGTTATCCCTTCATAGTAGTAGTAATCTGGTTGTCATAATCTATAAAACAAAAACTCTTCTAATTTTTTTCTGACCCTTTTATAGTCAGGATAAGGGAGGAAGTACAGTAATTAAAAATAAGTTTTCCCTATCTTGATTGAAAAAAAATCTTCTCAATTCATTTTAATCCTTTGAAAAACAATTTTGTGGAATTTTATCAAAATATGTTATACAAACATTAATTACAAAAAAATTTGCTCTCAAAATAGATAGTGGAATTTTATAATTACCAGTATAAAAATATGCTTGTTTTAATTTCAAAATCAGAATTAATAAAATATTAATTAGACTTTTTTAATGTTTAATTTATAATATTTTTTTTCTAAATTCAAAATTATTTAATCCTTATCTGTTATTCCAGTGTAATATAGAAAATATCTATTAAAAAATTTGTGTTTATTTCTATTTTTCTTTTCAACTTTATGTACATATATACACACAAATTACTATGTTGTGTATGCCATGTGACACATTATAATCTCATAACCCACCTCATGGGGAAAATAAAAATAAAAATGAAATATCCATCTAACAATATTTTACATAATATACATGTATAATCAAAATAAAGTTCATACTTCAAACTGTGTACTCATCATTTTTTTAGAGATTTGACAAGCATGTGACAGTTAAGAGAATGAATAGTGATTTGCAATTGAGATAAAGAATTCAACCACTGGACTATAAGTATACTATATACAATGAACCTGAATTTAGACACTATAAACTGCAACAACCCTTAATATGATATAAAATGCAAAAATGTTTGCAAAGTCATGCTCCTTTGAGTCTTAGGGGCTAGAAAGTATAGAACTATGACTTGCTCCTTTTCTTAGAAACTTAGAGGCTGGGGATCTTGGCAGGACTGTTAACTGTGCCATGAAAAACAATACGAAATCAGAAATTTGGGTTGGAGCAATGCCTGAGATAAAACACTCCTTGGAATTGTATGAAAATGTTATTTTCAAGCCAATGACAAAACCCTCCATTATCAAAACTGAAAATTCAGCTAAACAAACCCCAACAGTCAAAAACCTTAATCCAACCTCCAAAACGATAGATTTTCTATTCAAGTCTAAACATAAACTTTTTAAATGTACATTAAAACTATTTTATAATTTATAATCATCAATACTCTTGTCATATATTTCATAATAATACTTTAAAATTAATTCTGCATAAAATGCATATTTTTTTCTCAAATGTGGTTATATTGAGATCAAGTTGGGTAACAATTTTGTAGTAATGGCTACCAGTACTTGATTATCATCAACCTACAGCTTTGTAACAGTATGAAAAAATGAGGTGAACCTTGAGTGATAGGAACCATCACTACTATCAACTCCGAGTTAATATAAAATTTAAAATTAAATATAAAAATGTATAATGAAAAACTATATGAGCAATGAGCATGAGAGATCAGCACATTATTAATTAAGTAACTACAAGCTCTCCAGCATTACTAAAAAGTAATAGCTATTCATCATCATGAACGATCAACAATAAAAATAAATCAACAGTCAATCTTGTGACTGGATTTGAAATGGGTGTACTATCTACTAGGCTAATTATTTAACCCTTGCCAGCTTGTGGGAAATTATTTAAACAATAATTTGAATGCACAATCTTAAATGCTAGTCCATAAAAATATAGCAATAAAAAATATTGCTGGGATACTAAAACATGCTGATCATCATCAAGGCTCTGCTCACTTAGTACCATTGATGTACTGGGCAAATATATAAATACCAAACGAAATAAAATGTAGTGCATAGACTTTAAAGAATATCCTCTTTGTGTTAATCCAGAATCATCATCAATCAGATGTCCATAAGCATTACATATAAACACCTTTTATATAATTGACCATTATGCATGAATCTAGCTCAGGAACAATAGCTCGATAACTGTTTCTGTAAACTAAAGATATACTACAACATATAAAATTCTACAACAATGAGTATATTTACTGGAATAACTTTAACAATAAAATATCAATTTATTAATAACAATAAAAATGAAATTAAGGTCTGCAGAATATGCCATACATATAAATTAAGCCTTCTAATTTTGATTAATACAAAAAGAAATCCCCTATTATGTTTCAATAGGTTTACATACACATTTAAATATAAGCACACAGACATACTATATAACATTTTATGAACATATTTGAATTGTCATATCATAATAAAAATATGATTAATTTTAACATAAATGTCTACCTGATCATATTTATATGAGCACATAGACATACAACAACATATGGGAATTGTCATATAATAATAAAAAATAAGCTATCACATTTTAATGATACACAAATGTGCATGTATTAGGTGCATATATATAAAAAATAGATGATACTATATCAGTACCTAAAAATTCCCCCCCTAAAATTTATTATTTAATATATACATATTATTTATTAATGATAAACATCAAAATTATATAAGATATTAACAAATTATATATCTTTTTTAATTAAAAAAAAATTTAGTACATAAAGTCAAATGTAACAATTTATAACTTTAAAACTGAGAAATTGTCAGCCCCATTTATTAAAAAATAATTTCATGTTAAATCTTTTTCAATAAAATTTTTTATAATGTATAATAATTTGTTTTTATAAATTGTTAAATAATATGTGATACATTCACCAAAAATTATTTATAAACAAGACATAATTGTAATTAAAAATAATTTTGTAAAGAAATTCATTCCTATTTTTTGACATTAATATTACCATTATGAAAATTGTAGAGCAGTTTGATGGCAATTAAAAAAATAATTAAATGGTTTATTGTTTGGAAATTCACACAAAGTTCAAGCATTGGAAGTAATGTAACTAGAATTGTGAACTCTAGATTCTATCATTTTACCAATACAAAAGTTTAGTGCAATGTAATTAGTAATAGTTTTGTAATTAGAAATAATTTTATTGAGAAATCCATTACCATTATTCTTAAATTTCATATGATATTAATATCACAATTATAAGTAAAGGGAAGCCCAGAAATGTGTATTAGGATAAGAATGGAATAGATGACATTAGAAATGTAGAAATATTGAAAAGAGTAAATAAAAAAAGGGAGCTGAATTGAGTCTGTATTTAAAAAGAGATAAATTATAAAAAAATGTGTTGGAAGAAACTATAAAAGAGAAAAAAATGTAGGCAAAATAAATGAATAACTGGTGATATTAAAAAAGGAAAGCGATATAAGTACTTATAACATGCCCTAAAGCAGAAAGGTCTAGAGAATGTGAAACTTCCTATTGGGAAATAATTAATGCCAATGATAAATATACTGATCACTATATCTCATTTTTAATAACATTACTTATACAAATTATTGAATCATTTCTGTTATAAAAATGTTTTATCTTGATTGTTTTGACATTTGGGACCCAAACTATATTAAGCTTCATTCTCTTACGTTTTTCCAAAATAATAATGATATATTCAGTGACTATATTTGAATAAAATTCAGTTTATAATTTTTTTTTCCATGTGTCATAGCATCGGCCAGGAAGTGAACCACTAACCCAGGACAACTGCTTGTAAGGCAGCCGTGCTAACCACTCAACCACTAACGCTTGACTAAAAAAATTTTAAACGTAATATTTTCCATAATTTTTGGATTTAATTTCCATTTGAGACTTCTTGAAAGATTATATTCTTACTTTAAAGTAAAAAAAAAAAAGGCATTATCTAATTGCAATCAAAATAATGCAACAAACAATCTCAGTTTTGCATTTCTTTTTAAATTTAAACAACAAATGAATTATACATAAAAATATTTATGTATACAAATTTTACATCAAGGCTTTTCCTATTTTTAAATTTCTTTATTCAATAAGTAATATATAGGGGGTTTGAACTCAGACTTTCATACGATCCTCAACTATCCATGATATCTCATATTGCTGACACATTTGATTACACACATGTCAAAAAGATAAATAATGACCAATAAACATATTTCATGCTAAAACAGCACTCATCAGTTGGTCCAGATTATTATCGCCACAAACTGAGCATTGATTGTATATATGTGTGGAGATGATAATCTGGACCATTTGATGAGTGCTGGTTTATCATGAAATATGTGTATTGGTGATTATTTATCTTTTCAATATGTGAGTGATCAAGGGTGTCAGCAGTATGAGATAGCATGGATAGTCGAGGGTCATGTGAAAGTCTGTGTTCAAACCCCCTATATATTACATATTGGAGTGCAGGTATGAAAAAGCCTGTACTGTAGAAAAAAATTATTTATGCAATAATACATTTTCTTAAATAAAGCTATGTTTTATCATAAATAAAGTGTTTCTTATTCACAACAGAATATCTAGTTAATATATGATACTATTAAAGAAAAAAGGAATAATATTTTTTGCAATACTGAAATTTATTTAATTTTTATTTTCAAATTAGCATTACAGCTAATAATTAATGTAAACATTTAATGAATTGAAAATTTATATCTAACACAGAACAATCTATTAATATAAAAAGACAATCATAGATTTTGAAGATGTTAATAATGGAGCAGCAATCTTAACTTCGTTATCTTTTTTTTAAATTTACATACGATACAAATTTTTTAAAAATAACATAAATCACAATAAGAAATTAATCAATGAAACATTAACTTGAAGTATGAGTAATTGTTTATTTTATTTAAAAAAACTCAGTTTTAGTTATTTGCTTTGATAATAGTTGAACAAATTTTTCAAAAATAACATGATTTTGCCTGGAATAAAGATGGCAAGCTTCTTTCTTAATGTGTGTGAACTCATTAATATGATATACTCATAATTAATTATAGATTCAAGTAATTATTAAAAATAGAAATATAATGCACATATTTCAATGAAGAAAATGTCAGTAAACTTTTAGTATTCCAAGAGAAATATCAGAAAAGCCAGAGGAGAGCCTAAATTCCATTTCTACATGTTATAATGCTTATTTATTTATATAATTGAAATTAAAGAAATGATAGTTCTGTTCAAAAGATAGGTGAAAAGTTTTCAATAAGTTTTATTCTGGTACACTTTGGTGGATTTGTTTTGCAGATATTGTAACTAATAATAGTCCACTAACAACAATAGCAACAATAAAATAACGTAAGTACTATATATTTCTCCAGAAACTATGTAGTAGATGAAATTTGTAAAAATGATTAAGGAACCTTTTTCGATAATACATGGACAAATAATTTCTCATCAAAATTCTCAATAAGTAATAATTTTATGTGAGATGGTGTAACATAAAAATAAAGTACTATTTCTATAAATAGTTATGGAATCAATCTGATCATTTATAACCCTTTATATAAATACACACACGTATATTATTCATTGCTTTTGTTTATAATATATTTAATGCTTAAAGTATTCAATACTAAAGATTTTGGTCAAATGTAAAATCATTACCAGCTTATCTATTTGAAAGTCAGACACTACTGTCATTGTTTGCTATACTTAATAAACTGTAATTTGTATAATTATCTGAAATCTCAGTATGAGATTAGTTCATAGCATAATGATTACAGCATCTTCTAAGCTCATCATCTGGGATTCAAATCCAAACTAAGAGTCTCAAAAATATTTTCCAAATCATAAGCATGCTTAGATTTTTTTTCTTCATATAATTGGCTCATAAGCAACTTCGTTTGTCATCTATCATTTATCAATAAATGAACATTTACCTATTATTATCTAGAGATAAAGATCCCATATAAGTGTTAATATACTAACAGTAAAACAAAAAATATGCTAATAATATATGGTCTTCCACAGTTTCATATTCCTATGAAAGTGAAAGAATTTATAAATATTGGTAATAGAATCAGAAATATAAACATTGTATCAATGTAGATTCCATAAATCTACCAGGACATTTAAGTGTATTTGAAGATTTCTTATAAATGCTATTATAAAATTTATTAATTTCCTTTTTTATGAAAAGGCAACTCTGTACTCTTACATGTATTACTGATCAACTAGAAAGTAAAAATTCTATTAATAACATAAAAATGAATGAATGCACAATTTATAAGATCCACTTGAGTATTCAGAAAATGAAAACAGTTTGCTATTTAACTGAAAGAATGAGGAAATAAAAATCAAATATATCAGTGAAAATTAACATCAAATTTATGAAAGATCATGATGTTAAGTAAGTAATATTGATTTCTGAAATATCAAATTGGATTGCACATTCATAATACTGATATTATTTGAATTATGCACATGACATTAAAATTCTCTAATAAAATAACTGGAAATTACTTTATAATATTATTGTAATTGGAGTATTGATTTTTTATCTCTTTTATTTTCTTTCCCAATAAAATTTACTTCACTTTTAACTAAAATCTCTCTCACAAGCCCCCCCAATAATTAACTTACATTTAGAATTGTTCAAGTGATATATGTATATTTTAATATATACATTAAAAAAAAAATCTTGTGCAAATAATTTTAAAGTTAATTTACATCAAAATCCAAGATTAATTTTTTGTAGTAAAATTTTTGATAAATATATTAATAAACTACTCACAAAAATCATATGAAGCATTTACGTTTTTGAAATGAAAAGCTAGATAAAAATAAGATATATAATATATATTTATCCACAATTTACAAAAATACTATTTAACTAAATAGAAAGGATTTTCATCTTTTCACACATGCGCTGTACTAATTTATATAAACTCATTACTGCTGTGTTGAGTTCAGGTAAACTCTCAAAACCAAACACAAGATAGTAAAGCCATTCTAATTTGTGAATATTTGTACTGTAAAAGAAAGATAATGACAGCTTCTATAAATATTTTCTTACTGACATACATATATGCGTTGTTAGTGAAGGTAACTAACTAGCTAACAAATGGAATTTTAAATTGAAAACTTGCTATATTTTGATCATTATATTATGATTATATTTATCATTACTAATTTCATATTTACTATTTCTGAATCATCTATATTATAAAAACCAAGCAATATCTCAGTTTTATTTCTGATCATCAAATTTTAGATTTGTACAGAATTATTTTGATGTTTAATTTAAGTGATCATCTAACTTTACATTCGGTATTAAAAATCTTTTTCAATACTATTATTTAAAATAATTATAATAGCCTGCCAAATAAAGTTTTTCAAAGTGTTTACTAAACTAGTAAAAAGAAATAGGACAAGAAGATTTATCTGTTGACTTGAAAAGTTATTTTAGTGTTTAACTTAAAGACTGGGAATTGTCTTTATTGTTGACGTAACTATATAAATGAGAAGAGTTAGGCTTACAATTAATGTAAAGCCATTTTAATGCATCAATTATTTAAGCAGCTAATAAATTTTGTTTGAAAAAGTTAATTCCAAATAAAACAAAAAAACTTTCTTTTTTAAATTGTCACTTTATTTATTTATACTAATTCAGCAAACCACTAAAGATAATGTAATTTCTTTACATTTAAATAAATATGTTGTTTTAAAAAAATGATTAAACAAAAAATTTTAATTACAGTACATTTCAATGTATAAATTATCTTCTTTTTTTTAAAACAATACAGCAAATACTCTTACCAGAGCAGCATTCAAGATTACATGTCAATACTTTTTATTTATGTTTGGGAGTGAATAGGTACAAATAGTTTTTATAAAATTCTGAAAATATATTTTTGGAAGTTGTTAAGTTATCTTTACTCTTTTTTATTGTTGTTGTTAATACTAAATTTGAAGCCCCTGATGTCATAATAATTAGCATATTTGTCTACTACAATTCAAGATGAAACTTAAAATTTTTTTCGGACCAGATTTTTCTTTCCACTAGCCAGCTATAATCAAATGAATTATCCATTCAGTTTCTGGTCAGTAAATGGATATATAAGTATTATTAACTAGAGAAAAATGGTTCTAATGTTTTCTGGATTTTTTATATTACTATCAATGTAATGAGTGTAGGAAAATCATAATAGTGCAATATAGTTTTTATTATTCTTGTGGGCACTTTATTCTATGCTAGATTCTTACAAAAGAGAAGACTGTAATAGAGATTTTTCATCTGTTTTTGAATGTCTATTCAATAATGTATAATTTTCAAATAAACATTAATACTGTTGCATCTTTTAAAAACTGAGTTGAAAAAATTGGTCAACATTTGTTTAACTATATCGGTATTGTAGGTTTATCTCTGATTGATCAATATATAGGACTTGCTACTGTTTCTCCTCACAGAAGAAAATTGATGAGAAAACAATTTGCATTGAATCTTAATAATGATAAAATCACATCACTGTTAAAAATGAGAAATTTAACCTATTAATGATTAACATTTTTATAAAATAACACATTTATAAGATTAATCAGAGATGATGAATCACTCACTGAGTTTTTGTACTTCAATATTCTTATGTTTGATTATGAACATTTCAGAAATTCTCATTTGCTAATAATCGCCCCCCCCCCCAAGTGAATAGTGAAATCATGACAGCATGAATCAAATTTCGAAAGAAAAAAAAATTCAATGAGATTAAATTGGGACTGTAGCACAGTAAACCTGCAATATACACTTTTATACACTGAAATACATATATTTATATTTAAATCTTAAACATTTTTGATAAACAAAAGATTAGATGTCAAATAATTAAACACAATAATTAAATACTTTTATCAATAAAAGAAATATATCCCACAAACAATTAAAAAATTTCCCTTAATTATAATTTTAAAATATTCCAATTATAAGTTATAAATATTTTTAAAAAATACCGATTTCTAGCAAACTATAAATTCTTTATAAATGAAAAAAAGAGGGGGGGGGGGCTTTGTCTCATCACTTATGATTGTAAACATTAAATAAAGTTCTGATTTATTTATTTTTGCATGGTAAGTTACTTAAAATCTCAAATGATAATAATATACCAAAACTGCAATAGAATATAAAATTCAATTTCTTTTAAATAATGAAAATAATATATATATTTTTAACTATTTTTATTTTATATTTCTACAGGATAAAAAAATAGTGACATAATTCACAATTTAAACAAATACTAATTCAACATTACTTAAAAAATAATTTAGATGAAATTTTTTTAAAATTTTCTTTTAATTACATTGCATGACATTAAATGTTAACATTTATTAGAAGAAAAAAATTCAAATGATTTTATTTTTATTTGTTAAAATTTGTACAGTATTTTATATTATTTGGTAGAACTGTAAAATAAGCAAATTGAAATCTATATAACTTTGTATACATCTTTTGTATATTAAAAAAAACCTTCTGCACCCTGTGAAGCAAATTTTTTTATAAACTATGAAGATGCAGTTTCTAATTTGTTTACTATTTAATCTGGAAAAAAAGTAGAATCCAATTATTTCATATTGATCTATGAAATTTTTTTCCTATACTTGAGTCAGATTAATCAATGTAATATTGATGATATAAACCAAAAATGATTTTCATTTAATAGTTGAATCACTGTGATTTAAAAAAAAAAAAAAAACAATTGAATATATGATATTCAAGCACCAGAAGTAACAAATTGAGGCTCAATCCAGAAATCATTAATTCTAGATGTCATCATTCTACCACTGTATTAAATAACACAGCACACTGTGACTGATCATCTTAAATTATTGCAATGAATTTAAAATAAAACCTTGTATGCATTTTATCAAGGTGTAATTCATAATAGATATGTTTAAAGGAACTCCTATGTTTATTAATGGATTGGAATTATTTTTTCATATTTCTAAAGGCTGACTGAAATAAGCCACATCTATTGAGGAATGATGTAAGTAAAAAAAATTTCTTCAGAAAATAATTAATAAAAAATAATAAATGTTCAAACTAAATGTCAATGACATCTTTGAAGAGAGAGAGAAGATATTACAATAACAATGCTAAACTCATTACACTTTCTAATAATGTAATGCATCAATGCCTCAATACTATTAAAAAACTAATAAAGCTGGGATTTCTAATTTATATATGGAAAGAAAATTAAAATTATGTCTGAATTTGGAATACCATTCTTGATAAACATTTCTTGAAAATGACAGTTATGTCAAAATGCACTTGGATTATATACAAAAATAATTAAATAATACCAGTGAACTTTCTTTCCTGATTTAATTATATGTACCTTTTTTAATCAATACTAATAAATCTTTTAAGTCAATCAAACAAATTGCAAATTCTTCTGATATTTACAATACATCTATTTTTTTCATTATTATTTATATGAATATGTTTCATGTGAATTTCATTAAAATTATAAAAAAAAAAAGTTACATGATTTATTAATGACAGATTCAAAATTAATTTAGAAAAATAATAACGAAAACGTAAGCAATATGGAAATGAATCATTATACATTAAAAGATAATATTAAATAATATAGTTTCATTGTTCAGAATACCATTTAACAGTACTAATATTTATCTTACAGAAATATCAGTTTGGAAAACTACATAATAATACCAAAAATAATTTATTGTAAACTCTTGTAAAAATGTATTTATATGTACAATTTATATTTCTTTTGATTATGAAAGAAAATGAATAAAATTTCTTTTAAAAATATACTTGGTATATAGTCTAAGAGATGAAATTCTTAGAATTAATTAATCAAACAATATTCATTTGGTTTAATTTGTTTTATTTAAAATATTTTTTGGAAACATGTTTTCAGGCAAAATCTTATTTAATCAAGCCAATTATAATTGTTACTACACATCTAAATACATCTGATTAATGGACTTGATATAAACTTGTTTTAATAACAAATTATTTTTACTTTATATTAGTGGGGTTTTTTTTTCAGAATTCTCCAGTTGAGAATTTTTAATTGAAGCTTAAATTCCAAGAGAAAAAGAGTACAAGAAAAGAACAGTTGTTGCAATCTGTGGAGAGAAGAACATGCAGGTTAATACAGATATTAATGCTACTAGCCACAGTAAGGCAATGATAATCAGTTAAGAAATCTTTTTGGATTATTTTCTTGAATATCTTAACATATAATCAAAGACTACCATCAGACACCCATCATCTCAAGCGTGAACTATATATAAGCTGCACAAACAATATACAAAGATTTATTTTTCAGTTTTTTCATAAACTTGGTGAAGTTATAAATGATCATACTATGTGAACATAAAAAAAAAAAATTGTGTACACATGTTGTTAAACTCAATCAGAAAGTCAAAAAAAATAAATTTCAATTGAAACATATTATCTTTTAAATAATAATTGAAAATATATGTTTAAATCAAAATTCCTATTGTATATCAAATTAGAATTGCTGAATTATTTTATATACTATATTTTAATAAGCTAAAGTTATTTTAACTAATGACTTAGAAATTTATGTATTTGGAAACACATTTTAATTTAACCATTTATATATAAGTTTTGCTTGTCAAATTAATAGTTATATATTTGAATAACTATTTGAAAATAGTCTTTTATGAATAATAACATACTTATAAAATTATTATTCATAAATATTTATTTTTATTAACTATTTTATTATTAAAAACAAATCCTAATTCTTTATTTTCTTAATTTAATATTCCCTTTATATATATATTAATTATGATTCAATTGTTTCATAAAATTTTGACGATCATGATTTCATAAGGTCATAAACTTCACATTTCCACCAACAGAGTACAGCAATTTAAGACAGTTATTAACAGAATAACTCGCCATGAATATGGGACTGTAGACTGTCCCGAAAGCGCTTGGCAGTAAAAATTTTGACAATTTATTAATAGCTTCATTAACTGTGCGCAGAGCACATATATATATTAATTTATTTAAGCGTTAATGAAGTAAAATCTTAAATATTACAATAAGTAATGAGTATTTTAGCTTACTTATTAACTGCCATAGTAATAAACCAGTCAATTCAAAGATTTGAATTGCGGCACTCTATAAAATTAATTATAAAAAATTGGTTTTAGAAAATATTCATGAATACAATTAATAATTAGCTTTATCATGTTAAATTGAAAAACCCAAATGTTTATTAATTTAATTAATCTTTAATATTTTAGTCATTGCATTAGCTATCTAGCACGTTTAGCCAACTACATATCTAACTCATCTGAATCCATAACAATATCTATCAAGTGATAATGAATAAATATAGTGATTTGATTGTGCATAATAATATATGTAGAGTTGCATTATATTGAATTTTTTCCATGTTATATATTTTTAAAAAACAAATTATCTAATTTGTTTATAATATAATCTATTCAGGTCCTATATTCATCTCATTTGACTGCTCTGTTTCCTTTTTCAAATTCTCAAATCAGAAATTTCAAGAAAACTATTTGAACTATGAAAACATATTACACATCATTCAATTCTGTATAAAATTATCTTTCAAATAATATCGCTAATTTTTCGATACACAAAAATTGGTAGTATTATGAAAATTTTAAGTTATTTACTTCATGATTCAACTTTTTCATTTTTTATAAATAAAAAAAGTTATGATTTTAAAATGAATTCAAAATGCTTTTGAAAAATTTTAATAAGTCTTTCTAAATTTTATTATAGTTATAAATGTAACATTACTGTAGTGATTGTTCAAATTTTGGAATAATTATTTTTAATTTTTGTTACATATAATCCACAAAAAATATTTCATTGCAATTTTTATGTTATATCTGTGATTATCTGTGTACAAATATGTGTTCATATATATGTACATAAATCATATGTTTGTTTTTTGGATATTTATTTATATATAAATTTATTAACTTTTATATTATTTATGAGAATCAAAAACAATAAGAAAACTTAACAGACAATATATGTTGGTATATCCTTATATAAAATATTTAAATCATATAACAGTCAAAACTTAAATAAACCATAGAATCTACAATTTATTTTCAAAACTGTCTTGACAACAGATGGTAACCATGTGATGTATATTTAGAAACCACCTAGCTATTGACAATTTGTTATAATATATATATATGTAAAATTGTACACAATTAATAGATTTGTATTTGAAAAATTATATATGACTTTACTATTTTAAAATTATAATCAAAGATATTCATGTACAGATAAAGTGAAGATTGACGAAAATAGTACTAGAAAAATAGTAGTTTTATATTTTAAGATTTCCTTCTTTTTTTTTTTTACATATTACTTTAGTCAACCACAAAAAAGTTTAATATTTTATGTAGTGCTTAAAGAATTAAGAAAAAATTAGAACAAAAAAAAAAAAAACTAAATCAAAATTGTAAAATTAAATTTTATTGAACTCAATATGTATGAAAGTACACATATATATGAATATAGTGTAACAGTCAGATTTGTACACTCATGCAACAAAATTCAGAGCCCAAGCAAAATATACCAAAGCTGACCGTAGTGAGGTGGTTGAGACCTCTAATCCGACCAAACTCCAACTCATCTGCCAGTACTCCAAATTTAACACCTTATGAGTGACATTCCTGAGGCTACACTCGGTTCTCATTTAACCACGAGCCGACATAGAACAGGGAGAAACACGAGACTTAAGGTCATTACTAACCTAACTAAATAAGTGATATATATAACACTTAACACTCTATTAATCTTAACTACCAGACATACACATATAGCATATAAACTCATTAAGAAATTGGAGTATGAACTGTGACATTTAATAATATACTGTGGATTAGATAAAATACTATGGATTGGATAAGATACTGTGGTTTGGTTTGATCTAGAGTCTGAGCAAGAAAGATATACAACAGTTTATATTTAAAAGGATTTATTAAAACAATAACAAATGATCTAACACAAAATATCATAATGGCAAGGATTGTATAATCTTCACAAGGTATTCAATACAGGCAAGCATGTTACAATAGTTGGAACTGTTATCAAGTACATCTGTTTCCTTTTAAACATATTACAACACATGTGTGTGTGAGTTATAGAGGTCATGCCTAATCATTTAATATGCTCATCTTATGAACTTGACTTGCTTAAGTTAGAAGTTGATACTTTAGTAGAGATGATGATGAGTACAGCCAGTTTTAAAGACTGTTATATATACTAATTAACTGAGCAACTAAATAAACTCAGAATCATGCAGATTCAAACTGATAACCCAGATTCAAACTCCAGTCTAAAGCTGAATGATTAATTAATATGGGAAAAAGAACTGGTTACCATTAGGTCCACATATATGCGCTATGGCGCTATATAAAATATTAAAAAAATAAACTTGCAGTGCGAGTGTGTGATTCTTCAAGAGTTTCAGCATCAAATGCTCGGTTTGCTCTGAGACCGACAGTTTGCTGCTATTGATGTATGAACATAAAGTTCAGGAAGTCGGATTGGCTTTAGGAAAAATCTGGTCCTCACGCCCCCAGTTCTAATGAAGATAGCCACAACCCGAACTAAATAAAGGGGCGGTTTGTTACCGTGAACCCTTGTCAGAGGCAGCAAAACGTAACACATATAAGTGTACTATATAAAAACACACCCGCAATATATATATTAAAAAGCAATAAGTATGCATATAATTAATTGCGCCTAAAACAGATAGCTTTTATCTATCAAGCTAATTCAAAACAGTTCTTAAAATTAGCATTATAAGTATGCTAATAAAATGGGCTTAAACTATATAAAAATAATCTAGTTAAGATCCTGAATCTGCATGTAAAGATTCTTAATTAAGGAGGGAAAGTATATTCGATGGGACTTAATACAAACATTAGCAAATATACTTCATCATCTCTAGACAATATATATATCCCCTTCCAACTAATAAATATCAAAGGTTATAATATAAGATCGGTTAAGCAAATCTTAAAAAAAATACGATTTTACAATATATATATAACTATGATAACAACGAGTGGTTAGCGCATTCGTTTATTACCAATATTATAATTTCGAAACAATGATTTAATAAAATAAACAAGGCTTTTAAAATGTCTAAGTACAATTATCTCCTTTATAAATTACTTACTTAGTTTCATTGTTTCGAAATCTGAGCATATTATCACATATTAAACATAACAAAATGCATTTAAACAAAATATTAAAATTACTGAAATTTGGCAAGACCGTTAGTTTGTAGGAATTGAAGAGAATAAATTTCGGACATTTAATGAGTATAAAAAAAAATATGAAATCTTTTAGTTCATAAAAGATTTCAGCAGTTTATAAAATTAAAGTAAGTGAGCTTTTTTTCTTTTACATTATAGATAAAGTTACATAGACTGATAGTTTCGTTTTATAAGAGGGTAAAATTGAAAGAGTTTTTATAATTTAGATAGAACGTTCTTTTTAAAGTGTTTTAAGAATTTATAGATTAAAGTTCATACCGCAGCTTCTTTTTAAAAATGATTACCATCTCTCTCTGCCTCCTTGAGTGGACTTGAAGCATATATCAATGATAGTGGTTGGAATAGGGCTCTGACAGCATCATAATCTTCAGTGGCCTTTCAGATAGGTTAAATTTCTTCATATTCTCCATGCAGGTTGCTGGAAAGTCTATTCAAAGGAATGTTTAGAGGAATTGAGAGTAGCCATCTGGCTCCAGAGCCAGTAAATATATTATTTTACTCGATCATTTTGGATTCTGGTCTCCACAACAATTTTCAGAAAAAAAAGCTAAAGAGTGCATTTCAAAAAAAAATCTGCAATATTTATATTCCCTAGATCAAAAGCCAGTGACTATTTTAAAACACAATTCAGACTTCTAAGTTTTAGCCTTAGGTCTCTTTTGATTCTTATCTTTTTTTTATCTTGTTGTCCAAACTTTTACTGGTTTGATCTGGGAAAAGAAATTCATTACAATCATAATGAATGAGCTCTAGAACAATGTCAATAACCTAGGGACCATCTGATCCCACCTGCGAATTATTCTAAATAAAAATCTGCGATATCTATATCCCCTAGATCAAAAGCCAGCGACTATCTATTTTAAAACACAATTCAAACTTCTTCTAAGTTTTACAGCAGTCTGTCTCTTTTGATTCCAATCTCTCTTTTTTTATCTTGTTGCCAAATGTTTACTGGTTTGATCTGGGAAAAGAAATTCATTACAATCGTAATGAATGAGCTCTAAAACAATGTCAATAACCTAGGGACCTTCTGATCTCACCTGCGAATTATTCTAAATAGTTTTATTACCAATCTGTGAATTTCGCATGTGATTTATAATTTACTTAAACCAAACTTGTTAAAGAATATTTAGCCACATTTTCTAAACAAAATAACCCTTATACAATATATTATTTATATAAATGCTGCAATATATCTATACAAAATGTAATATCATTATCATTTACAGGTACTTGTATGTGTGACAATAAACATATAATTGTTTGAATGCATATAAAACTGTGACTATATATATATAACTGTATAAATGAATATATCGCTGTGTGGATATATACAACTGTGTAAACATATATATACAGCTGTGTAAAGGCATATAACACTGAGTGGATATATATACACTTGTACTAAAGAGTGTTCAAAACCGGCATAGATGTGTCTAAGGAGACATAAAGGTGAAACAGATAGGAGGACAGTAATATCTGTTTCATTTCCCCAAACTTACAAAAAAAAATCAAATAAAAAAAAAAGATTTTACTTGGTGAAGAATATCCCTCAATAATACCACTATTTCATAACAAAACAAATGATGAAACAAAATATTACTTGCAAAATTTTTACCTTGCCTGGCTGTCTGGTCTTAAAGTAATGACAGTACACTAATACCATTATGACTAAAGTCTAAGGTTATACACATCTACCTATACTGGTTATACTAATGCTATTTGAATATGCTAATTTGCTAAACATGTGGTTATTACATATATATATAAGCACACAAAATTTTAATATGTATATACTGTTGGGTTGGAATAATATAACACCAATTAGCTAACTAATTTGATAAATATCACCTATATAGAAGAACACTCAATATATATATCTAACTACTGGGGTAGGGGCAATTCTATAAATGATCATGCATCATCTTTGTGGAATCTAGGAGTAATCATCAAAACTAATCTTACCTAAGTTGGGTCTGGGAGTAAGTTTTGAAACGTTTTGGGTTCCTGGAGCTTATCATATACCAGGAAGCTTCCAGACTTTCTGACTGGTTGCAGTTTGGCTTTCTTTCTAAAGGGGAAATACTTATGATACCTCTGAAGACATCTCTTTATTAAATTCCAAGTTTAAACCCCCTTCTGGTTTCCAGTCTTGCAGACATAGGCACCTTCTTTTCTCCTCCTTTTCCATACTGTCAGTCCTATCCGGGCACCACCATCATCTCTTTCCCAGAGTTTTCTATGCTTCCCACACTTCATCTGGGTTTGGTGCAGTTTCTTCCTAAAAGGAAAATATGTAGGATATCTCTGAACATATCCCTCTCTCAGATCCTGAGTTTGAACTCTTTTCTGGTTTTCCCTCCTAAAAACATCAATATCTTCTTTTCTCCTCTTTCTTTTTCACCCTGTCTTTCGCATTTGAGCTCTGGAAATATTCACGCTTCTATCACAATCAAAAATCACTCTGTCCCACAGGGCCTCGATCTCGGACTTAGCTCCACTGTCTTCTTTCACTTGATCAAACTCATCCATTTTGGGAATTTCTGTGAAATGTCTATCTTTTAAAACATTCCTGTCTATGTAAGTTTTGGTAACCTTAACTGCATTTATTTTTGGTACTTCTGGGTAAGATTTTGGCTTAATTTCTTCAATATAATTAACATTTTTAGATGAGGTTGAAAGAAGATTTACTTTGTCTTCTTTCTCATTTACTTCAGTATCTATAGACTCTTCACTATTCTGAGCTATATTTTGTTGTTCAAGAGATTCCTGCATGATTTTTATATCAGGTTTCATCCCTTCCATGTTTTTTTATCTATTTCAATATCCATTGCAGTCTCTGAATACATTTTTGAATCCTCTGATATTTCCATATTGATATTACAAATATCAATACTTACTGCATCAATTTTAGACTCTTCCATATCATCATTGACTTTAGACTCTTTTATAAATTTTACATCTCTTTTAGATTTTATTAAATCAGCTTGCAACTCCTCAGCAGTTTTTGCATCCATTTTAAATTCTTCTACAGTTCTTTTATCAAGTCTTAACTCTTCCCCTGTTTTTACATCGATTTTAAACTCATCAATCTCTACAACTATTTTGGAGTCTTCTATTTCTCCACATCCATTTTACATCCTTTTACTGGTTCTACCTCAGATATATCAATTATATTCTTTTTAGCATTCTCATTGCCTGGCATACAAGAATCTGCAGTTTCAGCATGCTTGTTTTCTTGGAGACGATCTTCTGGATCTGCCAACTTTACTTGTTTGTAATGATAATGGCAATCCATATCTGAGTCTTTTGCAACATCTAGACATTCAAATTTTCCCCCTTTATGGAACAGATTTTCTTCTCTTGGTTCACCATCCTGATCATCACTATCCCCTAAATTTCCTCCATGAATTTCTCCTGCTTCTCCTCCCTCTACATCTATATCCTCTTGGCTACCCTTCTTACTCTCTGCAATATCCACTGGGTACTTCTCCAGGTTTATCATTTTCTTCTGAGAAGGCTCCTCCAGTTTGAACACTTCCTGCTGGCAGTTTACTCCCAATCTCCCCAACTCCTTCTGGAACTTCTCTATATTTTGATCATTTTCCTCTATTTTTCTGCCTAGGGTTTGCAAATCTTCCTCAATTTTAAAACCCCATTTCTGTTGGACTGTCTCCATCATCACTTTCATCTGTAGCCAGAAGGTTGGTGACATGATAATTTGGCTTTCCCCCATGACTTTCTTTGGATGGCTGTCCATAATAACTTTCAGCTTTGGTTATGACTAAGAATTATACTAATTATTAATATTTGCTGTAAATGATTATTTACTGACTCTCCCTCCAAATTGGCTCTCTCTCTCTCTAATTCCTAACTTTCAGACCTCTGCATTCCTTTATTAACCTATCCTTACTACTGATCTCAATAACCACTGCCACTATCAAGTTTAAGCCCTGTTTACATCTAACATACTCAAGTATTTTATAAAAAAAAATAATTTAAAAGTATATAGTAAAAGCATTTATGTAAAACAAAAAAATTTTAAAAAAAAATTATATTACCAATTGCACCTCCTTTCTTCCTTCACTGAAGCCGATCATTCCTAAGAAAAGACTTTAAAAAAAAATTTTTATGAAAAAAAAAATTTTGCTTTCTATGCCAGGTTTGATCTGAAGTACACGTATATATCTCCATTTATTTAATCTACTTTGACCTTGCCTCTTTTTTGTTTCCTTGCTCATTCTCCAAACCAATCCAAATTTTTATAATAAGTTTAAAGCGATAGAGCCCCTTTATGCAAACCCTTTTCTCTACCCCTGATGACAAAATTTATATGAGGATGACTATCAACCTATTCAAATCACCCTCGGGCGCCAGTCACCAGTGAGCAAGAAAAACACCACATATATAACCTAAGATTCCAATTTCTAACATGTATGTGACACACCTAATATCCGGTTGACATATCCTGCCTACATTCATGCTATATCTGAGCCAGAGACACTTTTAAAATTCTTTACTTAAAGTAACAGAGTCTCAGTAAATAGACAAAAAAAAAATTATAAAATTTATATATATATGGGTCAATGTGTATATAGTCAAGAATACTCCTCCCATTGCAATACCATGATTTTAAAAAAAAAATTACATATATTTTTTAACATATATATCAATTCAGAGCCTGTATTCAGTTCAGGACCTGTATTCAGTTCAATGCTTTTATCAGTTCAGGGCATGTGAATTAACTAGCTGGTTGTTCATACTCAAGAGAAAAAAATATACATATGCAAATGTTGTCAAAAAAAATATTTCATGAAAAAAAATCTTTTATATATAACAACACCCACACACTCAGTTTAGGGTGTGTAACTAAGTTTGTCCATGCATGGCATTCATATTTGGAGAAAAAATATAATATAAATGCATATACATAAAAAAAACATATATTCAATTCAGGGCCTATACCTGGTTCAAGACCATGTTCGGGGTCTATACTCAGTTCAGGGACATGAACATCAATTGAAGAAGCCCACTGACTTAAGCCTCCATAATCAGTGAAAAAAAAAATTTACATAATCAGGAAAACAAAAATTTGTACTCATATATCTATATTTCAGGGTCGTGAAAATTAACTAGGCCCCACGAAAGGGCGTCCATAATCGAGGAAAAAAAAAAACCTATGTAACAGTCAGATTTGTACACTCATGCAACAAAATTCAGAGCCCAAGCAAAATATACCAAAGCTGACCGTAGTGAGGTGGTTGAGACCTCTAATCCGACCAAACTCCAACTCATCTGCCAGTACTCCAAATTTAACACCTTATGAGTGACATTCCTGGGGCTACACTCGGTTCTCATTTAACCGCGAGCCGACATAGAACAGGGAGAAACACGAGACTTAAGGTCATTACTAACCTAACTAAATAAGTGATATATATAACACTTAACACTCTATTAATCTTAACTACCAGACATACACATATAGCATATAAACTCATTAAGAAATTGGAGTATGAACTGTGACATTTAATAATATACTGTGGATTGGATAAAATACTATGGATTGGATAAGATACTGTGGTTTGGTTTGATCTAGAGTCTGAGCAAGAAAGATATACAACAGTTTATATTTAAAAGGATTTATTAAAACAATAACAAATGATCTAACACAAAATATCATAATGGCAAGGATTGTATAATCTTCACAAGGTATTCAATACAGGCAAGCAAGTTACAATAGTTGGAACTGTTATCAAGTACATCTGTTCCCTTTTAAACATATTACAATACATGTGTGTGTGTGAGTTATAGAGGTCATGCCTAATCATTTAATATGCTCATCTTATGAACTTGACTTGCTTAAGTTAGAAGTTGATACTTTAGTAGAGATGATGATGAGTACAGCCAGTTTTAAAGACTGTTATATATACTAATTAACTGAGCAACTAAATAAACTCAGAATCATGCAGATTCAAACTGATAACCCAGATTCAAACTCCAGTCTAAAGCTGAATGATTAATTAATATGGGAAAAAGAACTGGTTACCATTAGGTCCACATATATGCGCTATGGCGCTATATAAAATATTAAAGAAATAAACTTGCGAGTGTGTGATTCTTCAAGAGTTTCACGCCCCCAGTTCTAATGAAGATAGCCATAATCCGAACTAAATAAAGGGACGGTTTGTTACCGTGAACCCTTGTCAGAGGCAGCAAAACGTAACACATATAAGTGTACTATATAAAAACACACCCGCAATATATATATTAAAAAGCAATAAGTATGCATATAATTAATTGCGCCTAAAACAGATAGCTTTTATCTGTCAAGCTAATTCAAAACAGTTCTTAAAATTAGCATTATAAGTATGCTAATAAAATGGGCTTAAACTATATAAAAATAATCTAGTTAAGATCCTGAATCTGCATGTAAAGATTCTTAATTAAGGAGGGAAAGTATATTCGATGGGACTTAATACAAACATTAGCAAATATACTTCATCATCTCTAGACAATATATATATCCCCTTCCAACTAATAAATATCAAAGGTTATAATATAAGATCGGTTAAGCAAATCTTAAAAAAAATACGATTTTACAATATATATATATAACTATGATAACAACGAGTGGTTAGCGCATTCGTTTATTACCAATATTATAATTTCGAAACAATGATTTAATAAAATAAACAAGGCTTTTAAAATATCTAAGTACAATTATCTCCTTTATAAATTACTTACTTAGTTTCATTGTTTCGAAATCTGAGCATATTATCACATATTAAACATAACAAAATGCATTTAAACAAAATATTAAAATTACTGAAATTTGGCAAGACCGTTAGTTTGTAGGAATTGAAGAGAATAAATTTCGGACATTTAATGAGTATAAAAAAAAATATGAAATCTTTTAGTTCATAAAAGATTTCAGCAGTTTATAAAATTAAAGTAAGTGAGCTTTTTTTCTTTTACATTATAGATAAAGTTACACAGACTGATAGTTTCGTTTTATAAGAGGGTAAAATTGAAAGAGTTTTTATAATTTAGATAGAACGTTCTTTTTAAAGTGTTTTAAGAATTTATAGATTAAAGTTCATACCACAGCTTCTTTTTAAAAATGATTACCATCTCTCTTTGCCTCCTTGAGTGGACTTGAAGCATATATCAATGATAGTGGTTGGAATAGGGCGTCTGACAGCATCATAATCTTCAGTGGCCTTTCAGATAGGTTAAATTTCTTCATATTCTCCATGCAGGTTGCTGAAAAGTCTATTCAAAGGAATGTTTAGAGGAATTGAGAGTAGCCATCAGGCTCCAGAGCCAGTAAATATATTATTTTACTCGATCATTTTGGATTCTGGTCTCCACAACAATTTTCAGAAAAAAAAGCTAAAGAGTGCATTTCAAAAAAAAATCTGCAATATTTATATTCCCTAGATCAAAAGCCAGCGACTATCTATTTTAAAACACAATTCAGGCTTCTAAGTTTTAGCCTTAGGTCTCTTTTGATTCTTATCTTTTTTTTATCTTGTTGCCCAAACTTTTACTGGTTTGATCTGGGAAAAGAAATTCATTACAATCGTAATGAATGAGCTCTAGAACAATGTCAATAACCTAGGGACCATCTGATCCCACCTGCGAATTATTCTAAATAAAAATCTGCGATATCTATATCCCCTAGATCAAAAGCCAGCGACTATCTATTTTAAAACACAATTCAAACTTCTTCTAAGTTTTACAGCAGTCTGTCTCTTTTGATTCTAATCTCTCTTTTTTTTATCTTGTTGCCAAATTTTTACTGGTTTGATCTGGGAAAAGAAATTCATTACAATCGTAATGAATGAGCTCTAAAATAATGTCAATAACCTAGGGACCTTCTGATCTCACCTGCGAATTATTCTAAATAGTTTTATTACCAATCTGTGAATTTCGCATGTGATTTATAATTTACTTAAACCAAACTTGTTAAAGAATATTTAGCCACATTTTCTAAACAAAATAACCCTTATACAATATATTATTTATATAAATGCTGCAATATATCTATACAAAATTTAATATCATTATCATTTACAGGTGCTTGTATGTGTGACAATAAACATATAATTGTTTGAATGCATATAAAACTGTGACTATATATATATATATAACTGTATAAATGAATATATCGCTGTGTGGATATATACAACTGTGTAAACATATATATACAGCTGTGTAAAGGCATATAACACTGAGTGGATATATATACACTTGTACTAAAGAGTGTTCAAAACCGGCATAGATGTGTCTATGGAGACATAAAGGTGAAACAGATAGGAGGACAGTAATATCTGTTTCAATAGACATACATTAGAATATACCAAATGCAAACAAGCTTTCTTTATCAAATATATCTATATACACACTTTTAAAAATAATAGATTAAAATTTTTTACTCTTAACACTTTTAAAAATAAATAGTTAAAGAAATATGTGAAAGTTTTTAATTGAAATTTTAGTTATGATTTAAACAAATTAGCTTAAGAGGACTAAAATTTCAAAATTCATTGGTTAAAATAATTTTAAAGTTACTGATAGAGAAACTTATATAACTTTATCAATCTTTGAAAAACCTTTACTTAAAGTTCTATATTTATATGATGATTACTAAATTATTTAAATTTTTATTTTTACATAGTTTTTAAATTAAAATTTAAATAAAATGTTACATCACTTGCTATCCAAATCTCATATGATCCCAAACAAAGATTTTAAAAGATCTATAAATTTGCTAGATATTAAAATTTAACTTACTAAAATATGCAAGATTTATAGTTTGCAAGGATAGAGATAATCCCAGTAAGTTCCCTTCTACTTGGCATGCTCCTGTATTTTAATTCCATGTTCAAATACATATCACTGAAGTTACAGAAATGAAATTGGTTATGTCAAGAAGAAAAAAAATTTACCCCAGGATAATTTGAAACACTGTATAGTAAGGCAATTTTTTTCTTATTTGTTCTCCATTTTTACTTTATTGCTATTTCATATTTAAATCTAAATTAGCAACTTGCTTTTGAGCCATTTAACTTTCATTATAAAATATTTAAATTCAAACAAACCTTAAGTAAAATTAATCTTTTTTTTTTTTTTATGTTTATTAAAGTAAAATTAATCTTTGGTCAAAAAGAATGAATAAACTAACAATTCCATAGAAAATGAAAAATTGGTTAAACTTCTAAGAACAACAACAACCATAACAAACTTAAATGATTTAATAAACTGTAAAATGTATGCTAACTAAAAGTTTTTATAAAACTTGATAAACTGTTTTAAAGATCATCTTTTTAAATATGAAAAAAATGGAAAAAGATCAATTAAAATATTTAATTCTTCATATTTGATTTTGCCTGTTTTTAAAATGCTCATTTTTATATTAACTTTGGAATGTTTTCTTTTGTTTATGAAAATGATCACAAATTATAAAAACTGAATAATTAGAATCACTAAAATTAAATGATTGGCTTGAAAATGCATTATAAAATTTCTAGACAATATTTTGTGTGACATTTCAATGCCTTCTACTGCACCAGAAAAAAAATGATTCAAACTCAACCCATTCATTTATTTGTAAAACTTCCACAGAACATATTTTCTGACATTTCTTCAAGAAAATGTTTAACCATTATTAACTCCATTATATAAACTTTTTTTAATTTTTATCATTTTTTTCAATAATTTTATGCACATAAAATAGGTAAGTATATGTTTTACTCTCTTTCTTCAAAAATAAATGAATATATAGGAAAAAAAATAAATTCCAAGAAAGAAAAAATTGGTAACAAATAGTTATATATTATGTTTTAGATAATTAAGAAAATTTTATGTTTAGATAGTTAAAAAAAAAAAAAGACAATTGAGCCTAAACAAAAAAAAAATCTTGTGTGTATAACAATATTTATAAATTTAAGTCACAGTGAACTTCTAGTTAACATATTAATAGTATTATTATCAACATTTTTAGAGTTAATGAAAATGTTTGAAAGTCGCAATTTTATTTACAATATGCTGACTAGATATATTGTCATTAATAAAACTCTAATAAGTATGAAGTTTAAATAGTTGAATAATGAATTTTATCTTTGCTTGCCTTTACTTGATAATAGTATTTTTTGACATATGAAACTTTATATTTGCTAGTTCAGTAGCAAAAATTCCACATGTTTATTACAAAAGTATTTGTTTTTAGGAGAGAATACTTATTTTTATCATACTTATTATTTCTGCTGAGAAAACTTCATGCCTTAAATACATAATATATATATGGATGGCAGAAGAGTTGGAAGTGTGGAGAAGATTGAATCTTGTTCATTAGAGTTTGAAGATTTGTTGCCTTAATATAAAATGGAACACTGACTGGATATATGTGTGAGAGATGGTGATCTAGACCAAATGATGAATGCCGATTCAGCACAAAATACATATATTGGAGATCATTTATCTTTTTCACATGTATGTGGTCATGTGTATCAGTTGTATAAGATAGAGTCGATAGCTGTGGAGTACTTGAAAATCTGAGTTCAAATCCCTTCTAATAACATTAGGTTTAGTACACAAATACATGTATTTTAATATTATATATTCATCCTGTATTCTGCCCATCCCTCTTTTGGATATTTAAATAGTCATAATAAAATCCTATATGTGAGGGGTCAGAGTGACTAAAAAGTCAACATGGATATGACAATAATATTGGATCAAAATGGGCTTTGAGCATTCCATCCTTGAGTTTTCAATGATATGGATGGTTGAAGAGTTGGAGTGTGGAGAAGATTGAAGCTTGTTCATTAGAGTTTGAAAATTTACTAACTTAATATAAATTGAGCACTGATTGTATATAACCAACTGATGAGTGCTGGTTCAGCACAAAATACAAATACTGGAAATCATTTAACTTTTTTATGTGTATGAAGTCATGTGTATCAGTTGTATAACATAAAGTGGATGGCTGTGGGGTACTTGAAAATCTGAGTTCAAGCCCTTCTAATATATATACATATAGCTTTTGTAGGACAGAGTTTGCTATGCTGCTATCACTTATTCATTAAAAAAATTTGAATTTAAAATCAAATATTTTAGCAGTTTTCAAATTTATTGCATTCTTGTATTTTTAAAGTTACCTTTGAACTACATGAACGTATTCAGTTTTTGAGATTTTATTATATCATGAGGTTTTTGGTATTGGACAAAGCAATCTTTTAAAATCCGATACATTGTTTGTAAGAAAAGATTTTTTGATATAATTGATAAATATAAGGTCCAGTACGTACTCCAAAAGTGTTCGTTATTAGATATTACATTATTGTTCTAAGCTTAAATATTTATCACATAAACATATTTTGCCCATATATACACACACATTCACAAACATACATATCCTTTAATACATAATGAGTAAACTTTTTAGAATATTTTTTTGTATATATTGAACGTTATAAATTTCAGAATAATCATTAAAATGGTAATACAAAAATAATAAATATTTTAAAGATATTTTATCATTATATATTTATTTTTTTAGACCTCAAATGTAAATTGAATAAAGTTTGTAGAAAATTCTGCAAAATCTAAGAAATTTAATGTATTCTGTGCATGTTTGGATTTATAGTTTTATATACTATTAACTAATAAAATAATTAATGCCTGTTTTATTTTTCTTGTGTTCTTGGTGAATTTAATTATTTTGATATCTGTGGCCACAATGAGTCTCAAATGCTCCTTTTCTAATGAAAATGAATAAAAATAAAGGTTGTGATCTTATTGAATTTAATTATTTTTATATCTGAGGTCATAATGAGTCTCGATTACTTCTTTTCTAATGAAAAAAAAAAATAAAAGTGAAAGTTTATGTTGTTTTAATGATTAAATCTAGCTCCATTACTTGTATTTCTCTTCATGAGTAATATGCACATTTCACTACTATTATTAATAGGGTGGAAAAAAGATATATGCATAAAGCACAAACACAATTTAACACATTACACTGTTAACTTACTCTTGAAAATATTACCTTTTAAATAAAATAATTATTTTGAGAATCTTCAAATTGATATTTTATTAATGAATAAAATTTCATTTTATATCTTTACAAAATACATTTAAAATTAAGTAATAACTGTTAGATAAATCCATCATAATCATCACCAAATAACCCATTATACTGTAGAAAAATTTACTAGCTGAGAAATAAATTCTGTCTACATTTTAAAGTGAAATTTTAATCTGGATGGAAAACATGTTGATAGACCTGTACCAAAATTGCTTTTTCATTACAATGTATTATAATGGTACCTAATGAAGAGTATATCTCGAATGATAAAAATATCAAAAAAATCTCTGTTTTGATACTTACAAAAAAATAATAAACAACATACAAGTGATTATATGGTATTACCAACAATATTTAAGAGTCAACAACCATTCTTTGTAACTGTATTTAAAGGAGAATATAGGAGAATACAAAATCTAGACTAATTATCATCTAGCCAATGCAAAAAACTTATGGCATATTATAAAAATACTCATCAATATTTCATATACATGCACATATATAAATGCTACAAATGATTATAAAAGTAATCCTATATCAAAAATGCTGGGATTGTGATATCAATGCTGATCATCATCAGTGCTATAGGCAATTAGCTATCATGAATGTACTGGCTAATAAATTCGTCATCAAACCTATAAAGTGATGTATATGGAATTTGAATATGACTTTTATGACCTTAGCATCATCAAAATAATTTTGCAGGAACTATCTAAATGTCCACACACATATATGTTCCCAATACACCAATGCCTGAACTAGCTTTGAGATCACAATGATCCTAGAGACTGTGAACAAATGAGGAATAATAAAAATTTGAAAAATGATAATGTAATGAACCCAAAGTTAACACACATATTGATCAGTCTTATCCGTGCAATATACATAATTTCATATAACACAAATATTATTCCCTTTTGAACTATTCCTTTACAATAAACAAATCCTAAAAAAAAAATTCCATAATAAAGAAAGAAAATAATTTTAATTTGAACCTTCCATTTCTTTTGAAAATGAGGATGTCTCCATAGCATTTTAACTAAATAAATAAAAATCTTTTCAATAAAACTACTAAAAAAATTATTCAATATTTTCAAATATTCATTTCTTTATAAAATAACAATTATAAAATAAGATGTGTATACATCAACAATATCTTATATTATCATGGATTTTTTTTGTTTAGTTCTTTTGTAGTTGGTGAGTTTAGTCAGTCTTTTGGCTCCAGAATTTGTGTGTGTGTGTGTTATAGCTTTCTCGGAGTAAATATAAGGACTGGTGTAGTGAAGCAGAAAAGTAGCAATTAGGGTTTTAGGTGAGACTATTCAGAAGAATAAAAATAATAGGAAAGTTAGAGTTAGTAAAAGTATAAAAGAGAGGGAAAAAGCATGCAGAAAATATGTGTGCTATTAAAACAAAGAAAGTGAAAAAGACGTTAATGTTAAATGGGAAAAGTATTTTTTTAAAAAAAGAAGTTCATTAAAATAGATAATTATAGAGAGAGAATGAAATTGAATAGTAAATTGTTGGAAGATATTAATAAAACTGGAATTAAAAAATTTGGAATAGAAGTACATCTTCTTGAAAGTGCTCAGCCAATTAATTTAGTTTTCAATTTGTTGTTATAGCTTTACGTTGGAAGTGTGAAAGCACGATTTAATATTATTATATTGAAGACAAACGTAAAGTATAAATAAACAGGTTATTACTTAAAAGAAGGAATGTAGGGGAGAGAGAAATAGTATTACTAGATGATGAGAGAATAGAACATAGCTCTAGAGAAGAATTAAAGACAATCTTAAATAAGTATGTAATGGATATAGAAAAGATGTTAGTTATGAAGGAAAGAGTGATAACAAAAATGAAAGCATATAGTAATGGAAATATTAGGTTTACAGAAAATTAACTTAATGAGGTAGGGAAAAAATTAAAATGGAAAGGAAAGAGGTTTGTGTGGATTGGCAGCAGAGATGGTAATGAATTTAGGACAAAGAGCAAAATTAAACCTATTATCATGAAAGCAAAATGATGCAGAAGAAAAATTTTCCAGATAGTTGGAAGAATACAAGAATAAAGCTACTATTTAAAGGAAAGGGTAAGGATCATAGAAAGTTAAACAATTATAGACCGATAGTGGTAATATCAGTATTATATAAAGTTTTCGCATATATGGTGGCTGGAAGGATTGCAAAATGGATGGAAGAAAATAATATAGTGAGAGAAATGCAAGAGGATTTGCGATCAGATAGGCATATAGGAGATAGTTTATTTGTAGTTATACAATTTATAGATATGAGTAGAAATACAGGTAGATAGAGAAGGCATATAATAAAAGAAATAGATTATGGGTAAGTTTAGTAAATTTGAGAATGGATAGAGCTTTAGTGAATATTATTAAGAGATTATATCAACAGATGGCGTTTTACCAAAAACACCGTCAAAGCGTGTTTGTTTACATAAACGTCAGAGTAAGCATTCACTACCTCTTTCGTTAGTTCCACCTTCAGATCATGATTTCAAGCTGATTTTGCTATCATCAGTGAAGGACATCATGATCTGAAGGTGGAACTAACAAAAGAGGTAGTGAATGCTTACTCTGACTTTTATGTAAACAAACACGCTTTGACAGTGTTTTTGGTAAAACGCCATCTGTTGATCATAAATACAAGCGCTGGCAAGTTTAACTTGCTTTTTTGTAAGAGATTATATGAAAATAATTACTATATGTATCAATTAGGGGATATAGAATCAGTTAAAGTTAAAAATGGGGTGGGACTAAGGCAAGGATGTCCTATGTCACCTACTTTGTTTTTGTTGTATTTGAGAAAAATAGAGAGAGCAATAAAAAGAATAAGAAGAGGAGTAGAAATACCATTAATAAGTGGCAAGGAAGTATATACATTAATGGGTCTTTTATTTGTGGATGATGTCTTCTTGTGCACAGAAAGTAGGGAAGATATGGTAGTTACGCTGATGACATGTGCAAAGGTGGGATGGGGCTTAAATTTAGTGAAGAAAAATCAAAAGTAATGATGATTAATACTTGGGGAAAAAGAAGACATTAGAATTTTTATTGGGAATATAAAGTTATGTGTAGTGAATAGGTATAACTATTTGGGAATCATCTTAAGTAATCTGAGAAATTGCTTGGATGAATGGGAGAAAAAACTGATTAATGAAGCAAAGAAAAGGACTAATAAAAAAATTAACAGTATTTTCATATAATATATATGATGTCGCTAGAATTGTATGGAAGAGTGTCAGTAGCAGGGTTAACATATGGTAATGATATGTTATGTGTTAGTAAAGAGGTGTTAGATTACTTAGAAAAAGTACAAAGAGAAGTAGGAAGACATGCATTAGATGCAAATGTGTGGACAGCAAAAAAGGCAATTCAAGGAGAAATGGGATGGTCAAGTTTTTATATGAGAGATGCAAAAAGCAAAATGGAAATGTTCGATAGATTGCAGTTTATGGATAATAAGAGAATAGCCAAAATAGTATTTAATTGAGTTATGAGCAAAGGGCAGGCAATAAGATGGATAAGAAAGGTAGCATGGTATGCAGAAGATTTGGATAAAGAATTAATGTCAGTATACTTATACAAAGGGTGGGATGATTGGGTTAGAAAAATTGTTGAGTGTTATAGTGGCAAGGAAAGGGATAGAAGAATGGGTGCATTAATAAAGAATAGGAAGTTGGAGAGATGGCGAACTAGTATGGAGAGTAAAAAGAGTTTAAATATATATAGAAGGAAATGGGTGTGAGTTAATTTATGATAATAGCAAGGAATGTAGTTTACTGTTTAAGGTTCAAACAGGAGGATCTTTATCAATAAGGGAATATACACATAAATTGAAAAATATGGGTGATTTAGTCTGCAAATTGTGTAAAGAAGACACAGAAAATATTTAGACATACGTTAATTGAATGTAAATGCCTGAAAGCAGAAAGGGTACAAATAATGAAGTTGTGGAAGAATAAATATAAACAAAGTGATTATACAGAAAGTAGATTATTGGTTTTTATGCTGGGTTTGGGAAAAGATAATGGGGATTTAGATATAAAGGCCATGGAGTTAACAAAGATTATGTTGCAGAAATTGTATGGATTAGGATAGAGAAAAATATGGGAAAAACTTAGGGCGGGGGAATGGAAAAGGAAGGTAAAGATTCCTGACCCCGTATAAAGAGAAGTCATAGTGCATCGCATTGCAATGAAGATTTTAAGTTTCAGGAAGCAAGCACATAAAAAGTACACCAGTTACATGTCAAATAATTTTTAATTTATTATATATTTTTATTTTACATTTGAAATTAAAACACATACAAAAAAAAAAAGGATTTAAAGCTTATAAATCTACAGATTTAAAGTCAAAATATAATGAAAACATGTATATTTATAATCATTTACATAAAATACAAAATGAAACAATATGCAAAATCCAACATCTTCTTTTGTGTAGACTTCATTCTTGTAAAGTTAATTGTATTTAAATATATAATCAATAAAAAATAATTTGAGATTTGATTTCTATTACACAAGAGAACTAAAGAATTAGACAAGCTAAAAAGATATCATTTTTGAAGAATATGCATTGTAGAGCATTCGCTATCATTCTTTCCAGCTGGCCTCTACATTTATAATAATAGATATTAAAATTTATATCAAAGACAAGTTAGCACATGCATTTGAGAAGATGATCCTGTCAGTAATAAAATAAAGATTAAATAGACAAATTATAATTCTTACATAATCTTAAAAAAAATAAATCAAAATTAGCTTGGAATAAAAGATACATCTAAACAACATTAATAATAAGATAGCAAACAAATAACTGGTTTTGTTATTTAAAGTTGAAAAAAAAGTAACATAAAAGTAATAAATTAAAACAATTTAGCAACAAAGAAAAAAAAACATGAACAAAAATGTTTTAAAAAAGAAGAAGAGGAAAATGACTTAAAAATTAAAAAAGGCAAGTTGAAGGAATAAGATGATAAATAAAAGCACATGAGATATATATTTTATTTTTTCTAAAAATATGTATATATACTTTTAAAAAATAAAAAATTTGAATCATGAAATTAATCCGAAAAGATTATTGAATAAACACATATAGTAAATAGGAATGTCTATCATAACATATAGCAGCCACTCATAATAGATTATGGCCATTCCAACTTCAAGAAAAGAAATCGAGAAAAAAAACTGCATTAGAAATGAATTTTGCATTCATTATACAAACTAATCTGTGAATCACAAATATATTCACATATAAAACATGCTGATCCATTTTTCTTTTTATTTGAAATTTTGTGATGTTATCTTTTAATATCTTCAGCACCAAACTTTTCTTTCTGAAATACAGTACTTCAATACCATGTTTAATTGCAGCACTTCAATGTAGTCTATGCTCTTCCATATGTTCCTAATGGAAACAACCAATATTGCACTTCTTTAGAATGTCTTTGAAATAATCCTTATAACATTAATGAAATTTAGTTTTCCCATGAAAACCATGCTCAAGTTTACCATAAATATTTTTAGAAAGTCATGCATTGTTCATTCATTTTACATGTCCAATCCAATGAACATGTGATTTCACAATAATGGACTCTATAATATCATATCCAATAAGCTATTAATGTTTTATGATCTTGCCATTGTATTTTTAAGATTTTAGAAAGCATTTTCAAATGAAACTTTTCTAATATCTATCTTTATACTGTACTGATAGGATATCCAAATATTAATTCCACACAATAAATTAAATAAAAATGCAGCTGTATATGTAGCTAATTTAGTTACAATGATTATTTTTTGTGAGGCAATGCTCTATCTTTTAGCTTGTTTAAAAGCAACAGCACAAAGGAGTCTGTATTGCATGTCAACATCTAAGTCCATTTTTCATTTAAACTGCTTGATATTCTCAAGTTGATAACCATCAAAGCTAAAAGTTGCTGAGAATTTTTCTTCCATTATTGGATGATAAAGAACTTGAGTTTTTTTAATATTAATTAATAAATTAAAGTCTTTAAATGTGGCATTCAAAACATTAAGAACATTGTACAAATTGTCTTTTGAAATGAAAAAATAGCATGATCATCAGCATATTGTAAATCCAGAATCCAAAAACATGGAAATTCTTGTTTTTATTTTTAATAAAGTCAATTAAAAATTATACTATCAAATATATATTATATCTTGATCTCTGTTTCATTAAGCTACTTATAAATAGTTCTGAATAAAACTGTAATAAAAATTGAAAACAATATTGGGGCAAGAACATATCCTGTTTACCATCAATTTTCATTTCAAATGCCTCAGATGGTCCACCTGTAATAATAATATTTCATCTCATTCCATCACATAGAGGTTGTATAATACAAATAAATTTTGGTGGACAACCAACTAATTTCAAACAATGTCATAACCCTGCCATATTACCTGAATCAACTGCCTTGATCGAATCAATAAGAACAATATATATATCACTCCTTTGTTCCTAAAATTTTTCTTGTATTTGCCTGGCAACAAACCCTCCATGTCTATAGGATTCTTGATTCTTTAAAACCACACTAAAATCTCAGATAACTATTCTTCTACAAATTGAAGCAATCTATCCAACAAAAAATTCTTGAAATTACCTTTGCTGTAATGAATAATAATAATATCCATGATAATTTTTGCAATCTTGTCTATTCTCTTTGTTTTTAAAAATTGGAACAATAAAAGCATCTTAAGATCAAGTGGTATAACTTTATAAATCCATATATTTCTATAAAATTCCAATATTTTTTGAAGTAAAAATATCACTATCATCCCACCATATTTCAAAACTTCCTCAGATATTTCATCAGGGTCTGCAACCTTTCCAATTTTAAGATTATAAAGAGCTGTTTTAATTTCATTAAGCTGGATATCTTTGTCCAAATCTACATTAAAGAAAATGGATTTATTGTCAAAAGTTTTCATCTCAATTCTTTTATCATTATTCAAAAGATGATTAAAACACTCCTTTCATCTGTTCAAAATATCATTATATAAGAGATGCCATTTCTGGATGTACTAGAATTGGGATAGTGTTTTTCAGGTCCAAATGATGATTTTAAGGCATTAAAAAAAGATCTAGAATGACTACAGTCAGTGAATGTCTGTATAATTTTTTACAGTTTCAATTGACCAATCATTTTTAAACCTTCTTGTCAGTTATTCAATGAACATCTGCTTTAAGTTCTTGATATTTATTATAAAGTTCCACATTTAATTTATTAATCTGCCAAGTACAAAATGCCATATTCTTTTTACTTATATTACTAATAACAATATCATTGTCAAAAATCAGTCATGATTCTTTTTTTTAATGAACTCAAAAATAGATTTACTTGTATCCATAATATGCTCCTTAAAAGAATTTCATGCTTCAGTAATATAACAATCTGGAAGGTCTAAATTAGCAATTTTAAAGTTTAATAATTTGTTGAAATTTAGTACATATAGTAGATATTTCTAAAAAATGAACATCAATTTTTTATTGTGAATATGATTGAAATAAGATCTACTTCTTAATGAAACTAATATGTTAATGGAATGTATTAATCTATGATCTGTTAAACAATCTGCATTTGTAAGTACTCACATAATACAAATGCTTGATTCTGATTCTTAACTATAACATAATCTATTAATCATTTTTGTTTTGAGTGTACATGTATCTATGTTCTTTATAATGAATTTTCTGCCTAAACAAAGTACTTGTGATGGTCAATGCATATATTATGAAATTTTTTTTATAGCAACAGATCATTTACAGCACTAATATAATTATTTCCAACAACTTTTAGTTAAAGTCTATTATTTATCCGAACATGTGCTTATAATAAGTCTTCAAAGAAAAAAAAAATTTTTGAATGATATCACTGTAATAATGTTATTCAGCAAGGAATAAAAGATTTTTTGGTAATACAGCATCTATTGATCCACACCATCCAATGATGCTGTTGCTAGTGAAAAATGAATAGATATAACGTTACTGGGCTGTTTTTCAAATTTTGTTGATTTATGTTTTTAATTTTTGGATTTGTTTGATTTTTATTTTTTTGTTGTTGTTTGTTATTGTTTTTTTTGTTTTTTTTGTAACCAGTTTGATGTATATTTGTTAAAAATAAAAAAAATGTTTTTTACTTTTTTTTGGCTTTTTAAAATATTCCGTCTTTTTTTTTTTAAAAAAAAAAGAAAAAACATTTCTTTTTGTCCGGTCTCTTTTTTTTTTTTAAAGAAACTTTTTTTTTTTTTATAACTAAGTCTTTTTTATTGTTTTTGAAGAAACTTTTTTTTTTTGTTTTGTTTATCGAGAAACAAGGCTTTCTCGATAGACCTCTCTAAAACCTGTCGTCATATTCCTTATGGCATATGACACCTTTCCAACTCAGCTCTAATACGCTTCACTGTAAGCTGATCCCATCTTCAAGAATCAATTATCTGTACCTCTTGGGAAAAAGAGATTCCCAGGCAAAGCCCATCCCATGAGTGAATGGAACACCTTCGTCGCCATTGACATTCCATTTCAGATGTTTGATAACGCCTTAATTTCATTAAACCACCACAAAAGACAGTTTTTTCTCTGGGTGTGTAAAATATTTTCTTTTTGGGGGTTGAAGGAAGGCCAGTGCATCTGCTTCTGTAACAGATAAATCTCAAAACTACAATGCTGAACGTTTGTCTGGCATTGACCTGTTTTGATCTCGAAAAAGTCTCGGAAAGTGCACAACTTGATCGTGAACTTTGCCAAATCGTGATTTACACTCCTCATTTAGTGAATTCTGATCCCTGACAATGAAAGTAGGGGCGTTTGACAATTCGTTACAATTTTGACAAACTCACATCAATTACAATACATTGAAGCAAAAAAAATCCGTTCTAATATACTTTTTGTCATTCCAAGTACAGAAACCTTCATATCATATGCAGTACAATAGTCAAGAGTAATGTCTATAGATAGTGTCATAAACTCATCACTAATAATGTTCAACATGTTAGAGATGTTGGGTTAAGGGTGCACTTCAACATCTTACTGTTTGAATACTTTACAGGTTGTAAAATCTATGAGTGGCCTTGTAAACAGCATATTTATGTGCTTTAGCATAGCAACAGCACCATTGGGCGGTGTGGATCAATAGATGCTGTATTACCAATTTTTTTTATCTGAACAATACCATTATGTAAACCAAGAATTAACACCATTAGTTTCAATGAGGAATTCCTACAATAAAAGATATTAAATTAGACTTAATAGCAAATTCAACACCTTGCATTTTTCTTTCATTGACTGATCTACCCTTCCAACAAAAAAAAAAAAAACTTGTTGCCATCCACTTATTCTATTAAATTTTCTTCTTCTGGAAAATAAGTTTCTCTAAGAGCACTATATTGATTTTAAATACTAATCACAAAATATCCTGGTCTTAAAGAGTTTGTATCAAGTTCACATATTCTAGATATCTAAATTTAGAGGGGAAAAACAATTTATAATATTTATCTTTAGTAATACCACTGCCTCTTGCTTTACTTCTATTACTGATATTATTATATCTATCACTGTAAATGAAAAATCCATTAGGCACAACAACCTAGCCAGACTGAGTGAGACCGGCCATTTTTAGATTACATTTTCTAAGCCCCTTCCACAGAAGTGGAAAGGAAATCCCTAAATATGGTTGTCTAGATGGACATCCTTTGCCAACTAGAACTCCTATGTCAAATATAGATTTAAACAGAACTCAATTATTGTCTTGCCCTGTGCAAATACAACTAAGGACTGCCAAGCCTGCCTCTCTCATTGCTTTCATTATTTTTGAGCGTTTGAGCTTTTAAAAAAAGGTAAAAAAGAAAACTGGATTCATAAATGTGCACATAGTTTAAAGGATGGAATTATGATTGCACAAAAATACAATCACAGTGACACAGATAGTATAGGGAAATAACCAATGACATGAGCAGCTAATGGCAGCCAGGCCTTAAAAATTTAATTAAGTGAAGAAGGAAAAGAGGGACATAAAAAAGCCTGTATTGGAAACAGTATCTAGTCTTTGACAAACCAATATTCTATTCTAGAAGACGGCAGGAAGAATTCTTGGTTGGACACTGTTTATTTGTTATTCACAGTTTACTTTCATATCTGAAGATCATTCCATTATTCATCACTTTTGGAACCTGAACTCAACATACTAACTTTAATAAAATCAGACATATTAAAAGTGAATCATTATAATAATGTTAATAACAAACAAATAAAACATAAATTCAACCCATGATACAATTCAAACTACAAGTAAAAAAAAAAAAATGTATGAAAGATATAACTATCTTAAAATAATAAAAACCTGAAATCTATTAATATAAAAATATAAACTATTTTTTTTGTATAATAATACAAAGAGAAAATGTATTAATAGTAAAAATATTATAATCGAGTCCAGGAAAACAATTATTTATTTACATAATGTAAGTCTACCATAATAATAAAAATAATACACAGACAAAAAGATTTTACATGCCATTAGTCAAAATTTTAAAGATAATATCTTATCTGATCATAGTTTTCTCTAACACTTTCAATTTTTAAAACTCTTGCAATTAGTAATCTGTACTAATTGAAGAACCCATATTAAATATTCAGGAAAAATGATAGACATGTTATTTCTTCTTAGTTAAAAAAATAAGGTAAGTAGTATAAGTAATTAGAGACTCATTAATTAATCACAAGCTGAGAATAGGATTAATAAAAAAAAGTGATGGAAAAGTATCTAATAATTAGGGGGAAATGTATATTTTACATTACGGAAATCTTTTTTTTTTTTGTTCCTAATGTCTAACCTGTTATTCTTTTAACAATAATAATCTCAAGCTTTTAATGGATTTCATTTTAGTCTCCAAAATGAAATTTAAACTATTAAATCATTACAATGAGTATCAAAAATAAGAGGATAAACTAATCTTGATATTTTAAAAGGCCTATGTTTAGCTATTTTACATTTAAAACTTTTTCATTAAACTTAAATGTAAAAAAAAAAAAAACTGCTAAAAATTTAATATCATTTAAGCTTTTTTCTTTATCTCTCCCCATTTTAAAATTAATCATTAATAAAGGTACTTAAAATATAAATCATTATTTTTTGTTATGAAAATTGATTTTTTTTTTAAAAAAAAAAGAGTTTAGTTTTCATCAAAAAAAATTATATTTTAGGGGCAAAATTAATATACTTTAATATATATTTTTTCATTAATTTTTCTACGCCGCGTAAATCGTTCTCAATAACAGAATAAAATCCTTATGAGAAAGGAAAGAATATTCCAAATACCGGTGTTTTTAATCAAAATTTTTAGACAAATATTGTAATTTTTAAAAAGAAAAATGAATAAATATAATTCTTAAGAACAAGGGACAAATACAAAGGTTGTAAATAAATTATTATCAATTAATAAAACAATTACATTTATACACACAACAATTCAAGTTCATTAGTTTGCTAAAACTAACAAGCTAATGTTCGTTACATGTTTGCTATTTTTAATATAAGGTTTAACACAAGTGTTTTACCCAGAAACAAAAATCTACATCAAAAGACAAGATGCTCGTCCTAGGTTTCAACTTCACCTTCAATTCAATTGTCATGCTGTTCCCTGTCTATATGTAAGCGCTTGATTACCGATGGTACTTGATGGCTTTATTTGTAAATGGACTGGAGATTTCAAACATTCTTAAGAAGCATTTTTTATCAAATTTTTCAGGTTATAATAAGAGTGTTATAGAAGAAAAGAAATATTAGAATAAAAAACTTGAAAAAGGCTTCATAAAGTGATTGACATATACAGACAAATCAGAAAATTCTGTGAAAGCAAATTATATTATTTAAAAAAAGAAAAGTAAAAAATTAGAAATCCAGAAAATAAAAAGAAATTCAAAAATGTGTTGAAAAACATTTACAAAGCAAATTACAAAATTGTCATTAAATATGAACAATCATTAATAATAATGTTATTTTACTTTTAATGCACAAAATAATTACGATTCTTGTTTAAAAAAGGAAAGTTGAAATTGGCTTCCAGTTGAAAAGATTGCCCATCCCTAATTATTACAGGTAAATTAATTAAATTTTTGATCAAATATAGCAGGCTAATTTTTAAGTTGATAATTTTGTATGGCCCACAGTTGATATTATAAATATCCAAATTGCCCTTGGCAGAAAAATAATTCCCCACTTTTGAGTTATAGCATCACTTTAAATGCATTATTTTATGAATCTTAAAAATTCGAAATTGGGTTACCATTTTAGTTTTGCTATTAGACAGGCCAACAACACCTGAAGAAAAGAGGAAGATAATACCATTCAAAACATTGTATTATATATTAATTAAACTGTGCATTATTATTAACAATTGAATATATTTGAAAAGTTTGAATAAAGTTTGAATTTTTCTTAAGACATTTAGTAAATAATTATAGATGATATAATTACAAAGAGTAGTTTTATATTTTCAAGCTAACTATCCAAATCTAAATAATTTTTATGATGTAGTCATCTAAATTCTGGTCTAAGTTTCAAATTTGATTAAAATCTTTCTTCCACTTATTCAAAATATCATCATTATGGCATTAAAAACAATCATTTACTGATTTAATAGGTTTGTGTTATTTTTTAGGTCCACATATTAGTTTTAACGACCCAAATAAAGATCTAAAATGCAAATATCAGCATATAATTCTAAAAATGATTCACATTTAAAAATTTTTTAAATCAGTCATTGAATTTTTGTCTTTGAATTTCTTATATTGCTTATGGTGTTGTGCATTTAATTCATTATTTTTTCAAGCAGAGAATTCCAAAGTTTTTTAAAATCAAGATATTAATAATACAGTGATAGTCAGAGAACCAAACAGAATGCTTTCATGACACATCTAGCTTTTTAATGCAAATTAGCAATGTTAATATTTAATAGCGGTTGAAATTTAATATGAATGGCTGTGCTTCTAAAGAAAGAACATCTAATTTATTACCAATATAGTTAAAATAAGATCTATTGGTTAATGCAACTTAATCTTGGAATATATTAATTTACAAACTGACCACCAATCTATGAAATGCCATTACATGGTGTGTCAAAAGCCACCATTTTTATTTAAGAGAGTCAGCATTATATTATTCTGTAGGATATTTAACTAAAGGTTGGCAGTAAGATTTGTGTCAAAGAGAACAGATCCAAAAATTCAGTTGCTAAGTATCGCACACCTTCACTTCTCCAGCAACTTGCATTTTTGACAAAGTCATTCTATATAAAGTGACTTTTGAAACACTCTGTACATTGAGCAATGAATATATCTAAGTTTTTGTATTAAATGTTTTTGCTAAACAAATTATTTGTGATAATTAATTTGTTACATTTCCCTGTGTCTTTTATTGCAGATTCACATTAGCAGATTTGATAGCTAAAAATTCATAAAACAGTTTAATTCTGCCAATTTTGGTGTTCAAATATCAAATAATCACCTGAGTGATAAAACATTCAATTACTTTTTATTTATTTTATGTAATATGCAAAAATTCAATAGCAAATTATTTGAACTCACAGGGTCTTAAGTCCATCATTCTATTAAAGTTACATGGGCAATGGAAAGTCATGTAATCTCATATAGGGCCTAAGCCATAATTTTTATTTCTATCAATATATACATTAAAGTCTATAATAAGAATAAGAATAATGCAATAACATCCAATAAAAAAAATAAAATGTTTTTTTTTTTAAAAGATTATGAATCTAATGATGAAGCATATGATCTGATAAAAAGGTCACAGGTAAATACTATTGTGCAAAATAATTTTAAATAAGTAACATTTTATTAATACATTTAGGTATTTAAGAATAGAAATATTAAATTAAATTCACAATTGATCTAGCATTTAGATAGTCTTTGTTTCTCCTACTAAAAAACCTTTCAACTATCTATTAAACTTTCTTCCTCTGAATGATAAATGTTTTTAAAATCAGTTATATTAATTTTACAATTGATCTAGCATTTAGATAGCCTTTGTTTCTTTTATTAAAAAATATTGCAACTATTTATTTTTTCACTTAAACTTTGTTCCTCTGAGTGATGAGAGTTTCTAAAATCAGCTATATTAATCTTAACTTTTATTAGTTTCTTAATGAGAAATTTTGTTCTATGTTCAGGTACTATAAAGCAAAGTTTTTATATTCCATATACTTGTATTTAAAAAAAGTTGAAATATTTATTATTACACTGCCTGAATTGCTACAATTATTACTGATATTGCAGCCATTTTTATTGTTTAAATAATCTGTGTGGAATCACTGCATTCTAAGTTGACTCTATAAGTAGAACATTTTTTTAGATCTTTCATATTTATAGTAAGCAGTGGAATTTTTGAATAGAATTACACATACAGCTATTTTTTGTTGAGTGAAGCTTGTACCTCAAACCCAGCTCCAAATAATTCATTATTGATTGCACTGTTTCATACAAGATCGAAATGAACAATTTCATGAATGCTAAATATGCTGTTATCATTGAAACACTGCATACTTCTGTACAGAAAATAAAAGATTGGAATTGCTGTTTGTGTAATTAAGATGGAATTGAGGTTAATCTAAATTATCTAATGTTGTAAAGTTAAAAAAAAAAAAGAGAAATAAAGTAGAAAAGATTGTTTATATTGTAAAATAGTATATAATTTAATGAGCTTCTTAATCTGTGGGATATTAAGTGATAGTGGTAGTTGAATCCTGCTTATGCATTACTTATAATTAATCTTTATGAAGAGCATTTCAGTATTCACTATCAATGGACCTTGTCAGCAGCCATAGTTTCCACTTTATATTTTATTAAAGATTGCAAACTATAAAATTATATATTTTTAAAAAAAAGTCTAAACAATTTTCAAATAATTACAAATATTCTAGAGATCAAATATTTCACCAAAGCATATGTATTTACATGTGGTGTTTAAATGTTTTTACCACAATAAAAAAAAACAAAAACTTTCAACTTAGTTAAATTATTAAATTTGCATAAACAGAAAATATAATATTAAAACAGAAGGTATTTAGTAATTGTTATATTTACATGCAGATCAAATTTGTTGATAGAATCAAAATATATTATGTATATATTCATTTAAAAACGATCAATAAATTAATAATTGGTATTAAACAACAATCTTGTTTATTACTTCAATATATATAAAATCAGTGAAGTAAGCATAGTGTAAATTATAGTTTCTCAGTTTGTAATCTAAAGTTCTGTATATATACGCACATATATATAAACATTAATAAAAAATCACACAATTACTTTTCTATAAAGCTGTTTTAATATTTCAACTAGCACACTGGTTTTCATCAGAAAGCACAGCAAAATGGCTATTTCCAATCACCGGAAATAGCCATTTTGCTGTGCTTTTTGATGAAAACCAGCCTGCTGGTTGAAATATTAAAGCAGCTTTATAGAGAAATAATTGTGTATGTTTTTTATTAGTATTTTTATATTTCCTTGAGTTAGTTCATATATTTATTATTTTCATATATATACATTGTTGCGTGTGCTGAAGCTTACTGAATGTTTACTGTAGTAAATAGACGGATTTGAATGTAGCATTTTCAGTCTATATTTATTCTCCACTCCAGCTCTAACAACCGATACAAACCCATACAATGGAAGATGAATATAGATTGAAAATTCTAAGTATTGATATTTAAATTTTTTAACACGGATGAATCCGCAAAATATGTCTTTTATATATATAAAGAATAAATAAAAGGAATAAAAGAAAAGTTTTATAATATTGATTTCTTTTTATATCTGTGAAATAAATTTAATTTAGTTAAATTAAGTAAAATAAAATTGAAACAGCAAACTACAGATTGATTTAATTAAATAAATAGAAAAGTCAATAATTGGTCCTGAATATTTATAAAGTATTTCATTAAAATTTAATTAATTGTACAAATTTTATGTAATATGATTAATAAATATCTAAAATATAATTAACAGCATAATTAAGGAAATGAGCCTGATTAAATAAAGTAAATAAAAAAACTTCAGATAAACTAAGAATTTATGTGCTAGATAGATGTTGGATTAGGAAATACCTTTCAAAAATCAATGATGAGCAAAAAGTATTAAAAAGCTGAAAATCTTTTGTATAAGTTCTTGTCTTGATTGCATTTCTCTATCTTCTCTTTAAGTCAGAAGCAGAAGCAAACCAGTAGGCTGAAGTAAAGTTGCAAAAGTGGAAACGTACACATAGAGTTAATACACTAATAAGCAAAGTTTGATAACTATTACACCAATAATCCTGCAATAATGATGAATATTGTCTGTTATATAACTATTGTCATGACTGGTTAAAGCCTCTAGTACGTATTTGTTTTGACCTTGCCACAATATAGCAATCCAGTAGGAAGACAATGCCCTAAAGACTGTCTATAATATAATAAAATCTTAAAACATGCTCATTACTTTTGAAAGATATTTGCTGTTATTCTGACATGCAGCTACCAAAGCCTAATCTGCTAAAATAATGAATATATATGTATAAAAAACAAGAAAAATGAAAGAAAAATATTAATTCTCTAACCAGCTGACATTGAAGTTATATCTAAAATTAATCTAGCCTTAGCCATTAAATCTTCCCAAGTGTATGAATTGAAAATGGAGCTGGAATCCAACTAAAGTGAATGATTGCAATTTGAAGCTATATAAAATCCAAGAACCATCATAACTATACATTTTTTAATATGCTCATGAATTGAAGTTAATCAGAAAGCTGACCAACTAAATGTGATCACAAAATAGTTAAAAAATGCATGACTTTGTTATTCTGAAATTATTAGTAGGTCTAAAATAAATTTGTTAAAAGCGTTCAGTTAGTGGCTTCCTAATATTTATAAGTTTACAGACACATGAAATCATATCTCCAAACATATGAACTCAAAATCTAAAAAGCATAAAATGTGATCACAAAAGAGTTAAGAAATGCATATGATTTTGGTATTCCAATTTTATTAGTAGGCTTAAAATAAATATAAAATATTAGAAATCCATTAAAATTGAATGCTAGTATATTTCTGTAAATATATATATATATATTTTCTACATTTCACTAATGTGCATCAATATTTTTTATATATTTGTTTTAATGTTTGTTTGTTTTGTTTATTTAATTTTTTTTATTAAGCATTCAGAATTAATCCAATTGTGATAGTAAAATAAATTTGATTTATTAATTCATTACAAGTAGCTTGTATTCCTTATTTTATGATGCATATAAAGTTATTTAAAGAATTAATAAAAATAATTTAAAACTTCTCATTTTTAAAATAAAGTTTGAATATAATAAAACAAATAAATTGGAATTAATAAAAGTTCTTACAATGCATACACCTGTTTTAATATGACAGGACAATATGTTATTTTTTAAAATGTACTCATGCATTGTAGAACAATTTTCCATAGTGAAGTTAGAATAGTTTGAAGTATTGAAAGTCTAGGTTAAATAATACCTGAATAGATAATTATTTTTAGCACTGCATAATTTATTTAAATAAGCAAATAAAATTTAGTTATAAAAATTTACAACTTGAAAGCACTAAAGAAAAATGAGATATATAAAAAAATGAGGTGTATGTGTCAGTTTAACAAACCAGACTTTTATAGAGTAAGTCATGTGAATAATGAAAATTAAATAAAAATAATAATAATAATAATGTTTATAATTTGATTTTTTTTTATTAAGTTGTAACAATAGGTTTTTTTAGCAAGCACGTGACATGAGAGCGTTTCTCTAGACTGAAAAATCTACAATTGAACCGACAGAGAGTAGCATTCTTGACTTAAAAATCTGGAATTGAACTGACAGCAAAAAAGTTACATTTTTATTTTCTTTTAAAAAAAGAAAAAAACTATTTGGCATTTAAAAAAATAGTAAAATGTTAATATTTGTAGTTTCAAGAAGTTAAACTTTAATTTATAATTAGCAGGAATGAACTAGTGACTTAATTTATTTTGCAAGCTAAAATTCATTATAATAGAAATAATGCAAAGGAAATCTGAAACTATTAAAAATTAACTGTTGTCTTTAAAAGCTATTTTTATATATCTTTAAGCCACGTTATAAATAATAGTTTATAATAAAGGAAACATTATGATGTGTTTGGGGTAAAAAACTAATGCTGTGGGTCTTTCCAAAGCTATCTTCAAGGTCATTATGGAATTATGAAATTATGGAAATTATGAAATTATAAAATTTCACAATCAAAATGTCTATCTCAAGAATGCTGGTGTACAGCCATCTTCCATGGATTTATATATGGTCAGGAGACATATTTCATATGCGTTCGTTTCAATCAAGGAGCATGAAATAGATAAATAACAAGAGTTGGTGAACAGGAACGTTAGCCATGGATATTGACATTTTTGGGCTGGATGCTTGTTTCCTCAAGATAAATTATATATTTGATTCATGTGATTATTTTTTTTTTGCTTTTGTAATTATTTTTTTTATTTGAAAGTTTATATATTGTAATTTTTTTTATATTGTGTATTCAATATTCTTTTTTTTTTTCAAATTTGATCATTTGCAATTTAAAAGTGGAAGCAGTGGGTGGATAGATATCATATGTTGAAATATTTTAAAAAAGGAATCCGCTACCACTAATATGTATTTTTTTTATAAAAGTAAATTTTCAGATTCCTCTCAACATTGATCCATCAATACGACCTCACCTCAAGTAAAGTTTTTATATATTTAATATTGAGGGCAAAACTTTAGGACAACAAGACTAAATAATCTACTAATATTTACTTGTAATTTTGTGAATGCACAATTAACCCACTGAGTAAATGGTCTTTATAGTATCTGTCATTAATTTCTACTATGACTTACACATATAAATAAATGGGAGTGGAAAGTTATAATTATAATATATTTACCCTAGCCTAAAAATATTCTAATAATTACATTAATGGGGTAGTTTTAATAATTAGTGAACTATCATTTTGCTTTTCTTTTTTATTTTATTTTATGTATATATTTAATGAATTATATAGTATAATTTTGTATATAATATACTTCAAATTATTTTGTTTCTGTTGTATGAAGCTATCAAAATGATAGAAAAACCATTCTTGATAACCGAATATTTATTTATTTTATTATTATTTGTTTGTAAATATTTATTTTATATGTTGTTAATAAATTAAGTTATTTAAATCAATCTGATATCTGTTTGATTTATTTCACTAGATGTTAATGTGATGATGATGATCAAAGGTTTGATGATCATCATCATCATTGTGTATTGCTCTTATAAAGAATTGATCATCATCAGTATTTTTCTATATCTATGCTTATATATAGGCATATTTGGTTTATAATTGACTAAGTCTATCCCTGAAGAGAGCTGACTGCAAGAACTCCCTGAGTTCGAATTCCGTGGTGTAATGGGGTCTAAAAAGGGAGGTATAATGAATATGCACTAGTCTAAGTTACATTGAAATATTTTAAGTTAATTATAAGTTAGTATATTGAAAGTAGATGTGACTTGGAACTAGGGCATTTCATTGTGACATCTTTAGCATCCTATTCGAAGGCCTAGGTCTGACAGTAGTGAGATGCATTCCCTTTGTTAGATGCCATTCTTGATTCAGTAACATCTGACGCACCCAAATGTGCCATTGAATCAGGAATTTTGGATGTGACTTTGTTGTAGGATGGTTGACACATTTCATTCAAATCATCCAACTACTTAGCCATATTCATGTCGTCGTATGGTGGATCCCATGGTTCCGATATATCTGGCATCATCAACTTTGGGGTAGCGGGTTCCATTATAATACATAGTTGGTAATTTTGGCACCCAATGTACTTTACTATTCTAGCATGCATAAAATTAAATTATGCTTTAAATAATTAATAATTTTAGGGGTACACACTTATAATCATAAAGAATTTAAATAAGTTTAAAAATTGTTAAAATACAATTATACAAGATTGTTTTTAAGTTAGCAATATTTTATAATAGCAACTTGACATGATTAATGTCATGTCTCACCTTGCCATCAGAAGTAGACTAGCCCAGATTCCTTTGAGCATTTAAGGCCACTAACCAATGGGTAAACAGATATGTAAAACATAGCCAATGGTTAGTACTGACCAATAGGCAGTGGTGCTCTCAGAATCTGATGGGTGCTAGTAAAGTTGGGGATCTGGTAATAAATAGTCAACCTTTTATGACACAAGTAGAGAACATCAATCTAACCTAAATTACTAAACATGCTCTCAATTGAAACCACTGCTTACAGTGAATGTTACTATTATAGTCATTATGCTATAAGTTTGCCACAGTGAGGCAAGTTCACAATAGGACTGGAAGCTGCAAAGATTAGGACCAATTCGAGGGGAGCTGTCTACTACAGCCGGAAAAGTCTCTACTAAAATGCATGAGGCAAGTTATTACATATAGCTGGAAGTAAGTACAGTCATTCAGGCACAACCAGCCCAGCATTAACTAAGTATATATTCATTATATTGTATTTATTGATTGTATAATATGTATATATATGTTACTAATAAATTATACTAATTAACTTTTGAGTGTTCATATTTTTATAACTGTCAGTTTGAGTCTGCAATTCAGACCAAATACAACAATTAATAAATTATAAACATCCTATAATCATCATTATTATAATAGCTTGTATAGTGTGTGAAAATAAACTACATATAATTTCTTTTTTTTTTTAAAAAAAAAAAAAAATTACTACAAATCTTGAGCTGCAATTTCAGAGTAAGAACTGAAGGTCACAATATATATACATATACAGTTTACATTAGAAACAAAAAAAGAGAACAAACTATTATTCAAAGAATAATGATTAATTAAAAATATTAAAACATTATCCTATTTAGAAAATAAAAAACATTTAATAACATTAACTTTAAAGGATAAAATATAACAAAAAAAAAACAAGAAACATTTTTAGGTGATGAATCATGTAATTAAACTGCAAAAAAGCAAATGCATAAATCAAATTTAATCATATGGGATGAACAATGAAGCACGGGAAAAGAGCAGAGCAAATATAGCATATTCAATGAAGCAAATTAAAAACAGTAAATTTGATAATACCTATAGAAAAGACAAAAATTAGTAATGATAATACAGGGACTGAATGGAAAAAGTAAACAAATTATTAATAAATTGAACTGTGATTTTTGTTGCATGTAATACATGAAGGACATACTTTGTAGCTCTAAACCAAAATTTTTGGAAGCAACTTTAGTAATTGTACAAATATATTTATAACAAAAAAGTTAATCAAAAAAGTAAATAGCACTGTTTTGATAAATGTGAAAAAAATTTAAGGAAGTGTGAAATTATATCTGGTTAGTTTGATTCAGATTGTTAAAAAAGAACGATATTACATTTTTAGAATTCAACATAATTAAAACATCTCATTAATAAGTTTTTAAAGATGGAACATTTATTGAAGAAATTTAAGAAATTCTTTGATTTGTCAAAAATGAAGATTTATGCTTGAGAGATTGTATTTGCTAACATTATAAAAATGTGAATTGAATTACATATAACAAAATATAAAAAAAGAAAGAGTTAGAGATAAGACAGAGCCTTGAAGTACACCAGTATTAGTAGAAAAGTTTTATATAAAAGGCTAACTTGAATGAAAACAATTTGAAAAAAAAATAAACAATACATTTTCGGAATTAAGTTTTTAATAATTCCTGCATAAATAAACATTAAAAAAACATTGCTAAAGGATTTAAAACTAATGATATTAACAGATTATTAATTACCAATTTACTTATTTTGCACATAAGTAAAACATTCCATTTATTTTAAGTACACACAGTTTCTTGTGATTGCACTTAACTTAATTAAGCAAACACCCATTATAGAAGCAAGCAGTATATAAACTGACATCTTTAATATTGGGAATTATCTTGGAAGATATTGATGCCAAAATGTTTATCATATTATTCTTTACTAAAAATATTGTCCCATTTATCTTTTCATTATTAAAAAACTGGCACTTTCTCTTTCTCTACCTGGGCCAAAAATTGATTCCAAATTTTTATCATATTTTTAAATTAAACTAATGAATGCAGATTATCTGTTATGATATCTTTCAAGTACATACTTTTAGTGACATTGTAAAAAAAATTTAAATCAGTATTAAAATAGTACTTTTAATTATTTATCATTAGAGACATTAGTCAATAAATATCAAAAAATTATCTAAAATAATCATTGGAAGGTTTAGCATATACTAATCAATTATGGAATATTCATTTCCGGTTTGTAAAATTTTCTAGTCTTGTTTTTTTCCCAAAGCCATTCTCATGCTTTTAAATTTTACCAAAATAAATTCATTTCGTAATGAGTAGTGACAATGAAAGTGAAAGCACTAATATAAAAATTCCACCTAGAAAACTACTTGAGAAAATGGTAAGAACATATTTATGGTTAAAGTTCATATCCTCCATTATTCCCAGATCTATTGCATGCATTGTAAACTTGTTTCAGAATACATGTAATATTGACTGCAGATAATGTTCTTGCACTGTAAAATATAAATAAAAGAAATAACAGTTGAAGACATCTTCAAATTTACCTTTTTGGTGAACAACAGCAAAGTCTTTAAAAATGTTGTAGTAAGTTAGCATTGAATTTTCAAGCTGTAAAGCATATTATCAACTAGAGTTATAAATTATACAAATGATTTATTGAAGAATATTTTTTATGAACTTTAATTAAAAAGATATCCTGTAGTTGAATGCAGGCAGAGGTTATTATGAAAAATTTTCTGATGTCAAGACTTCATCAATGTATTGGCATACCCTGGACAGTTGAGCAACTTTTTCTCTATTAAAACTGGAAAAAAATATTTCCATTTGTTGTGAGATATTTTGACTCTTTTAATACTGCTAAAAATATATCTTGAATTTCATTGAACTAGCTGATGAAATAGCTACTGCTATCCATAACTTGCTCAAGTCATCATTTGATACATAAATGTTAAATATATATTAAAAAAATCTATTCATACTATATAGATAGCATAAACATAAATTATGGGAAGCATAAGATATCAAAATGTGCTTAAAGCAAACTGCTCACAGCATACATTGTATAATGCCACAAAACATACTTTTGATGGATAAATGTAGATATTGAAATAATCATCTTAAAAATAGATGGTTCTCAGTATTAAGTAAATAGAGAGAATGATTGAAATCATACTTTGATTTTGTTGATGCTGAGTGATTATATTATTCATCATGTGCTCACTCATCAGCGTTTCCTAACATCAACTATGGATTGATTAACACAAAATTGGTTATTTATTAAGAGTTATAATATATTAAAAAAATTCAGTCTGAAGCTCCAGAAAAGACATACGTTATTGAGGTATTTCAATTTTTTTTTCCAACCTTGGTGCTTGTCCAATCGGTCAAAACTTTTGAAGATGCTCATCATGGAATGTTATAGTATAATGCAATATTTAGATAATAAAATTCAGTAGAGGATTGAGGATATGTCTTTTAAAAGTATTGCACTTGAAAATATTTTAAACTGTTTGAATTTATCTCTGCAAAAATCCTCTAGAAGTGGCTTTTGTCATTAAATTTAAACATTGACTTTGGTCCAAATATTTTCAAGCTGTTATAAAAGAACTTAATCTTGATTATGTAAATGAAAACAACTTGTATAAAGCATTTTCTTGTGCAGAAAACCTTGTAAATGTAGGAAAGGCAAAAAATATAGAACAAAGTTGAGTTAATATTTTTAATTTAAGAAACAAATAAATTGATGTACCAAACCTTAATAAGATTTTAAGTTTTGTTTTAATTATTCCAGGCTTAAATGCCAACATTGAAATAGGTATACACAGATTGATCAGATAAATAAAAGTGCTTAGAATCAATTAAGTCAGAGTTAAAGGTAGTAATTAATTATGAATACAATTGTAAAGATGAATGCTTAATTCTGCAGTGTAAATGGACCAATAATTGTAGTTTAAAACTAAGAAACATGCAAATTGGTAAATTTGTAGACTATGTTGTGATGTGCATATTATAAATAATGTAAATTAATTGTTTTATTTAATATTATTATTTATTCATTAACATTTTCTGGAGTAACACTGCACTGTTAAAAATATGCAAAATTTGTTGTAACTAAATCTCTCAAAATTCAAAGTTGGAAGTTTCTCATCCTAGTCTAATGATCACTCTTTCTATCAGCTTTTTGGTCACATTATGATAGAATTACATCATTTTACTGTAAGATATTTCTGAATCCATGCTGCGAATAAGAACAAATATATAATTTTTTAGAGCACACTATCAATGCTTAATATTAATCAACATACATAATATAAAGACAATTATGGATGCAAATAAGAGTTAAAATTCATTAAAATAAATTTACTTAATAACTATCATCATCCTTAGTCATCTCGTATTCTACACATATAGATCATATCTACACATTTATCCCATTAGCAAAAATAATAATAATAATAAAATAAAATTTACATAATATTTACCCAATTTATTATTAAGAAGACATTGATCAAAATTAAAATTAACCATGATGAAAATTCATATCCATATGTCAAGATTAATCTTTGAGCATTTCTAATCTGAGACTGGAAGAGAGAAATTTTTTCTGAGTAACAAATCATGCTGGATAATTAAACTTAAGTCAATATAGATACTTATAACTATTCTTCAGTCTTATTTTCTTCAACTCCAGCCTATAATTTAATATTCATTTAAAACCCAGGTTGAATCTGAAAAATAGTGATTCATTAAGTCTCACTTGTTGTCATAATATAAATTAGCAATCTATTCAGTCATATTTGTACGACAATCCACTCATATAATTGTCATTTTGGGGTTAATAGCTGAACTGGTGATATTAATCTTAACCTAACAAAAAAATTACTCTAATACTATAAACCATAAATCTAATCATTTCCAATTCTACGGGGGTTTTTTTTTAAATTATCATCATTCACATCAGGTAATGTAACTTATAAATAAATAATCTCAACCATTTCCTAACTACCATTCTTATGTCAACATTGTTTTGATAAATTTCTGGCTTGCCTTAACATTATTACAAATACACATATAATTTCTTTACTATTCGTTTTCATTCTGTTTAATTTATGCAGAAAGTCCTTCCACAAATTATAATTGTACATGCATTTTGTTATAAAAATATTATGTACTTTAAGTTCATGTAGCTAAGTAATAGATAACTGACATACATAGTTGGTACATGTACATGTAAATCTATTTGAAACTACAAAATAAAATTTTTTATAAGTTATTTGAAATATTATAGTATAAGAAACTTCATACATTTTTTTCTTCTTCTTATGATAATTTAAAAAAACTCTTAAAATAATAGTGTCCAAATAATCCTGCTTTATTATTTTAATTATTGAACTACCTTTAATTAGTCAGATTCATTTTGCAATCTCTTATTTAATTTTAATGCATGTTTAAATCAAGTCATTACATTTTAAAGCTTTTCTCTTTATCAGTGTATCTTTCACTTTAGCTCAATCATATCACAACCATCCATCAGCCCAGAAAAATATTAATACACTTTCAATTACACATTTACAGTGACAAAAATTATTACCCATTAGAACACTATTAAATGAGTATTTGATATGTAGCTTACTTTTGATATTTTTTAAAGCCTTAATCACATTAAATTAAGTTCAATGATTTTTTTTTTTTAGTAATAACAGAGTACTACTCCAATCGAATTAATTTATTATCAATACCTATTTATAGATATCTGCTATGTGATCAGCAATAGAATTTATTCATTACAAATTAAACTCTTAATAGTTGCATTAACATCTAAAATGTTAACATTACTACAAAATCAAAAATTTATATAAGTGATCTCAAGTTAATCTCAAATAAAACATATCTTGTTACTCCCTTTCATTGTACAGAAATGATTGTACAAAAGAGCTAACAAAATGGTATCAATTCTTTATTAGTATTTTTAATTGTTTTTCATACTTAAGTAATAAGATACATCTGTAAATTAATTAGAAATTGGTAAATTAAGATACATCTAATAATACTTTTAACACCTGTTGACATTTTTTTAATATCTTTTCTGAGATGATTTGATAAACATTTTCTGAACCAAAAAAAATCACTATTTTAAATAATTCAACATGTAAAATTTATGTAAATTATTTTAATATTATACATATAAAAACATATGTCTTGGTTTCATATAAACTGTTATAAATAAATACTTTCTACATGCATTTATATAAGTATTCATTAATAGTGAATAAAAATCAAGGTAAAAATAAATAAATCTCAATGCTCATAGAAATGTGATACATTCCCAACCAGTGATTAAAACTTAGTATAATATTACATGTATATTCTTTTTTTATATTAAACATATTGGCACTTATTTTACTAACTCAGATTAATTTGCTACCTTTACTTTCGCTGATAATAGCTAGAAATCCCAATTTCCAACTGATAATTGATTAAGTAGTTGAGTTGGCTAACAAGCTGACCACCAGAAAAAAAAAAAGCCTTAAGTCTGCTTGTGACCTGAATAAATCACTAAATTATAAACAATAAAAAGAATCATTATAATGTGTAAAATTTAACTCAGGCATTCATGACTGTACATTTATAAATACATAAGCTTCATTTATATAGTTATATGTAGGCAGCATAAACATGCAATCCTAATGATTTCTTACTGTCATGATAGCTTTAAATGAATGATTTTATATTATTGGTGCAAATCAATTATTACATTGACTCTAATATGCATCTGTATATACTTTCGATTTGCATATAAGAATTTCCTTTATATACATATAAAGCATTTAGCAATCTTTTTTTTTTTTTTATCAAAATTGAGATTTCAATGAGAAACTATAAAATCCAATGAAAAAAAAATTTCCTGAAAAAAAATCAGATTAAGTAACTTACAAAGTTTTGTGATATAAATATACTTTACACTTCTATCAGAGATATCATTTGAACAATCAACAATCTACTTTCACCTTACTTTTGGTCTCTTGAAAATACTGATATACAATTTTGATCTATGGATTCAAAGAAATAAGGAGAAAAATTAGATTATGCTAAAAAGTTCTGAAAGATGAATTACTAAAATATCATTTGGCCACCATTTCTTATTCTTATACAAACCGTAGCAATTTTCTCCAGACAATAGTGTTACTTAGTGCAAACCATAGTTATCAATGGTGCTAAAACGTTTATGCATAAAAATCCCTATCTAATGCCTACTCATTCAATATCCCACCCTAATTTTTAGCTTGTGGCTTTCATCAATGAAAAGCTTTAGATCTGAAAGCATTGCACTTAGATCTAATGAAACCCTGGCCAAGGGATGATAGTGACTATTGTTATTAAAAAACCAGAGACACAAAAAGGTATAGATACTGAACTGTAAAAGAGGCTGCTGGAGGGTTGCATTCGATCTAAAGATCTAGGTGCAATGTTCTCAGATCCAAGGCTCTTCACGGATGAAAGTCACAAGCTAAAAACTAGTCCGAGGATATTAGATTAGTAGGCATGAGATAGGGATTTTAATACACAAACCTTCTAGCAGGTGCTATTGTATGGAGAAAGTTGCTAAAATTAGTGGTAGTATGTGAATTTAAAGACTTCATAGTTGTTCTAAAGGTCTGCTTTATTTGTGTATGAAGCATCATGTTCTTTGAATCAAACAGCTGATGAACCCAAGAATTTCACAGTAGCTCAGGCATTCCTAACATGTTAATATCTGATCAGGAATTTACCAATAAAATCAGTTTAACACCAAAAATTGAGTCACAGTAACTAAGGTAAGCCAAAAACTATCTGTATACTACTAGCAAAATATACTAAAGGTGTAATAAAATTATTTCACAAAAACAATGCCTACACGTGCAGATGATTTATAATTACTGTAATCATTTTTAGGAACATAGAAGAAACTTATGACAGAAAAAAATTGAGACAGCAATCTGGCCAAAAGAAAGGTTCAATTTAATGTAATCCGGGTTACTGAAAGTATTAAAAACTCAGTCCTAAAAAACCCAAGCCAGTCTCCATTATATCTGAATTAATTTGAGCAGTAAATAATAAAAAAAAAACTCTAAATTACAGCAAAGCAATAAGACCATTATTACCAGATAACAAACTAAATATATGCAAAAAATATATGGAGCAAAGCGCTAATGAATAGTTTAACTTATTGTGCTTAGTTAGCTTTCGACTGGTGTCAGTCACAGTGGTGAGAGGAAGATGTATATATATTGTTCATCCTAATTTATATTTAATTTACATGTTGCATTATAATGGATGAGTAGGCTATTTTTTGGAAAGGGGAATGCACCATTCCCTCTTACTAATGATTATTTGTCTTTAGAGATATGCTATCTTTAATTTTTCACTTGGCATCATTGCACTCAGTGCAAACAATGTTGACAGAGAAAGGAACAAAGGCATGGCCAGTTGTGGATCTTAAGCCAATCTCTCTACTTGCATTGCTCAACACACTTATCTCTATAACAAAATTAAAACCAAATCCATTAAATCATTCAATTTTTTCATTTTTCCACAACTGGCCACACTTTTGTTCCTTCATCTGTCAACATTGTTTGCACTGAGTGTAATAATACCAAGCAAAAAATTAAGAAAGCATGGCACATCTTTAAAGACAAATATGCCATTAATGAGAATCCTGTGTTTCCCTTTCCAAAAATGGCCTACTCATCCATCATAATGCAACATATAAATTAAATGTATATTAGCATGAACAATATATATACATCCTCCTCTTCCCATTACAACCATTGCTATATCTATGACTGACACCAGTTGAGAGCTAGCTAAGCACATTAAGTTAAACTATTCATTAAAGCTTTGCTCCATACGTTTTTTGCTTGTATTAATTTTGTTAAATAGTATTTGAGGTAAAGCTTATATTACCTTTATTATACTACTAGGGAATTAGATTTTTTTTCGTGGTAAATTTTTCTTCTGCCTTTGATTGTTTCAATCAAAGAAATTGGCAGCCTAATAATAGGCTGTGACTGGAGGAAAACCAGATCAGCAACATTTTTTTTTTTTTAAAGAATCTATTTAATATTGTGTTCTTTTATTGCTGAAATACATATCAGGCACATCAATTTACTATTTCTTTTAAAATGCACAACTTTCTATATCGATTTTTTTTTTATTTGGTATGGCTAACCTAATAAAAAAAAAAGTTAATGCAAAATAATAAATCGAAATAAATTCGTTTTATTTTTGCTAGTTCATCTGCAAAAATCACTATAAAAATACACAAAATGCCCTCAGATTAAATCCTTAGTCAGATAAACCACACAATATGGATAACTTATGGAATATTGCACTCTGATAGAATGAACTAGAACCATTATAAAGGTTAGAGAGAAAAAATAAATATTTCGTTTCACTTTACTCTTTTTAATTAATTCAATATTTGCTCTATGCATGTTTAAATAGAAATTTTATACAGGTCCATTTTACAAACTTTTAAAAAAATGTCTAAGGGATAAATTGAGAGCTTTCAAGGGGTAGATATTGGCCCATTGAACTGAGGTTTCCCACTTCTGCTCTAACCAATTAAGCTGTTTTATCAAAAGCAATGAATAGAAATTGTATATTCATATTTATGAGTTTTCTAATTTCTCCTTTTTTTCTTCTTAAAAACGAAGTAAATAAATGATTTCCAAAAATTATGAATTAGATTAACATATGAGGTTATTGCCATTATCATGTGAACAGTTTCTTTAAATATTCTTTTTTCTTTTTTTCTTTGTCCAATATTGTCTTTTCTCAATCAAATATATGTTCATTGAAACATGCATGGTTTGTTATCATAGATACATTTGTTTTTTGTTTTTTCTTTAATCATTATGTTGTGCTCATTTTAATCAAATTTCAATGGGTCAACATGCTATTAAAAGAGCACAAAATAATGATAAAAGCATGTATTTCAAAAATAGCGGATCATGCATTTACCAATAAATATATGTAATTGGAAAGAGATAAGAATATTGAATAGAAATTAAAAATATGAAGAAAAATTTTGCTTGCACAATAATGGCAAATAGTTCAATAAGTTACTGATAACTCTTAATGATTAGAAATCATTAATTAACCTTGTCTTTAAAAAAAGTGGTGAAATCAGAACCCTCATAGATAAGTATATAAAATTTCTACTCATTGTTACCTTCAACAGAATCATAACTCTAAATTCAGTATTTATGAAATTAAAAGTTCCGGGTTTGAATCCCATGCTAGTATTGTTAATGGTCAGGCCAGCAATATCTGAAGAAAAAAGGATAATAATATTATCCTGTGTTATATCCTAATCTGTTATATACTAATCTGTATTTTACTAATAACAGTTGAATGTATTTGAAAAGTTCAAACTGTTTTCTAAAGACCTTTAACAATTAATTCTAAATGATAGAAACAATCTAACATATAATTACAAATAAAATCTCATTACCATAAACTTTCAGACAAACATGTTTTTGTAATATTAAAAATGCAAAGATTCTGATATCTAAATATAGAAATTTTTTTAGAAATATGCGGACTTATAAATTGTGTTACCACATCTTAAGAGTAATTGCAAAAATAACATGAAAAATTACTGTTGTCCATCACAGCAAAAGTATTTTCAAAATTTTTATTAAATAGATTACTTCCAATCATAGATCAATGACTCCCAAAAATTCAGTATAATTTTAAAAAATCATGAGCTCTAAATATGGATTTTATTGTCAGATCAAATACTAAAAAAGTATTATGAGCAAAATAGCACAGCTCATGTGTTATTTTTACTGATTTGATCAAGACCTTTGACTCAAATAATTGAAAAAAATTCTGAAAATGTTTGAAATTAGCTAGTTGTCTTCTAATGTTGATTCATATTACACATCTTACATATAGTAATACGAGAAAAGTTATTATTACTGTGACAGGAAGTCTAAAGATTTGAAATGAAACTGATGTTAAACAAGGATGTGTACTACCAGCAACTATGTTTTCAATTTTTATGATAGTGGTTTTTTGAACAATTTATGACATTTCATTAAGCAAACATGGTCTAATGACAGATTTTTAAAAATTGAAAAACCAAATTCAACTACTTCATCTTTTCAGCTTCCAGAAAGTTTTATTCTTGACAAATCAAAGAATTAATTACAGAATGTTTAACATATAAGTTTTTTTTTTTTTTTTTTACAATTTTAGGATTTAAATTAAATAAAGTAAATAAATATATAAATTTTAAAATAAATTGTTTTAAAAAAAGCACATTTTTATAAATAAATAAGTAAATCCTAATTAACATGAGTATTAATGTTTATAATTTTGTTTTTAATCAATTATAGTAAAAAAAAAAAAAAATTCATTTGCCATATTATCAAAACATTACAAAAAAAAAAAAAATTTCAGTGGGAAATACTGTAAAATCAGTGGGTATAAAGATTGCAACACTAAAAAGTAGAATTTTAAAGATAGAAACAAAAGGTAGAAAATTAATCAATAAAGTTTTTAAATAAAAGTAGATATGTAAATAAATATAGTCAAAGTAACTCTTTCCTATTCCATTTCAGCAGCCTATGATTTAAAATAAATAAATAAATTAAATAAATTTGAAGTTCATAAATCTATATTCACAAACGTTGTAAATATGCCTGCTTGTATTAGCATCATTATAAATCATCTCTCAGCCATTTCCTCATCTCAAGCATTCAACATATACTCAGCACGGAGTCATTTATAAGATTATTCTCATTTTATTATTGTATTCACTTTTCCTAAAATGCCATATTCCATTTTTTAAAAATTATTTTTGTTGATGTCTCAATGCGTACAATTTTTAAATTAAATTATACCGTAGATATGTGTGTATAAGTAAAAATGTTTTATTATACAAAAATCAGTGCTATTTATGAATTTCAGGCATTTTCAAAAATTCAGAAATTAAAGTTGCCAAATTAATAATGTTGCATATTTATTGTGAAACTAGCACAAATGATGCATATGGTATTATATTATCTAAAATAAACAATTAGGAAACCAGAAAAAAAAAGTATATGTCTTGGATCATTTTTTTCTAATCTTACTTTAATCATATGATTAAAAAAAAAACCCTAATAATTATATAATCATTATTATTGTAATTCAAATCTAACTTGAAACTTTGCGTGTGAATAAATAATATAGGCACTATTGCACCTGAACGCAAAGCTACTTTATACTTAAAACAAAATAAAATTATACTATTCTGCAAGCGCTCTCATCTTCATAGCTCTAAGTGAATTAATTATATATTAATAATATATTATTATTAATAATCACAACAATATTCTGTGTAAGTTACTACAGTCATACAATAGCAGATTCATAAATTAAAAATTCTGAGTCATTTTAAATTTCAGTTAAGTAATAAAAAATATTCTATGGTCAATGAATGGAATTTTTCTTAATATCATAATTTCCTCATCAAGTAATCATATGATTATTTTTACAACAAATTGACCAATTCACTTATTAATATGAAAATGCTGTTTGCAATATGAAGACTATATTTATTACTCTATAGTTAACTTTTCTATTTAAAGATAGATTTAGGTATAGTAGCAAAAAAGCACAATGATTAAGAGTTACTTAATTACTGTTATCATTGCTTACCGATTACTAAATTCAATTTATTCTATCATCTCTTTTTTTCAAAGTAACACCATAAACTTCAGAGATTATTGAAATTTATGATTTGTTTTAAAATTATAGCAAAAGAATAAAGTCTCTTACACTATTATCATAGAAAATGTGATTAAAATTTACAGTAGTAATTTACGTTATCTATCCTTTAAATAAATATGTGTCTTTAAAAGAAATTGTAAAAATTTTTTAGATTAGTGATTTTTTTTTTGGTTATCATAAAGAGTACAAAAACCCACTACCTTTTGATATTAAATGAATAAAACAAATATTATATCACTCATTTTGTGTGTGTGCATATTATTTTTTCTTTTCCAATATTAAGTAAAATTTAGAATACTTTTGAAAAATGAAAAAGAAAATCATAGTATTATTTATTGATTAAAAAAAACACTAGCAAATAATTAAAATGCTAATAAATTGACTTTTTTGTTCTATCTATAGAGATATAAAAAAATTTCACTAATTTAATGAGAAATAAAATTGGAGTTTGATTTAGATATTTTTACTATTAAATAAAATTTATTAATGATAATTATATATTAAACATTTCAAAACTTAAAAACCATCTATAGTGCTTGAGTAATCAATAAGCAGAGTAGTAACCATGTGAAAAAGACATATAATATTGATATTAAAATCTTTCTAGTCAATTTGCATAAAATTAAACTCCTAAAAATATATAAAAATTGGTCAGGTGTCAGATTATTATATCTATAAAATTAAGTTGTTTTTGGTTTGAAATGTTGATATATATTTTTTAATTTTAGATTTTTAGCTTAAATAGTATGAAGAAATAGAAGGCAACTGCTAAATGAGTAAATGCATTATTTCTAGTTTTAATTTATAGACTCTCTGATGAAAGCAAGCATGTAACTAGTCTAACAAGGTAATATTATAGCATTAAACCATCTGATATCTATTGATTACTCAAGCTTACATCTGACAGTCCTAAAGGAGGATAAAAAATACTGCTTTTGAAAGCATATTTAAAAAATTATATGCTATTGCCATAAACAAAGTTAATTCACTTATTAATTTTTATTAAAAAATAATTATCAATGCAATATTTTAGTAAAATCATTATCATTCACAAAGAAATATGCAGATATATGGTTATAATATAATGTCATATTTATATTTTAAAATGAAATCAATATTTTTATCATTAACAACCAGATGATTTATAAAAATTCAGTGTTACTTGAACAGAGTCTATAATATTTTGAAATCAACATAAATATTCAGCTCTCTCAAGCAGTGTGAAGATTCACAAAAAACATAATGAAAAATATTAATGTGTTTTACAAGCATTAATTAATTGGTTCTAAGTAATACCCTGATCGGTTTAGCAAAAGAATAATGAATTTAAAAGTTTCTGGATCAAAGTTTAACCTACATTTTCTGGTGCTCATGAGCAACTAACCATTTTGCTATTTATATTATATAATTTTTAAATATTACATTTATAAAATATGTTAAGATTATTGCACATTATTTAGTGATTAAGATTCAAAAGATTTTTTTTTTTGATGAATTTAAAATGTTCCGACTTTTGTGAAATTTATTATTCATGTACTAACAACAATAATAAAATCTATTTTATTCTATTTTAGAATCATTCATATAAACTTAAGTAATGAATGACTACCAGGTATTATAGCTACATAAATTTCCAGACTAATTTCTGGGTCCAGGTTTTCATCAATGAGAAGCAATGAACTGAACATAATGATCCAGCAGCCACCTTTCATTTATCTATTCAGTCTAGTTGCTTGAAAGTTGAATACTCTAAGGTCACACAATATGCTTCACAATCATATTATTAATATAGCATTAACAATTGTAAAGCACATTTCATTTCTGATAATACTTTTTTTTTTTTTTGTAAATCTGAACAACCCTAGGATCTATTGAAGAATCAAATGCATAAATTTATCCACAGAAGCAATTTGCATTTTTTTGTAAATCAAATGCTCACTATTGAGTTAAATATGATTTCAGTTCAAAAATCATTTTTTTGTAATACATTTATAACGAATTTATTAAATATATTATTCATGATTGCAAAAGTGAATCTAAGCTTACAAAAATGACAAGCTTCTTCAAATTACTATAAAAAAAATAATGATGTACTTACAGTATACATAATACAAATATTAGAGATTGTTTAATTCTGGTTTAAAAATAAAGCACGTTTTCTTCTAATAAATATTCTACTTATTAACATAAAATAAAATATTTAGAATTAAATCTCTTTTCAGCATTTAACTTGTTAATACAGTATTGTACCCCCCCACCCTTATTTCCTTTTTCTCTTTATTTACACACACATACACACATTCATATATTGTAAACATAAATTTTGGTCTCTTTGAAGCCAATAAAACTACAAAATTTAAAATAAAAAATTCTAATTCAAATTAATTTTAAAATAATATGATTATCCAGCCAAATAGTGTGTTTTCTTTAAGTTAATGATATCAGATTAAATTTTAATTTACAAAGAGAATCTTATATAAAAAATCCCTAAATATTTGTCCATAATGCTATCACATGATATTCAAGTTAAACATTTCTTTGCTAGAGAGCATATTTTTCAAAGAAAAAAAAATTATTATTTGTTCCACCATTAATAAACTGTAATTTTTTATGAAGCATTTTATGCAAAGAAAGTATTTCCTTTCTTAGGCTGGGTACATTTGCCAGCAAATAATTCCACAAAGCAAAAAATAATCATTAAAGCAACCAATTAAAAAAGACCAGGTACATTTCTGGATTCTAAAAAAATGTCATTTTACAAAAGATATATGGAATAAAACTTTTTTTAAAAAAAAACATTTGGAAAAAATCAGTACACGTGCTTTTAATTGCAGTATAGAAATGAGTAGGTATAGTATTTAAATTATGAAGAAAATGTGACTACAGTGCATAAATTCATGTATGAAATATATTTAGTGAAGGGGGAGTAGATGCTATAGTATGGTATTTACATTTAGTTTTGGTTAGCATTGCATAGTTCATGGCTCCACAGTAATATCATGCATGATTGAAATTTGTTGAAGCAACCAATTAAAAAATATATTACAAAAACAATGGCTTTTCTATAGGCCAGGTACGTTTCTGGTATATTTATAAAATAAGCATAATAAATATACAATAAAATTTCCATAGATTGATCACCAATAATCAGAATCTTGTTTCCAAATCTTTCTGGATTACTAAGTATTACTGACACAAAATATATTATTTAAATGAAAATTCAACAATAATTTATTTTAAAATGACATTTAAATTAATTCAACTTTATTACATAATATGCTTAAGAAAATGTTGCTTTTTTTTGTCATCTTTAAAAGAATTTCATTGAGATAACGGAATTTTATATATTTTTATCTTTTCCATTGTAATTTTTTGTTAATTATGTTTAATCACAAATAAACATTTTTATTAAATCCTGAAACTAACTGCTTGACCCTTAGCTTCTCCTCAAATTGTTGCAGAAATTATGTTACATAAGCATTCACTGTTTGACATTTGATATACACCTGGGTCTCTTTTTACACGGATTTATTTAACACGATTTTGAAGTTACGTGATTCGTGTTTCACTGGAAGTCGACTTCCGATAATGCCCTATTACTTTAAATAATAAATTTCGCGCACTTACGTTATATTGAAAGTAATAGCACATTATTGGAATTCGACTTTCATCTTAGTAATTTCAATATTTTCAGTGCTTTATAATAGTTAGATTTTATGCAATAATGAAATTAAAATCATGATTTCCACATTTTATGTATACACACATTAAATTTTACAAGATTATAATGAGATATTATTTTATATTGCGTGAATGTTTATTTATGTAATAGTATTAGCGATTAAGCCAATGCACATGCGCTTTAAAGAGATTATCGCTAATACTATTACATAAATAAACATTCGCGCTGTATAAAATAATATCTCATTATATATGTTTAATTTCAACTAAAGAATGATGGTTCATAAATTGTAAAGATTTCGCAAAGTGTCATTCGTTCAAACTTAATAAATGTAATTTAAAGTGATCGTGTAACATCTCACACTCTTATTTCCACACACTTAAGATTTACCCATACATAAACGTTTGGGTCTGAAAGAATGGGTGGATTCATTCCATTCTCTCTAAAATACTATATCTCATGTCTGGAAAATTGATGATTATAATGTAAATTTGTTCAAACATTGTGCGTGTTAATTTTGCATTTTAAATCACATTCTGTTTTTGCTTTTTAAAAAAGAATGTAATCAATTATTAATCATTTAGTGTCCACAAGTTTATTTTTAAAAGGTCAGTAATAGCAGTGGGCACAATTAAAAATTAAAATCTAATTTTTAATTGTAATTAACAATTTAAAAATTACTTATGGGTGACTTGAAATTAATGTGATGTAAAACGAAATTTGATTTTTAAACGGAATTGAAAATTAAAGACAAAAATAAGAATTTAATTTTTAGTTGTTAGTTTTAATTAAATTTTTCCCAGCAGTGGTGAATAAATGTCTTTTTATTATCATAAGTCTAAGTTCATAAACAATTAATAAAATCATCATCGTCGTCAACAGAAAACCATTAACACAACATGAGAATGAACTTGGCGCTAGTTGTATTTCTTCTTGTGAGAATAATTGCTGAGATATTATTGACTTCATTTAAGTAGAAGCCAAATACATCACATCACATTACATGAGAATCTGATTTTTTACTAGTTTGCAAATGAACGTGTTTTGGGGCAAATAGCGATAATAATTAAAATGTGTATAAAAAAATGTAAATTACTATACTGTAAATTACGCATAAAAGTATATTATTTTGAATAAAATTAAATATTATAGTTAAAAAAAGTTTGTCTTGTATCAATTTTTTTCAAATTTGAAATTTTTTATTAGTCATATTTTTTTTCCTTATTTTTTTTTTTTTTGCGCGAATTTTAAAGTAATTTTACGTTGGTGCTTTGCTTTTACGCGAATATTGAAAAATCACAGACCGCATCCCCCCTTTTTCAATGTAAATTACATCTATTTTTGCGCGATTTCGTTTGCGCGTGTTTTCTGAGGAACCTATCTATCGCGTAAAACGAGACCCAGGTGTATATATATAAATAAATATAGTAATGATATATATATATTGTAACCTTCTCACTGGTCTAACTGGTCATAAACGAATCATGCCGCATGTTTTAGCGACTAAATTCTCCTATGCAACCTTTCATACTCTCATTATCAAGAATATAAACATAAAGAAACAAAAATATAAAACTAACGAAATGATTCCTGTACTGAATAAAACTAGCATGAAACTATAGATCTTAAGAAGATCACAAGGTAATTAATAAAGATAATAACTTCTGGTCAAACCAGCTTTGAAATCCACACAAACCAAAGGTGATGAGTTAAATTTGACATTCAGCAAACTAACAATTATATCTCTGGAATGATTATGAAATTAAGCTGATAAATGAAATGATAAGTAAATTATGATGTAGATGACTAAATGGATGATGGAAAGAAGTAATAATTAAATAGTGGAATGAAATGAGTCTAAGAATGAAGAGAAAAGAATGAAGATGTATGAGAGTAATGAATGATTAAGATGATGATAGAATATGAGTTAATGAATAGTTAAGATGATAAAAGAATAAAAGTTAATGTATGATTAATCAATTATTATAATGAATTAATGTCAAATGAGAATGAATAAATAAAAGAACGATGAAGATGAAATTGAAGAACAATGTTAATGATGGAGACTGAAATCTTAAACTATAAACTAATATGGTATTAAATGGTAAAAAGATAAGCTAAATAAAAATAGGGATTTCAAGCTTGACACAACCAGAGTATTTATCATAAAGTCAAAACAAGTAATGTATTTTATGCCAAAATAAGTAATTTACATCTTAAAGCTTAGTTGACTTTCATAAAATAGTGAAATTAAAGTACCTTTAAGTCTAACTATAATGAATAACTATATATAAAATTTATTACAAATTTAAATTCTACTTTGTAACTTAACAACTAATTCTTCTCAGGGTTCAAACACTCAAAATCATTATACACAATGGGTCAGTGAGAGGGATTTTACCACTACCCGAATAGAATGCACAAAACAGCTCTTAATATAAACTCAAATCAAGAACTATATTTAGCAGTTACACATAAACTTTATGAGCTCAATAACTCTTATAACTTTAATATTTAAGATATAGGAATAACTTTTTAATAAATAAACACAATAACTTACCAAATTCCTTTTCTCAAATAATTATAAACCATGTGATCAAAATCAGTGAATGATAGCTCTGCGGGTTCAACTAAACCAACTAAATCAATATTATATTTATCTTTTAATCTATTACTTAAAATAATCTATACTCGAGGTTAATAATATTTAATTATTACGTGATGGTGCATTAGATGTACTCTTAAGTGATAGGGCTCAACAAAATTATTTTGGTATATTAACCAATAGTGAATTGTACTACATTGGTCGATGATGATTTCAAAATATAATCTTCTGATAGGTCAATAGCAATAACAATAATAGTGTATATATGGTGATTAGCAATAAGACTACAGGCAACTAAATAAATTTTTAGACACAACAAACTTTATTTACAATATTTACAAATTTTAATTCAAAGACATGGCATGAAATAAAGCCAATACATCAAACTAAACTCAGAGATGGGAAAAATACCTGATATACCATTGACCATACTCTTAGTCAATGTGAATAACTTATACAGTGATATTAAGAGTATCACTTATTTTAAAGAATAAGATCATGAAACCTTATTGAAACTGAACTAGCACTTAAATTACAAAAATAACAGTGTATTTAGGACCTTATGGTATATACAAATTTTTAATTTAAAATTCAAAAGTTATAACGTAGTGCATTATACCAAAGCCATTTTTTTTATCAGAATACGATAAGAGCAATTATCATATTCTGTGCAATTAATAACTGATTAAAATTTGAGATAAATATGTTTGGTGTATTAAAATAAGAATAGACATCAAAAGTCAACTACACATATATATCACTAAAACATTACCTATGTCCACAACCTAATTATTGAATACTTAACTGATCTTACTGATCCACTGTCAAATCACTAATTAATAAAGATAAAGTGCTCACATGCATTCTTGCTCTTACATCTATAAATTCCACAATCCTTAATAGATCTTGGTTTGGTCTGTCTATAACTGATGATGATCATACAACATCATAAACACTATTTCAATTAGGCCAACACTATAGCTAGATTAGTGTTTCTTAATCTAACATTACTTTATCCTTGTCATATGATTTTGAACTACTATACTTCACCATACACGGTGGAAAACTAATTCTATATCATCATGAGGGATCTAACAATAAAAAGGGAGGCTCTATAAAACAACATGACAGTTGTATAATAATATGGATAATTCTATTACCTCTCTATGGGTATACACATGTGGGCTTTGCCTCATCATGGAAAATATAAAATTCAAACCATGGATATCCTTTCTTTTAGGATTATTTATGCTAACAAGCATTAATTATTACTCAACCTCTACCAAACTATCCTCTCATGCAATCAGCAATAGGTGATTCTCCATCAGCCCATGCTCAATATTAATATTAATCTATTGGATGCCATTCTATTGGCACATCCTATCAGCTAAAAACTGTCACAAATCATTCTCAATATTATAGCAATGTAAAACAACACTAACAATAACCGTGGAGATATACATGTTCCATTTTACAATGCAAAACTATTAATGTATCAATAGACAAACCAAAATATATATGTCAAATGATCATTAATTATTTTAAAATGACAACTATACTTTTGCTTGAGAGAGCACAACATATTTAAGCAACAAAGATCAAACTGCATTTGTATTCAAAGTGGACAAGTTCATAGGCAAACTTTATAAAAAAAAAACTTATATTAATTCTTTCATATAAGAACGCAATTAGATCATTATAGTATATCTTTGACAAAATATTTGTTTGTTCACGTTTAATAAAGTATTAAAATCTGTAAAAAAAAAAAATACGAGAAATAAATCTCTCTTCCTCTCTGTTTAGATGAACGATATATAATATCATGTTTTCCCTTAATTGAAACATAAAAATACAAGTAATAAATATATATATTACACATTTTTCTTCTTTAACTCAATATATATATATTTCATACCACAATAAAACATGTATATTTAAAAACAAAATTCCCAAATAACACATGACATAAGTATTATAAACTAATACAGCAATAATAATAAAAATAAAAGAATATTTTCTTTCATTAAATTTTTATCCTATTCGTCCAAGTTATTTTATCCTTGTGAGTTAAAATGATAAGAACTGCTATTATGATGAGCAAACATTCCAGTTAATGCATATATATTTTTATTATCCTGTTTGATGCTAATATAATAAGGCAATATTCAAAGGTCTTCAAGTGTATCACAACTAAAATCAGTTTATTTACATTTTAATCCAGATAATTTTTCTTGAAAGTGACTTTAGAATTTTATTACAATTAACATATTTAACTTTTTAAAATTCTTTATTAACTTTATACTTTCCTCTGCGGTACGATTTGTAACAATCTTTAAATAATCTGGCATTTTAAATATTTTAAAACCTTATTACGATGTATATTTCACAATAAAACCTTAAAAGTAAATATTTATTTTGTTCCATTTTAATTAGCAAAGTATTATATGATTAGCAATATTAAAAGGAATTTATCCAATTATAAATATGATATCCTTAACATTTTAATGAATTTGTAATTTTCTATTACTATCATTACACAAGTTCGCGCTAGGAAAAATCAGCAGATGAGTGTTTATTTCTTAATAAAGAATTGAGAATAAAATCACTTGCAATTATCTTTTAACTTTATTAAAATTATATGATATAAAATGACTTTTGATTTATTTATAATATCTTCTGAAATCTTTCTTTAAAATTATTTTGAATTATTTTCTTGAAATTACAATTTTCAAACGAACATATGTTTCTGCTTTATGTTTAACAGTGGCGTGAAATACAAACATTATCAGCTACTTCTTTTAACTGTAAATAATTTGTGCGTCATTTTCAAAGATAAGATTTTAAACATATGAACAAAATAAAAGCAAAAGCTTACTTTTTCTTGAAATGTTCTGCAGTTGAAGTAATATTTATTTAGATAAAGACTTATCCCCATGACTTTCATTTCCTTCTCCAGTATGAATCCTAGGAACTATACAGTCGTGGAGATGGTGTTTAAAACGATAGCAAGGTTTCTTTTTTTTATTCCATGTCTTTAGATAACAATATACTATAATCCTTCTTCAATTAAATTCCAAATTTTTCTGATTTTTAGCTTTTTTCCTCCTTATTTTAGAAGATCAGAGTTGAAGTCTGTGGTTGTTTAGTTCTCTTTTTCTTAATCACACACCCCCTACAACTTTGTTTTAATATATATAGTTTTTATTACAATGCATTGTGGTAAGAAATTTACCAATAATCTTAAGTGTGAATATATTAACATTACCCCACCTGGCTTTCCTTTTAATAACTACTCATACTTATTCAAGACAGCTTTAGATTCACTACAAAAAAAAATATGCTTAAGTAATTGACTATAACCATTTATTTTACAAATTTGATTTAATTATTTATTTATTTCAATTGCTATTCAACAATAATAAAATAGTAGTAATATATTTATCTCCCAATTAATAACAATATTTTTAAATTGTTATTTTATCCCTAGTTTTAAACCTATACTGGGTTTAAAATCTCATCTCCACTCAAGCAATTTCCTAATGCATCCAGAACAGTCTTTATTGAAAGCCACTCATTAAAATTTCCTTCCAGATATATGATTATGATTTAAAATTTTGGATTATTTAATACAGGGACTTAAATAAAAGGTCACAATATATATGTTCTAATTAGAGATGTTTTTTTTTAAATGATTGGTTCAGTCAACATTATTTTTCTGATGACTTGGAAAAGTTGTCCTTTGATAAAAATAATTGTAGATGTAATTAAATGTTATCACTTATTATTACTAAATACTTAGGAACAAAAATTATTGCATGAACTAATATGCATTTTATTTCTTTGTTGAGTTATATATGTTCTCAATCATAATTTTATAAGATATATAATGAAAATGCTATTAAAACTTCTATTTTAAAATTTACCTTTCATAAGTTAGAATTTGAACAAAATTATATAAATATTAAAAATATTTAAATTCTTTATTTTTTATTTTTGATATTTTAAATGTGCGGTAATGTGTGGTACATGTAATATTACATCTTTACACTATGCAAACTGAAGTTATAATAAAAAATTCTATCTTAAATTCATTAATTTTTGTTCTGTCTTAAAATAATGTTTTATTTAATACAATTTTGCATACCTGCATTTATATTATAATCCAAATCAAAGATTAAATGTATAATAAGCACAAATCTTGAAACTTTAATCCACTTCGCACTAGAAATAGATAAGTATGGTGATGCAAATAATACATTTTTTTATCACAATACAAGCATACATAAATTATATTCTTTGCACATCTTATTTAAACATAATATCTGTTATCATCAATTCATAAGAATTATAGAAATTATGGATTATATCATTTTGGATTAATAGTAGTCAACTTGATTATATGTAATATTTGCAAAGTTCAACTTAGACAAATACAACTGTGAATATAATGATTAAATGGTTAGTCTCTAGAGGAATCATTAATATTTAAACAATGAAATGAAATACTGTATTTTAATCCACAAACCTTTAGCTATCCACTCCATCAAGCTATTACTACACTGAAAAATATACGGAAAATAATCTAAAGGCTCTTTGCTTGGAAAATTATGACATTGGAGTACCAGAATAGAAATTAGATTTTCAATCTAGTTCTGAATCTATCATTTTACCACTGAAACCAAAACACATTAAGCAATTATTCATTATTATATAACATTGAAGATGCTTATTTACATCTATCAGCCAAAATAAGTTTTTATTTATATTTAATGCCAAAATATTCTTGATAGCTAACTTAAATAAAAATCACAACATAGTGATTCACTTTCTTGCAATAAAATCTTCAAGAGTGGTATTCTCCAAAGACTGCAAAATATGGCTGGTATAACTTCTCCTAATTCATAAATTGGCATCTCATTAATTAATTGAAACAAAAAATATAATAATACATGAATATAGTGCTGGAAAAAAAGTTGTCATTTGAGATTTCCACCCTCAACAACTGCAGAGTAGAAGAAAAACAAGTCTTGAAATAAATGTGTCACAGCCTTATTAATTAGATTACACAATGAATAAGCTTTATACCAATCAAATTTAATTCTATGAAGTACAGTACTCTCTAGAAAAAAACATGCAAAATATATCCAGCATCCTATTATGCAAAATTAACTTCTTTAAGAATATCAAATTGACTTGGTAAAGATAACACATTAGGAAAAAAAGATATTTACATTTGCCCATGTTAATGTACTGGATATAGGTCAGACAAGCTCTGTTTATACTATTGTCATATGATTAAAAAATTATTACTTCTATTGTATTAGATTCTATTAATACAAGTATAAATATAACTATAATTTATGGCAAAAAAATCAAATGTCTGAATTCATTATAAAGTCCTTGAACATATAATTTCATAACTATTAGCACTTTAACTCATTTACTGTGTTTATTAACATATTGATCCAATGATTGTAGAAATATAGCATTCCTGAATATTTATTTACACATACAAGCTTAAAATATCTAGCAACATGGCTCTGACCAGAATTCATTGAATTATATTTTTCATTTATCTATAAATACTGTTATATATATTCTACAAACCACCATAAAAAGCAACTAAGATATTTTTTCAGATATTCATTTGCAGGTTTTTGCAGATGCTCAGTAAAGATTATTAAATCAATCAGATTATTAATATATGGTGTGATTTCATCAATAGTGATTACCCCTTTCTCAAGATCCTTAAATCAGCTTCAATATATGACACATACAGCTAAAAGTAATGTAAATTTCTGAATGAACTCTCGCATATAACAAACAAAAATATTAGGGAAAAGAATACTAGAGCTATGTCTTCTCTCTAAATCATAATAAAAAATTAGAACCATATAAATATTTATGTATTAACATTAACATGTAATGAATATAGTAAATAAGACTTATTGATCACCAGAAAGAAATCCAAAAGCATGAGAAATGTTTAAACATATAATTCACAATGGCTTTGTCATAGAAACCCTTGAATATTAATACAAAAATAATTATTATAATTATTAATGATCATATATCTTTGTGATTCCTGAAATTTTGAAACGATAAATACCATTCTAATATTGACCACATGATCACTATTCTTTATGCTTATACAAGCTGTTTGCACAGAGGCAAAACTCTGCATACAACAGTGCCACTCAATGGAAGCCAGAGTAATCAACAGATGCAAATAGGGATTCTATGCATAAACTTTCCTGCATCCATTGATTACTCTGGCTTGCATTGAGTGATGCTACTCTATGGAGTTTTGCCTCTGTGTAAACCATTTTAATTCTAGAACTGTCCAGTAAGAAAATAATTTACTATATAGAATTTGTTTTAATTAAAAAGACCTTGTCTTTGTAATTTCTGATATTTTGAAATGATAAATATTATTCTAATTCTACAACTGTCCAATAAAGAAAATAACAATTTGCTATATAGGACTTGTTCTAATTAAAAATACCTTGCCATAAATCTTACAGACAAGATTCTATGAAAAGTTTGGCCTAAGTAATCTCACATCTAGAAACACAGTTTCTTTTTTCTTAATAAACAAATGTTACTTGCTTATAATAACAATATCTATTTACACCAAATTCAGTTCAAAGTACATGTCCAAATTCATTATATTACCTATTTATCAAAATGCTTTCATGTTTAATTGGTCTATGACCATGTCCACTATAATTATTTATAATGCTTTGCAAACTTTTACAATGCATTGACTAATTATTGGCTCTTATAAATACAACAGCCTTAATTCACCTTGCAGTCAGTAAATTTGTCTTTTATATCATTGCACAATGTCGTTAGAATTACCAATTCTATGTACACTTCCATCTTCCATTTCTATGATGAATTGAGTTAATAGTCTGAAACTAAAATTTCCAGATATTTTTGAGTTTGTTGTAGATATTACCAATTTCTATTGTAAAGTGATCTAATTCTCATTGTTTCCTTTTGACAATCATAATTAATCAATCTATTTGATCAAAATACTAACAGTTGCTTGGTTATATAAAATAAACACACTATATTTCTAATATCAATCATTAAAAACATTGTTTTGATCTGGATAGCACAATATCCAACTCAAGTATAAAAATTATTACATTATCCAATTAGCATTATCTTTTCAAAGGAATTAGTACAAGAAAAGTTACTAATATAATATTTCAACATTGAATCTGAATAATTTTAGCTCAAAAATGAAACAAAATGAGCAGATGATTAAAATATAAAACAATGCTGAATGTCAGCAAAATTGACAAGCTCAATTAAAAGGTGTTATAAAAAACAATGTCATCAGCAAACATATTTTTATGAAATTCGAAGGTAAATATAAATACTAAACCTACTATCATCAAACATTAAAATTATTTCAAAAACTCACCATGTTGACCTTAAACAGCTAAAATCTCCCCATCAAGATGTTGGGATTAATAGCTAATATATATATATAAGAATTCTAAATGGCTTTTAAAGAAGCAACCACTAAATGCAACTGCCATTATTATGGATTTCCATAAATTAGCTTTCTCAAAAAAAAAAGAGTATCATGAACATGAATGCTTATTATGAATCTACACTTAATGCACATTGAGTGTTAGTAAAAATATATAGATATTAAATCAATCACATATAAATTGGATTCCACAAAATTTAATTTCTGTGATATCAAAAATACTAATCATGACCCATTTACTAAAGTCAGAGTTTTACTACTTTATTGAAGGATTACTTCTTCAGATATTAATGAGTAAGAAAATAAATCACAATCATGTACCCAAATCTAATAACAATGACTTAGCATTTTTTTTTTCCTTTAGCTATGATGAACATCTTTCATTCTCATCAAAAGACTTGACCTTACTTGTTGTACTTATTTTAAGTTAATTGACCTTATAAGGAAATATTAGACATTGTTTCTTTTGGACTACAATCGTTCATATTAAACAAACAAAAAAAAAATTAAGAATACACTAGGTTAATCTATCTTCATCATTTTTTCTCTAAGCTTTTTTTATATATTTCAATCAATCTCAAGATTGAGTTAAATGTCAAACATTTATATAATGTCAATAAAGTTAGATTGCTGAGAAGAAAACTGTATTAAGAATTGTTTTTTTTTTTAATTTCTTTTTATAAAAAAAAAATATTCACACACACAAAAAATGTTATATGACTTTATTATAATCAAATTTTCTAATATCATATAATAAATACCACTATATTTAGCAGTGTCCTTATTCTTGCATATGAAATCTGTTCATGGCTGAATAAGTAATTATCAGAAAAGAAATGCTTTTCAAAATCATTATTCAACTGATTATCAGTTATTAAAACAGGCAAAACTACCCATACAGTAGTGCCACTCAGTGAAAGCGAGAGTAACTGTATGGAGAGTTTTGCCTGTTTTAATAACAGTTATGAGCAAATGGTGATCATGTAATTATCAATTGCATTGCTTTTTTGACTTTTAGTATGCTTTAATAGAGCTTTTTTTTTAGAAAAAAAATAACAACTTTTCACCAATGATATCCTATGCTTTTATAAAATATTGACAATAGTAGGAGGTAAAGGCTCTTCCTATTAGATTGATTAGTATCTCACAAGTTGAGCTTCCAATTATTATAATGCAGAATTCTTTATGAATTTTCAGAAATGTTAAAACACAACAAATAGTTGTTTACTGTAAACTTTTGATGCTTTAACAAATTTTTAAAAAAGTTTATTTAACAAATTATACAATGCTTTTTTTTTCAGTTAATGTGTACATCAAAATCATTATTTTACATACTATTTATTTACTAATTATTTCCTTTACAAAATAAAACTAGTTTTACATTGAAAATTTACCAAACAGTTCACTTCACAGCAATTAACTTGTTTCTAATTCAAACAAATTGTGGGTTATGAGAAAAAATGAAAAGGAGAAAATTATAAGATTAATTTGGAGATATAAGATGAAAATGTTTTGATACAATATATGAGAATTATATCAATAGTTTTTTTTAACAATATAATTATAGCTAATTAAATAAATTATAATAATTAGGAAGCAGTAGTATTACAACTAATGAACACCTTTTTTGAAATAAATATTTTTTTGTACATTATGTGTATTATTAACAATATCCAACTATAAATTTACATTGAATAAATGGTGCCTGCCACCTGGTTGGAAAAAATAAATGGTGCCCGCCACCTGGCTGGTATTATAGAATGTGCTCTTAAGTGCAAAAAGGTTGGGGATCCCTGACCTATGCTATCAACAAAGACTCAAATCACAAATAAATGAATATAGAATGTTTTTAGAGAACAAAAAAAAATACTGCATTACATAACTTAAAATCAAATCTATTGAATCTTCATGGGTAATTAATCTGTTATTTAGAAATGAACTACCAAATTAAGAATGGAGATTGTAATTAAATAAAATACAGTGAATTTTTTATATACAGCAATTTTATCAACAATATATCTATAAATGATTTGTTTAATTTTTCTTAGAAATATGAAAAGTTGATGAACTGTAGAAAAAGATACAATTTTGAACTGTTAACATAATTTTAAAAAGATGAAATTTATTCTCATTGATTTAGAAAAATAAATCCTGCATGATTTGTTATAGTGGCAGAATGGCAGATGCTAGAGCTCATGGTTCATGAATTGAGGTCCAATTTTATTAATGACAGTTCTAGAACTTCTTATAAACTTCCAAGTAATAAACTAATTAATTATTATTTATAATAATTTTATTCAAAAAAAATTATTATGTAAATAAAATTTTTTGTTATATCTCCCTAAATTTTAAAATCATCATAAAATTTTTATTATTTACCATTTAAATTAAACAATAACAAATATTTACAAAATGTAATAATTTTAATAAATTATTACATATGAGTTTATTGAGTTAAGTTTAAATTAAAACTAATCATCTGAAGTATTATATGCATATATATAGTAATCAAGCTGTGCTAGTGCAATCCCATTTGATTTGCCCACTGACTTGCCAACATAGGATCTGGAAAAGAGAATGGATGTTCTTACTGAATTGGTAATGTAGAGAAATCCTGATTAAATCCTTGCCAGATAAAACATCACTATATGTTAAATAATTTTGACATAAAATGTCTGTACTATGAAAAAAAATGTTAATTTTTGCTGTGGAAGATGAACAAAATGTATGTATCTAAAGAGCCAATTTACTTTAAAAAAAGTTTTAGATGACACAGAAATAAATATATCTCAACATCAAAGAATACCAACAATTGGAACAATTTTAATTTTACTGAATACAGGAAAGTAATTAATAAAACTAGTAAAAAATCTTACATTATTAAATAACAAAAAGTCTAACAAAGAGTTTGTTCATATATATATAGCCTGCACCTAATATCCTACAGCAGAGAGTTCCACTAGACCTCTAGTCTAGAAAATGTATAACTTACTGATGATGATAGTAACTATCAGTGCCTACCACTGGTATCCCATCATATATATCTATTATTGCTCAGTAGATCAGGGAGAATAGAGATTCTTGTCAAAATAAATAATTAACAGAGAAGACAACAGTAAACAAAATGCTAGACAAATGTAACAATTAACAATGATATTTATTAACAGCTAAATAACAAGTTTACATCAATGGTAATGTTTAAATATTAGGGTTATATTAAACAGATAGTTTGACTGATTATTAACCCATTTAAAATAAGTAGGCAATGTATTTGATAGCTGATCGCTAATTATTTTCTTCTTCCCCACAATGTTAACTTTAATCCCCTTTGTCATAATTGAATTTGACAGAGACTTGATAATTTCAGATGTGCACATATATATTTGATATAATATTAATCCATAATTAAAAATAAGCAGATTCAATTACTATATTGGCTCATATATGCTGACATTACCAAACAAAGCTCATATGCAGTGTATTAGATCCTAAATATGAAAATAAACATATCAAAAACAATAATCAATAGGCCCATAAAGAACCCATGCTAATTAAAGAACAAAAATATATATGAATGCATAGAAAGGGAAAAGGCACTTTACCCAATGCATAAATCAATAAGAACTGCAAATTTCAAGTGTAAAATAAATCATGAGTTGAACACATAATAAGAACTTATATAAATGAACATAAGCAGGAAGATCACTGTCTCAATGCAGAGAAAAATATCTAAATCTGTATATAAACAATGATAATCACAAGAATAAATCAAAGGACCAAACATATAAACAAATATTCACATATCTTAAGGATCATTTTATATATGCATGCACACTCAAGCATAACAATCGCTTTTTTTACTTTCAGATGATTATGACAAAAATAACAAAAATAAAACTGCTAATAATTTAAACAGTTCAACATTTTATATATAAAAAAGTATATAAACATTCTTACAGGTCAAGTAATGATGATTTCAGACATTCAATGACATTATTATTTATCAAAAACTAAATACTAACAAAAAAAAAAACAATCAATCTATATTTTTTTAATAGTAATCTAGATTGTCTAAAACCATCATGAAAATAGAGGGGAAAAACTTACTTTAAATTCTTTCAATGATTTTCTTTTAAAACTTTATGCAAGAAAGAAAAAATCAGCATTTAATACACTAATTAGTTTAGATTAAATAACTATCAACTATAATATGGTTTTGTATAAGAACTTTAATAATAATACTAAAACGTTATACTAATACATGAAAGATATAAAAGAAAAATTATAAAATAGGTAAAAATGGACATATAAAAAAATTACACTCTGTTTTATGTCACTGGCTTACTGGTAATATCTTAATAATAATTCAGGTGAAAAGTCAGTCCAGAGAGAATGAGTAAAGCTATTACTTTCTGAAAAGATTAATTAATAAATGCATACATGTACCTGACATATCCTTGATCAGATATGGAATTTCATGGAGCTGCTTCATCAGCAAGAAGAATGCATTGCTTTGACAGTCTTTAAGATGTTAGTAGTTCGCTGGTTTTGTTGGCTAGTTGGCAAACAAGGCAAACAGATGATAGCTACAGGTTCATGCTGGACAGTGGAGATCATTTCTGGCGCTTTAGCAACATATACTGTTAAACAAGATCACTGAAACAGGTTCTGAGTTCATCATCTATCCAGTTACAGGTAAATACAGTGAAATCACTGCTAAAGAAACTGTAACAAAATTCAGAGTGTTGGGTAGAAAAGCAGAAGAGTGGATATGTGTGAATAAGCAGGCTCTATAATAAATCAGCAATGAGTAAGCAGAATTAAAAATAGTCTTCAGTTGGTATTTTATGGTCCTCAAGTTAATTGTTTTTCCCTACTCAAGAATTTCAGGAATTTTTATTAATTAGTAAGCTCAGTTATTACATTTTTGAACCCAGGTAAGCCAGAAATTTTTAATTAAGTAATTCACTAAATTTATAATTACATCAATCTGAAATTTTAAAGATAACAAATGTACAATTGGAACAATACTTAATGAAGGGAAAAAAACAGATTTTGTTAACATTTTAATTAATACAATGAACAAAGAGTTTTAAGGTTAAGCAATGTTCCTAATATATATATATTAAAAAAAAATCTTTTACAAATTGATAACAAATTTGTCTACAAAATACAGATTAAAAATTTTTTTTTTTACAATTGAATACACTGAACCAATATTATGAACATATATTTTAATGTGTGTGCATATATATAATACTACATCCAATAAAAAACACCTTAAAAATGAATTTAAGTTTGTTCTTGGCCAACATATAACTTTACACTTAAATTAAATATTGGGATGGTAAATTTCATCTCAATATATGCCTAAGCCTTTGTAATTTAATTGCAATAATATCTTATGAAAACACTTCATGTATAGGTTTTATTTATTTATTTATTTTCATGAGTTGTTTTTTTTTAATTTAATGTTAATAACATTTGTCAATGCATGTATGTTCATGATTTCTTTGTTTAACATCTTTTGAAAAAAAGGAAGGTTGATATTATTATTTTTTGCTTATATTTAATTACAAATTATGGAGTTTTTAAAAGTATGTATATTGTACTAGAACATTATGGGACATGAATTTAAACCCCTCAATTTTCTTTAATATAAATAAAGAAAAATTTCAAATTGTGTTTTTTTAATTGTATTTAAAAATTGGTTCCAATTATATAAAATATATATGTAAAGTCCTGTATGGCTTTATGATTCAAATAAAATATTCATGTTTATTAAACTTTGGAAAAAAATGGAGGGGGAGGGGATAACTTAATAATATCTTTTTTTTTAAAAAGTTAAATATTTAAAGAAATTTTCTTTATTCTGTTGTAACTTTATCTCTATGATTAGCAAATAAGCAGATATAAAAGTCTGGCAATTTATTTATTTTGTAAATAAAAAAAATTAGATAAATTAAAAACCCAAAATGAAGATAAGTAAAATTTTTGTTAATTTGGTTTGTGTGGATTTGGTTGTTACATGATCAGAAATTGTTGCTATAAAATGTTCTCTCTCTTTTTGCTGGCAGCTGACCTGGAGAGAAGGAAATGAACTTATCACTAGAAAAGAAGATTCAATCATTGCTATAAATTGCTTTTTGATTATTGAGGCTAAAGTAGTATAAAGGGATGGAAAATAATTTCTATAAATGAAGTGCTAATATGAACAAGTAAAGCACAACTTTTATAAATGCTGATCAAACTTGTTTACTAGAGATGGCTTATCAAATACTTAGAACACCCTTGCCTGCTAAATGTGTTATATAAATAGTCTGTTGAGAGGAGGTAGAATAAAATTCAAATAAAAAGTAACCACATAGCTAATGCTTTCTAAAAGAACAGGCCAGGGAACAAAACACAAAATTATTATAGTACATGTGAATATTAAGGAAAAGACAGTATATAAAGCAGGAAAATCAATCACCAACTATTAACCAAGGAAATAAACTTTAAAACCAAAACATATGTGCCCACTTATCAACATTTCTAAAGGAAAGAAAAAATATATATACTTTGAACTATAAACTGAAGTGACTTTTGAACCAGAGGTGAGAATATGCTAATTTTGTTTATTGCATTAATTGTATTATTATTATTAATGTTTTAGTGATTTGTACTTAAAGCGATTTTTTTTTTCTCTTGATTTTAACAATTTCGCAAATGTTAGCCACTGAATTGTTGAAATTAAAATTTCTTTTGTCTTTTTTTAAAAAATTGCAGAAAAAGCAAAGAGATTACATATATATCAATATCAACATTCTCTGTGGCTTGAGCACCTTTTTAAAATGGTATGTTAAAATCAGACAAAATTTTGATTTTTCATTAACATTTTTATTAATAAGCTAATTTAATTTTTTTTCCTGCTCAGTTTACTAGATTGCATGAAGAAGACAAAGGTCCAATTTTTTCATCAGTCAGACTCTTTAATAAAATGGATTCAATATGCTTTGGATGATTTTGCAATTTTAAGGCCTTCATCCCCAAAATAAATGTAATATAGGTAAGTATAATTTTTTTTATTATTTGAATATTATTATTTTAAATTTTTTTATTATTAGATAAATGTATAATTTATTAATGTGCTCATGTTTGTATTAATGTGTCTGTGTAGCATCGAATTGTATTTGTATTCAAATTCACATAAACAAAAGTAATACATTGTACAGGCTTAAACCTGCATTTATATATGTAATATATGCAGAGGTTGAACTCAAGACTTTCACATGAACCACCACTCTCAGTGCCATCTCATATTGCTGACCCACCTGATCATACACATGTTGAAAAGATAAATAATCACCAATATACATATTTCATGCTAAACCAGCAATCATCAAATGGTCCAGATTACTATCCTCACACATATATATAATCAGTACTCAGCTCTATATTAAGATAGCCAATCTTTATACTTTAATGGACAGGCTTCAAACTATTCCAACTCACAACTCTTTAGCCTTCCATTTCATTGAAAATCTTAAAGTATAAAGATTGGCTATCTTAATATAAAGCTGAGTACTGATCATATATATGTGTGAGGATAGTAATCTGGACCAACTGATGATTGCTGGTTTAGCATGAAATACGTATATTGGTGATTATTTATCTTTTCAACATGTGTGTGATTAGGTGGGTCAGCAATATGAGATGGCACTGAAAGTGGTGGGTCATGTGAAAGTCTGAGTTCAAACCCCGCATATATTACATATATAAATGCAGGTTTAAGGCTGTACAATGTATTAATTTATATAAATAGTGTGTAAAAGGTCTGTCCATCCCTCGCATATGTATGTATAAATGGATTATTCTCCTGTACATGAGGGGTCAGAATGACTAATATGTCAACATGGGTAGGATGACAACCTTGGCACTAACAACGGCTTTGAACGTTCCATCATCAGATATTCAATGAAATGGAAGGCTAAATAGTTGTGAGTTAGAATAGTTTGAAGCCTGTCCATTAAAGTATAAAGATTGGCTATCTTAATATAAAGCTGAGTAGTGATCATATATATGTGTGAGGATAGTAATCTGGACCAACTGATGATTGCTGGTTTAGCATGAAATACGTATATTGGTGATTATTTATCGTTTCAACATGTGTGTGATTAGATGGGTCAGCAATATGAGATGGCACTGAGAGTGGTGGGTCGTACAAAAGTCAGAGTTCAAACCCCGCATAAACAAAAGTAGTGATTTATGTACAATGTAATTCTGGGGCTCTGATCCAAGTTTGAGACAATCTTATTTTATAGGCAACAATTTAGTGATTTACGTACAATGTAATTTTGGGGCTCTAATCCACGTTTGAGACAATCTTATTTTATAGTCAACAATTCTCAAAAGATTTAACAATTTATTAATGTGTTTATATTTGCAGTAGTGTTTGTACTTGCATGTCTGTGTTTGTATAACAAGTAATGATTTTTATATATAAAAAGTATTATAGAGCAGTGCAATGTCAATTTTAAGACTGATTATCAGATGTTCAGAAAGGTTGCAGTTGATAAAGCAATCACAAAATTTACTGGGCATAGTACCATGTGAAAATATAAACTCTTAAAACCAATAAAGAGAGGTTTCAAGTGGTGTGTGTGGTGATAGCCACAATGTATACCACATAGAATTGTATGCAAGCAAAGAATCAAATCCTGATTCTTGTCTATGCTTTGTTGCTCATGCTGTAGAGTCAGCAGTTTTGCCACATCTTGCATCAAATTATTTTCAAGCCTATAGCTAACAAATGAGTTATATGCAAATAAATTATATCTCTGTGGGACAATAAATATAATAAGATAGCATCACTGGTGTGCATAAAAAATATAATCACTGGTGTACACAAAAAATATAAAATGAAGAGAGAAAACTCATTTTATCATTGATACAGACAGTAGCCTTCAATTTCTAGTTTTGGATAGACAAGAAGCCTATTGCTATGATTTGAAATGCATATTCACTTTCTGGAAATGATTTATTTTGTATCTTTTATTAGGATGAATCTTTTTCTTATATACACCTTGAGATTTTTTAACTTTTGGGGTACAAGATAAAAATGAAGAATTCTTATGCTATTATTTTTGTAAATTCTGAAGTTATGGATTATCTCAGGTAAACATTTTATATATGATTTGAATAATTTTGTGAGGAATACAAAGAACTTATCAATAAAGATGTAATTTTAAACTTAGTTACTGATAAATTAGAAATTACAAACAAACAATAAAGTAATATTTTTTTCAGATATTGAACTTACTTTTTTTTCCTTACTTTTTTAGTGGTAATCACTATTGTTTTAGCCTTATTGTTTTCCTTATTGCTGGTTTTCGGGTAATAAAGAAAATGTTCTTTATTTCTAGAAGTGAAGGGCTGATATTAGAATTATTTTTGTAACTATTATTATTAAATTGTTAATTTTATTATAATCTCTATTTTTTTATTCCTGGCAACATGTCAAAATATTCCTAATACACTACAAGCATGCATGATTTGTATAATCAAATATCTAACTGAAAGATTAAAAGCTAGCATTTATGGGTTAAATAGTGGTCTAAAAATTAAGAATCATAAATAAGGGTTAAATTATCATGTGGTAATGAAATGCCATGAGAATAAAAAAAATGACTGGTGCTTATTAATTATAACTATTTCCTTACCACTGATAAAGTTATAATAAAAATATAATTTAGCTCAGTAAAATTGTACATAGTTGTAAAAGAGATTATTAGTCCAATATATGGGATGTTTGGTCATCATAACTAGGTAGTGTATATGGAGTGGATAACAACCACATACCCAGGAGCCAATTGTTTTATATATGCTATGGTGATACACCTATATATTAATGATTACCTGTAAGGGATTCATACATTATGGATGTACAACTGAGGTCAATTACATCAAGTTTTTATTACTCAAAATGGTCAAAATATTTAAACTTATGTTTATTTAATGAGTCAATGATACTATTTAAAAAAATACTAAAATTATTATAGCCCTGAAACAAGAGTCAAAACACTGTAAAGTATAAATTAAATCACTGGCTGCATGGAATAAGGAGAAAGAATGGGTTATTATTTTTATAAAATTAAAAAATGAATAACAATTAAATAGATTTGGTCATCAATAAATTGGAAAAAAAATAAAGCAGATTGTGAGAGTTCTAAATTAGGCTAAAATTTTGTAAGGAGACATCTACATGAGCTATTTCTGGTAGATTGTGTGGTTAGTGCTTATAATCTTCCTATAATAAATAATTATAATAAATGTTCACTAGATCCGAAGCCTATAAAATGGATCAACACAACAATGAAACAGCAGAGCAAAGGAAAGAATAGTTGGTAGAGGCTGTGAATATGCCTGCAGAAGAGAATATTATAATACTGAATATGTTGAAAACATTACAAGAAATGCAGCAAAAGAGTGAGATAAATGAAGAAAGTGCAAAAAACATTATACAAGAAATATAGCAAATGAATAAATTAAAAATTACAAAAACACTTAAAGATATTACACAAAATGCAACAAAAGAATGAGTTAGAATGTGAATATGATGCTTCAAAAAATATAAAGAGAAAGGCAAGAAATGCTGAAAAAAAGTAGAGGAAAAATGGAGGGCAAATGATGCAAGGTTGGTAGAAAGTGGGTATAAAAATACACAAATCACATGGGATTGCAAAAAGTATTAAGATACAATGGCACAGATAAAATAACAGGTATATTTGGAGTGGAAGGTTTAGAGAATAAGATATCTGAGGATAGCGAACCAAATTAATAATAAAATTGACAGACTCCAAATACAAGTGATGGAGATGATACAGACCAGCATAGAAAGAATGGGAAAAAACTCCAGTCTATGAATTAAGAAAAGAAGCAGAAGAGCAGAGGGAGACTCAAAGTGAAGTGATTATATTAAAATAAAAGAGGACCATCAAACTGGTTGAAAATATGGCATGAAAAAAATAAAAGAGAATGTCAGATAGAGTCTAAGCTAAAAAAAGTAAACAGAAGCTTGCACACAGAGTTCATAAAGAAATTCTGAAATATTGTAACAAAACAGTTTCTAAAAATTTCACGTATTTAGAGATAATGTCCAGCAAATCATCAATAGAGCATTTTGAGAGCCTGGACAACTATTTTCAATTGAAAAGATTAACAGAAAATGAGCAAGTGGCTGTGGCATATAATCACCTACCAAGTTCTTCAAAAGAGTGAAATTATTTAGTACCTAAATTACCCAATTATACAGAGTAACATGAGGTGATCACAAATAATTTTTGAAACAAAAAGAGGGAAGAAGAGATCCAGAACCAATTTATGTAGGAATGATCTCAGATGGGTAGTGATGAAAGCCATATTCAGTTCTTCAGGCATCAAGTAGTGAAGTTGAAAATCCTTGACACTTGTGCTTTAACAGAAAGCCCTATTAGATAGTACACCACAATCTGTTATTTAGGGTGGAGCAGATAATTTTATCACATATAAAAGGATCATCGAACAAATGGCAGTTTCTTAATGCCATTGGCCTAAGGATGGCAATGATAGAAATGAAAACAAGACCTTTAATAGATTTAAGAAAGAATCTCATATAAAATGGGTTGAAGATAGGAAATTAAAATAGATTCAGCCATATTGGAAAAAAAGAGGAGTGCTGGTAGCAGAGATTGAACCATAATTATAAGCCAATTTAAAAGCTACTCTAGTCAAGGACAATCAATTAGTCCAGCTTAATTATAAATTGAATCTCCATGGCTTGGCACCAGTAAGATTTCAGCAAGATTTAGTAGCAAAAATAAATCAGAAAAAGGATTTAATGGTAACTCTATTCCAAATCAATGCAGATGAGAACATCATCACAAATAAAAAAGTAACTTGATTGATGTAAGAACTGAGCAATACTGGAAAGACAGAAAGATGATTGTTGATGACCCTGGATACATTCTCATATATATATATTTTGGAGAAAATTTTATAGTATAAAAAAGAGCATAACTAGATATGAGACAGATCCTGTTCATGAATATTATAGATACCACCAAATAAAGAAATAAAAATTTATGTCAAAGGAACATATAATGCCCAAAGATTGAAGATAATTAAACATGAATATACAAACTCATTATGATGAAGTAGGACTAGTTGGAGAATCGTTTGGGTGTTGATGTTTTTAAAACTTCTGGAGAGCTCAGGATTGTGATGACTTAGTGTGCAGTGTCAGGATGCCCAAGTGTTATATGGTGTTTTATGTTCAAATCATGATTGACCTGGAAATTAGTAAAAAAAAAAAAAATGGATAAATTCATTCTGTGTAGAATTCTGAAAATATTCTCTTGCAAAAATGGAGAAATTTGTCTGTGTACCTTATCCTGGAAATATAAATTAGCGAAGAATCTTATAATGAAAACCAACAAGAAAAAAAACGGAAAATTGCAACTAACAAAAAAGGATTCAAACAAATAAATTCATGTAAAAGAGTATTTTAATGAGTATGTTATATCTATATTTATAGATAAACTTTAAATTGAGTAATAATTGGCAATAATTAATAATTTTATTATGTTTTTGTTTCATTGAAATATTTCTTTCTTTATCTTATTTTCCATTCAAAATCCTTACATGGAAATTATTTTTATAAATGAAGTCACTATCTGGAAATTAAACAGCACTAGAACATGGAATAAAATATTTTAAAAGATGAGAAAGAAAGGATTCTTAAAATAAAAAATTATTTTGTTCGTCAATATAAATTGTTTCTAAATTAATCTTAGGTTCGACTACACATTAATATCATATATATATATTGTAACGATATATAAATATGTCGTTACATTAATTTAAAATAAAAACTTAAAAGTTCGCAAATAAAAGTAAAAAAACTAAACGCTAAAATTAAAATGTTTGTTAAACGTATATACATTCGCACAGATGCCAAACTTTAAAAATATTTTTTAAAAAAACAAATAAGTATTTGAATGTATTTTTTTTTATAAAAAAAAAAGTACAAGATTTAAAAATAAAAACAGGTATTAATTAATGTAATCTGTAAATGGAAATGATTGTTTATAAATTGTTTGAAAAGCAAGCTAGCCGTGGGCTCTTGTATAATTAAAATGATCTGATGAAAGATAGATAAGAAAATAAAAATAAATTAGCTTGACCAATGGAAGCACTAAGCCTTGGCTCGGACCCTAACGAAAGTGATGGATTAGTGACGTTTTGTTAATTGAATCCGTGTGGATAATATAAAAAGGGAAATACGGTTTTTTCGAGCAGTTCCGGCATTGTGTGTTTGAGAATTGTGGTAGGACGCACATACCACACTCTCTATTTAAAAGAAAAATGAAAAGACTGTGATACCTTGAACCAGCTATTGCCATCTCCAGGACATTATCTTCCAATGGAGGCGTCATGGGAATTAAAAGCAGAAACCTGGACTCTTCTACCATAAGCTATATGAAATGAACAATTATTAAAATCAATTACGAACTTTCGTCAAGTTTTACAAATTAATAAACAAGCCAACTTAAATGTTAAAACGGACTCTTATCTGACTTTTGTAAGTTTTTAAATCAAATTAATAATGTTTAATTTTATATGTTTTCCGATTGATAAAAATCATTTCCATTTTTTTTCTTTCTTATTGTATAAATTGTTTATTGTTTAAATTTTAATTGATGAAATTTAAGGTTGGGTATAGACGTTGCATAGATTCGTTAGCGGTTGATAATGTTGTGGTTTTCACATTCGATTAGAATATATGTCAACGATATCACTGCAAGCATCTTACGATGAATGCTAATGGGATTTGTATATTGCCTATGCAAGTGACGTTTATCGATGATTTTGTATTTTGATCGGTTGTGTTTAATTTGGAATGTTTTTGACCGTGGAATCTGTGCAGCTGATCTGTACTCAACATTTTAAAACAAATTTTATAAAATGCATTTGTGCGAACGTATTTAAATGGTAAATTTAAGTCGGGCGTGAATGGCTATATAGATTTGTAAAGTTATATTAGGGGAGGGTAATCTTGGGTTATTTGTGTCGTTGTTGAATTGGGTCAATGGATTAGATATATTTGTGTAATTAGTAGATGTAGTATAAGTTTCGCTATGTGCAGAATCGCTGAATACACCGCACCAACCCTTTGCCTATGGATGGGGTTGTAAGTCGGCAAAAAGGATCGCGGTCCCTTCCTATGGAGTTTTTATTTTATTGTTCTTCTTGCTATACAGACGTCATATTCCTGTATCGGACAAGAGTCAATGTTTTCTCTAACTATACTGTTCAGATGTCCATTCCTGACAGTATAGTATATTTGTGCTGTTGTATTTTCATGCTACATTGAATACATAAATGTATCAGATGGATTGATGCCAGTTTGACTGCGAATTTTAGCCTAAGGTTAAATAGGGATAGAATGTTTTATTTTCAAATGCAAATCTATGTAGTCTATTCATACTTGACCATCTAAATAAAATATTAAACTCATTGAAATTTATGTAAATGTACAATTAAAGAGTAATATAAAAATCTAAAAATGTTAAACCTATTCCTCGAATTTAGAATGATTTTATATGTGCGTAAATAAATATTTTTATGTGTTAATTTCTGGCAGTGGCTTTTATTCTTTTATATTTAAGATATAAAATTTATAGATTTTTATCTCTGCGTCTCCGCTGAGCTAGTGACTTGGGCTAACGATCGGAATATTTAAATAAAGTGGAATCTTAACAGCGCGTATCTGCCTACTTTATAAATTTTTCTAGGCTCAAATGCCTAGATGGCGCCTTGTAGAGCAGATATCGTAGTTTGCGGTTAGATTCGATCTTCACTTTCATTCCGATCGTTATAATTGGCGCCATCTAGGCATTTGAGCCTAGAAAAATTTATAAAGTAGGCAGATACGCGCTGTTAAGATTCCACTTTATTTAAATATTCCGATCGTTAGCCCAAGTCACTAGCTCAGCGGAGACGCAGAGATAAAAATCTATAAATTTTATATCTTAAATATCAATAAATAAAAGCCACTGCCAGAAATTAACACATAAAAATATTTATTTACGCACATATAAAATCATTCTAAACTCGAGGAATAGGTTTAACATTTTTAGATTTTTATATTACTCTTTAATTGTACATTTACATAAATTTCAATGAGTTTAATATTTTATTTAGATGGTCAAGTATAAATAGACTACATAGATTTGCATTTGAAAATAAAACATTCTATCCCTATTTAACCTTAGGCTAAAATTCGCAGTCAAACTGGCATCAATCCATCTGATACATTCATGTATTCAATGTAGCATGAAAATACAACAGCACAAATATACTATACTGTCAGGACTGGAAATCTGAACAGTATAGCTAGAGAAACATTGACTCTTGTCCAATACAGGAATATGACGTCTGTATAGCAAGAAGAACAATAAAATAAAAACTCCATAGGAAGGGACCGCGATCCTTTTTGCCGACTTACAATCCCATCCATAGGCAAAGGGTTGGTGCGGTGTATTCAGCGATTCCGCACGTAGCGAAACTTATGTTACATCTACTAATTACACAAATATATCCAATCCATTGACCCAATTCAACAACGACACAAATAACCTAAGATTACCCTCCCTTAATATAACTTTACAAATCTATAAAGCCATTCTCGCCCGACTTAAATTTAACATTTAGATACGTTCGCACAAATGCATTTTATAAAATTTGTTTTAAAATGTTGAGTACAGATCAGCTGCACAGATTCCCCGGTCAAAAACATTCCAAATTAAACACAACCGATCAAAATACAAAATCATCGATAAACGTCACTTGCATAGGGGATATACAAATCCCATTAGCATTCATCGTAAGATGCTTGCAGTGATATCGTTGACATATATTCTAATCGTATGTGAAAACCACAACATTATCAACTGCTAACGAATCTATGCAACGTCTATACGCAACCTTAAATTTCATCAATTAAAATTTAAACAATAAACAATTTATACAATAAGAAAGAAAAAAAAATGGAAATGATTTTTATCAATCGGAAAACATATAAAATTAAACATTATGAATTTGATTTAAAAACTTACAAAAGTCAGATAAGAGTCCGTTTTAACATATAAGTTGGCTTGTTTATTAATTTGTAAAACTTGACGAAAGTTCGTAATTGATTTTAATAATTGTTCATTTCATATAGCTTATGGTAGAAGAGTCCAGGTTTCTGCTTTTAATTCCCACGACGCCTCCATTGGAAGATAATGTCCTGGAGATGGCAATCACAGTCTTTTCATTTTTCCTTTTTAAATAGAGAGTGTGGTATGTGCGTCATACCACCTCTCAAACACACAATGCTGGAACTGAATATTTTTTCTTTTTATAGTCCCCCTATGGATTCCATGAACAAAAACGTCACTGCTCTGTTTTTTCGTTATGGTCCGGGCCTTTATTTGCTTCCACTGGTCAAGCTAAAATCTCTTTCTTCTCTTATCTAACTTTTCATCTGACTTTTTAATTACACAGCTTTTAGATAATTAATAAACAATCATTTCCATTTACAGATTACAGGAATTAATTAATACCTGTTTTTATTTTAACTTACGTTATTTTTTTATTAAAATATTTTTATATTTCAATCTTGTATTTTTTTATTAAAAAAAATACGTTCAAATACTTTTTTTTTTTGTTTATGAAAAAAATATTTTTAAAGTTTAGCATCTGTGCGAATATATATATATATGTTTAACAAACATTTTAATTTTAGCGTTTAGTTTTTTCCTTTTATTTGCGAACTTTTAAGTTTTTATTTTAAATTAATGTAATGACATATTTATATATCGTTACATATCAGTAAACTTCCTCAAAAAACAAAAAACATTAAAAAAAAAAAAAAAGAATTTACTTAGTGTTAGTAATTAAGTTACACAAATTGATTATATATGAAAATTTCAAAAGGACAAAACTGTTTTTTACAAGACAAAACAGTAATTACACACAAATATAATGATTACAAAAAAAAAAGTTGACTGTTGATTCTTTATTACCAGCTAAATTTCTGCCCCCTCCCTTCCAAGTTTCATTTCTCCTACCTTTAACTATTACTTAGGCAAGTTGAACGATTAGATGTTAATTTAACAAGACTTTTTTTAAAAAAAAAATTATGATTTATATTTATTATTACGTTTTATTCCTTGCATTTATTTTTACATATGCGCAATTTTTCTTACTGGCAGCACTTTTTAAACAAAACTTCAAACTGTAACTCCACGTCAATACAACAAATATATTTATACTAATTTCAGAAAAAATATTACGGGCATGATTTATTTTCAAAAGTACTAGTGGTTTATTAAACATCTGGCTATAACTTTACGTTAGTACAAAAATGTACTTATTTCAGAAAAAACAACAAATGTTATTTGCATGATTCACTTTTAAAATTCTCAGGGCACTCGTGTTTATTAAAGATCGAAAATTTCATCATCATCAATTCCCCTTCTCAGGGTCAATCTCTGAGGTAAGGCCACACTTGGGACGCCAATTATAAAATTTCAAACTGTAAATCCACGTCAATACAACAAATATATTTATACAATTTCAGCAAAAAATTTACGGGCATGATTCACTTTTAAAATTCTCAGGGCACTCGTGATTTATTAAAGATAGAAAATTTCATCATCATCAATTCCCCTTCTCAGGGTCAATCTCTGAGGTAAGGCCACACTTGGGACGCCAATTATAACGATCGAAATGAAAGTGAAGATCGAATCTAACCGCAAACTACGATATCTGCTCTACAAGGTGCCATCTAGGCATTTGAGCCTAGAAAAATTTATAAAGTAGGCAGATACGCGCTGTTAAGATTCCACTTTATTTAAATATTCCGATCGTCAGCCCAAGTCACTAGCTCAGCGGAGACGCAGAGATAAAAATCTATAAATTTTATATCTTAAATATAAAAGAATAAAAGCCACTGCCAGAAATTAACACATAAAAATATTTATTTACGCACATATAAAATCATTCTAAATTCGAGGAATAGGTTTAACATTTTTAGATTTTTATATTACTCTTTAATTGTACATTTACATAAATTTCAATGAGTTTAATATTTTATTTAGATGGTCAAGTATGAATAGACTACATAGATTTGCATTTGAAAATAAAACATTCTATCCCTATTTAACCTTAGGCTAAAATTCGCAGTCAAACTGGCATCAATCCATCTGATACATTTATGTATTCAATGTAGCATGAAAATACAACAGCACAAATATACTATACTGTCAGGAATGGACATCTGAACAGTATAGTTAGAGAAAACATTGACTCTTGTCCGATACAGGAATATGACGTCTGTATAGCAAGAAGAACAATAAAATAAAAACTCCATAGGAAGGGACCGCGATCCTTTTTGCCGACTTACAATCCCATCCATAGGCAAAGGGTTGGTGCGGTGTATTCAGCGATTCTGCACGTAGCGAAACTTATACTACATCTACTAATTACACAAATATATCCAATCCATTGACCCAATTCAACAACGACACAAATAACCCAAGATTACCCTCCCCTAATATAACTTTACAAATCTATATAGCCATTCACGCCCGACTTAAATTTACCATTTAAATACGTTCGCACAAATGCATTTTATAAAATTTGTTTTAAAATGTTGAGTACAGATCAGCTGCACAGATTCCACGGTCAAAAACATTCCAAATTAAACACAACCGATCAAAATACAAAATCATCGATAAACGTCACTTGCATAGGCAATATACAAATCCCATTAGCATTCATCGTAAGATGCTTGCAGTGATATCGTTGACATATATTCTAATCGAATGTGAAAACCACAACATTATCAACCGCTAACGAATCTATGCAACGTCTATACCCAACCTTAAATTTCATCAATTAAAATTTAAACAATAAACAATTTATACAATAAGAAAGAAAAAAAATGGAAATGATTTTTATCAATCGGAAAACATATAAAATTAAACATTATTAATTTGATTTAAAAACTTACAAAAGTCAGATAAGAGTCCGTTTTAACATTTAAGTTGGCTTGTTTATTAATTTGTAAAACTTGACGAAAGTTCGTAATTGATTTTAATAATTGTTCATTTCATATAGCTTATGGTAGAAGAGTCCAGGTTTCTGCTTTTAATTCCCGTGACGCCTCCATTGGAAGATAATGTCCTGGAGATGGCAATAGCTGGTTCAAGGTATCACAGTCTTTTCATTTTTCTTTTAAATAGAGAGTGTGGTATGTGCGTCCTACCACAATTCTCAAACACACAACGCTGGAACTGCCCGAAAAAACCGTATTTCCCTTTTTATATTATCCACACGGATTCAATTAACAAAACATCACTAATCCATCACTTTCGTTAGGGTCCGAGCCAAGGCTTAGTGCTTCCATTGGTCAAGCTAATTTATTTTTATTTTCTTATCTATCTTTCATCAGATCATTTTAATTATACAAGAGCCCACGGCTAGCTTGCTTTTCAAACAATTTATAAACAATCATTTCCATTTACAGATTACATTAATTAATACCTGTTTTTATTTTTAAATCTTGTACTTTTTTTTTTATAAAAAAAAAATACGTTCAAATACTTATTTGTTTTTTTAAAAAAATATTTTTAAAGTTTGGCATCTGTGCGAATGTATATACGTTTAACAAACATTTTAATTTTAGCGTTTAGTTTTTTTACTTTTATTTGCGAACTTTTAAGTTTTTATTTTAAATTAATGTAACGACATATTTATATATCGTTACATATCAGTAAACTTCCTCAAAAAACAAAAACATTAAAAAAAAAAAAAAAGAATTTACTTAGTGTTAGTAATTACGTTACACAAATTGATTATATATGAAAATTTCAAAAGGACAAAACTTTTTTTTTTTTACAAGACAAAACAGTAATTACACACAAACATAATGATTTTAAAAAAAAAATTGACTGATGATTCCTTACTACCAGCTAAATTTCTGCCCCCTCCCTTCCAAGTTTCATTTCTCCTACCTTTAACTATTACTTAGGCAAGTTGAACGATTAGATTTTAATTTAACAAGACTTTTTTTTTTTTTTTAAAAAAAATATGATTTAGATTTATTATTACGTTTTATTTATTAGTTTTTATTCCTCGAATTTATCTCTACATATGCGCAATTTTTCTTACTGGCAGCACTTTTTAAACAAAACTTCAAATTGCAACTCCACGTCAATACAACAAATATATTTATACAATTTCAGCAAAAAATTTACGGGCATGATTCACTTTTAAAATTCTCAGGGCACTCGTGATTTATTAAAGATAGAAAATTTCATCATCATCAATTCCCCTTCTCAGGGTCAATCTCTGAGGTAAGGCCACACTTGGGATGCCAATTATAACGATCGAAATGAAAGTGGAGATCGAATCTAACCGCAAAAACAATATCTGCAACTACCAGGGCGCCATCTAGGCATTTGAACCTAGAAAAATTTATAAAGTAGGCAGATACGCGCTGTTAAGATTCCACTTTATTTAAATATTCCGATCGTTAGCCCAAGTCACTAGCTCAGTGGAGACGCAGAGATAAAAATCTATATCTTAATTTATATCTTAAATATAAATAAATAAAAGCCACTGCCAGAAATTAACACATAAAATATTTATTTACGCACATATAAAATCATTCTAAATTCGAGGAATAGGTTTAACATTTTTCGATTTTTATATTACTCTTTAATTGTACATTTACATAAATTTCAATGAGTTTAATATTTTATTTAGATGGTTAAGTATGAATAGACTACATAGATTTGCATTTGAAAAGAAAATATTCTTCCCTGATTTAACCTTAGGCTAAAATTCGCAGTCAAACTGGCATCAATCCATCTGATACATTTATGTATTCAATGTAGCATGAAAATACAACAGCACAAATATACTATATTGTCAGGAATGGACATCTGAACCGTATATTTAGAGAAAACATTGACTCTTGTCCAATACAGGGATATGACGTCTGTAGAACAATAAAATAAAAACTCCATAGGAAGGGACCGCGATCCTTTTTGCCGACTTACAATCCCATCCATAGGCAAAGGGTTGGTGCGGTGTATTCAGCGATTCTGCACGTAGCGAAACTTATACTACATCTACTAATTACACAAATATATCCAATCCATTGACCCAATTCAACAACGACACAAATAACCCAAGATTACCCTCCCCTAATATAACTTTACAAATCTATATAGCCATTCACGCCCGACTTAAACTTACCATTTAAATACGTTCGCACAAATGCATTTTATAAAATTTGTTTTAAAATGTTGAGTACAGATCAGCTGCACAGATTCCATGGTCAAAAACATTCCAAATTAAACACAACCGATCAAAATACAAAATCATCGATAAACGTCACTTGCATAGGCAATATACAAATCCCATTAGCATTCATCGTAAGATGCAGTGATATCGTTGACATATATTCTAATCGAATGTGAAAACCACAACATTATCAACCGCTAACGAATTTATGCAACGTCTATACCCAACCTTAAATTTCATCAATTAAAATTTAAACAATAAACAATTTATACAATAAGAAAGAAAAAAAATGGAAATGATTTTTATCAATCGGAAAACATATAAAATTAAACATTATTAATTTGATTTAAAAACTTACAAAAGTCAGATAAGAGTCCGTTTTAACATTTAAGTTGGCTTGTTTATTAATTTGTAAAACTTGACGAAAGTTCATAATTGATTTTAATAATTGTTCATTTCATATAGCTTATGGTAGAAGAGTCCAGGTTTCTGCTTTTAATTCCCGCGATGCCTCCATTGGAAGATAATGTCCTGGAGATGGCAATAGCTGGTTCAAGGTATCACAGTCTTTTCATTTTTCTTTTAAATAGAGAGTGTGGTATGTGCGTCCTACCACAATTCTCAAACACACAACGCTGGAACTGCCCGAAAAAACCGTATTTCCCTTTTTATATTATCCACACGGATTCAATTAACAAAACGTCACTAATCCATCACTTTCATTAGGGTCCAAGCCAAGGCTTAGTGTTTCCATTGGTCAAGCTAATTTATTTTTATTTTCTTATCTATCTTTCATCAGATCATTTTAATTATACAAGAGCCCACGGCTAGCTTGCTTTTCAAACAATTTATAAACAATCATTTCCATTTACAGATTACATTAATTAATACCTGTTTTTATTTTTAAATCTTGTACTTTTTTTTTATAAAAAAAAATATGTTCAAATACTTATTTGTTTTTTTAAAAAAATATTTTTAAAGTTTGGCATCTGTGCGAATGTATATACGTTTAACAAACATTTTAATTTTAGCGTTTAGTTTTTTTACTTTTATTTGCGAACTTTTAAGTTTTTATTTTAAATTAATGTAACGACATATTTATATATCGTTACAATATATATGATTCTTTTTCTATATTTTTTTATTATTTTCTTTTTTTTTTAAATAATAGGGCAAGCTTCATTCAACTATATTCTAAAGTTATTGATATTCAGTGATTATTAATAAAATATAAAGATAAAGATACAAAGTTAACTTAATAACCACTGTGACTATTTTTCAGACTAAAAGGATATGACTTATTGCTCTATCTAATGCATACTATGACAATTATAATATTGTACTATAAAAGTAGTTTGTTTGTTATAATTAATATATTAGTTAATTTTTGTTTTGTTATTCGGAATGAATGATTAACTTTCTGGTGTAAGTTATCTATTCTATCATATTTTTACATCATCAAGAATAGACTTCAAATATTTATAACTTATATCCATATGATATGACATCCTGGAAATAGGAAAGTCCACTATAAAATATAGATCACTAGAGAGTACATAAAATAGACAAATAAAATGAATTTCCTATTATTTTAATATAATAATTTCCTAATTATATTAATGAAATAATTTATATTAGCCTGTTGCATCTAGTATTTGATGATTAAATTATTTTTGTTTGTCTATACACATGTTCAATCTGTCATAAATGCTCGATTTCATTACATGTATTGCTCTAAACTAACAGATTTTCAAATGAGGGTAAAATGGCATTTGTCATCCTGTTACAATATATATATATATATATGTTTATGTAGGTTTGTTTATATTAGTGATTCAAAGACTAATATATTTTTTAAAAAATTATTACTTGGTTGTGTGTCATAAAACAATTTAAAGTAGTGCATTACCATTTATAGTCTTGAAAAATACTGTTAGCCAGTTGAAACAGCAGTCATATAAGGTGTAAAATTGATGTTCCTTGTATATTTAAATCATATTCAAAACAATCAAAGAAAAGAATTATATGATAAAACATTACAAGTAAAATCTAAAGTGTCAAATTAAATTAATATTAAAATTTGTTTATATCTGGGCTATTGAAATTATAATTTGTAAAGATCTCCAATCATAGTGGTACTGATAGCCTGTTATTTTCCACAAATATTATCACTAGCTTTCATTTTATTTTATAGAAGTAATATATAATTTGTTTTCCATAACTGTTATAATAATTTATTGGTGACAGTTGACACAGGAAAAGCAATCAACCTTTTTTCATACACAGACACAGTATTGTAACAATATTCCAGGACTAACAGCTTAGAAACATCAGACCATACAAGATAATTAAGATTTTTTGGACATAAAAAAAATATTATAAAGTAAATAAAATACTTTAAGTGATCAAATTTTAATGTTAAAATTTGTCCATAATGTTGCCTTCTATATATAAAATTAAAAATAATCAATTTAAAACAAAATTGAAATAGACAACTCATTATAAATAAAAAATATTCTTTAATATATCAATCCTGCTTTCATTCTTTAATGGAACCTGTTCAAGATATTTTTTTTTACACAATCACATAACCAATTACCCTATAGTAACTCCTCCAATGAACATTATTTACATTATATTACAATAAATATAATTATTAAAATACATACATTAAATATAATTAGTAATACATATAGGTACATAAAAACGATTAAATTTATTAAGTCCTTTTTCCTTCCATAATATATATATATATATGTGTGTGTGTGTTTACAAATAATCTTTAAAAAAAAAAACAATAATAATAATCTCTTCCTTCTATTTTTAAAATTATAACCTAAAAGTTTTCAATAATCTAATAATTCCCATTTATCCCCTAATTGTGCTGGACCTTTAACCATATTTACGTGTTTGTTTAAATTTTCTTGAATATATAAATAGTCTTGTAAAATTTTATTTTATTTACTTGTAATTTTTAACATACTTTATTGTCTAAATATTTTTTTTCACAATTCCTGTCCAGTGTCCAAAAATGTATATATGGCCCTGATCTTATATCCTTTCTGTTAATTGTTCTGTCATGCTCCTTCCTTCTTTCCATGACAATCTTTCCTGGCTGATCTATATATATCATATTGTAAAGGTCACAACTAATTTTATAAACAAATCCTATCCTATTTTTAATCCTACTCTAAAAATTTACTATTTTTCAATCTTAATATCAGGTAACATTTCTTTTATCCATGTCTTATATAAATGCTCAGAAAGTGGAACTGAAACCCACTTATATTTTTATACCTATGCCTTACAATATCTTTTATATTATTATTCTTATTTCTGAAAAAAAAATTTCATATCCCATTTTAACATAATCATTCTCAACTTCCAATTTCTATTTAAATGTTTCTTTTATATTCAATGTTAACTTATCTTTCTTAACTTAAATCTTTTTAAAGCTGTTATTTTCTGAACATAAAATGAGTTGTGAAAAAATATTCAGGGAATAAAGTATTTTAAAAATTATAAGGAAAGAAAATGTTATTTGACTTTGTATATTCAAGAAAATTTAAACAAATGTGTAAACATGGTTAAAGGTCCAGTATAATTAGAAGGTAAATGCCATTGTTAGATTATTGGAAATTTCGAGTTATAATTTTAAAAACAGAAGGAAGAGATTATTATTATTGTTTGTTTTTTTTTTTTTGATTATTTGTAAATTAATATATATTATTTGGGGGGGGGGGGAGCTGTAATAAATTTAATCAGTACATATATGTATTTACTAATTATATTTAAAGTATATATTTTAATAATTATATTTATTGTAATGTAAATAATATTCTTTGGAGTGAGTTATTGTTGGTAATTGATCATGTGATTGTGTAAAAAGAAATATCTTGAAAGATTTCATTAACGAATTGATGTATTAAATAATATTTTTATATATAATGAGTGTCTATTTCAATTATGTTTTAAATTGATTATTTTTAATTTTAGTAAATAAAATAATATTTTATGAAATAAAAAAATGATATTAATAAGCTGTTTATAAGTTGGCTATTTACAATTTGAAATTATATAAATAACAAATAAAATTATATAAAATTTAAATTAATTATTAGTTCTTTTATAAAATGAACTAAATCTTTTATATTATTATTATACATTGATAATAAGTAAATACATTGATAATTGGAATGATATTCTGATATAAATATCTTTCACCATTATAGGATAATTTATATAAATATCATTTGATTAAAATAATAATCAAAAGAATTAACAAAATATTGATAATATATTTCATAACTCATCTGAATTTTTAACAAAAATAATTTATTAGCAGATTATTTAAAAGAATGTAAGCTATTTAAAGTTAATAATAATATAATATAAAAATTAATACAAATGATATTTTACTCAGCTTCGATGCTACTTATTTATTTACAAACGTTCCAATTGATGAAGCTTTAAATATCATTTCTAAATGATGCAATTTACCAGTACATATTATTAATTTAACTAAATATTGTCTTTCAAATATTTATTTTATGTATAATGGATAATATTATAAACATACTTTTGGTACTCCAATGGGCTCACCTCACCAATCTCAGGAATAATAGCTGATTTCTTTATGGAATATATAGAAACTCATGCTTTAGAAACAGCGCCTTTAAAACCTCTTATTTGGCTCAGATACATAGATGATACATTTATCATCTGGCTATATGGTAAAGACAATGTAATGATTTTTTTCATATAAGCAATATATATTCTAATATTAAATTTCAATGGAAACAGAAACTGAAGAAAAACTTCCATTTCTTGATCTACTTGCACTAACAAATATTTAAAATTTTCATCACATCATCATTCATCTCAAATCTTCCCTGTTGCAAAAACTCTTTTTACTAGAGCTATTAATCTTCTTACAGATAAATCAAATCTCAAAGATGAAAAAAATCATATAAGCAATGTTTTATCAGCTAATGGCTATAATAATAAAAAATCCACTGAGCCTTAATTCAAATCCTAAACAATCAAAATAAAAGACATTATAATATAAAGATAACATATACCACTCATCAAGAAATTAATAGCATTATAACCAAGCTTAAGCACTCAATTTCTCTTGAAGCACACTTTATGAAATTCCATATAACATTTGCAAAGCTTTCTATATAGGCATGAGTAATCATCATCAATGCCAGAAGAGATGATGTAATTAAAAACACTCATCATTAGCACTATCTCTACATTATATAACATTTGTAACACAAGCTTATTAAATTAGGTCATGTGACATCTGACTTGATTTTTTTGGAATATATTATGATGTACTCATGTTGCCATTTATAGTTCCCTTTTGTAGTGTATAAATAACTAAATGAAGAAAACAATTAAAGATCATATGTTTATTGTTTTGAATAAATCTGGAATAAGTGAACTATTTATTTATTAAATTTAAAAATAAAATATTTTATTTATGTTGTGTCAAATGGTAACAATGCCTTATAAGATCAGAAAAAAAAAAGTAAAATCACATGTTCAAGAACAAGTGTTTAAAAAAAAGAAAAGTAAAAGACTGTGTTTTTGTATTACTATAGCTACAGAAATAAATCCGGCAAGAAGAATATATATACTTTCTTTTGCTTAAAATTTTGTGTTTTATCTTACCTTACTTTTACAAATAGATTCTGGATGTATAATAAGGAAATATGTATTATAAGTAAAAGATTTATTTAAGGGGAAAGGAACACAGACTTCCCATCATTTAATATCTTTATGACTCAAACGAAATGATTAAAAACAAATGCTATGCTTAACTGTCATTAAGCTATGAAATTATCAAAATTTACCATGGTCTGTAGTATCAACAAAGGAATAGTTGTATATCATTTAAGGATAAAAATGTTTATGGAAGCCTACATTTGTATTTTGTTATTGTTGATATGCCAAGGAAAACATCATGGGATAGTGGAATCTAAGCTGAAATTATATATATTGTAACCCTCCAGGTTGGCACCAGGAAGAAATGTGGAAGGTTCACATTGTGCCAATAGTGACCAAATAACCATTAAGAAAAAAATGAATTGTGATATAATTTAGTATTTTAAATTTAGTTAAAAAAATTATGAAGACCTTAGTTGGGCGTACCAATTATTAAAATTTTGCTTTATGTGTGTCTGGTAGTGGAGGATGAGGATGGATAATATCAGGGATTATTAGTATAAGAGCTAAAGTAGTATGAATGTTTGTCTGTAGGGCCATAACAGGTGTTTATTCATTGATTTTCTATCTCACTGTTTACTCCCGTCTAAGATTTAATTTGTATGTGTGGGTGCATGTCCATTTAAATCATCTCACACTTCATTCATATTTTCATTTCTACTTATAATATCCAAATTTGTAGTAGCAGAACTCACTTGCCACAGAGGACAGATACACACATATACACCATTAATTAATATGATTTTTTTAATTTATTAATTATTTATTACATAAAATCTTACATTTAAAAGTGTAAAAGTTATCCATTTATTTGTTATTAGTTAGCATTTATAAATTTAATATTTAATTTTTTTTTTCTCTTCCCAATATTCTGTTACTAAATTTTTTTTTTACAAGCAAGAAAATTCTTGCATATTGCCAAGCTGATTATAACAAAAAAAAAAAAGAGGCATAGCTCAGTTTTGTCACAAGAGATTCCAAGTAGAAAACGGAGAAAAGAGAGAAGAAAGACAGAACAGTTACAGAAATTGGAATAATTTCTGAAAAAAATAAGAAATAAGTAAACTAAATATTGTGAAAATTCTCTACTATTCCTTTATGGAAAAAATTCTCTCATACTACTCAGAATAAGACTGTACATGAAAGGCTAAATTCTAAAAGATACCCAGCTCTAGCTTTCATCAGCTAATAGTTTAAATTTACTTTGTTCAAAAATGCATGGATATTATATAAAATTGTTAATTATAATTTATGTCAGAATTGTATAAATTACTAACAATGAAATTAACTAAAAAAAGTGTGCTGAATTCTTTAATGAAACGTTATATGGAGTCTCAGTTAATAAATTTTCTGTTTTTGCTATGCAAAATAAAATTAAAACGAAAAATTTGTCTATTCTAACCCTATACATTAATAGGATAGTCTTATATACCAAATAACCTTACCATTCGCTCTATAAAAATGAGTGATGGAATGCATGACTTAATAATGTTTAATGATTAACTATAAGTGGTGTATAGAAGCATGGATAAAACAAATAACATTGGATTAAAAATAACTGGATTTAAATGTTGTGAAACTTTTACTGAATGCTAGCAACCCAAAACAGAGTAAAGTCATAATTTTTTCTTTGGATAATCTTACCGAGTAGATTATTTTGTTTCTTATGACCAATAAAGTGATTCCAATACATACAAAGGCTGTATATAATATCTATTAGAAATTCCAAGAACATTGGAAATTATTGCAGCTTTTGTCAAATTTTACTTCAGCCTGTAGGAGCAATGTTTGTATGTTTTGTTTTTAATGTTGTCAATTCGTAGTTATCATTGTGAGCTAAGAATATATTTCCATTTAAACTTTCAAGTCTGAACTAAAAAAGAAAAACTTTTATTTTAATGATTAAATGTTGACATGTATTTCTTCCTATTGCCTATAATAGATAGGTAGATTTTTTTATGCTTAAAGTAACTTATTATTATTATTATTTATTTATATGCCTAATCTCCACGAGAACGTCTCTCGGAGATCTTGGTATAAAGTATATCAAGCTGGTAATTTTTTTTTTTTTGGTATTGTGTTAAAAGAAAATAGTTATTCTCGTGCTCATATTGTTAGTTCAATATTAAATACTTTAATATTATTGCATTATTTAACAATAATAGATAGATGCATGAAGATATTGATGCCAGTATGCAGAATAATTAAACTTACTTGACCCTAGTGACTTTAAGTTGAAATAGAATATTCATAATTCTCACAAGTAATAGATTCGTATAGATTTAATTATTGTTAATATATTGTTTCATTTTATTTAGAAATCATTTAAGATTTGATCGTATATTCGTATGTGTGTGCACTGTTGTAAACTATTTATCAAGTTTGTAGTTTGTTTTCCTATCGATCGCGTTTTGGGGCCATGTGCTAAAGAAAGATGAAGAATTAAGAGTTTGTCTGTTTAAGAGATGTGTCTATATATGAAATGCCTTTAGTACATTTGGGTGAAGAAGTGGTGGAAGGATATGTGGATTGAGCAATGCTCTTCGTGATTACTTATTTGTTGGGCCGTGGGTGGTGGTAGATTTTCTGGTTTAATAATATATGCTGAGATATTTGTATTTCCTAAATGACGTGGCAAATGCCCCATTTATTGATGATTAATTGGCGGAGTTCTGCAAAACATGTGTCCTAAAGGTTGGTAGATATTTATTGAAGAATTAAGTTTGAATTTGGAGATTTTAGTTAACCCTCACGCACTTATATGTGAATATTTATTTGTTGTTACTCCCCTCTCCTTCTTCATTCGGTAGTAATTATCGTCAGAGAATATATGTTGGTTATAGCAGATAAATGTTTTATGGATTTCTATAAAAATGCTTGAAATAAGATTATTAATTTAAAGATTAGTTTGCTGCACCATCCGTATTCTGATAGAGATATAATTAATAAGTGCTTTGTGTTTAGGATCTTATAAATGTGCACACATTCGGAAATATGGTTAAATTAAAGATATAGAAAGAAAACATCACTAGAATTGAGTTCTGAGTAACTTGACAAATTATGATACTTATTGTCATTATTTCATCATTATTAATTCATTCTCCCAGTATGAGCATAATAGTATATTATAGAATTTATCTTATTTAAAGCCAATTTGATAAAGTTAGTACTAAGTTTCAGATTACAGACATAGATTTGTAGGCATACGGAAATTTTACTTTATCTAATGCAAAGGTAATAAAACTGTCACTTGGATTTATATAGCAAGTATTAACTTACAGTTATCCAGAAATAATTTTAGAGCATCAGTGACCCTTTGATACTGTTTGTCTTAGCTTAGTAAGAGCACACATGAGAATAGATGTATTAATATTGGAATGTAAATGTATAATTTCTTTTATTGTTTATCGACAGGAAATGAGCAAATAAAGTAATAAATGTAACCATGATAATAAATAAGAAGTGTCTTCAAATACTAAATGTGCAAATTATATAATTAATGTTATTTAATTAAGTATGTGTAATGTAAAGGTAATGTTAAAATCATCATCAATGTGTTGTAAAGTAGTGTTTTTCTTGTAATAAATGTTTTGTTGAGATAAGATTCCCTCTGAACTGTTTTATCATGTGCATTTGATTTACTATTTCCACACATACATATGTTCGACATAATATAACTATAGAACTTATTAATTTGTCAGTATGTGCTATTTATTTAAACAATACAGATTTAACAGATCTTAACATTGCAGTACCAAAAATATGCTTTTACCTTGCTTGGAATAGATAATGGTATGAGATAAAAACGTACCAATCCTTATCATTGTCCATACTTTATTGAGTGTAATGATTATCAGTTTCACAATCGCTCTTATTACTTAATAAATGCTTATAATATAATTGAATCAACATTATACAATTGTTATTTCTAAATACTTCTATCAGCCCCATTAGCATCTTATATGACCACCATACCCTATAACCCCCAACTGAGCTAAGCCATAGAGTAGTAGCAGCATAAGAGTCTTATCAATAAGTAGAAATGCAATTTCAATTATAAATTTATTCTATCTTGTATAGAATTGGCGCCTGGACATTTATTTGTACATAAAGTGAGATAGGTGAAGAGAGCAGAGATTATAATATATAAGCTAAACTTGGTAACAGACACAAAGAAAAAAATCTTTTAATTATCTATATGACATAAATTTTACTATTAAAGTAGCTTAATGATAAAATATTTATCAAAGTCTTTTCTTTTTGTTGTTAATAATCTTAATTATAAGGCAGTTTTATCATTTGATATAGGCTTAAATAATAGACTCATGTTATTAAGACTTAAATCGATTGTTAATGTATTAATTTTTTGTGTGAGAAAGAATTTGCAATTAATTCTTTTTGACTTTTTGCATTAATCATTTTAATCATAGATTGTTTCTATTAATTGCAATCTAGCAGGTATAAATTATAAAGATATATTATATGATATGACATTAGATTGCAGTTGGCAAAATTAGAACTATGTTCTTGGTCTTAGCCATCTCAATGATTTACTCAATAAATATTATTATTATTATTATTAACCTAAGTACTTTGATTTGCCTTTTGCATAATCATTATATAACTATTTTATTACACAATTTATTTACAATTAAAATATTCAAATGTATATCCCATACTATGGCTCATTAGCAAGGAAAATATTATTTATTGAACTTTATCTTCTTTGCTAAACAGATGGACTTATTAGGGACCTATTGGCACCTTACAAATTCATGAGTCCATTGTAGATGTAAATCCAAACTATCATAGAAACAATTTATGGATTAATTCATTTATTTAGTAGCCATTTTAGTTGCCTAAGTTCAACATTTATCCATTATATTTTCTAGCTTGCTTAAATACATGGGCATTTGTAGATCCATTTCATCCATTATTTTATTAATTGTCCATTACATTTTTGGCTTGTCCAATAGGGGGATGTTACTACTTATGAGGTAATGTTATTTCATTAGCCTTGTTTTTATATTTTAGAAGTTTCTTTTACAATATATATATATTTCAGTTATCAATTATAGATATATGAGTGTATGAGTAATCATATGTACATTTATTAATCCTTGTCACATAATAAATTTTTTTATATGAAATTTAAAATCTTATCTTCTGTTGCCATTCTATTCTTAGTACTTATTTAAAATTATTGATCTTATCATGTATGATTATGCTAGAATGATAAATTATTATTGTAATCTTAATAGAATGAAATTAAGAAAATTATAATTAAGGATAAATACATCATGTCCTAGGAACTATTTATTATTAAACCATATAATTAAACCATCTATATAAAAGACCCTTGTATCAATCAGGAAGAGGATTTTCAAAATTGATAATTATTAAATATAATTAATAGCCATAGAAAAAAATTTTTGTATCATCTTCACAACAGTGGATACATAATTTGATTATCATTAATATTTTTAATAAGCCATTTAAATAAGATTACCCTTTTCAAAACATTAATGATGAGATATATAAATAAATAACTGATCACTTTAGTACAGTATGTATTTTTAAAAACTTTTATTGCACGACATAAAAAAAAATTAAATTAATGCAGCATTGCCATTTATAACCATGGACAAAATATCTAGACAATAAAAATGCAAGAGATGAATAAGTAAGATAGCATTGTATTTTTAAAAATCATGCAAACTTTAGTTTTATTTTATGTCATCAGATGTAAAGTTATCTTAAATTCCAATTGATATTTTTTAAAAATATATTATTTGTTTTAAAATATAATTACTAAAACAATCCTGTCTAAAGTTTGACTTTCTAATTATTTAACTAGCTTTTAAAATACTGTTCTATTATTAAAAATGTTCATTTTGTAAACTTAACCACTTTTTAACCAACAAATAATTGGGATATATGTTTCACAGAATCAGATCTCAAAAAAAAAAAAAATAATAATAATAATAATAATAATAATAATTATTATTATTTCATTAAGCATTTTCTTAATGAATCTATTCAATTGTTTAGAAGTTTATACTATATTAAAAAAAAGGGTGGAGGGAAATAAAAATTATTCAATTAATATGCATCAAACTAAATTATTTACAAGTAAATTGAAAATTATGCTCTTATTAACAACCAACATGAATTCCATATTTTATTCAAATAAAAATGTCAATAGATTTTCAATATTTTTCAGTTTTTTTAAAGTTTATTTTACTAATTATGGGGAGATGTTTCAGGTTTAGCCTTTTTTTAATTATATATTTTATTATTGATAAAATATTGACATATATTTAGGGGAAAAAATAAAAAAGGCATATTATTAATATTAAATAAAACAGAATAAATATAAAAAAAAAAAATTTATACCAAAGATAAAAATAAATTCGTTATATGCAGTGATCATATAACTGAAAGAAATACAGTACAAGCTAAATATTTCCAATTATTTAAAATTTTCTGTATCCAAAACATTAAAGATATTTAAGTTCTCTAAACCTTATCCAGATTGTACATAATGTAGGCCACTTTTGTAATGATAATGAAAATATGTTGCTCTTTATTATTAGATTTATATCCCTTTTACATTACTAGATTCCATATATATATATATCATAACAGGAACTGGGTTCAAATTCTGTTATAAGGGAAAGAGTAAATCAGGCTATTTATGTATGTGTTTTGTTTCATGAGTTGTGTATTTGGAAAGGACCACGCAGCTACACATATATAGTTTCGTAAATAATAATAATAATAGCGGTGATGGGTTACTAATATTAATGTATATATTTTACTTTTTTTCTCTCACTTATTTTATTCTTATTTTGTGGCATACGTGTATATTGATAAGTATTGTGTTGAAGGGGGTTAAAATTAATAAAATCAAGAGATATTTTCAAATATTTTAAAATATGAAGAAGAAAAAAAGAAAGGAATTTTGTTTACCTTCCACAAATCAATTAGTCAAACGGACTATTGTTATTGAAACGGATATAGTTAATAGTTGGGTGTCTCATTTAAATTAATAATATTAATATATTATCAAGCTTCAAAACTTTGTGGAAATGAGTTTTGTGTTAGCTAAAAGAAAAAAACAGGCAGAATGTCCATTAAAAAATTAAATTCTTGAGGATCCTATTGTCTAATTATCGAGGTAAACAACAAAGCGTAGTTAGAGGGAATTTCCAAAAATAGCAAAAGTTAAGACCAAGATGCTAAGTGGTTTTTCTTTTGTTCGTGTATTGAATAAAAATATTTTTGGCTAGAGATAAAAAAAAAAGATAAAACATTGTAGAGAGAGGGGACATTTTGTTTTTGGGCAGTTTTCTATTGATTATTGCAGAGAGAAGGCAGGAGGCAATACGTGGCAAAAAGAAGAGATTTATAAAAATAATTTTGACCAGAAATATATAAAGGAAACTCCATGAAACGCATGGGGTAAAGTTCTCATCATGCTGGGGGTCTATGTTAGATGCCAGCTCCTTCTGTACCTTTGAGGCCATGCAAGATATTAAGAGACAGATTGCCTTAAATATTATATAAAAGAGAGAAACACGACAAATGAATCCTGCACCTAACGTCCGCCATTCCACAGATCTATCAATGAAACGATGAACTTCTTAATTAGAACACTGAATTAGAGGACAAAATGGACTCACGATTATATCCACGTTCACCCAAGGAATTAGAATAGAAGTAAAAGAATTAATGATCACAAAAAGTGCACTCAGAGATATTTAATTTAATTACGAAGACTCGTCAAAACAGCGGTAAATATATTTGCTATTATTTCCAATCTTTAAATACACAAAAATCAAATAGTGTAATAACTTTATATGTATTTTGCTTAATAGATTTTATTCTTTAACTATAACATCCTGTAAACAAAATATTATGCCATATACATGTGTGTGCCACTTTATAATTTCTTCAAATAAACATAAATAGATTTTAAATTTAACAAAACAAACTTTATATTTTTTTTTTGTTTGTTTATTTGTCTCTTTTATGTTTTATTATATATATATTTTTTGGTTTGGAATATGTATTGTATGTTTTGAAATAGATTCCATTATTATTTTCCTAAGAGTGCATGTTGATTTATGTTTATGTGTTAGATTAAGGTAAAAGAAAGGGAAAGAGATTTTAATTCACCTGCCGTCTTTTCTCCAGCATGTTACGTCACCACCCCTGAGCATAAGCTAGTATAAACCGGGCAAAAGTTTAAAATTTATTGAGTTATTTTAATGTTAGCGAATTCTGAGATTCTTGTTAAATAGTAAGATTGGCGTTTGGGCCATAGCCCATAAATGCGGACATTTGCGCAGTGAAAGAGTTAAGTTTAGGAGGGACTGAATTGTATTAATTTACATATATCCATGTTTGTATTTATCAGCCGAATTTCTTTTCCTCACCCTTTGAATGACCGAATATTAGGAAAACTTCACAAAAAGGGAAGGATGACTCAGAACATGGGAAAATTTCGTATGGGAGGGGATGGTCAGAGCTATAAATACTACGAATGCGTAGTCATGTCAATTCACCTTCTGGAAAGAAATGCACAATCAGAAGTCAAATCTCAATAACTAGCTGATATATAATAAATATAAAGTGTAGTAAACGAGGAAAGAGCAATTTAGTTACAATATATATATTCTAACAAATTGAATTAACAACTGCAGTCACACTTTGAGGTGACCACGATGTGCGTCAATTCTAACAAAACGAAATTATGGAATTTCTAACTTATATAAATTTGTCATTCACGTTGCAGCCAAATATAACTAATGAAAATGGAGGCTTCCACGTTGTAGCCAAATCTAACTAAATGAGAATGCTTCTTTACTTAATTAATTTGTATAAAACTTATTAAATTGATATAAAACGTATTTTGTAATCTTTCGATCGGTCATCCACATTGTATTTCAAATATAACTAAAACGATTGGGAGAGTTTACAAACATAACATATATTATCGGACAGTTTAAGCTAATTATAACTTCATTCAAATGGTCGCACATCCACGTTATGGATTAATTGTAATATTTCTTTATTTCAGCTCGGGCGACCATGCTATGCATTAATTATAACTTATATTTAAATCTACATGGCATTTAAACCCTTGCAGCTAAGTTGCATGCCAATTGTAACATTTTAAGGATGGATTGATGGATGCTTCATCATTCCCAGCTAACATTATTTCTAAAGCCTACTGGGATGATGATGGTGGTATAGAACATCCATAATCTTATTTGCCAGGGTGCCAAATTGCAACTTTAATAAAATATGGAGGTTAAACCTCGTTTCAATAATTTATCAATAAATTTCAGCCATAATATTTAATGAATGGGTTAATAAATAATCAATCGATTAAGAGAACACTGAGAATGCATTAAAATCGATAATATTAATATCTTTGGAAATTCTTGGTTATTCTCAGAACACTCCCCATTCACCGTCATTAAAATCACAATTAAAATTTTGTCTGATTACAAATAATTCCATATCCATCTCCACCTTCCTGATCCATCCCCCCTATCATCCTCACATACATAGGTCTATTATATTATTATTTGTTTTACTTATTAAATTTTCCATTGTGCTAGCTCATTTCTCCCATTGCAATCTCTTCTCAGGGTTTTTAGAACAATTAGGTGTGGAGATCAAACAAACTGCAATAGATTATTGGTGATAAACACTCCTCTCATGATCACCTCCAAGGTGATCTTGGGCTGTCTTTAATGTAGTTTAATGTCTATTTACATTAAAGCTCGAATAATTTAAGCTTATCAAATCTTTTAGAAAATAACATTATAAATATATTCACAATTAAGTAAAATTATAAAGAAGTGCGTCTAGAGAGGTGTTTGAATACAACGGATGGGGAAAGGATTTTATGCCCACCCTCTGCATCCACTATCACTTAATAGTCATCCCATATTCATAATTTATATTTCAACTATATTAAATTATTAGAAAATTAACTGTGATAAAACACAGTTGCTGAAGCTTTAAACATAAAATTATAACAATAAAGCTGAGCGCTTTCAGGGGACTTAAGTCCCCTGAAAGCGCTCAGCTTTATTGTTATAATTTTATGTTTAAAGCTTCAGCAACTGTGTTTTATCACAGTTAATTTTTAATTTATTGATTTTTGTTGAAGTATATACATACATTCTTTTAAATTATTAGATAACTTTGAGTATTGCCGTGCTATATAAGCACGGAAAATTAACCATTTTAAATAATTTTACCGGATATTATTTACGAAAATGATGCTTCAACTATTAATAATAATATATTGATGCATGATTGGATTTGAGATGTCTAGATAATAATAACCCACAAAACATTGAGACATACGCAAATTTTATTTAAAACAAATAACAAATTTTATTGACATACTACAGTTCAATACATAATATATACATTCACTTGATGACTCACATGGCTTTCCCCTGTTCTACAACTGTATTATGGTATATATATAAAAAAATCTAAACACATAAATATCCCTAAATCAATAAATAATATCAAGAGGTTTTAAAATATAAACATTCATTTTTTAATTATTAAGGAACCACAATTACCATGGAGTAATATTAACGCAAGACAGTTAAAATATTATATACTTGCACATCTATTATATTTTTGTTCTCATTTTTATTCCAGATATAGTGAACATTAAATTACTCCCCCCAATGTTTAATGCTTTTAGTTACTGATTTGCTTCCAAGGGTAATGCTTCCAATAATAAAATTTAATAATTTTATTTAATGATTTTAATCTAATATTCCTTGCCCTATGCTAAACAATAGAGATATTTTATGTATGGTAGGACTAAGTTAATTTTGGGTTACTTTCAAATGTCAACGAATCGGTATCCAGCTCAATCATCATCATACGTGCATATACACTATATTCATGTTCTTATGACAATAATAATAATATTTAGTGATATTACCTTTCCAACAAAGTTCTCAGCTGGCTGCGGATATATTTATTAAACAATTTTAGAAACGCATTGCTCACAATATTAGCAGGTTTTATTTAACCCTTAAGTTGAATATTTATTGATGTTATTACTCTTGGCTCTTATTGATAAATTAAAATGTATTAACAAAACAATGTTCAAGTACACCAATCGCACACACAATACCCGCACTCATTCTGACATCAAATTGAGTTTGCGACCCTGTATCCAACATTTGTAAGTAATGCTTAGTAATAGCTAGATTTCATACACCCGTAAGAAATATCAACATTAACATGAGGCAGGCAGTGACCCGAATAAGAGAAAACCTTTTCACTAAGGTTGAGATATGCTAGGATTTTTATCGCTAGTCATATAAAGAGACTTGGGTTTACCTATCAAGCTCTGGCCATCAACAAAGAAATCATCTCACAGTGAACGACTAAGTGGGAAAACTCCTCCACTGTGTTTAAATACTTTTATAAATATAGTATAAATATCTTAGGGAGCGAGTTAAACTACAACTCCACTAGCTTGGTGGGGACTACTGGTCCATCCACAGATATACAGGTCTAACATCAATTTGTACAAGTAAAACTCTCATATCTACATTACTCTTTTGAAATAGTACACTAGAACATGAGCCAATAATATTTCCAAGCCTTAATTAGTTTGTATCTAGCTTTAACTTTATTTAACTTTATGATAATAATATTAAGAAGAAATGCACATCAAAATTTCAAAACTACTTCTCTGCACTTTTATAGGATAATGATGATATTTTAGCCCAACAATCATGCAACCTTCATAAAACATAGCATTAGGTCTAAGCACTTGACAAAATCCCTGATTCGATTAAAAAAAAAAAAAAAAACATTTCTCACAATAATATCACTCACTGTTATTATAAAAAAAAATGTAAAGCATTTAAAACAAGGCACATACAGAATGATTTAGCATTAATTTCATCTACCCCTAAATGATAATAATCATAAAAGCATTCAACAGGCACATACAAAATGACTTGATATTAATTTTATCTACCCCTAAATAATAATAATAATAATGAAAGCATTTAGCACATACATGGATTAATTTTAAATGGATATATATGATAAATAATAATAAAAAATTCTTTTCCTTTCTTTTTTTTTTTTTAAATTAAAGGTTCTACAAGAATAGCAATAATAATAAAAATATACTTAAATAATTCTCCGGGAATGTCCTTTAGATTTCTGGTTTCCATTTTTTCTGTTTTTCCCTTCTTTGGTCGATTTATGTGCACATATGACATTATGTTGAAAGAGTCCTTATGATCGAGTTTGATTCCTATGTTCAAAGGTATAAAGTTTTTAACCTGCTGTGAAGATTTCCTCATCTTGATTTCTGTGGATTACAGTTGAGTAGAACTTGTTTTAATTTTTTAAATATATGAGTCCACTTCTTGTTGCATTTTTCTTAGTTCAATTAATATTCATATTTAACGCTTTATATGAAATTATAGTGTTCAAATTTAATGCTTTATATGCGAAATCAAAATTTAGATTTTCTTATTTTCTGTAGTTTAAATTTGTACCTTTTGCTGATTTCTGATAAATTAGTAGAGACAATTATGATGTTGATTAATTTCCAGGGGATTTGATGTATACCTAACTTAAACTTTACTCAGTCATTGCTTTTTCCACATTTTGAAATTTGACAAAGTTCTTTTTTTTTTCAAGAGACAGACAAAATAATAATAATAAACGTTTTTCTTTTCTTAAAAAAAAAAATGTTTCTTTTTTTTTTTTAAACTTGTTCAGCCAAGTTCTCTCTAACCTGTAATGAGAAAACTTGCAAGAGAGAGAATGAAATAAAACCAGCCACCAGCTAAAGTTATTGAGATAGAGCTCTTATAATCTGGCATCTCACTCCCCTTCCCCTAATATGACATTACATTGACCGTTCTGAATGTCTCTGGTCAGTGTTTTTGCGATTAATTGCCTATCATTTCTTTTTCTTTCTTGTCATTTTAAAGTTCTGCTCTCTCTCAAAAAAAAACACATGCTCCATTCATATCTGCATTCCAATAGATAATCACCAATTAATTCTAAACTTAAATTCTTGTCATTATAGATGTCACTTCAGTAATTACTTTAGTAATTCTACACTTGTGAAAATCACATTCAAGAACAAATGACAGAAAGCTCTCTCCTCAGAATAAATAACAGAAAGCTCTCTTCCCCTTTTACTTTTTCTATTATAATAATACTAAAAAAAATGTATAGCAGCCCAACTTCAAACCCAGAATCTTGATAGAAATTTTGGCTGCTATGAATAAACTATTAAAATGATTTAATTTCTTCTTTAAGAAGTTCCCCACGAGATGACAAAGAATAATTATTATTTAATTGTGAACTTTATAATTAAAATCCACAACTAGATTAAATACACACACGTGTTTCGCATATACAATTCTTTAATTAAACCGATTGTTCAATATTTTAATCCTTAATTTTTTTTTTTTTCACAATTTATAATTTTAATTTCATGAACTGTTTAATTCTAACCTGTCCATGTAAAAGTATGGCTATCTATTTTTACTTTCTCTAAAGTAGTTCTTAAATCGTACATCCCCCTCTCTTCTTTTTAATCTAACTATCAAACGATGTATAAATATTGCATATCTAACAAATCATCAGTAATATTAAATTGTCCCCATAAATCAATATTAAATCAAACAATCTTTTGCCTAGAAATCTTTTAATGACAAATGTATAGATTGCCTACCAAGTAAAATGTATGCAATCCCTATGAATATGGGTTCAAACCTAGCCTTGGCTAAAAAGTTTGTCTATTGAAGAAAAAATATATACAAACTATGAGGAAAATTTTTATTAAACATTATTTTACATAGCCAATTAAAAAAAATAGAGCCTTGGGTAAACCCAAGGGCTACAATATATATATATGACAACAGTAGTTCTGTGTATATGGCTACTTACTGCTATAGTAGCATCAATGTCTCATATAAATCTCTCTTATCATTTTCTAAATAGTTTGAATGATTTCATGGCAATTAGTTTGCTAGAGCCATTAATGATATAATTCTAACAGCCTTAACTGCTATTGAGACAATTATTATATTCAAATCATGGTAGATGAAATCCAGCTAAAATATCACTTATAATAACAATATACAAGAAAATCTAAAAATTTGTATTCATATCTTCTGATCATGGAAATCTTTGTTTAATATAGTGTATTAAAAATGAATTTATAATATTTTAAAAAACTATAATTAATTAAAATTAATACTTTATATTTTTCCAGAAATTTAAAGTGCTGTTAAAAAGAGAATATAATTCCAAATGAATATGTCATCATTACATATAATTTTATTTGGGCTTTTTTTTAAACTAGTTGATTTTATTAATAAAAAAATAATCAAATGGTTTTATTGCTTGGAAATTCATAAGAAGCTTAGATCTCAAGTTCCAGAATAAATTTATATAAAAAAAAAATTATATATAAGAATATTTTCTAAAATAATGGAATAAACAATGCTAATACTAATGCATGAAATTAAGAAGTGGTTTTAAATAAATAAACAAGACTAAATTAATAACTTGACATTTCATTGATAATATAATCAAAATGTAGACATACATTATTTTAAAATTAATGTAAGAATTTTCTAAAGTATAAATAATTCAAACTTTCTCTTAATTTAGATATATATATAATGCATTATCAAAAAACTATTAATCTACTATTTCTGTAATTATATGTAGATACTCAATTTTAAATTGTTTGAGTATGTATGACAAGTTGTTAATTTATTATGTATGCTTTATTGCACAAATTAACAATTAAATATTATTCAACACAAAATTAAGTAATTTAATAATGAATTATCTATATTCATATTATTTGTTACTAAATAAGTTGCAACATAGCCTAAAATTTGTAGGAATAATTTTTTGGATAATTCAATATTATTAATAAAGAACAGAGTCTAAGTTCATTTATAGTTTATACTAAAATCATATTATTTAATAATAAAATAGATGCAATAATATTATTGTAAGAAAGAAGATAGATTACAAAAAAATATTGCTGATGGTTATAGAATTGCTATTGGAGTTTAATGTGACAAATTTAAGAATAAAAACACAAATAATTATGAAAATAAAAATAAACAATAAAAAGTTCAATTACTTTAAGTATTAATATAATTTTAACAGATCAAATTTAAAGCATAACTGAGATCTCAAAGATGCAAGTGTCACCAGCAACTGTAAAAATTTCAGAGTGTGATAACATATTTCCTGAAAACATAATGACGTATGGATTGTCATAGAATTTTTAATAGGGTGACAGCATTCTTGATCTTAATTCTGTCAGATATATTAAAGTAAGCTAAGTCAGAATTTTCCAGGATGCTATTAGAATGTTAGACTTATGGAAAAAAACAGGTCAGCTATAATGATGGTTTCTTGATTAGCATTGCCAAGCCTGCACATTCTAAAAAATGACAATATGTGAAACAAAAAAAAAACAGTTATATAGTTGTTTATAGATAAATCTAAGTATATAAATTCAATTAAGTTTATTACTCTATTGAGAGTGTACACTAGTTTGAAATAAAAATCCAAATACATGTATCTATCATGTCATGTGTAATATTATTCAAGTTCTTTGCTGCCACTGCGTCTAAAGCAATTGCATATACAAGATTTAACTTAAAGAGAAAAAAAGAAATGTCTTTGGACTGACTAAATTAAAATTATTTAAATAGAACAATTTCAAAAAATAAAATAAAAAAATAAATTGAGTTACATGACATCATAAGTAAAAAGATATTTATTTATTTACCGAAGCTGCTATTTTATTTTTAAAGGGAGAGTACAATATCAGAATGCTTTTTGTTATAGCATTCATAATTATAATTCTCATAGTTATATGTAGTCTCTGGAAGTCAAAAATTATTAGAGTTATGGAGTTTATTAAAATAGAATTCCTAATAACATAAGTTTGATTTGTTTAGGATTCTGGAGACTATTTTAATTTTGACAAAATCATTAAAGCAGTGCATAGACTTTAGTTATTTCTTTTTAATATGATTAAGAAAAGACACTGCTTATAAAAGTGAATGATGGTTTCATCCTAAAAATTATGTAGGTAGTAGATAATATTAAAAGTACAATTTAAATTGAGATATATTTTGTTTTGTAAAAACATCATACAGTAAGTTTAATAAGACACTCTGCTCATTCACAGAGTTAATAGCTTTCAAAATATTTTAAAGGTAATATTAATATGATATGGACCATATGTCATGTGAAGAGTATTTATTTTTGACAAACTGATATTTTAATCAAAAATTTTCTTATGTTTACATAAAGCCATATCTAATCAGAAGTTTAAAAAAACCATGTAGTTTAAATATATCTAGTTATCGAACTCTTAATACAATTACCTTATAAATAATATTGGTTTGATTTAGTAATTTAGTACATTAATCAACATGATTTTAAATTGTAAATATTATATGTGACTAAAATCTAAAAAGTTATGACCCTCAAAAGCTTGGAACTGTATTCTATAGTATGAAATTAGGATCAATGAATAAAGTAGAAAATAATATCTAGTCATTCCATTAACCAATTTCAATTGTATCAACAATATTAATATCTTCATTTATTTGCTGCTATTAATGTAAATATTAATAAAGTTAATAAACAGTAGCTGCTATACATGACATCATCACAACTGATATGATAGCTGAAAAAAAGCAGCGATGTATCTACCCAAAATCATAATATAAACTTGTTTTATTGTTTTTATATTTTGTTTTCCTGTAAGTGTCTTCTTTCAGCCTATTACCAAAAAAAAAATAAAAACTTTACCATGCTTAATAATACATAAATTATAAATAACCAAAATTAATGATGATTAAGTTATAATATTATATTTTAATAAAGATCTTTAATGTTAAATATGTGTAAATGTTAATGTAGAATAACTTTTTTGAAAAGACTTTTACAATAAATATGATTCAAAAACATCATGGAATTTATTATAAAACAGTTTACACAATTATTTTAAGCAACTTCATTTTTTTTTTTATGTTTTTCTTTTTTACTTTATTTAATTAATACTATTTACATATATTCAATTATTTTTTTATTAATAAATTCTTTCAGTGATACTTTTTATTCTTCTTAGAATTTTTTTAAAATCCTTACAGTACTTGTTTTCTTCTATGCATCTAACTTGCAGATTCTGTTTCTGTCACAACTTTTACTTCCTTTATTACTAAAATTTCCAATACTTCTGTAATTTAATAAATGACTATCTAAAAATATGAAGAACTCTGAGGCATCAACATATTCAATCCCTTCTCTGAGCATAAACCAGGTCCTTCTGCTTTTGAATCAGGTGTGCATTCTAATGAGCCATAAACTCAGTAGTACAATTTTAAATCTAAAAAGAGTTATCAAATGTACAAGTGAATCTACATTGATAATCAATATTCCAATTTACAGTCATTGACAATAATAAAGTTAATCAATTCTACATCAGCTGCTAGCTTCAAATACTTAATTCATGCAATCAATTGGTACTCATTAATACAAATTTTGCCATAAAAAATTTTTTATTTACTACTTTGTGATTTATATATTTAGTATTATACAAATTGGAAAAAAAAGTTCTAACAAAATTTCAACAATATATCAAACTGTTAATTCTAAATTATAAGAGATAGATTATATAAAAGAAAAATTGATTGACTTACCTCTTCATAATAAGATGACTTTTTTTCAGTACTAGCTTCTCCTAAAAAAAAAAAAAAAAGTGAGTATATGTGTGTATATATATATATATAAACACATAAATTATTATTATCAAAAAATATAAAATTCTACTTCAATCTTTTTTTAAAAAAAAAATAAAGAAAGAAAACCATAGTGAAGGAGACCCCATATTATAATTGTATTCAGTATTTTTACAACCAACACATTGATATTCATTTGACTATTACAGATTAATGTGAGATCTGTATCCTTTAATTAACAATAGCTAGATCCCATTTATCAACCAACATTAGATTGTATCTAGTTTAACTATGGGACATCAAGACTTTAAAAAAAAAGTCAAGTTTCACTTGGTTTGGACTCAAAACCTAGGCTAATGAGTATTGCAGATGAATATGCTAAACATTGTGGCATAAAGTTTTCTTTTTTTTTTAAATATTTTTTTTATTCTATTATAATTTTATTAAATAAGATTCAAACTATATTATTTTCTATAATTTTTTATTTAATTACAACTACTGCCAATCAATATTAATCTATATTAAAAAGAACAAATTAAAACACTATAAATCTAATAATTTTATGAATATATATATTTTACATCTATCCAGTGTAATTTTGTAAAAATCCTATGAATATAGATCATTTAATTAAACACACATGCCCATCATTTATAAACAATTAATAAAGCATGCATAGTTTTATCTTTATTTATCTATTATATGTACATATTTTAAGATAGCTTTTATTAATTATATATATATTGTAACAGACGGGGTTCGAATACAAGAGATAAGGTAATAGTGCTAATTGAGAGTGTTGATATGGAGCGATTATATGCGAAAAGATATATATGTAAATAGTCATTCGAACCCTGTTACAAGGAGTGCGAAAGTTATGTGTGGATGCATATGTAAATATAGTTGTATGTGCGAGTGTACAATATGCGTATGTATTAACGGTGATGGTTACAATCAATTATATATAGAGCTGTATAAATTGTAATTGATTATTCGTATATATTTTATCCGTTAAGTTTTTTTTTTAAAGTTTTAATAATATTGTCGGTGACACGTGTTTTTCTTTTGTTAATTAATCTCTTGAACATATGAGGACAGAAATAGAAATGAATCAATTGCTGTAGGCAGTTTAGTCAATAACTGGCGTCGAGAAGTCTAAAAACTGGTCAAGTGGGTATTTTTGAAGAACAATGGAAGAACTGGTCAGTGGCGTACGGATACACAGAGAAAATTTTACAAAGTTAAAAACAAAAGAACTTTTTGTTGTGCTCGAAAGGAGAGATATAGATAGAAAAAAGGGAGACGCGGCTTGAACTACAGATTGTGTGGACGTGTAATTTTTTTTCTTAAGAAGTCATTAATATTTTCCCACCCAAAATGTCGGGGTAATTCTATAGTGCGAGTTTCGTTAATCGGCCCAGTGGACACTTGTCGTGGAACTCACCTGAAGCGGACTTACGAACTGCGTTATTAAAATAAAGAAATTTTGTTTCATCAAGTGTAATGGTGACGAAAGATCTTTGAAAATTAGACCCTGTCATAAAGCGAGTGAATCACCTACTCCACCTCTGGGATAAGCTATTCGATATACCCTATTGGAACTGTTTGCCATCCGTTATATCTACCAGACCAGTATTCTTGGAGAGTTATAAATGCGGACTTGTCTTTGATCGCGTGAACTAAGGTAAATTGACGTGGCACAAAATATATGTTCAGTGAATGTGTCTTAATAAAGAAACTAGTGTTACCTCAATATTAATTACTATAATGGGTCTCTTTTAAAATTAAATAAAATAACAACATTAAATAAACAGCTCTGATGTATAATTGCACTATTTTGATGCGTGTATGAATTATATATGTGTATATCAGAATAAATGGGCTGTGCGCTTGAATATTGATATATTTATATGCGTGTATAAATGAGATTTATTGGTAATGGGTATAACCGTAAATAGAATAAATTTTATGATAAGATCCGGGTTAGATTAATGGATTTATAACAAATAAACTATCGTACATAATAATAGACATATAAGACTTAGTTAGGTATTGTTTTAGCTTTGTTCTCTAGTTAGACTATCGTCCCCAAACCCTGAGATTGAGCTGGTTCGGTGCGCTACCATAAATAGATATACATACCAGAACCCTTATTTACGTTTTCGATGAGATAATTCTTATCCACGTGTAAGATTGGCGCGTGAGATGGAATCAAACCATGCTCACAAATATCTTCATTCGAAGCTACGGGTTAAAGCCTACAATGGCGGTATTAAAAAAATATCGGTGGTGTTATAATGGCGTCCCAACTAACGGGGCTGCGAATGTTAGAGAACGGGCATTTAAAAGGGCATCCTAACGTAACGTAAAAGAGCTCACAAATGAGAGTGGATTTTTTTTTTTTTGTTTGTTAAAAAAAAAAAGGGAAAAATAAAAGTGATAGTTTTGTTATAAATCGGAAAGAGTTTGAACACATATTGGAAAGATAGTAGATGGGCATATTTTGCGTGGTGAATGTACGGATAGAAAAGTTCTCGAGTGGTCAAGGGGGAAAATAGCGTTGATGTATGTCCTGTGATATATATAAAGTCATGGGTTATAAAATAGAGGTTTAAGAATTTATCTAACATTGAGATATTATAAAACAATATTGTTCAATATGATAAGAAGGAGGGACAAAGGTCTATCAGGTGGGTCATGCAGTGGACCACTGGAAGCCGGGGTGACGAACCTGGCACGTTTAACCTTAATAGTGATATATAAAAAAAATGAAGCCAAAAAATAAACAGAATGGGGAAAAGCAGAAGGCGACGGAAGAGAAGGAAATAAATGTATCGGAGAGGATTTTAGAAAGATTAGAAGGTCTAGAACTCCGATTTCAGGAAATGGACGAGAGGTTTGAACGGAGATTTCAGGAGATAGAACGGAGACTAGGGATAGAAAGCAAGGAAAGGGCGGAGAAGTCTGACGATAAAGAAGTAAAAGGAAGTTTAGATGAAGGAGAGAGGGATATAAAACAGGGACCGAAGTCTAGTGAGACGGAAAGACCGGAGCATATGGGAAAATGTAAGGATGTGGCGGTACACAACCACGTGAACCATTTTTTAAAGATACGACAGTTTGAAGGCCAAATGGGGGAAGCTCCCGTGGAACATCTACGAAGCCTACGAAGATACTTTGGCATGAATCCCATGCCAGAGGAAGGTAAATTGGTGGTAGCGTACAGCCATCTAAGTGGGAATGCCCAAGAGTGGTGGGACTCATTGTCCCAACAGCCCACAACCTTCGAGGAGTACCAGAAGAAGATACGAGAGACCTTCTGGTCGGAAGACCGCCAGGAACTCGTGCAGTACCAAGTGATGCGAGAGAAATATGAGGAAGGAAAGGAAGAAAATTTCTCTCAATTTTTTCATCGCCAAGTGGCGAGACTAAGGACACTGGACGCGTGTCACCTATCTGAAAGCCACATCATTCGAATTGTAAGGCACAATATGCCTATGAATGTGGAAAGAATGATGTTGGGGGTGAGGAAGGCATCCATCGGAGAAGTGGCAGAGCTGCTTAACGCTCTGGATATGAGTATATATGACCATAACACACCGTTGGAGTGAGGGAAGGAAGTTAAAGATATGCCAAATATTAAATTTGGGATGGAAGAAGGACACACCAGCGGGAATGCCACGCATAGAAAAGGTGGTGATGATAGTCACAGACCAAGATGGCAATACGAACCGGAAGCTCGACGTCCGCCGGATAAGCCAAAGTTCGTCCAAGAAAAGGGACCGTGGTCACCGAAACAGAAAGGTGATACCGAGGGGAATAAAGGATAGAAAGAAAAAGTCGTTTAAGAAGCCGTTCAAATACACAGAAGGTATTTGAAGGCTATTGCACCAGGGGGGTATGTAACAGACGGGGTTCGAATACAAGAGATAAGGTAATAGTGCTAATTGAGAGTGTTGATATGGAGCGATTATATGCGAAAAGATATATATGTAAATAGTCATTCGAACCCTGTTACAAGGAGTGCAAAAGTTATGTGTGGATGCATATGTAAATATAGTTGTATGTGCGAGTGTACAATATGCGTATGTATTAACGGTGATGGTTACAATCAATTATATATAGAGCTGTATAAATTGTAATTGATTATTCGTATATATTTTATCCGTTAAGTTTTTTTTTTAAAGTTTTAATAATATTGTCGGTGACACGTGTTTTTCTTTTGTTAATTAATCTCTTGAACATATGAGGACAGAAATAGAAATGAATCAATTGCTGTAGGCAGTTTAATCAATAACTGGCGTCGAGAAGTCTAAAAACTGGTCAAGTGGGTATTTTTGAAGAACAATGGAAGAACTGGTCAGTGGCGTACGGATACACAGAGAAAATTTTACAAAGTTAAAAACAAAAGAACTTTTTGTTGTGCTCGAAAGGGGAGATATAGATAGAAAAAAGGGAGACGCGGCTTGAACTACAGATTGTGTGGACGTGTAATTTTTTTCTTAAGAAGTCATTAATATTTTCCTACCCAAAATGTCGGGGTAATTCTATAGTGCGAGTTTCGTTAATCGGCCCAGTGGACACTTGTCGTGGAACTCACCTGAAGCGGACTTACGAACTGCGTTATTAAAATAAAGAAATTTTGTTTCATCAAGTGTAATGGTGACGAAAGATCTTTGAAAATTAGACCCTGTCATAAAGCGAGTGAATCACCTACTCCACCTCTGGGATAAGCTATTCGATATACCCTATTGGAACTGTTTGCCATCCGTTATATCTACCAGACCAGTATTCTTGGAGAGTTATAAATGCGGACTTGTCTTTGATCGCGTGAACTAAGGTAAATTGACGTGGCACAAAATATATGTTCAGTGAATGTGTCTTAATAAAGAAACTAGTGTTACCTCAATATTAATTACTATAATGGGTCTCTTTTAAAATTAAATAAAATAACAACATTAAATAAACAGCTCTGATGTATAATTGCACTATTTTGATGCGTGTATGAATTATATATGTGTATATCAGAATAAATGGGCTGTGCGCTTGAATATTGATATATTTATATGCGTGTATAAATGAGATTTATTGGTAATGGGTATAACCGTAAATAGAATAAATTTTATGATAAGATCCGGGTTAGATTAATGGATTTATAACAAATAAACTATCGTACATAATAATAGACATATAAGACTTAGGTATTGTTTTAGCTTTGTTCTCTAGTTAGACTATCGTCCCCAAACCCTGAGATTGAGCTGGTTCGGTGCGCTACCATAAATAGATATACATACCAGAACCCTTATTTACGTTTTCGATGAGATAATTCTTATCCACGTGTAAGATTGGCGCGTGAGATGGAATCAAACCATGCTCACAAATATCTTCATTCGAAGCTACGGGTTAAAGCCTACAATGGCGGTATTAAAAAAATATCAGTGGTGTTATAATATTTATATTTTAGTATATCTTTTTATACTTTCTTATATGCCTCATATGCTTCCAAAAGTAGTTCTCTTTACTTTACTCTAGTATTATTTATTATAATATTGACTATAACCTGATGATACAAGAACCAATTCAGTTGCATAATTATATATAAATCTCATACAAAGTCAGCTTCTCTGTATCCTAAAAACCTTAATTTTAAACAAACTGAAGGCTGTTTTTATCCTTTGTCTATGAAGGTTACTACCAACAATACTGATTACTCAATATTACAAAACATGGCTCTAGAATATAGTAAGAAGTTCTTTTGGAAACATGAGTAATCACCTAAAAAGAACATGTGATGTTGCTATTAACTTTTCTAGAGTAAAAGATGCCTACAATTGGCATAAACTGAAGCCTCTAAAATATATAGAAACTGACCCAATGTCAGATCTATAAACTATGCAATTTGAGCTGATCTGAATTCTAAACTTTAGGGTTTTTTTTTAATTTCAGACTATTAGCTCAAATAGTATAAACAAGTAAATGGTGGCTACTAAATGCATAACTAAAACTAGAACAAAGTTTGAGGATGGGGACATTATAATACTGTAACTTCTAATATTCAAAATAGATCATGAAATTGTGATTATTACTGAGCATAAAATACTATCTATAAAAATACTTACAGAATAAATCCAAGCACATTAATTTTAAAAAAGCCTGTAATAGCATTCTCAGAAATACTTATAGAATATTTTAAAAAAGCTTACAATGCTTATCAAAATAAATAAATATGATTAAAATTTTATATATAAAAACATAAATAATTACATGCACTTTAATAATAAAAAGTATCAAACTTTAATTGTTGTTGATGATCTTAAAGTAATGTTTTGACTCCCATATTCTTAGATCTCATTTTAGAACAAATAATTGTTTAATCTGTCATGTGATATTTGGACCTCAAAGAGTTAGGCTGAATATAATAATTTTACTTAATTTTTTTTTTTTTTTCATATGTCATAGCATCAGCCGAGATGCGAACCCACAACCGTCTGCAACCAACTACTTGCTTGCAAGGCCGCTGCGATGACCTCTCGGCTAACAACGCTTGACAATAATTTTACTTAATTGACTAAAGTTTTTACTCAGATGAAATTAATCCATGAAATATAGTTATCATTAAAATAGATTGCACAGAACAATAGAAGTAATAAAACAAAATGAAACTATAATGTTCGCAAAAACAATAAATAACTGTACTTAATAATTACCTTCACTTTACTACAAAATAAACTGGGATATTTCAATAATTTAAGAGTAAATGTATAAAAAAAATTAAAAGATAACTCCAAAGTAACAAAAACTGGAGCAAAGGACCCCCCCCCCCCCAGGAAAAAAATCGTAAACCTTTTTATCAATCTCTCAGTAAAATAACTTGGAATCTTTTCCGGTAGATGACTTTATCTTCAAAAATCCTTGAAATATTTAGATGCTTTTTTCAATAAACACAGTAATTAAAAAAAAAAAAATACAATCTAAAATATGAACAGCCAATAAGTCACATTTTTCCTTACAAAGATTACGAACAAAGTTATTCAGTATAAAGCATATATATAATATTTAAAAATAAAATATTAAGCAAATGAGGAATAGAGAGAACTAGTACCAAAATATTTATAACTTACATAATTGTATAGGCATGTCAAATGAATAAAGAATCAGATAATATTAAAAAATATTTAAATGGAAATTGAGAAAATCAAGACAAAACAAAAAAACAAAACAGCAAATGGATGCACAACATTTATGGGATAGTGTACCAGTCAGAATTGTATGTTCATCTAACAAGAATTAGCATTTAAGCAAAAGTACCTAGAATTCAATCATATACGAGATACACAGGTCAGGGATACTCATGAACTCCACTCTATTGCCCACTTCCCAAGTCTATCCCATTACAAACAACATTTCTGACGATAGCAGCCTACCTTTCAATTATCTCCGGCCCAGAAGGTCAGCAGACACACAAGAGACTTAATGCTTAACTAAATGATAACGTAACATAATAACAGATGTGTACGCATGAACCAATAAAATCTCCAAAAGATAGGTTATTAAATATGAATTTATTTAGCATGATATTAATAATAAGAATCGATTAATATGTGAGTAGCTGGATATAGAGATTTACAATAAGTTAGAACCTTTACTATACAAAGAATACTCGATCTAGGTTTCACTTACGGTCCCTTAGGCATTCCATATCAACCTTAATAACATATCTTAAGGGTTGATGGATATGCATTACTATGCATTACTAAACATACATGGTAAGAAATTAATTATTTGAACCGATGCGGCTTAACCTTTTAACCGCTAATTATATTATTGGTTGTATGAGGTAAAAATCAAATCTTTTAATTGGCCAACTCACAAACTGAAGACAAAGCCTATTGTTAAAACATATTCGCCTATAATATTAAATTCAACTCAGATACGTTTATAAAAAGTATATTACTAATTTTTCAGGTTATGAAGAGAACGAAAGTTCTTTCAAAAATAAATTGCTATTTATTTATTCTAAAATATTCAATTTCGGCAACATAAAAGCTATAATATAAACAAAAAGGTCGACTTTTACGTTATAGAAAAGTAAATATTTCTTTTAAATATTTCTTTAATATTTTTACTAAAATCTTCAATATTTTTCGAAAATAATTTTGTTTTTTTAGTTGTTTTTTTAAAAATCTAGTTTAATTTCTGAAATTATATTTTTTTAATACTTAAAATTGCATTCGAAATGAAAATCTCAGCGTTTTTCTTTATTTTCTTTGATCAGGCGGTTTCTTTGTTCTTTCCAGCCAATCAGAATGTCTTTTTCGGCTGAGAGCATGCTAAGAACCAATCACAAGTAATGTTCTTTCTTTGTTTAGGTTTAAATGCGTTTATTTTTATTTTTTACTTGTAAAATAAATCAGAAGAGGGCACCATCTTACAGAACTTTTAAAAACCTATTCAAAACCTATCAAACGAATTTTTTAGCATAAGAACTGGCAGAGTTAGAGTGACGTCAGATGTCTACGAGGAGCCTCGTAGGAGGCAGGAAAAGGGTTAATATGCTAATACAATTTAACGGGTTTCTATTATTCACGCTATGACATTTTTAAAACATTAAAACTATGACAGACTGCAATAGCCATACATGGGCTTTTAGAATGAATATTTATAAGATTTCAAGTTACATAGAATATAACAAAATTCAATAATTGTAAGTGGGCTTTTATCATACCTATTACATTTTAAATAATAAATGAACTAGTGAGCTTGGATTACACCTGGATTTCATTCGAGCTACATTGACAATAGATTAATTATTTTGGGACCTTATGAGATGATTCACCACTTATGATTTGCGAAAAGAATAAGGAAAAGCATAACTATTTCGACATTGTCACATGACTCGACCTTTATAGTTTTTATTAATAGTTAATTATTAACGTATTTAATAGCGATTAAACGAAGAGTGGACAGCGCTAATAAGCGATAATATATAATAAGGCAAATTAAATTTATATTATAACGAGAACTTGGGATAGCTTAGGAAAATAATATCATCATGGCTTACAGGCATCTAAAATATATGAGGAAGGATGAACGATAGCATGCGGACCGGATGACAACGTTTGAGAGGACGAGAAGCTTCATCAACTTGAGGACAAAGAATATAGGCTTATCTGCACTTGTGACAGATAGCATCCGAAGAGGTGGTCGGCAAGATACCATGGTTCCGATTTGTCGAATGTTAACCCATAGCAGCGCTTACACAACCAGCACAATCTGTGGGAATTGGGGCCTCCACACTCCGCCAAGAAATGTGCTTTATGGATTCCAATAACGGGAGAAAGTATGATAAAGCAACTTTTGATTTATGAACGCTATCATCGGACCACGTTGCGAAGGCTTTCAGGTTTGTCTTAACCCTGATTTATCTGGCCAAAAATAGTAATTAAGCCTAGCGTAATGAAATAATTATGTGCAAGCAATCCCAAAAAGGGGGCATACAATTTACTTAAAGAACTTATCTGACACATTACTAATAGAATATAAAAATTAAGAATCCCTTCGCTAAACGCATATTAACACGCCTGGGAAATTAATTACTTAAATTATCGTTAGGTGGCGGGCTACTTATATAATGAATCATCACTTGAAATGAGGATCTGAATTTAGTTTATTTAATACGGAACTTCTATAATATTGATCAATAGCGTGAAATAATAGTAAATAATTTAGTTTAAATAGCATTGTATGGCATAATATTAATTAATAAAACATAGTTTAGGAGTACTTCTCAATCGGGCGAATTTTATAGTGTAGTAAGAAAACTTACGTTTACGGTTAAATATTCCCTAATGGCGGAATAGCAAAAATAAAATAAGATTGATTCGCCAGATTGAGTTATCAGCATATTAAAATTGGTATGATTTGCATAATATTAAATAAAAAAATTTGCCGCATTTAAAATAAAAATACAATAAGAGTGAAAACCTAGCATTCGAGTTTAGAAAGTAAAATACAATTTAAATATAAAAGCAAAAAGAAATCAAAAAGAAGGTCATGTTTAAGCAATTAATCGGTTTAGCATTACCAATGGAAAAATAAGCAATTACATTTTGAAATTATAAGGATTACAAAACTAGAGATATTTAAAAAGACATACATTAGGTGATTGGAATTAACATTATCGAAGGTTGAAGTTTACTTTTTATGATTAAGAGGATTATTAAGATGAAAGCATTAGAGTTCATTTTGCAGCAGGGAATTACCTTTCTTTCAGATGACTTCACGGCCGTCTGCACACGTGATGGTTCCATGTTTTACGAAATATAGTTAATTTAGCAGTATTTTGACAAAATTGGAGTTTCAGTCCGTTCCTTATGTAATATACAGTTCATTTTGGCAGTAGTTTGGACACGATGGCTTACGAGTACTTTGACATTGGTTAGATCTGGGAAAGATCGGGGAAGCAAATCTAAATTCTACTCACTCACCATTTTACGTTTCTGAGTGACGTAACTTCCCCCAGCAACAGCGTTAGAAAATAACATGTAGGGCTCCTTTAGTTAGGAAATGCGGTGGTATTTATACTCATTCGTGACTGCTTTTGGGTAATCCCCAGATGTATGTTAACGGTTACAATGATACAGCAAATTTTGAAGGATGAGCGAGATCATGTTCGAGAGAGCTGGTCTTAATCTATTTTAGGCTGAAAATAGACCTGCGGAATAAATATTAAGTAACTTGAAATTTAAATAAACCTGTATTAGAATAAAAACAGATTCTTTCTGAATTTAGAATACGGTAAGTCTTTTGTTTAATACATTTGCAGTGCACTCTTGAACTTTCTCCCTATTAAAATAGAGATGAATAAAAGTATACATAATACGACGCTCTTAATTATTAAGTTTTATCTGTTACACACATACGCATGACTGTCTACGGTAATAGAAATATATAATTTATATGTATATTAATTTTAGACGAATGTAAGGTTCACAAAGCCATAAACAATCCCGTGCATCGGTATACCTTCACTCCCTAGTGTTTTATGATTAAATGATTGGGTTTGAACCCATGTTTGGAGGTTTCAAACATCACCAGAAAGTGAAACCAAATGTGTGCAACAGATTTGAGTGCTTCATAATTGTATAGGCATGTCAAAATATTTATAACTTACATAATTGTATAGGCATGTCAAATGAATAAAGAATCAGATAATATTAAAAAATATTTAAATGGAAAATGAGAAAATCAAGACAAAAAAAAACAGCAAATGGATGCACAACATTTATGGGATAGATAAATGAATAAAAATTATAATTGTTATATAATATAGGGTATATGAGCACAGACTTTCAGATGACCCACCACTCTCCACTCTATCTAATAACACTGATACCCTCAAGCACATATATGCTGAAAAGATAAATAATCACCAATATACGTATTTCATGCTAAACCAGCAATCATCAGTTGGTCCAGATTATCATCTCCCACACATATATACTATAAGTGCTCAGATATATATTAAGATAGACAATCTTCATACTTTAATGGACAGGCTCCAATCTACTACACACTCCAACTCTTCAACCGTCCATCCAATTGAAAATCTGATGATGGAATGCTCGAAGGCCACCCTGAGGCAGAGATTCTTGTCACACCCATGTTGACCTAAGGTCATTCTGAACCCCACATGTACAGGACATAATCCATATAATACATATGCAAGGATGGGCAGACATCTCTATAATGTAATAACTGAAACACAGGCTTGTTATACACCTGTGTCTATATATGTAATATAGGGTATATGAGCACAGACTTTCAGATGACCCACCACTCTCCACTCTATCTAATAACACTGATACACTCTTAATATATATCTGAGCATTTATAGTATATATGTGTGGGAGATGATAATCTGGACCAACTGATGATTGCTGGTTTAGCATGAAATACGTATATTGGTGATTATTTATCTTTTCAGCATATATGTGCTTGAGTGTATCAGTGTTATTAGATAGAGTGGAGAGTGGTGGGTCATCTGAAAGTCTGTGCTCATATACCCTATATTACATATATAGACACAGGTATATAACAAGCCTGTGTTTCAGTTATTACATTATAGAGATATCTGCCCATCCTTGCATATGTATTATATGGATTATGTCCTGTACATGTGGGGTTCAGAATGACCTTAGGTCAACATGGGTGTGACAAGAATCTCGGCCTCAGGGTGGCCTTCGAGCATTCCATCATCAGATTTTCAATTGGATGGACGGTTGAAGAGTTGGAGTGTGTAGTAGATTGGAGCCTGTCCATTAAAGTATGAAGATTGTCTATCTTAATATATATATCTGAGCACTTATAGTATATATGTGTGGGAGATGATAATCTGGACCAACTGATGATTGCTGGTTTAGCATGAAATACGTATATTGGTGATTATTTATCTTTTCAGCATATATGTGCTTGAGTGTATCAGTGTTATTAGATAGAGTGGAGGGTCATCTGAAAGTCTGTGCTCATATACCCTATATTACATATATAGACACAGGTATATAACAAGCCTGTGTTTCAGTTATTATAATTGTTATAGAAAATTGTTTCTAAGAATTTTTGGGAATCACAAAAGAAATCAAAAGATTTGCTATATCATTTAAACAATTTTTTTCTTTAGAACCAACAGTAGAATAATGTTTGAATATAGAAATCAGAAGAGGCAATAGGAAAGAATTATTTAAATCTATGGACAGCAATTAATGAGTTGTTTTCATTATCACTATTTGTAGCCATTTATAAGCAAATGCAATTATTTTAACTCTAGAAAAAAATAAGCAGAAAGATAAAAATAAAAAAGTTACAAATACAAAAAAAAAAAGAGAAAAGACTGGAGTCAGAAAATCTGTCAATATAATTAAAAGATGAAATATAATTACATGAACACAATTCTATTATTACAGTTAGTGCAGAGATGATCAACAATATGAAAGGCTCATCTTTACTTGTATACAACTGTGGTTGCAGCATTTCATCTAGGTAAATGAAGTTATCTTGGAATCTTTCCCTGAAATTTCAGGAGTCTGTTTTCTGATCAAAAGTTGATAATTTTTTTGTTTTCTTAATTCAGTAATTAATAAATCCACTCTTAAGAAGTTCAAAAAAGAAAAAAAACATCTAATAATTGATGCATTATAATAGATATATACAAGCAAACTAACATATTGAAGTGATGTTTATATATGCCTTTATATATGCCTCATGCATATAAATTAAAAAATTTCAAAGAAATTTTTAAATTAGATTTTCAACAAGTAGAAATTATATATATTGTGCTGGGCACCCTAAAAGTGCCATGCACAAAACAGCTGTAGTTAAAGTAACAGCTCAGTTATATTAAACTAAGTTATTAAATTACGTATTTATGATAAACATAGTATAAAATGGATGAAGTCGGTCTATGTACATTATTTTGTATGCGTACAATATTTTTTTGTTGTTGTTTTTGTTGTAGTAATAAATGTAAACATCTTACATTTATAATTTTCTTTCACTCTTTTTATAAAAAGTTATTTATGTGTTGGAACATGTTATAATTGAATAAATATATACTAAATAATTAAAACTAACTAAATGTTCCAACACATCTATATTTTATCTTTTTTTTTTTTTTTAATTAGCAAATTTTCTAGTTTTAATGCATTAAGAAAATTCAGATAGCCATTGTTTTACTAAAAATCAAAGTACACTAATTAGTTAACGGTCATCTTGCTTTGTGCTCTTACTTTTCTAAACAAGAGTTTGAAGAATCCGGACGCCAAGGCAAAGATAGAAAAATCTTGTTTATTGTTGTAAAGGTATTTTTAATTTCTAATGTAAAGGAATTTTTTTTTGTAATTATTTTTTTTTAAAAACTGATATTTATCAGTAGAGTGGTCTGAGTTCGCCTAGATAAAATTAAAGAAAATAATAGAATTAATTAAGAATAAAATTCTGTAATTGAAAAAAATGTGCTTTGTTCCAAATTAATTAGCCACCAAGATAAAAGCTGGAGGCAATTATTCAAAGGGGGGTAATCAAATTGACTAGTGGAGGTGCTGTATATACTACTCACCAGGTGCGGTCAATAGATTAGAATACAATTTTTGAGTGAGAAACTAGCAGTTAAACAGAGAAATTAAATTATAATTTTTGGAGGGAATGACCAGCTGTAAAACAGTAGATCAGTTCATGCAGAAACTGTCAGTGAATATCCAGTCTGACAGTCAATGATTCAAAGTCAATCATTGCAGCAGTAAATCGTTCCAGCAGTCGTTAATCAGTCAGAAAAAAAAAAATCCCTGCAATTATCCAAAATTAAAGCAGAGGTTACCTACAAGGAATACCAGTGTTTTTAATACTGACTTAATAATTTAATGGTGTGTTGCGGTCAGTATGGAAGAGATTTAAGATTACTAAAATCTTGGCGTTGCTTTCGAGCTCTTGTTGCTTCCAGTTGTATGCTGTTTTGGCATCATAGTCAGGCCTTAATCCAGAAGAATACATGGAACTGTTAACAATATATTGAAATAGAAAAAAGAGCATAGAACCAAATCTCTGCTGAAACCTATTTATTATAAAGCAACGTAGCAGTTTTTGTGTGAGCACCACAGCAGTAAACCAACTCAAGATTGAGATAATTCCTATATCAGCTAAAGTGTCAGCCACAGGGTAGAAGCCTGCTTCGGTGCACCCCCACCCGCTCCTTCCAGCCATCGAAATGTAGCCACCCAGATCCAGTCAGTGAGGATGATGAAGATTACCAGACTAATATAATAACGATGAAGATCGCCAGACTAATATAATAATGATGAAGATCGCCAGACTAATATAATAATGATGAAGATCACCAGAGTAAAATAATGAAAGAAAGAAGTCCTTTTCGCCCTGTGAGACAGATGTATATAGCATGTCCAAAGGTCCCAAGTCCGGAAGAAATCTCCAGACACCATAGGGTAAAATTTATTTTAATCATTTGATATTGTTTATCAAATATTATTTATATATTTATGTAATACATTAATAACATATTTAAAATCTAATCACTCCGTGAAATTAATTGATATTTCGGTAGTGCATGTATGCAGAATTCTTTAAATTAATCATTCTTCCACATTTAGCTTAAAATTACAAAATATATGATGAGTATGTGCGTCTGCCATTATATTGCATTTATGTTTCAACCATTTAGATATGCATCAATAAAGTCAAGACAAGATGCATAAAATAATGATTTGATTTGATTTCTTTATGTGCTTACGTATATAATAGTACACGATTTTCAAAATATTAAATTGTGGAATGAATGCAAAAAGAAGCATACATGTACGACCGAGTATTTGATGATAATAGTTTTTTTTTTTTTGTTATATTGCCTAAAATAAATGTGTGGGTACGAAACTCAGACCACTTCATCCAAACAAACATTTTCTTATGTATATAAATCAAGGGAGTACAGTTTTAATCACATATTTTTCATTTATTCTTTGTAATCAGTGATGGGTAATAGGGTTTAATCATTCTATATTTATATGCGAGTGAATAAATATTTTACTTAAGTTATTTCATGGCATGTATGTGTTTTGTTAATTCTTTTGTCTTTTTAATAAGAATCCATATTTCCGAGAGCATCTTTAAATTTCTTTTTTTTATATAACCTGAGATAACAAGAGCTAAGCTTAGCATTATGGGACACTACTATATCGGGCAGTAGATATTTTGATATCCCAATAATATGTTAATAAAACCTATTGGTATGATTTAATGGATGGGCGCTGTGTATTTTGATATCCCAATAATATGTTAATAAAACTTATTGGTAAGATTTAATGGAAGGGCGCTGTGTATCCTTCCAAGGGGTGGAATCTTCTCTCCTGGGAAGTGGCATGTAAAGATATTGCAATAATGCCTTTCAAAGATATATAGCGGCCATCTTAACATCCATCGGCATGGAAATGAACTAAACAATGCTTCGAAACCATGCTGAATTAATAGTATATTCTTGAAATTTTTGTTATAAAATTTATATCTAGATTAAGATTATTTACCCAAACCTTACGTATGATTTTTCATGCTTAATCTGTACACCAGAATCGAAATGTATGAGTGGTGATGTGGGGGAGTGCCCTGTACAATATATATGTGCACATATAAATGTATATGATATTATTAATTTTATGCTTACTTTAAAAGTAATTTAAAGCAAAATATTTGTTTTATTAACATTCGTAAAGGTATTTTATAATTAGGTGAATGGAAATGACATTATTGTATAAAATGTAATAAAATTCTAGATAAACAGATTGGCTAATTAAGGAGATAAATATATAGTGTAATTTAGACAAAACATTGTCTATTATTTTAGTATAATCCCTATCAAATTAAAATTTTATAAATGCTGTAATTGGACAAATAAGCTGTGGACCATAAAGAAGTCCTAGAAGTTATCTATAATAAATAGATAAATGGTGAAAATTGCCCACAATGGAAACTGATTTTGCTGATAAGATAACTCAGTAAACTGTAAATAGAATCTCTGAAGATTGTTTATTATGCTTTGACCTTTCTTTGACTGTGCTTATCTTATTGTGCTTTGTGTTAAAAGATCATGGAAGAGTAAAGAAGCCATCTGCCCCATTCTCGCCAAGCTGAAAGTCCATTGTGATGTACGGAGAAAAAACTGTCAAATAATGTAGAACCATCTTAAGGGCCCAGTTTATATGCGAACTATATATCACCTAAACTTCAACAATAACTATTACATTGAGAAGAAACCAGCTGTAAATCAATAAGAAAAACGCCATCAGATGCAACCCACTGAATGACAAAGTAAACATGCATTAATGAAGATCACTGCAGTAAAAAAACTTTGTCACACATAGCTATGATTATACAGATTGTGTCTGCTAAAAGTCTACAAATACCTGAAATCAAAACTTGAACACTTAGTGATGAAAAGAGCAATAAGTATGAACTTTGAATATATTATTATTACTGTCTATTACTAATATTAGGTATTTTATAAATCAGTATGCTAGAGACTGCAATTTTTTAATAGTCATGCTTCAATTTAGTCAGTATGTAAATCTAAAAATAAAACTTTTTTTATAAAGTAATTAGCTTATTAATGCAAATTCTCACCATGCTCTTAAAACTTAATTAGTATTTTAAAATCAGAACTAATAATGGCTGACATTTCCACTAGCTTTAAATATAGAAATTGTAAAAATAATAATTTAAATCATTAATATGAATAATGCTAATTAATGATCTTTGGAAAGTTAAGTAAGATCATCTTTTTAATAGTTTCATTTTAAGCAAAATACTATCCAGGTTTGTGAATAAGTAAACATGGAAGGGATAACTGAGTGTATTAAATTTACTTGAGCTGATGGTTTGGGAATAAGCAAGCATGGAAGGGATAGTTAAGTGTATTAAATTTACTTGAGCTAATATAAACAAAGGCAAAACTCCGCATACAGTAGTGCCACCCTGTGACAAACAGAGTAATCAATAGATGCCAGAAGGCTTGTGCATAAAATCCCTATCTAGTGCCTACTCACCCAATATCCCCAGACTAGTTTCTGGCTTGTGGCCATCATCAGTGAGGAGCCTTGGTTCTGAGAGCACTGCACCTAGATCTTAGGTTCTAATGCAACCCTCCAGCAGCCACCTTTTAACTCTACTTTACTACAAAACTATGAGAATGAAATTGAAAACATTGTTAATATCTTTAATCTAAGCTCAATAGCTTATATAGTCATATGGGTCTGAACTCAATTCAGCACCCATACATTTTGGTGTCTTTGGCTCTTAAACAACCATAGCCACCACTATCCTATTAGGCAGGATTGGTGTTAAACCATCAAACATCACATGATCACCATCTCTATACTAGCACATAATTTGTTGTAAACAAAGGCGAAACTCCCCATACAGTAGTGCCACTCTGCGCCAAACAGAGTAATCAATGGATGCCAGAAGGCTTGTGCATAAAATCCCTATCTAGTGCCTACTCATCCAATATCACTAGATAGGAATTTTATGCACAAGCCTTCTGGCATCCATTGATTACTCTGTTTGGCACAGGGTGGCACTACTGTATGGGGAGTTTTGCCTTTGTTTACAACAAATTATGTGCTAGTATAGAGATGGTGATCATGTAATGTTTGAGCTAATATACTTTTATTTACAGCTGTTTTGTCTAATGTTCAGTTATATATGTTTTGTTTATCCATAAATTAGGGTGATACCATATGCATCTGCCAGTCACTCACATTCATTATTTTATTTTGAGCAGTAGTATGCAGTAGATGGACATACCTACCATATATCATATGCTTTATCTATATATATTTTTTCTTTTTGTAAAGTCATTTGCATCTGCTGACTACTCAGAATTTAGTAACTTCTTTGAAGCAGTAGTATGTGGTAGATGCATATTCCTACTCTATATATTATGCTTCATTTACATATGTTTTGTTATAAATGAGTATAAAGTAGACAATATTTCCTGACTCTTACACTTAATGATTGTTTTCATTAGTTACCTGCACTACAGCCTGAACGTATTTATGTTAGTCCAAGTCTATTAATAGTATAGGATGTACTGGAGAATTTTAGCATATCTGCAAACTGTAGTTTAATAAATCTTAAAACTGTGTAGTGATCCATTGTATTAATAAATACTATTGACAGTTATTCTGTGCAGAGAATTTATATCTATTCAGAGACAATTAAAATGAATTGCACCGTATATTGTCTATGCATAAAGAATAATAGAATCAATGAATCTCTAACCATAGTCATTGGTATTCAATCTAAATCAGGCAATTAAAAAAATATGTTATCCTGAATTTAATCCTCGGCAAAAAGAAATAATAGACTATGATTCCCATAAATAGTTGTCAATTATGTAATTACTTGTGTTGTAATAATATATATTTTAACCCCCCCCCCGTGCATTCTCACCCCAAAATATATTGTTTATTACGAATATTACGGGTTCTAGCTCAGTTAACAAATAAATAAATGAAATATTCAGCATTAATTAAAATGATTACTAGCTCTAATTTTTAAAATACAAATACGGTTCAATTTTAAAATGAATTAACAAATATTTACTATTTTCATGAGACATGGAGTGACAATACAGGGAACGAGATAGACTACATTGAGCCATTATCCACACGATACTACCTCAATGGCATAAGAACACTATTCCCCCTTTTTACTATACCAAATAACTAACTCATAGTATTCTTACGACTTCCTGAGCTCTATTCACTACGATTAAAATAATAATCATATCTTAATCTTCTTTATGCCAAGAATCTAGCTCAATTAAATAAAATGAAGTAAAATAAATAAAATCTCAGGTTCATAAATTGTATTCTAACTGATTTAAAATTACGGTAGTAAAATATGAAAAGGGAATTTTATGTCATAATCTACTACACAGCAACTAACAATAATAAAAATAATAATAACAATAATAAATATAATATAATCTTATTTCTTCCTAAAATGAAATAAATAATACGTACATGGTAGTATTTTAATAATCTGACAACAGAATACGTGTGGCAACATTAGCATATAATTTAATGTAATATTGTGGCAACCGACTTATGACCAATAAATAATATAAAATTATGATCTTTTAATTTTAACATACCAATAAATTCTCAAAATTCTTATAACACTTTTATGTTTACCTTTTGTGCAAAATTTATATGTCTGTTTCAATTATAAATGTATCGTGATTTCATGCATCCATGTGGAGAAATAACAACTCGGACACAAAACTTTAAAACAAATTTAAACAAAGTTTATTAACAACATAAATAAATTAACAATATTTTTAACATTGGATATCCCTTACTTTCATATCTCAACTTAGTTTATTAGTTTATAAAATGAAATCAAAATATTATTTACTTTTCCTAGTTAAATCTTTTTTTTTTTTTTTAACACTTAAGAAAATACAGTATTATTACTTGATTTATTATTATGGTTAGCTTATTACAAAATGCATTTCTTATATGATTATCACAAACACTTTGCATCCCTAATATTATTAAAATTATATTTTTTACAAAATTTACATTCGTAGTAAAATTCTACAAAATAACAAATTTTAGTTTTATATTGGTTGTATGGAATCTTACAAAGTCAAAACATTGTTCTACATTCGGTATTAGGTTTTTATTGTTCATTATCCGATGTTTATTAATCCTAATATTCTCATTCAAGCCTTACTTCAGATGATATAATTACAACTATTAATATACCATGCACAAGTATATGTTTATTATACCTTATTGAACTATTTTCTTAATAAATATGCAATACTTATTTTCTAAATATTATTAAAAAAAAAAATTCATTCAAATTTTATTATCACTTTTAAAATACTTAGTTTAGATTTCTTTTCAAAATCTTATATTCATTTCTGAATTAATTTTACAATGTATTATATGATTCTTTCTCTCTTTATGATATTTTGGACTTTCAATTTTAAAGTTACACAATTCTATACATTCCAGCAAATAAACTATTCTTACATAAACGATAACATATCTTCAGTTCTATTTTATTCATTATTTCTTTGAAAATATCTTTCTGACCGATGCAGATTCACGAAATAAGGATAGCGAAGATAGATGCATAGGATCAAAATACAACTAGAATATTACTCATCATATACCTTGACAATCATGGCACAGTGAATTAAGATACTATAGAGGAGTGACCTTTACCTGTCTACCAACCTCTATCATAGGAACGATGCTAAAGCTATTTCTTCAGCTTTATTATAACATCCAAAGTTTAAAGATATGCAAAAACACTGTCCAAACTATATGTGTTCAGTTATAGGGCCTAGTTAACTATACTGAAATCACACAAAACTAAATATGATCCAAATCCTTTATTTTTCCTATTTCTTAAAAAAAAACATCATCTTGGTTTCCTCTCCACTAGTACTTCCAAGTCACTATCCGATCTTATTTCTCCAGATTTTTTCTATACTGTACATCGACAAATACATATCTGCATTACTAACAATAATAAAATTCATTTATTTTAAAACTATTCCACTGTTCTATAAGACAGCTTGCTTACTACTTTCCTCCGTATATTTAGTCATACAAACTACTTAAATATCTGAATACTTTATCACATGAAAGTTCAAAAGAATCACACAATTGTTATGTTAAATTATAGGATTAATATACTTTAAAAAATTGTCGTATGCATAATCCGAATTACTCCTATCTCATAATATGTTAAAAATGTTGTATAAAATGTGTACATATAATTTAAACTTTCACACTTCATTCTTAGGTCAATAGATGATCTAAAAAAAAAATACATTATGCATTATAAATAACTATTAAAATTACCAAACGACCTTTATCTCCTCGATCGCGTTCCGTAGGCTTCACCATCCATTTGATCCTTGTAGATATAAGATTCACATCCATACACTTTATTTTAAACACTATTTCTATAATTTTATCAAGCTATTATATTTAAATTTTAATATTACTAAATTTATGTTTTCCCTAATCTCACATAACATTTTATATTTTAAAATAAATTAGTAAAAAATATTCCAAACTATATTTACTGTACTTCTTCATCAAATTTCCTTGAAAACCGTTCATACTAAAGCTAAAAAAAAATGTTTATTATTTCTTCTTCAGTCACTTAATGTTCTCCTCCCTGCTTGTTCAATTTTAAGGTAAAACAATTATTGCTCTGTTTAATAAATATTCATAGATGACAATCCTTGGTTTTTTATAATATTTAATACAATTATTAACTATGATATTAGTTAATCCCGTAAAGAAAACTTCTAAATATTCTCTTCTAATATTTCTTGCTAATATTTTCTCCCGCGCGACTTTTACGATGCATCTTCTCAGTACTTTGATTTAAATATTCAATAAAACTTTTCTGTTTCCATGGATTCATTTCATTAAGTAAATTAGATTTATATTTTCCAAATCAAGCATTTCTCCAATGAACACTTTATAATATTTTTTAATTCTTCTTAGAGAAAGTTTTTCTGTTCCTTTTTTCATAAAAACACAATAGCTCTTTCATATTATTATTCTGTAACTTTTTTTTCCTTCTTTTAAAATTCTGGTACTATATACTTTGTAATGTTTCCTTTAAAAAGACAAACATTCTTTCTCCATTATAACTTTTACATAATTTTTTCTTTATGATATACGCATCTTAATTTTTCCATAGAGAAGAATAAAAAAAACTTCGGAGTAGCCTTTTAAAATTGTGCGTCATAATTTTTCCTGACGGCAAATAACTTTTCTTTTAAGTTTTCTGTATAATGTCCAAATTATATTTATCTGAGTTCTAATGATTTCCTGGTTGATCACAAATAAACTGTATTCAAGGCACTTTACAATTATTTTTACTTTATCCATATTTTTAGGTACTTTTTTCTGTAGTATTTCCATTTTACTGCAAGGTTTTGGCTAAACTTGAATAAAATCCTGGTAAGAAATCTTTTAAATTAGCCCTCCATTTAAAGGCAGTTCAAAATATTATATGTTAAAACAAAACTTTTAAAATAAATACAAAATTTTTAAAAATTATAACACTTTTCTAGCTTACGATCTTATACAGCTAAAAAATATGTTACTCCTTCCTTTACTTACACATTACTTCTCCCGCTCCGTCTAATTTCTTATATTTCGTCTGCTAAATTACCTCCGTTGATTGGTTAATGACTTTTTTAGCGCGAACAAATTTACACATTTTTAGTTTTATAATAGATAAAAAAAATTTTTTTAAAATAAAGAATTTATGACATCATGTTTTAAAATATTACTTAGAATAGTATTTTTACTCTCAATTATAGTTTTATCAAAATCATTTAAACTTTAAAACAATTATTAAAATAACATTTAATATTTCAACTTTTACTTTAACGATAGATAGCAATTACATTTAGTTTTATAATTCACAAACTTTATTATTATATTCTAACAAGCGTGTGTGTGAAGGTATATAATATACAGTCACATGATTAATAACTTTATCAGATGATTTTTTAATTTACGTCTCGGTCTAAATTACCAAAACTGATATATTTTATAAAATTTTGGAAAATAATTTTAAAAATGTAGAACTAAATATAATTCTCACCATCCTAAAGTTTATTTTAAAATATATTAGATTAAATTTGAATATTAATTATAATTATAATATTACATATAGCGTTTATTTAATTTATTAGTTTTAAAACATTACAATTGGATTGTTAATATACTTTTAACTATTTATAGCTGTATTATTTTATATGGCCAGCTTTTACAACCATAAGCAAGAATATAATTAAGCTTTATTTAATTGTTTTTTTTTTAATAATTCATTACACTTTTATATACCAGGTATTCAATTCAGCCTTAAATTGTACTATAAAATCTAATTATCCTACTATTATTCATATATCATACAAACATATTTTAAAATTTTAAATTTTTTTTTAGTAATTGACCATTCTACCTTATTATGACCTATAGATAAGGGCACAATATACATGTAAATCAATTATAATGTCTCATTATTTTTAGCATTTACCATTATTGCAATCAATAGGGTTAATTAAAGTATGATAGTCTCTTGCATCTAACTGATCTTAGCAGCTAAAAAATATTTAATCATGTGACATCACAATGTGGAGCTCCCATGCAAATTATCTTTGAGTGATTTTCGTGTGAGCTGTACATTTTTGACCGTTATAATTTTTTTATTGAACTGGCACCCAACATGGGGACAATGTATAACTATGAATCCTGGAGGTTGAAAGTCCAATCTTAATTATATATTGATTGGAAAATGCATGGAAAATTTTAGTGAGGTAAAAATAATAAATAAGTTTATTTTCCATTTGTTTGGCATATTAAAGTAGACAGGAGGGATTTTTTTTGTTGTTTATTAAAAGAACAGTAAGTAGTATAAGTTTATTTTAGATTTCATTTAGAATTAACTATTGACTGCAAAATATTTATAAAAAAAATTTACTAATGGTGAGATAAAAACAAAGTATATTTAATTATAATAGTGAATAATATCGATGGTATATAAATTTAAATTAAACATGTATATGCTTAACATCTCCTAATAAATAAATATATATATACAAGACAGTTTTTTATTGGACGCTGTGGAAAGAATACTAGGCATAGAACAATAGCAATGAAGGACATAATGTAAATAGCAGATGAATGACTTTAGCATGGAACTGGCATATACTCACATAAAGCTTGATGGAATGGATAATCAAAGCATAAATAATTAATAAAAAGTTATTATTGAAGGCAAAAGTTTGTTTAATTTTAGAAAATAGAGGGGTTTTTTGTATTCTTATCTATTCCAGTATGGAGAATGACAAGCCCATAGAGATGCAAATGTTGATGAAGATAATGATAGAAATGTTAAATAAAAAGCATCAGAAATAAATGAAACAAAGTCAGCAAGCAATTATACAAGATATTAAACAATAAATTAACAAAAAGGACATATTTCTCCACATGAAATTAAGGTAGAAACCATACTAGTATTACAATAAACATGCCCTGTGTGGTGAATAATATTATCTTTGAGAATGTGGAAAAAATATCAATGCGGAACTATCAAGCTTGTCCATTGATTGATGTAGAAGTTGGACTGCAAACCTGAGCACTACTGGATACGGGCAGCCAAATTTCTTTGATCACTAAAGACTTCTTTATACAAATTAAAACTCAAGGTTAGCATATATCAATAATGCCCCTAAAATAAACAGAATTTTGGCCAACAAAAAAAAGAACCGGAATTGAGGCCATCCCTGCATAGATGAACATACATATAGGATCTTCAATCTTTAGTTATATTTCTTGATAATTCTGGGGCTACATAAGATAGTTCATGAATCAGATATTTTATGGCAACATAAGTGTATACTTAATTATCAGAACAACTTGCTGGACATAAACAATGAACAACTTGATTTTCTGAATATGGGAAAAGAAGAACTGGTATAAGTTAGTAGTATACACCAAATAACAACAAAGATTAGACTTAAAGTGGAAGAGTCAGCACTCACTAAGGTACAGGAGCAAGAAATGTTAATAAAAATCCTTATGGAATAATCTTCTGTGTTTTCTAATAAATGGGAGAAATACAGGAGTATGTGCACTGCATAATAATCAAGGAGACCCATTTTCAGAAACATACCTACCCAGTTCCATTTCAGTATCAGAAGTGGAAAAACAATTACAATAAATCCTTGACTGGAGTGTAATTGAAAAGTCCTCATCATCAACCTGTTGGTGATTGTCAAGAAAGATGGAATAGTCAAAATATGTTTGAATAACAAAGATTTTAAACTCAATTACAGCACCAGAGGGATATTTCATACTCTATTCAGGATGTATTGTTCAAATTCAAAGATGCCAAACTTTACCATAGATGATCACATGTCCAGCTTCTGGCAGATTCCCCTGCATCCATGGGACCAAAGGTATACAGCCTTTATCTAAAAATATATTTTGACAGGTATCATTCATGTTAATCAATAGTGGTGAAGGTCTATTAAGGTGTCTAGACAAAGTTCTATCAAAAGAATGTAAGGGGATTATGATCTTGTACATGGATGATGATGTTTTGGATCCTGAATAGCGGAGGAACATACGCAACATTTGACCATATTTTTGCAAGAATGTCAATCAAAAAATAAGCCATATCTAGACAAGATTTTAGCATTACAACAATTTCTCAAACTAACAAATAAGAAATAGTTAAGATTCTTTTTTGGGCTATGTAATTTTTATCATCACTTTTATTCCAACTTTGCAAAAGACACATGCTCATTACTCTTCTTACTATGCAAGGAACAGCAGTGGAATTGGTCGCCTACACAGGATGCAGATTTCCAGAGGGTTGAGGAAAATTTCTTGAGGGCAGTTATTTTGTCTTACCCAGACTTTGGTCATCCATTTTACTTAGACTGACAGCAGCAAGAATGGGGTTATAGATTCTCTTGTTTCAAGTCAATGAGTTCTGTATTTTAGCAGCAGGGCCATAAGATGGGTGTAATTCAATTATACCATAACTAAGGAGGCACTGAAAATAGTATGGGTATGTGAAAAGTTTAAGCAATTTCTGTTGGTTTCTGAATTAATTATCATCACTGACCACAAGTGCCTAGAGTTTCTGGATAGCAGTTACCTAACCAATGATAGATTAACATGGTAGAGCTTGTTCTTACAGAAGTTCAGTTACAAAGTGATCCACTGTGCTGGAACAGATATGGTGGCAGCTATTTTAAGTAGGTACTCTGTACAAACTACAGCACAAAATCCTTTTCTGGAATATGTGATGGTGCACACAATATCACTAGCTATTGATGACTCAGTGAAGGGAGATTTCAAAAATTTAGACAACCTTCAGAGGGATGATCATAAAAATACCTATATTTTTGTTGTTTTAGACATTACAGACATCAAAAAGTGGAGTATGACATACAGATTGGCCAGGCATATACTCCAATATCCTCTCCATATTGCAAAAATGATGGACATACTCCAAAATAAAGTCACCAAATAGGTTATAGAAGGAAGTGAATAAGTTGATCATTCCACAAGCCCCTAATAAGATACTGGCATCCAATTATTATGGACTTCCTACCATCCTTTCAATGATTTAGATTTTTGGTAGTCACATATGATTTATTTTCTAAATACATTTATGGCATATCCTTTACAATGGTTAGATGCAGCCATTTTGAGACAAAAATGACATAACTCATATTAAAATCTCCCAGTAATAAAATAGGGCTTGCTGAAGTAGCAAAAAAAGAATTTAAAACTAATATTGTATTAATTGTTTTTTAAACTGGTGATAGATAGACAAAGGCTATATTTAGTTTTATTGTTTGATGGTGAATAGTTAATAAATCCATAAGTATTGTAGAATATTCTGAAAGAGCTGGAATTAAAGAATCTAATATTCTGAAAGAGCTGGAATTAGAGAACCTAACTATTATCACTCTTGTGCCTGCCAATGGGCCAGATGATACTCTTGAAATGATTGATTAACTTGATCTGTTAAGATAACTAGACATATCAATTCGAGATCCTTCATAAATTCTTGTTTCAACCAGGGCAATAATGTCTAGTTTTACTATATCCAACCACTTTGTGAGTTGAAAGTTTCTATTAACTGAGTTTAAATCTCTAATGTTTAGTGACCCTATGTTAAATTTCATAACTGATATTCACCCCTCTTTACACAAAACCCAACTAATTACACATATATAAAAATTAATAATATAAATTAAGCTCAAAAATTCCCTTTTTATGTAATTTTGAAACCAATTATATGTAAGAGAATAATATAATGATCTGTAAACGATATATATTATTCATGAGGTGACTATAAGTGTATTTTTCTGTGTGTGGCTGGAACTCTAAGTTGATTGTATTTGTTCTGTAACCTATTTATATATTTTGAATGTGCTATTGTCTACCATGTCATCTGAAGTATCAAAGAATCCATCTTCTTTGCTGGTATTCAGTGGTGAGGTTTGTTTATTCTTTGACAACTTTCTTTGCAGAGGCCTATCTGATTTTCTTTTGATTAAGACATTGTCTGAATTATGTTTTAGTTGTAATATATATGGCATAATTGTGTCCATAATGTAGGCTGAAGTTTTATTTACAATATGCGGTATAATGTGTTGTATACATATGTAAATAGAGCCAGTAAAGGCACACATTTAATTAAGTGAAAATAAAAGTAATTAGATCGGGCTGCATTAACTAAATAAAGTAATTACAGAGGCATTGTTTAACAGATTGGATTATCAAGGGAATTAATAACCAAATGAAGCCGTTTGCACACATGCGAAAACATGTATTAATACTCCAGAAAAGAAGTGACGAGAGTGCGATTTCCCAACGTAGCAATATAGAAAAGGGCGGCAAAAATATACATCGCTCGCTTGTGCTTTTGGTTCTTCATGAGTGCTGCTGCTTTTCGGACTGTGATCCCAGGTTCTCGGCACCTGTAGGTGAATCCGGCCTATTAGAGTAATAGCAGACCGCACCAGTCTTAATATAATTTTTAAACGCCCTAAATGGCTCTTATGAGGGTTATTTTCGTCATCTAGTCAAGGTACTGTGCGTTTATTATTACTGTAGACAGAGAGGGGGATTTGAATTTAATGCAGTCAGATTATGTATATATATATGTTAACCAATTATCCATAACTGTTGTTAGGGTGATTTATTATGTACCAATAAAGATCTAATAAATTAATCGGTAGTTCTTATTTATAATTAAGTATTAATATTTGTGATCGTTCAGCTACAGCTGAGGACACTGCATAATGGATGTCATTTTCCATTTATATATTTGCACTTCATCTTTCAGGATTTCTTTTAATATATCCTGACTTTCATCTCATCACCAGAGTTTCCTGTGACAGTCTTTCTCCTTAGTAATGATGTTTAGAATTAATTCTTTTTATTCATCAATTTTCACATCACCTTCCAGGGATTTTTCCATTAATGTTTATATACTTTTCATTTCATCTCCCAAGTTTGTTGCATTTGTGTTTTTTTCCTCAGTAATGTTTGAAATTATTTCTTACTTTGTTTCTGATTGGGTTTTATTTAGACACTGATGTGAAGGAAAATTGACTTTTTTGCGTCATTTACATCTGGCATTATTGCAGTTTATTGCTATATGATCACACTGTCCACAAATAAAATATTGTAGCCTTATTCCACAAGCAAGTAATAACAATATGGCTTCCTGGTCTACAATTTGTGTAGGTATATTTAATGGATCGATATTGCCATGCAACCACCCTAATAAAGTCTATAAATCTTTCCATAAATTGGTATTGGTATGATTTTGAGATAAACTGATTGAAAAAAAAAAAACTACCCTAAAAGGTTCCATGAATTTTTTGAAGTTGTTCACACTATAATATTGAGATAGGCATTTCTTAAGACTCTGGTGGTTATATTTTGCCTGTTCTGTTGTATTATTATTAAAGCGTAACTGCCAAATATTGTAATTTTCCATTTGAATTGATTTTTTTGTTCAGAGTTGAAAAACTCAAGCACAATATACTTCTTGTTTAGTGTTTGGTAATATGTAGAAAACTTTCCCATAGGTTATTTTCATTTAAAGTTTAAGATAATAATTCTCTAGGCTTAAGTTAAAGAGTGAGCAATTGAGATCAGTAATTGCCATTGCTAATGAGTAGTCCATAAAAACCATCTAAAAGAACTGAATAATTGCTTAGGGATCATTAAGTTGAACTTCTCTTCTCATTTATGGTTTGTAAGACCTTTTGAATTCCACAAGATAGGAACTTTATTTTTTATGCTGGTGTTGGTAAATACATCAATATTTAAAATATCGTTCACAGTTGCTTTACGAAAGCTAGGGATTAAATTTTGGTTTTTTATTTCTGATTTGAATTGTATTATCTAAACTAGTGGTTTTGTTTAAGATGTCTTTGACTTTATCAGCATATTTGATTATTTCCACATGTGTATCATTCATGGAGATGGCTATTTTGATGGTTTCACTCATTGATGAGAAGTGAGAAAAACTCGCCCCAAAAAAGCTTTACGCTTACTATTTCACAAACTAAATTTGTTGAACAAATTATCCTTTCCTCCCTATGATAATTTTTTTATAGAACCTTTTTAAAAACCCAGAGGCCAATCTACATCTAAGCAAACAAGGCTGTGACCAATGCTATTTTTTATTAGTCATGCTATAATTCAGTCAGCACCTAACTCTAAAAAGAAAAATATTTTTTATTAAATAATTAGTAATTAGTTTATTACTGTAAACCCTCGCCATGCTCTTAAAACTTAATTAGTATTTTAAAATCAGAACTAATAATGGTTGTAATTTCCACTAGCCTTAAATATAGAAATTGTAAAAAATAATAATTTAATCATTAACATGAATAATGCTGATTAGTGATCTTTGGATACTATACATAGGCTACAAAAACAGATTAAATTAAGTAAGATTGGCTTTTTAATAGCTTCAAGCTGATATATTGAATTTTTTAAAATACTGGCATGCGACACAATTTTCACAATAATTTCAGTTTTAATTATGTTAGAGCAAAAACACTTATGTTGTTAGAAACTAGAAAAATTAAGGAAAACAATAAGCATAAAATAAATAGTGATAACTATATAAAAAATAAGGAAAAAAAGAAATTTTCACATCCGAAATAATTATTATTTTACTGTTTGTTCATAATTTGGAAATTAACATTAACTAAAATTCAAAATACATCTTCAGTGATAATTTCTTTATATTCCTCACAAAATTATCTTTATAATCATGTATAACATGTCTTACCTGAGATAATCCACAGCTTCACAATCTTCAAAAGAAGTCGGATATGACTTCATTTTTATTTTGTACCCCAAATGTTCTAAATGTCAAAGGCGTCTATAAAGAAAAAGATTCATCCTAATAAAAGATACAAAAGAAATCATCATAGCAATTGGCTTCTTGTCTATCTAAAACTAGAAATTGTAGACTATTGTCTATATCACTGATAAAATGAGTTTCATTTTATATTTTTTTGTGTACATCAGTGATGTTTATATTCTTTATGCACAGAAGTGATGCTATCTTGTTATATTTATTCTACCACATAGATATAATTTATTTGCATATAGTACATTTGTTAGCTATAGACTTGAAAATAATGTTATGAAACATATAGCAAAACCAAAGCATGAACAAGAATAAACAAAAACAGAAACAAGAATCGGAATTTGATTATATGCTTGTGTATGCGATCTTTGTATACATTTGATTATTAGTTTTATAACTCATTACTTGTAAACCATATTATATAAACGTAATTAATGATTTTCAAAAAGTATAATAATTTATTATAAATAATAAATTATTATACTTTTTGAAAATCATTATTTTTATAAAATAAGAATCAGAATTTGATTATATGGCTGCGTATAATTATAAATTATTATACTTTTTGAAAATCATTATTTTTATAAAAATAAGTGGATTATTGTAGGTAGAACGTTAGAAAATTACGATAGATATGAGCATAAATAAATATATATAACTACAAACTAACACAAACTAATTTTTCGATAGATATGAATTCTATATGGCATAAATAAAAATATAACTGCAAAGTAACACACACTAATTACAAACTAAAATTAATAAAAAAGATAATTTTTTCAAAAAATTTAAAAAAAAATTTTTTTAAATTAAAATTTTATGCTTACAAGTCATTACGTTGAAGCTCTATTGTAGGCCTTGTTTGTGAATAACACCGAAGAAATTTTCACTTGCAGCCCATAAACCATTTTTTGTCTTTTATCGCTTCGTGATAAGTACAAAAATTATCAAAAAAATTAAATACTGTAGTCAATTAAAACTTCTGCAAAAAATCCAAATTTCAACAGATTTTTTTGAGATAGAGATCGTTGGAAAGCTACATTATTAAGCTATCAAATGCCCATATTTTGGTTGATGTCATGCTTATACTTTTTTTATGTCAGTAAAGAAAGAAAACAAAACATCATCTGACAAGTGCCCACAGAGCTCTCGCAGCACTCATGGAGTGCAAGAAGTTAATAGTTTCAAGTTTTAAGCAAAATACCCTCCAGGTTTGGGAATAAGCAAATATAGAAGGGATAATTGAGCGTATTAAATTTTACTTGAGCTGATATACTTTTATTTCGGACTGTTTTGTCTATGTATAATGTTCAGTTCTCATTCATTAACTTACTTTGAGCAATAGTATGTGGTAGATGAACATGTCTACCATATATCATATGCTTCATTTATATATTTTTTCTTTGCGTGACACTATTTGTGTGTGCCGATCTCGTGCACTTAGCAACTTCCTTTAAGGAGTAGTATGTGGTCGATGCACATTCCTATTGTATATCATATGCTTCATTTATATATGTTTTGTTTATTTATAAATAAATGTAGAGCAGATAAAATTTCTTGACTCTTACACTTAGTGATTGTTTTCATTAGTCATTTGCACTACAGCCTGAAAGTATTTATGTAAGTCTAGGCATAGAAGGATTTCAGCATATCTGCAAACTGTAGATTTAATAAATCTTAAAACTGTGTAGTGATCCTTCATATTAATAAATAGTATTAACACTTAGCTGTATTTTTATATTGAACTATTTCCATCATCTAATATGTGTGTTGAATGTCTTTAGGAAAGTTTAATTTCATTTAAATATTCTAAATACATTCAACTGCTAGTAATATCACAGCAAACAGATTAGTGTATGCACCAACTGTTAGTAATATCACAGCAAACAGGTTAGTATATGCACAAAATTTCAAGAGGTATTTTTCTCCCTCTTCTTCAGGTGTTCCTGGCCTGACCAGTGACAGTACTAGCATGGGATTTGAACTTGGGTCCTTAGATTATCGATTATTGAATTTTAAAGTAACGCTCTAACCAACTGAGCCATATAATCATATAACCCTTATTCTATATATATATATAAAAATACATATTTTACATTATTATTCATAATATTTTATTTTTAACTCTATACCTTTACTTCCTTTTTTTTTTCTAATTATATTTTTTCCTTATATAAAAAAAAATAGTAATATATATGAATAGATGAAGGAATGCAAAAAAAAGTAAAGGAGAAGCTATAAGAATATCCTTCATGAAGGCAATAAAAGCAGGAACATTTGAGCTCTATACATGAGAAACTGCATCCCTTATACTGATAAAAGCAATTCATAGATATTTGATGTTTCTCTTTTGGTTGTATAATTTTTGTTAATTTTCTTAATATTTTATTTTAATTAATCTGTATTTGTTGAGAATGACTGAATATTCTTAAATTTTATATATAAGTTAGATTTATTATTCTAAAAATCACTAACAGGCCAATTTTTGTAAACACATTTCAGTGCAAGAACTAGCTTTCTCTTCCCCCTTAAAAGTAAGCTAATTAATTAAAGGCACAAAGACATTTTAACCCCCCTCCCTGACTTGTCAAAGATTTTGTTACTAAAATATAATCTGTCATGAGTTTCAATTATAGATCTTACTTTTGAAAATTAGAAAATGAGATGTTTTATAAACAATTAGAATAGAAGTTGAATTAGTTTTGAAAATAATGTTAAAATTGGGATTTTCAATTTATTTGAAGGGACAAATATGTCATTTGATTTACATTAGCCAAGATAAGCTAAGGTCAATTTTCATAAACACATCACTATAATCATATATGTGAATCATAAACCTCTTGAGCTATCCTGCAATATATTTTTTAATATGTATGTATAATATAAGATCTATACTGTAGACTTTCAATTAAGCAGGGTACTTGAATCTTTTAAGTATTTTTATGTGATAAACCATTTAAGCCTTAGTTTGGCCAGTAAAGTAATATATGACTGCTTGTTTAAACTTATAATGAGGCCTCTCATGTTTATCTTTGTTGATCTTTTAATTGCAGGCTTTCATACATGAGTTATTTATCGCTTTTCATTTTAATTAATTTTGCATTATTTATATATCTATTTTTTATTAATTCATATATTTATTCTTCAAGCAGACATTCATTCCTGCTTTAGGGAAATGGATTTGCCGGGTATTCCTAGATATGATTATGATAAAAGTGGGAATATCTCTCATAATTTCGTAACCGGAGGAGCTTTGCCATTATTCATAGTATTATCAATGTAAAAGCTCATTCCTGCATGGTCGTAATAGTTTCATTACTGGTTGTAGGAGCAGGCACTCATTCCTGCTCTGTATCACCCTCCAATCCAATGGAATTCTTGGGTAGGATTTCACCAAGGCAGCCATGCCCCATATCTTATTCAATATCAGATATATTATTTTCTTGTTTATAACCTAGTACCACACTTCTTCTTAAAAGCCTGAAATCCCAAGCATGCAATCTGTCACAATTCTGAATATATTGCAATCATCTATTCATGATTATAAATTTTGATACGGTTAAGTACATACTCCATCATTAACCTTGCTTGTTTATTCATTAATTAATCGTTAAACCATCATAGAATTCCCACTCTATGGATTATTAAGACATATAATCTATAATCCCTCCATTTGATGCAATTAGCGGTAATCAACTGTTTAGTCACTAATTAATTTTGTTTTGATAACAAACTCAATATAATCTTAGGTTTAAATCTAGACATGTGAACTTTTATTTCACTTCAGTTTTTTTATTGTTGTTACTAATAAATTTTCTTTACACATTACCTCTCACATTTGTGTCTTGTTTACCACGATTATTTAATATAGTTTTAAGAGTTTCTTGTATCTTCCTAACCTAGTGGGATATAAAAAAGGGGCAAATAAATATTCTAACATCAGATGCATTGGTCATATGAAAATTGCCCTGGGTGCGTAGGTAATGAGGTTTGCCTTTGTACTGATTGTGCTAATGTTTATATCGATGTTATACATGCACATGTGAGTTAGTGGTCATGGCTTGGTTCCTAGAATTGGTTTAGCTGACTATGCATTTTTGACTGTTACAATGTACATATGTAAATAAATTGTACTATCTTAATATTTTTAAATTTGTCATTATTGCAATCAATAAGGTTAATTAAAGTATGATAGTCTCTTGCATCTAACTGATCTTAGTGGGATAAAAAAAAAGGATTTGATTAAGTAGCTTTGGAATGTGGAGTTCCCATGCAAATTACGCTTGGGTGATTTTTGTGTGAACTGTATATTTTTGATCGTTACAATATATAGGCTCTCTGAGGAATTAAACTAGCTGTTTTAAGCATATCTAATGAGCCTTTTTTCATTTCTGTTGAATACTATGCAGTAGCATCAAATGCTAAAAGAAATAAAGAACATGTATATTCCAACTTCTTTTAGTGGCTAAAAAAGTCAATATAATTATTATAAAAATTATTAAATAATTAAAATATAAGTAAAATCAAAATTTTCAATAATTTATGTTAATCAAACTACATATATCTATAAATGGAATAAAAATATAATACATACCCTTATTTTTCACTTTATTTTTTGAACCACTTTTAGAACTTTTTTTTCCTTCTTGTTTTTGATTGATTTCTTTACTAATATGATGTCTAAACTCTTTTTCTCTTTCACTTTTTTTATGTCTACTACTAGAACCATCTTTCTTCTTAGATAAGTGTTCATCTTTTCCAGCTTTACTAACTTTAGTATCACTTTCATTTTTTCTTGGAATACTTGCATCTCGAGAACTAGATGTATGACTCTGAGATTTCCTCAAAGAATCCTATAAAGATTTTATTCTTTAGTCCTTGTTTTAATATTATTTAAAAAATTTACAACATAAAATTATTAAAAACTAATGCTTTCTCAAATAATTTAGTTGGCTACAAGTAATATAATGATATGTATATTAATTTCTTTGTTAAAGAATATGTTTACTAGATCAGTGGACAAATTGCTATTATAGTTACATAATAAAAAATCAATAATGATTTTAAATTATGACATATAATGGCAACAGTAAATCTGATATTTGATCAAACTTTAAAATTAGATTTTGGATAGAGTCCTACTAATGCTAATATATTATCATCATAAATTATATTCCACAGACAGATAATTAATCTGACAACTTTTTTCTTTTGTTTTACTTTTCAATCATCAAGATATTCTTAATAAATAATTTTTCTTATTTATTCTCTTTAATGCTTTGATATTACTAAACCTACCCTTATCATTCTTCTCCAAATCCATACTCAAAACTTCTAATTTTTCCACTTTTCCTAATCATTTAAGTATCTTCTCTATATAATGCAAACAAAATATTAATAAAGTCTCATACAAAGTTTAATTTTTTTATTATTATTAAGTATTTTCAAGTCAATATTCTCTTCTGGTGATAATGTCATTTGGCATTCTACTTATTCATAAAATTTTCAATGTTAAAAATTGCTTTCTCCCACACAGTTTGAAATGAGGTTGTTACTGTTGGTGCAATTGCCAACAATTTTGGCCAATATTGCTACTGTCCAATGTAAATGTTAATAATAAAAGACAAAACCAAAACAAAAGTAAAAGATAATGATAAAAAAGAAATATAGATTGTCATTATAAAAAATATTAAAGGGAGAAGATGACATCAACATGTTTTAGTATAAGATGAGAGATATAATTAATAGGTGAAAAAGATTACTTCCTAATTATATAATCTCAAGTTTACTAAACATGTAAATTAAAGTGATCACAATATAATCTTCTAAAAGCCTGACTAATAAAGACAATTGTGATTCTAATATACTGTTACTAATTTGATCATCAACATAACTAAAATACTTAAAACAATTGCTTGTTTTATCACATCCTGTCAACTATAATGTGATAATATAAAATGGCTTCTTCTTAGTGAAGTCAGAAAGTTCTGTGCATATGATAAAACATTATGTTAGCCATGTTTGTATCATTGCCTTCTCTGAAATTGTTATATATTTACTATAAATCCATCTACTTCTTCCCCCTGATGATGATGACAGACACATGTCCATCTGTAATCACTACTTTAAATTTATACTCCAAACTTTCTACAAATCAATTAAGAATTCTGACAAATAGTAGTAGCATAAACATAGCTGGAGATCTAGTTGGTATCACCTTCTGATATCTATTGTTACTCATATTTTCATAACTGATTCTATAGTAAAGCAATAGAGATAATTACTATTATCAATGCAGAGATATTCTTAGATATGTAAATTTTAAATTTTGTCAACAATTTCTCTACTTCTTTGCATACTTTTTCTATAATATACCAACATCTTCTGGAGTTTTTCTAATTGTCATAGAATTAATTGCACGCTTCTCTTCATTTAACATATATGCAATAATGTTGTCATGTTTGTATTAGGTCTCTGTTTTCCAATTCACTAAAAATATAGTTTTTGTAAAATTCTTTTTTACATTTCATGACTTTATCATTGTTTTTATTAATCCTCTAATGTCTTATTATTGGAGAAACCAAAAATATTGCTGTATATCTTTAGGGAATGGGGGGTACCCCAAAATAACTAGAATTTTGTAATAAAAAATTGTGTACGATATTTATTTTTAGATATTATAAATTGCAGCTACTGCAAAATACTGTCCATGTGATGCAGTGCATCAATGTAAATGAGTTTACCATTTTTCAATGTCGTCCTGAAATTTTCAAAATGAGGCCTTTTAATGTCTTCATTGTGTTTTTCTTCACCACATCCAAGTCCACAAAACATTTTCCTTTAAGGCATTTTTTCATTCGTGGAAATGAAAATTCACACCAAGTGAGATTGAGTGAATATACCTGATGGATAAGTTGGATTATACTGTTTTTAATTAAAAATTGTATCATGCTCAAGACTTTGTGCATTAGCATATCATTATGGTGAAGCTTGAACCCCACTTTGCCATCAAATCAGGAAGTTTTCATTTTACCATGTCATGTAAACTTTTCAAAACTTGTAGATAAAATGCCTGATCTTTAGGAATGAATTCTGAGTGAACAATGCCATGCACACCTAAAAAAAAAATCAATATTGTCTTAACAATGGACTTCACTTGCTACAATTTTTTGAGATGTAGTAGTTTGTCACTTCCATTAAACCACTCATAAACTTGTTTTCCCACCAGAATAGTTTGCATGTAAGCTGCTTCAAGCATTATAAGTGTTTCTCATACTGTTTACCCTTCCAACTTTTCAACCATTACAAAAATTGATAAATAAGTGAGCCGCACTTAACAAAAACATTTATATTGTCACACCACAATTTCTCTCAATGATGACAATTTTTAAACTGATGCAGGTGGGTGAAGGGGCATCAAGAGGAATCTAGCAGTAGAAGTATGGACTCATCCTCCAGAAATGATTCTGGTTATTTTAGGTTTCCCATCATATAGGTTTCTTTACCATTTTATAATTATATATCTTTATGCCTAGTTTTAGTCTATTTCATATCACTTCACAAAATTCCAAATATTCACTTCCTAAAATAAGCCATTTTAAAATATTTTCATGTTTCCAGCATATATTGCTTAGTTTATATAAAAAAATTAACAATGAACTGCTTTTTTCCCTCCCTATTTAAGTAGATATCTAAGAGTATCTTATTGATTTCATTCAAACTGAGACACTTATAAATATGTTAATACTTCAAAATGATTTATAAGATGTAGCTTAAATTTACTAATTTCTGAAAATATCAATTGTTCATATTATCTTTATTATTAGTTTTTAACTTCCTACTTATTCATGAATACATTATCTTAAATCTTATTAAACAATGATACCTCCTTGTGTTGTATCTATTAAATACATTATACTCTTGAAATAAATATTTTCTGACAGTCAAAATATAACCCAACTCTGTGGTACTTTTATTTCAAAACTTTACATCCACTTCCTCTTCGGAGGTTTCTCAAAAACAAAAATTCATTATCTATATTCATTATCTTCATAAATTCAATAAGTCTATGCCTCCTGTTTTCTTACATGTTCAATTTATGCAATAAATTTTCATTTTTTAAATATTTTTTAAACCTAGCATTAAAATGTCCTACAATAATTTAAAATGCTGTTGGGCCTGTTCAAAATACTATATTTAAACATAAACCTTTTTCTTTTTTGTTAAGCTATAAACATGAATTATTCGCATTTAGTATTTTCTATTAAATTTATTCCAATTTTATTTATAAAGATTCCCATCTCTTCACTTTTTCTTCTAACTTCACAAAAGCCATTGATGTTTCATTAGAATTCAACAATTCTACTTCCAATTTGTAAAATTATCTTTTTGACAGTGAGCTACAAGTAATAGTAGACCAAATACGAAATAAAAATTGAATGGCAATTTAAGTAAACTTGGTGATTGATTTTTTAACATCCTTTCGTTTGTTCTCAACAACAACAACAAAAAAAACCTCAACAGATGTTCATGAACTATAAAGCTTCTAGGGCAAAAATTATAATGTTTTCATAGTCTTAATGAAAAAATGCGCTACATTGGACCATGTATGTTAGTAAGCAGTTTATTCATATTCACTTATCATTAAAATAATGATAAAATAAGTAAAATCAACTGCAATAACAGAAGTGTATAATGTTGGCATTAGAAAATGAACCTGCTTGCTTCTTTGAGACTTCTGACCACCTTCTATTTAACAGTAAACTTCATTTTGAAATTACGCATGTGATATCTTTCATCAAATGAATGGTAACTTTGATACTTTGTTTGGTATTGTATCAATTGGTACCCTATCAATTGGCATTATGTTGTTGTTCCAACTTTTATTTAAATAAGTCTAATATTATTCCATTCACTATATAAGTTTTAATTCATACAATTTTATTTCATTTAAAAATGATTTAAGTTCATTACTGAAAGCAGCTGGACCTGACATCAGAAATTCTTTGCCCATTTGTCTAATTAATGAATTATAAATATATAACTATTATAATTTTTTGCTTTCTGTCATAAATATATGTAAATAGTCTATATACACAAATAAATACACACATTCATTATGGCTACCAAAAAAATTATCTGATGTAATAGTCAGTAACTGTCACACTTCTGATAACAATAAAAAATACTATTATGGGTTAGTTATATTACTAAAGTTTATACACTTTTATTTATCTTTGATATAAAGTTAAAAAAGATAATCCTAGGTTATAATAATTTAATTGTTCTAAATATGATTCCTTTTTTTTTTTTTCTAAATCTTTTTTTAAATATCTTTAGTCTATATTTTATGCCTGCATGTAAGTAAAATAACTCACTCTATATCTATCTTTGTTTCTTTTAAAACTATGTAAAGATTTTGATTTGCTTAATAAAAATTCTATTTACAAAAAATAAATAAATATTTACTTTTAAAATGGTTTTTTTAAGATCACTTGGAGTCCAGGTGTCCTCTTTAGTTTTTTTCTAAAAATAAAACAAACAAAAAACTTATATATATATGAGTAAGCTTTAATAATAATTTTTAAAAATAAATATCATTAACCATAAAGATAAAAATTGGGGTTATGCACCTACATAAATATTAATTTATAATTAATATTTAATGAAATGTTATAATTTCTAATCTAATAAAAAATAATTAATAATCATTTTAAAATTATTTGAAAGCAATAATTATGATTAAGTGCTTGATATAACTACAAAACAATAGTTTGACATATACAGAGCTATATAGAACTTAAACTAAGTAAAAAGAAGTGATGGTTGAAAGAGCATTAGTAAAAATTTCTAGAAATATATTAACAGAACATCATGACTTTGTCTGATTACATTTAACATACACTTTCAAAAGTAATTATCTTCATTCTACTTCAGAGATCTATTATAAGCAGGAGGAATCAGAGAATTCTAGATTACTTCTCCTTTTCCAGATTAATTTCTGCCTTATGACTTTTATATGTGAGGAGCTTAGATTTAATGCAGAAACCTAATGCATTTAAGCATGTAGCAATTATCTTTAATTCCTTACTATTATTATGCTAATTACCTGAGTTTAATAAACCTAAAGGTTTTGAACTCTTACTTGATTGTATAGTTACATGGAAATTGACATTAATTAATACTTATATAAGTTCTATATTAACTAAAAATACTTTAATCTTTTGTCTAGAATACTATATACTTACAAAATATATAAAAGAAGTCTGAAGACATTAAAAAAAAACATAATTACTAGCCTAGTGCCAGATCCATATAACTAAGCAAACAAATAGCCTATGATGCAAATATTTTTCAATTTTAGATTGTTAGTTTGATAATATTAAGAAGTAATGGTGATTTATAAATGCATTACATTCTGCATTAGATTGAAATTCCTGGTTGATATAATAGCATTACTATTCAGTATTAACTGATTATTCGAACTTATAACAGATGGTCTACATATGATTGGAGAAAGATAAAAAAGAAACTTGACATGCACCTACAATTCTATAATGAAATTTATAAAATTCAACTTCTTAAATTTAAAGGACAACTAAGATTAAATGAGATGTAACAATTTCCTAACCTAACAAAAAATGATTAATAATCATTTATATATATTTATTAAATAATGATAATTATAAATAAATTATTATTAAAAAAATATGAGCTTATGAATTAAATTTCTGTAATGTAAATCAATAAATACAAGCCAATGGAGTATGTATTTAAGGAGTTATATCAAGCTTAGATTTATAGAAAAGAATTGATTGAAATACTTTTTAAAAATAGTAAGAACATTTTTTTATTTTATTTCAATGCCTATAACTGCAAATCAAAAATATACAAATTTTGTGAACATTAGCAGTGATTTTTAAATATACATATATATGTATAATCTCCCAAATCTCCAGCATCACAGAGTATTTTGACAGATAATAATGTACATGAAAAAATAAAAATAAAAACCAAATACTTCATAGAAATTTGAAATCAAAGAAATGCTATTCTACAATTTAATAATTTCACATAGACCATAAACAAAAAAACCAGTTGTGTTATCAGATTAATAATAATGTTGCTAGGTATACAATGTACATTGAAATTGTAAAATAGTTCTAACACATTGAAAAGAGTAAAAATCAATATTTTCTAAAAAGAGCTTTTATATATTATCATTTTTGTTACATAAATGAAATATCCAAAAACAGTGAGTATAATTTATTAAAATATATTACAAACTGATGTTTCGACCAGGTCACACTGGTCATCAACTGGGTAACAAATATTATAATTGTAGAAGCATTGTAAACACTGATGTATAACAATAATGAACATTCTATTAATAGAAAATAGAAATAATAATTATGAGAATTATTTAGATTAATGAGTTTTTAAAAAACTTTTTAAAAATTCATTAATCTAAATAATTCTCATAATTATTATTTCTATTTACTATTAATAAAATATTGCGTTATTGTTGTACACCAGTGTTTACAGCATCATTATAATTAGTTTATATTTGTTTACCTAGTTGATGACCAGTATGACCTGATCAAAATGTTGGTTTATATATCTATTTTAATATTTGAAATACAGACATTCTTTATATGCCTGGAGCTTAATTGTAAATATAGGAGATTTGAACACAGACTTTCAAGTATCCTTCAACTATCCACACTATGTCATACCACTAATACACATGACCACACACATATAGAACAGATAAATAATCACCAATATATGTATTTCATGCTGAACCAGCAATCATCAGTTGGTCCAGATTATCATCTCCCACACATATATAATCAGTGCTCAGTTTATATTAAGATGGCAAATCTTTATAATTTACAATTGAGCTCCAGGTATATGAAGAATGCCTGTATTTCAATTATTACACATTAAGCCTGCATCTTGCCCATCCCTCTTCTATGTATTTAAATGGATACAGTCCTATACATGAGAGGTCAGAATGACTTGAGGTCAACATGGGTATAACAATAATATTGGCATCAGCATGGGATTTGGGCTTTCCATCATCAGATTTTCAATGGTATGGAAGAGTTAGAGGCTGGAGTAGATTGAAGCCTGTCATTAAAGTATGAAGAATTGCTATTTTAATATAAACTGAGCATTAATTATATATGTGTGGGAGATCCTAATCTGGACCAACTGATGAATGCTGGTTCAACAGGATATATTGGTGATTATTTATCTTTTTCTATATGTGTGTGGTCATGTGTATCAGTGGTATGAGATAGTGTGGATAGCTGAAGGATGTTTGAAAGCCTATGTTCAAACCCCTATATTTATATATATATATATTAATAAATTATGCACAGATGTACCTGGATATTTTATTTATATCTGTAGCCTCTGAAAATCTTTGATTTATTATTGTTATATACTATACACAATTATTGCTGTTCTATTTAGAAAGGTGATAATCCCTCCTCGCCAGTACTATAATATTAAATCAGTGGATACTCTTCTTCTAGCCACAAGAAAAAGACTGAGAAAATAAGAATGAGAGTATCCTCATATTTAGCATTACTGATTTAATGTTATAGTATAACACAAGTGAGGAGGGATTATTATCTTCTAAACAGAATTATAATCTGACACTGTATTATTAAAATTCATTACTCACTAAATTATTGCTATTATATAAAGATATTTTATTTTATATTACATTGTATGATTTATTTAAATATATAAAAATGCAGCACAATAGATTAAACTTCATTTCATTTTTGAGGATAATAATTATTTATAAAATAATAGATATTATAGAAGTTAAATAACATTTTAAATTAAGATGATACATTTAAAATTTATTTTAAAAGTTTTTAAAGCTTTAAATCATTGCTTTTAAATAATTATAATGAAATTTAATTTTTTATAAAAACAGCTGTATTTCATATTTGGAATATAAAAATGTATATATTAATGGCTATTAACAAACTTGAGTTTTGCATTATAAATAAACAAATGAAAATTAATAATAAAATTATAATACACAATATATGTGTGTACATATATATTAAATTTTAAAATATGTGTTATTTTTGATATATATATATATAATTTAAAAAATGTGTTTATAAGTCTATACATATAAAAAATATTAAAGTAAGTCTATTATATGTTTGTAGAAATAAAAAAATAATATAATACAATTGTAGTTTATAGTCCCAAAGAAGATTTCTAGATGGTCAAAACTGTCAGATAATTTAATAAAAAGCATTGTGAAAAAAAGTGATTTCTTTTAAAAGATTAATTTCATTTTAATTTTAAAAAAATTATAAAAAGACTCTTCAAATGTTCTTGACCATCAGATTTTATTTACTCTTTTAGCATACAGTATGATTTCCTTAACATTTTCTATTTAATTTTGAATATATAAATATGCTAAAAAAAAAAACCCCACAGTACTGGACAGTAAATAAGTACATCTATATTTTAAAAATAAAATTACAAAAACAAAACTTCTTGTAAATTGATGAGAGTACTATGTTTCTATTTTATGTAAAAATGATATGTACAAATCGATAAAAACAATATATTTTATGATGGATGCCTCCAACACCCCTTCAATAACCAGTACACACACCATAAGGTCCAATCCCAATTCAAGTCCATGATATTAATAGAATTAGGTAATGTTAGAACCCATAAACTAAAAAACCAGTTATTACAACCTAAAATTTAAAGCAAATATAAATAACATTAAAACAAAAGTTGGTAGTTGTGTACTTGCAGTAATGCGGCCACTTGATAGTGTTTCTCTGCAAAAACACAGAAATATGTTGTTTACGTGGCCCAACTTACAGCCTATAGAACAGTTCATATTTGCCATTAGCAGGAATAGAGGGCGTTGCCCACTGTGCTTCGTGTCACTATGGAAATAGCGCACACTTCATAAATCATTACCATAGGATAATTCAACCAGCCATAAGTGTTTTTACATGCATCCAAAGTAATGAACTTAGACCTTACTTGAGGTACTATTACATACTAATAATTGTAAGTCCAGCACCACATTTCCCTACACATCTTGGAAGGTGAAAACAATTGTGAAAGGGTAGGTCGTTTAAGCATTTCACATAAGTAATGCGAAAAGGTATGTTTACAGGTGTACAGCTATGAGAGTAATAGCATGGCTGCCACTGTCCATTGTTTTGGAAATCATAAAGCATGTATAAGCTGATCCTTTGGATCAGCAAAACCATCAAACCCCCATCCCCATGCTCATTCCAGCGCTACACGCTGAAAGCTTGGTTTGCTCAGACTAGCGCATGTATTGGCTGTCGGATCAGCAAAACCATAGGTGGCCCCCTGCACATTCCAGCACTAGGCGCTGCAAGCTTGGTTCGCTCAGACTAGTGCATATATTGGCCGATCCCTTTGGCAAAACCATCGGACCCCCCATGCATGCCAGCACTATGCGCTAAAATGTATAACGTAATTAAAAAATGTAATTTATAAAATAATGTTGGTTTGTAAATTTTTAAAAAATACTTTGAAAAATTGGCGAAGAACAGAAAGCAAAAAATTATCGGCCTGGTAACGTTACACTTCATTATTTTTGCAAGAAACAATGGCTGCATTACCCCAAGTACATAACTACCCAAAAGTTGAACCTAACCAGTCAAATGGATATCATGTCATACAATAGATCAGATGAATGAAATTAATCAAGAAAAAAAAAATTAATGTATATAATATTAAAGTAAAAAAAACCTCAATGTTTATTTTCTTATCTTTTCTTATGGTTTTGTTGAACAAATTGTTTATATTAATACTAAGCCAAAGATGATGTCAACAATAAAGTAAAAAAATTAGCATGACTGGCTTAATATATACATATAAAAGGGATATTCAATGAACTTTTTGTTCAAGGAAGAAAAAAATATTTTACCTGAAATTTAGCGTTCCATGAATAAAGGAGTTAAAAGAAAACTCTGAAGGTTTGTTTCAACCAATTCAAACTCACAATATTGCTGAAAAAATCTTTTACAAGGATTTTAGAAAATGGGTAGAAATGTTTAGTTCTAAAACATCTAAGCAGAATTTGTGAATTAATAATTTACAAACAGAATAAGGCATTCGATTCTCTAAAAAAAAAAAAGAAAACCACCATTTGTTCCTCAGCATAAATTTCTGAATTTAAATCTGAAACATGCAGTAGTAGAAGAATATTGACACTTCTCCAACTAATATCAACTACAAAATATTTATATAAATATCGACTAAAATAATCATGCATTGCTGAAAACAAGGGAACGTCGTGGAAGAAAAGACATTATCCACGGAGCTAGAAATTGCCGACTAATATGGGATTGTCCTATCTCTCCATGCCTGGATTGATAACTATCAAAATGATCCTTCATGAATTCTCTCTTTTAACACCTCATTCCAAAACTCCAGTTCGCAGGCTAATAAAGTCATCGAATCCACCATATGATCAAATTCTTAACTGTGCATAAAAAAACTACCATAGATTATAAGAATAAGCCATTAGAACATTATCCATATGAACTGTAAAACCATTTATAAAGTTGACATCATCAATAATTAATTGTTTGTATGTTATATATAATAATTTATTTTCTTTATTTCAATATAGCGTTGAATACCTTAATTTAAAATTTATGAAATTAATAATAAAAGTGATGTATCTAAGTATTATGGATAGCCAAAATTTATGAGGTGCAATTTTGATTATGAAATAATCCGACCATTATAAATGAGACAAAATAAGGCTAAGATATACATATATCAATTCCATATTTATATATGTACAACACACGCACATTTATTAATTGTTTATTTTAAAGTTAGTGTTAATTATTAATATTTTCTAATATATTTTCTATGCATATCTTTTTTATTATGTGTGTCTTAAACTTATAACTCTCTTTTATCGCATCCACGTTATACATAACAAGGGGGTCTATTAAACCATCATGACATTAACTAAGACATAAAAAAAAAGATAAGTAAATATGTTACTATATTTATAATAATGTTGTATATAATATGAAGTTTGTTTATGTTAATCAGGACCTGTAGTGGCTATTCTTTATGGAATCAGGATAGAACACATTGGTATAAACCAAACATAAATGAAGAAACCATGGATGTCTAAATGAGTTCTTCCCAACTTTGTTTTAAATTTTATTATCCAAATAGTAATAGTCACTGTAAATATGTTCATTAAATTTATTGAAATCTTAAAATATGTTTCTTGGTTTATTTTTCTGTAGTTAAATTCTACTAAGTCATATCCTTATACACATATCACCATTATTATTTTCATGTAAACAATATACTATATCCACTCCTATTAATAAGCATATACTAATTTTACATTTATTAAGAATATGCTGATATAAATATTCCCTGAACCTGATAACCATACAACATCTCCCTGAGTTTGAAATCCGGAATAGCGGGAGTAAACTACAATACATAGATGATAAGTTAAGAGTAGACTCAGTAGTTATTTAAATCTTACTATCTTCTCTCTTAGGTATGAGTTTAATATAAGAAGGTACACATGAAAGTAGATAAAAAATATATACTCTTTTTACTCATCAGGAGAACCTTTGTGCACACCACGAATAGACTGTCCCATTATATTTGAGTACAATTATCTGCTTGTCATGTTACATTTGGTGACCAACTTGTTATGCATGAATCAGATGGTTGTCGTATTGTACTTGGTAAAATTGATGTAATGATCACTTATATTCCAAAACCATAAGTCGTTAGGAATCTGATCACACACACAAGAACCATCTCATTACAATATATAGTTTTTTTTCATATCTGCATTTAATCTTTTTAAAATACTATCCAACCATTTTACTTAATTTGTGATTTTCATTTTTGTTTAGATAATAATAATTGAAAACTTTAACCACTAAATTTTTAAAATACATTTATTTAAATGGAAAAAAGTGAGGAGAGAGAACTAATCTGTACAAAGTTGTCATACAATTAACCACAAGAAAGTTAAAGAGGAAAAAAGATAATTGGTATTTTTTACTATAAAGGTATAAGAATAATAGTATAATACAATACATGGAAAATGTTGTGAATATATATCCAATATATATTAAGATTAATAAATATTAAATATTTATATTTAAATTTCTTAAGCATAAGTATTTAAAAAACATGGGAAGTTTAAAATAATAAAAAATAGCAGATGTATTGTTGAATTATGATTATATAACTTCTTAATCTGAGAAGGCTATAAAATTAATAATACCATATTATCAGTACTGCATTTATATTAATTTATTTAATAAAAGCATGCCTCCAAGTTTAATTCTCTAATTACTTTCATTCATTTAATTTTCATCTACATAAATAATTTGTCCAAGGTATTTATAATTGGAAACTTCCTTTAAATCATTATCATTAGTCTTTATCTATTCTTTTGTAAAAATCTTTTGAAGATGACTTTAATCTTTTTAGCATTTATTTTTACTTCTACTTTTTAAAGTTTTGTGTAATACTCTTCTATCATTTACTGCAGCTATGATATGCATTATTTGCAACAAAACAAAACATAACTTCAAAATCCAAATAACAATATTATTTCCTTTAAAATTGCTGTAAAAAGTTTTGGACTGATTAAATATTCCTGTCATACACTCATATTACATGTTACTTTTCTCAATTTCACTATGTCAACTAATTACTGCTATTGTATTTTGATAATATAATTTAGATTAGACAATACAAATAAATTTTGTTTATTAATTGTTTGTTTTGTAGTACAAAGCAATAATATTTGATATGTATTTGCAACAGTAAATTTTATAAACAAAATTATAATCTGTGAGATGTGCAGATTATCTATCTATACTTGGAAAAAATAGCTTTGTTTATATTTGTAATACTAATAATAAGATAACTATTGAGATATTCTTTGTGATTTCTAAATGTTAACTGTTCTATATTTTATATATTCTTAAATTTTGACATTAGTTTTAATATTAGTAATCCCACAGGCAAATGATTCTCTTAACTATGAAAATACACCTTTTCTTCCTGTGAAGACTTGGTAATGAAATATAGGAAATAATTTATTTCATTAAGTTTATATTTCAAAATCCTCAATATTCAAATTCCTTTTCATTAATAACTACTTCAATTTTATAATTCAACATGCAACTAAATAATATCCATTTTAGAATATTTATTTTCATGCCACTTTTTTCTTTTCAAAAAACATTTTAATTCATATGACAAAGAGATTTATCAGATGCATTAGACAACAATTGTAGCTACTAGCAAATAAGTATGACTATTCCAACTCCAGAAATAAAAAAGAGAAATAATAATACAATAGAGATGAATTTTGTTATGACTGCACAAACCAATCTGTGAATAACAAATATGCTCATAAACAGGCCATTATTCTGTTTGTTTGACATTTTAACAGTGACTTTTAATTTCTTTTGCAGCAAACGTTTCTTTCTGAAAGATTTCAACATCCTGTATAACTATAATGCTCCATTACCTTCTATCCTCAGTCATATCTTCCCAATGAATGTTAACAAAATTGCACTTTTTAACGTATCATCTAGATAAAATTTTATAATGAAAATGGGATCTCCTTTTCCATGAAAGCTATGATCAAGTTTGTAATATAATACTTTTTTTTTTAAAGAAGTCTGTCACAGCTATTCATTTCACATGTCTAAACCAACAAAAATGTGATTTCAAAAAAGTAGTCTCTATAATAACACATCCAGCAAGCTGGATTACACATTGATCTTAAGTTCCTGTCATTGTATTTTTAGAACTTTATAGATAGTATCTGTTGACTTCCATACAAAAAAATTGGATAAAATATCAGTTCTATATACAACTGATTTAATTGCAGTATTATATCATGCAGTGAAATACTTTATTTTTTTAATTTGTTGAAAGCATCAGTAGCATATTGAAGTCTGTGTTGCAATTCAACATACAAGATAATCTTTCTACTTAAAAAAATACCAAGATTTTTAAATTGGCTCACATTCTCAGGTTGATCACCATCAAAGCTAAAAGTTACTGAAGATTTTTCTATCATTGAGTGATAAAGAATGTAGTTTTTTGAACATTGACTAGTAAACCATTTAAGTTTTTGAACATTAATTACTAAACCAGTCTTTATATGTTGCATTCAAAACATTAACTACATTCTGTAGATTACCTTTTGAATTGGAAAATAGAGTACAATCATCAGCACACAAATAACTAGAACCCAAGAAGATAGAATTTTGATTTTTAATTGATTGAAAATTATATCATCAAACCTGCATCTTGATCTCTGATTCACAAATCTTCCTACAAACAGTTTCTAAGACCATCTTAAAAATTGAAATAAAGTTGAAGCTACTATATGTCTTTGCTTAGCAGTGGTTTCCATTTAAATGTTTCAAATTTTCCACCTGTAATAATATATACTTCATATCATTTCATTATGTAAAAACCATAATACAAAAAAAAAATTGTGGACAACCAACTAATTTCAAACTGTGCCACAGACTTGTTCAGTTGAATGAATAAAATGCCTCGATTAAATCAATAAAAGCAATATATAAATCATTCCTTTATTCCCATTTTTTTTTTTTTTGCATTTACTTGGCAATACAAATATCACTAGTGCTTTTTGATTCTTTGACACTGATTCTTTTGTAATTATTCAACTGCAACACAGTAGTCCATAAATAAAATTTTTGAAAGTACCTTTGCTATAATGTGTAACAATAATATTCCATAATAATTACTGCAACCTTGTCTAACCCCTTTTTTTTAAAAAAATTGAAACAACAAAAGCATCCTTAAGATCAGGTAGCACAACTTCAATGAGTCCATATATTCCTAAAAAATTTCCAATATTTTTGAAAATACTATATTATGGCCATATTTTAAAACTTCTCGATGTATCTTGTCAGGATTTTTAAAATTATGAACAAATGTTTAAATTTCATTAAGCTATATATCTTTGTTCAAATGTAAATGAATAGATAGGATAGACATATTACTAAAAGTTATCATTTTAATTCTTATATCATTATTAAAAAAAATAATCAAAATACTTCCTCTATCCATCCAAAATATAACTATTATCATATAAAAGAATGACAGAATTTAATAAAAATATGATATTTTTTAGATCCTTATGTTATTTTCAAGAATCAAAAATAGATCTAAATTTGACCATTAAAATTGCTAATTTAGACCTTCAGGACTGTAATATTATTGAAGCATAGAATTCTCTTAAACAACTAGTTGTGAGTGCAAGTAAATCTATTTTTGGATTCTCTAAAAAAAAAAATTATGATTGGTTTCTGACTCATCTTATTATTAGCGATTTGATTAAAAGGTAAGCGTGATATTTTCTGCTTAGCAGAGTAGTAAATTAAATGTAGAATTTCATAATAAAGAGATCTAAATGCAGAAATTCATTAACTGATAAGAAGGCTTAAAAATAATTGGTGGATTAGAACTACAAAGAAAATAAAAATATTCACTGATTGTGATCATTCTAGATCTAATTTGATATGAATCTGAAAAACAATATCACACTCCGATTAAATCCAATAGTGGCATTATTTCATATAATGACAATATATTTTGAATAGATAGAACAATTATTTTAATCATCTTTTGAATGATTTAGATTTAGACAAAGATATTCAGCTTAAGGGTGTCAAAATATCTCTTTGTAATCCTAAAAATGGAAAGGCTGCAGGTTTTAGAGAAGTTTTAAAATATGGTGATGTGACAGCTTCAAAAATATTGAAACTTTTTAGGAATATACAGATTTGTGAAGTTGTGCCATCCACTCTTAAAGATGTTTTCATTGTTCAAATTTTTAAAACAAGCCAAAATAGATAAGATAGTAATATTTATCATGGAATATGCAGCAAATAGGTACTTGGAAGAATTTTAAAAGATAGCTTCCAGTCATAGATCAATAACTATCAGAGACTCTAGGTTGTTGCAAAGAATCAAGAAATTTTATAAACATGTTTTTGCTGCCAGACAAATATAAGAAATGTTACAGGAATAAAAGAGTGATTTATGTATTACTTTTATTGATTTTGTTAAAGCATTTAATTCAATTAATAGGATAGGTCTATGGCAGGGTTTGAAATCATTTGGCTGTCCATCAAAATTTATTTTATTATACAGCTCCTACATGATGAAGTGAGAGGATATGTCATTACTACAGATAGAAAATCTGAGATATTAAAAATGTTTATAGACAGCTTAATGAAACAAGGATTAAGATATGATACAGATTTTGTTACCGGGATTTTTAATCTGAATCAATTAAAAATGTAAATAAAAACTTCATCTTGAATTCTGTATTTACAGTATTTTTTTCAGTTCAAAAGATACAGGATGTGCTTAATGTTTTGAATGTAACATAAGAAGACTGTTTTTTTAATTAATGGTTTTATTCTTTATCAGCCAGTGACATAAAAACAAATTCTTAATAATGTTTAGATTGGATCACTTTGAGAATATAAACAAATTTAAATAGCTTCATAGTTTTAAAAATAGAAAGACGGATTCAGGTATAGAAGTACAACAAAGATTTCAATGTGCTGCTATGGCTACAGCCTTTAACAAATGACAAAATATTTCATTACAATGAAATAACTATTGCTATTAAGTTAGCTGTATAAAGAGCTGTTATTTTACTTAATTTATTGTATGGAAGTAAGATTTGGATACCCTATCAATACAATAAAAAGTCATTAGAAAAGTTTCATTTAATGATGTTATATAAAATTTTAAAAATACAATGACAAGATATTGAAAAATCACATCTTCATTGGACAGGACATATAAAATGAATGAACAATGCACAAATTTAATATATATATATACATATTTTTAAAGAATGTTAAAAAAACAAAAACAAAACATAGAATAATTGACAAAACTATACAAAAGTAAAAAAAATCTGAAGAAAAACAAAAGAATAATATTTATATAATTGAGCAAAACATAATTATAATTATAAAACCAAAACTAATGTGATTAACCATTAAGCATCACATGATCACATTTCCTATACTAGCACATTAATTGTTGATAAACAGAGCAAAACTCTCCATACAGTATTGCCACCTGTGCTAAACAGAGTAATCAATGGATGCCAGAAGGCTTGTGCATAAAATCCCTATCTAATGCCTACTCATCCAATATCCCCAGACTAGTTTCTGGCTAGTGGCCTTCGTCAGTGAGGAGCTTTGGATCTGAGAGCACTGCATCTAGATCTTAGGATCTAATGCAACCCTCTAGCAACCACCTTTTATCTCTACTTAACTACAAAACTATGAGAATGAAATTGAAAACACAAAAAATATTTTCAACCTAAGCTCAATAGCTTATATAGTCATATGGGTCTGAACTCAGTTCAGCACCCATACATTTTGGTGTCTTTGGCTCTTTTACAACCATAGCCACCACTATCCTATTAGGCAGGATTGGTGTTAAACCATTAAGCATCACATGATCATATTTCCTATACTAGCACATTAATTGTTGATAAACAGAGCAAAACTCTCCATACAGTATTGCCACCTGTGCTAAACAGAGTAATCAATGGATGCCAGAAGGCTTGTGCATAAAATCCCTATCTAATGCCTACTCATCCAATATCCCCAGACTAGTTTCTGGCTTGTGGCCTTCGTCAGTGATAAAAGGTGGTTGCTAGAGGGTTGCATTAGATCCTAAGATCTAGATGCAGTGCTCTCAGATCCAAAGCTCCTCACTGACGAAGGCCACAAGCCAGAAACTAGTCTGGGGATATTGGATGAGTAGGCATTAGATAGGGATTTTATGCACAAGCCTTCTGGCATCCATTGATTACTCTGTTTAGCACAGGTGGCAATACTGTATGGAGAGTTTTGCTCTGTTTATCAACAATTAATGTGCTAGTATAGGAAATGTGATCATGTGATGCTTAATGGTTTAACACCAATCCTGCCTAATAGGATAGTGGTGGCTATGGTTGTAAAAGAGCCAAAGACACCAAAATGTATGGGTGCTGAACTGAGTTCAGACCCATATGACTATATAAGCTATTGAGCTTAGGTTGAAAATATTTTTTGTGTTTTCAATTTCATTCTCATAGTTTTGTAGTTAAGTAGAGATAAAAGGTGTTTGCTAGAGGGTTGCATTAGATCCTAAGATCTAGATGCAGTGCTCTCAGATCCAAAGCTCCTCACTGACGAAGGCCACAAGCCAGAAACTAGTCTGGGATATTGGATGAGTAGGCATTAGATAGGGATTTTATGCACAAGCCTTCTGGCATCCATTGATTACTCTGTTTAGCACAGGTGGCAATACTGTATGGAGAGTTTTGCTCTGTTTATCAACAACTAATGTGATTGTTGCCGAGTCTTTTCAGTAATTAGTTTATCAAGTCGTGGAGATATATTTGTGACTGCTAAGTGCAAAGCTGGATTTATTAATAAGTTGCTTGCTTTCTTTTGATTTTATGAATGTCATTTCTGAAAATATTCATTTACATAAGTATGTGACCAAAAATAGAAATAACACTCTTAAGACTTTTTCTTATAATTCTGGATATTCAGTTTTAATTTTAATCTGTACTAGTCAAATTAAATAATAACTTTAATGTATTAGCACAACTTAAGTTTATTAATTTTTCCTGTTTCAAATCAGATAGGTTATTTTTTTGTTCAATAGATTTAAAATCCACATATTGCCTTTCTGTGTGTCTTCTTTCTGTTGATAATATTGATCAAATGCACAACAAAGTCCTGTTAAATGTCAAAAACAGTATTTCTCAATTTCCCAATATTTATATCAACTTCATTTATCAATTCTAAAAATGAATGAAAATGTCATAGTTTTTTTTTTCTACATACCATAATTTTAACTTTTTCTTAAATGCTTCAAAATTGAGTTAATTAAGAACAACCAAAAATTGGACATCTACAGAATTCTTCCAATCTAAAATATTTGATAAAAGGAAATCTTACAAAATGTCACAAAAAATGGAAAGAAAGCAAAGATTAAAACCTCGATCTACTTTATCTTGAATTCAAATTGCAAACTACTAGAGAAAGCAATAGAAAGCCAAGAAGATAATCATTGTCATGGTAAATCTAATTAATAAATAAAGCTATTTCAAAAGTTGTTGCTGATCCAAGATAAAAAGTAATGTAACATAAAGATACATAAATTTTAGCTAATTCAATATCTGCCATTTTTAAAAATTTATTATTCATTTCAATACCAGTATATTCTGTCCAAATTTTACTGCAAACTGAAATTTAAAGATTGGTGTAGATCATAGCAACTAGCAAAATAAAGCTAATTATAGTTGGGGTACTCATAAAGTAAATTGCAAAAAGCTAAAAAAAAAAAAAAAATAGGTATTTGAAAAGTTTTACAAAGAAAATTCAATTAATATTTAAAAAAAAAAAAATTCTTTAAAAGAATCTCCAAAGTATAATGAATTCACTTATAAATTGAAAGTGTTTGAATTTTTGATATCATTTTCCTCAATTAATTTTAACATCACCAATTATGGTTTTTTATCACATAATGATATTCAAATATTCACTTTAAAATTGCAAGTTTTTAATAATAAATAAAACTAGTAACCCCTCAATCATAACAATGTGTTAATACCAGGACATGATATTGTAACAATGGATATTATTATTTTTAAGTATACAGTACACTTTCATTTATTTTTTAATTAAACATTTTAACTAGGAATAAATCATTGTCACTAATGTATCATTGTTGATGGTATGCAAGTTGTCCTTGCTGATAGCTAGTATACAAAGAAGATATTGCATAAATAAGAATCTCTAATAATTTTACAAGTTTGTTTGTCAAAGTGCTTTAAACCATATCAACATTTCATCTTACTTTCATTCAATACAATTTACAACTATAAAAAATATATCAAAGCAAAATAAAATGATTGTTTATACACAACATAAATATTAATACATACTGAAATAGAAAATACTTATTATAGTAACTTTTATGCAATCAGATAACAATTTATAATAAATAAGATTAACATTTACAATGCAATTCAGAATATTTATATCAAGTATATCAATATTTCTGATTATTTTTGATATGAACAAAGTAAAATTTAGTACTGAAAACAATTAAAGTATTTTATTTGTCATTAAAATTTAGAAAGCTAAATATTTATACTCTTACCAATATTATATTCAAATATGATTCACAATTAAAATGAAAATTTGGTTTTAATGAGAAGATTAATTTCATAACTTTCATTTATAAATGTAAAACAAAAATTAGACCAAGCTCTTTATTATTTTACACATATTGTGAATCTTTGATATTCTATAGCAAGGAAATAAACTATTTTTTTCTCTCTTTTCATAAATAAAACTGAAATATTTGATAAAAAGTTCATCCGACTATTAGAAAAAATGTCAGATCTGAGTTCAAATGCTTCAAATTGTTAGTAAATGATTAGCTGCATTAGTTTCCAAAATTGATAAACTGCTTAGTATTTCAAGAAAAACAGTACAATAGTGATGGCTGCATTCTCTAAATATAGAAGAAAAAATGCAAAAAAAAATAACTGTCATCAGACTAATATTTATTAACAGATAATACAAGGGAGAGAAATTCAAAAAAGAACAAAATCATAATATACCTAATTATTCCAGAGTGCATCACAAATAAAAATGATCTAGAGTCTACCAGAACAATTCATTATTAGCTTAACAAATGGACCATTTATGGTCCAGATTCTCTTTCATGACAATAGAAAATGAAAGCATGTCATAAGTTCAGCCAAACCAATGTTATCTTTTTCCAACAATGCTGTTTACAAAATAGCCTATCAATCAAATTGCTTTTTCCAACTATGAAACATGATGATGAAATTGTCAAAACATGGATAATCATAAACATTGTGAAATTGAATCATTATTTTGCAACAGATACAATATAAATGCAGAAAATTTTAAAGAGGAAACAGGATATTCATTCCAGTGTCAACTACCAAGATGATAATGCTGCAATTCATGTAACACACATAATCAAATATTAATTTGAGATAAGAAAATGTAAATAATATTTTAATTTGCGAAGCGCAGCTAGTTAAAAATTAAAATAAATTGAGATACTGCTGAATCTCACTGCACTCATTAAAATACGTATCCGACAGCCAATCGGATGTCATGATAGCCATCTTATCAGAACATCTGATTGGCTGTCGAATACGTATTTTAACGAGTGCAGTGAGATTCAGCAGTATTTCAATTTATTTCAATTTTCAACTATCTGCGCTTCGCAAATTAAAATATTATTTACATATTTTACTGCTTGTTATGTATTCTAAATACTGCTACGTAGTAAATCATAGGATTTCGCTTTGTATGTTTATGATTTGGACTCAGTGAGTTATTTGTGACGATATTTAAAGCTTCAAACTTTCAAATCTAAATACTTATGACTGGCTTAGATATATAGAAAGAAAAGTTGAGAGAAGGGTGGCCGCCCTTTTCTCATAAAATCTTTGTTGTGTGTTTAGGTTTGATTGTCGTTTAGATGGCTATCATGACATCTGATTGGCTGTTGGATACGTATTTTAACGAGTGCAATGAGATTCAGCAGTATCTCAATTTATTTCAATAAGAACATGATGTAATACATCTAACAGGATCTCCTTGATTGTCTGAATTCTAATGATTCTGAGAACTTAAAATATTTTTCCATTAAGGAATGACTTAGTATTACTGTAGACAAAGAATATGGGTAGTTATTGATGCAATTGCCAATGCTAGATAAATTATTAATAAAGGTATCATGTATCCTTATTGCTTTGTTATTCAGATATATCCTAATTTGTTGGATAACATGCTAATTTAAGAAAGGTCTCTCAAAGATTTTTTCTAAAAATTTTAGCCATATATTTCATTCTTGGCTTTATTAAATTCAGTCATTATCTTTGAGCAAAGTAAAATAATAATAATAGAAAGCTTTTATCATTTCAGTTTCAAAACCAAGTTACACAACTGTGCCCTGGATTGTTCTTTACAATATAATCAGCTATTTTATATATATACATTAAAATGTCTAATAAATTATTAGTAGCAAGCTATCAAAGATTAAAAGGGCATCCTTCTAAATCATCATGTATAATCCTTCTCCTCTAATTGCATTAAGCAAGACATAAAAATGAGGCAAATATTTATACTTTATAGAACTGCTTCTTACACCCCTTACCCCAATACTCCATCTAACACCGTAATAGTGGATGCAATGATAGCCTAAAGTAAATAATAGGATTCTGAGAAGAATTTTCCTAATTAGATTATACTTTTATTTTAAATATGTATTAATAACTAAAATTGTTTTATTAATAACAGTACATAGAAGAATAAGTAATCTATTTGCACACAGACATATATTAACTATTTTCTTATGTCAAAAGTTTAACATTTATCAAAAAACAGGATTAAAATATTCTAAATAGATGAAAAATAAGTCATCTGTTTATACACACACGTTATAAATGGGGAGAGCAAAACAATATACTTGACTTAATTTATTGAAGAGGAATGATTACTGAAGGATTGTAGAGGCTGTTAACTTCATCTAGACCTCTTTTATTTGTAAATTACTGCAAATAAAGTTTTGTATACTGTATTTAATAAATTATCTCGCTTTATGTGTAAATCATTCTCCGACTATCCCATTCTGTTATCTTTCATTTTAATGTTTTGCAATTGAACGTACATCAACTGGTTCGCGTGTTTTACGTTAGCTGTATCTTAACTATTTAAATATTAGCTTGATTTGCAGTTAGCAATGGATGTTATAGCGCAACACTTTCAGTTGACTCATTACTTATTTGGAAGTGCGAGCGCTAATCTAAATCAGATACTACAAATTTAAATACGCGTATTGTAGCAGAAGTTTGTTGAGAGTTACGGCTAATAAAGAATATTTATTAATATTGATTTTTTTTTTTAATTAAATGGTCTGCTTTTGTGAAGAAACAAAATAACAAAACCTAGAAAGTTTAAGATTACTGTATCATACGGAAGTTTTACTTCATAATCATGGCTATGGGTAATGTTATTACTATAATTTTTACCACAAGAAGAAAAATAATGTGAAAGAAAAAAACCAAGTTTCCAATTTTCTTTAGTTTCACTGCATAAATATTTTATTAATCTACATAATTGCTAGCTTAAAGAATATATTAATAAAATCTCGTCTCTCTCTCAATCTCTCTTTTTTTTTTTATATCTCTCAAAGCTGGCAAACGTTATCACAAGTAAACATAGCAACGGACTATTTGCAATTTATTATAAAATTGTATTAAAAAAAATTAAGTCACTGCGATTCACAATTAAACCTACCTTTTCCGAAGGCATTTTTCATTCATTTTGAATGGTTCATAAATAAAATATTCATTAATCAATGAAAATATTAAATAATAATCAAAGCAAATATAAACAGTGACAACCTAGGGGAAACGTGTTATACTTTAGTGCCATCTATTAAGCAAAACTGTTTCTATTAAAACACATACTTATTCTTAAAAAAAAATCATATACGTAGTTTTATTTTAACTACATCAAGGTTAAAATAAATGCAATACTACAGTAATTTTTAAATAAAAAATAATAGCATTACATACTACTGACTAATAAAATATTCAAATTTGTTAAATAATTTTATGAATAGATTATTCTTGAGAAAGATTACTTATTTAGAAATACAGTACAGTGTACTATATAAAGCGGGGGGGGGGGGGTTAATGGGAGTAGCGTTTAAAAAAGGAAGTAATTTTAAATATATTTTTTTTAAAAGTGAGAAAAAAAAAGAGCATACATTAGTATTATAACTAGAAATGAGTTCTCATTTTCATCATTTTTGTAGAATATATAAAAATGATCAAACTTTGCGGCATATCTAGCGCCTCTCATTAAATACGATTCGGAAAGTAAGAGGAAAAATAGTAAATAAAGATTAGGAAAGTAAGAAATTGTCTAACTATCTTAATGGAGGAAATATTTCCGAGTGTTTGGAGCGCAGAACTGGATCGAAAAAATTAGGAAAGTAATTTGAGATAATGCGAGGAAAACTTAAATAATTAACTAAATATGATGGTAATAAGAACGAAAGTAATTTTTAATTGTTACTTATTTCCTAATTCCGAATTTTGATCTGATTTTATCTAAAGAATTTTAGAAACAAATTTTAAAAATATATTATTGTATACGTATTAGTTCGTATAAGTTTGCTTAATATAATGACAGAGATGAGAGTGAGATGCTATGGATACAAATTTTATCGTAACCGGAAGAAAGGGGGGGGGTAAAGTTTTTTCTTTCGATAATGTATGTTTATAGAAACCTACAGCAGGCTCTAAGAATCCTTTTTTTTTTTTTCATTTATTCGTATTCTTAAACTGTCTCAAAATTATCACAAAGAAACGATGAGAAATTAAAATTGGATAAGCAATTATTTACTTTCAACAATGTCTGAAAGTTATTTTATTAAATGAAAATAATTATCCATAAATTATTTTTCTACGATAATTGTCTAACTTAGAATAATAGTGATGTATTGGTTTTTGTATAATGTAAGGTTAGTTCAATAAAAATTTATGCAAAAGAGAGTTGTGAACTTTAAATTTACATTGTAACCCCCCCCCCCCCGTTAATAAATGACAGTCTTAATTTCTTTTTATGTCAGAATTTTGTTATTTTTGTTTCTGTCATTTTGATTTATTCTTATTGATGTGAATATAAAACATACAAAATGTCATACTTATGACATTAAAAATATTGATTCATAAATTAGTAAGAATGTAAACAGCAATTGCCATTTTAAACAAACTTCTGATACAATTTATATTTTATTTAGGTTTGCTACTTATCTGTGTGCTCTCTATCGTATTTTTCCCTCGTAGCAATAGTGCAATGTTTTGAGGAGAACTCCCAAACAATTAGATCTCATTATTGAGTTAGACTACTAGAATTAACTATTAATTCAATTTATTTATTATTTTTATTAATTACTAGAAAGTTAGGTTAATTTTACATAAAATAGTATTAACTGAAATACAGGCTTATTATATACCTGTATCAATATATGTAATATATAGTGATAATCTGGACCAATTGATGATTATTGGTTTAGCATGAAATGCATATATTGATTATTATTTATCTTTTCAACACATATGTGTTCAAGTGTACCAGTGTTATGAGATAGAGTGGAAAGTGGTAGATTGTGTGAAAGTCTGTGCCCATATACTCTATTTGTAATAATCACCAAATTCTTATTTAAACATAAATTAAGTTTAAACAATTCAAAACAAAGCAAAACTCTCCATATAGTAGTGCCATCTTGTGCTAACAAGAGCAATCAATGGATGCCAGAAGGCTTGTGCATAAAATCCCTATCTAGTGCCTACTCATCCAATATCCCCAGACTAGTTTCTGGCTTGTGGCCTTCATCAGTGAGGAGCCTTGGATCTGACAGCACTGCACCTAGATCTTAGGATCTAATGCAACCCTCCAGCACCCACCTTTTAACTCTATTTAACTACAAAACTATGAGAATGAAATTGAAAACACAATTAATATTTTCAATCCAAGCTCAATAGCTTATATAGTCATATGGGTCTGAACTCAATTCAGCACCCATACATTTTGGTGTCTTTGACTCTCTTACAACCATAGCCACCACTATCCTATTAGGCAGGATTGGTGTTAAACCACTAAACATCACATGGAGGGTTGCATTAGATCCTAAGATCTAGGTGCAGTGCTCTCAGATCCAAGGCTCCTCACTGATAAAGGCCACAAGCCAGAAACTAATCTGGGGATATTGGATGAGTATGCACTAGATAGGGATTTTATGCACAACAAGCCTTCTGGCATCCATTGATTGCTCTTGTTAGCACAAGATGGCACTACTATATGGAGAGTTTTGCTTTGTTTTGAATTGTTTAATAACAATTATGTGCTAGTATGAGATAGTGATCATGTGATAAAGTAAGTTTGTTGGAAACTTACAACATCTATTATCAGCTCATAAAGTCACAAAAATCACAAACTAGAATATGAATATGAAGAATGCCTGTATTTCATATCTAGAATATGACAAACTCTCCACTAGTTTAAGTTACAAAGGTTATAGAACTCTAGATTGTAATTCTTTTATTCTGCTAACACTAATCATCCATTTGTTTCTTCAAGCTTCATTCTTCAGCATGTAGATCAGCAATTGATCCATTTTAAAAACACTTGTATCTTTTGATTATGATATATATGTCATAGGCTTATTGTTCTTCAATCTTTTCGATTATTAGTTAAAATTTCTTATTTTTAGTATTTAACTGATGTGTCTATTTATTTTCCCTATTTTTAATAACTTTTAATTATTTAATTATTCTTTTAGAAATTAATTCTATTGTCATTTTATTCTTCTTTTTATACTTGAGTTTTTAAGTAGCTTAATTATAATCTAATATTTTAACTCGCAAATTTATTTAACTTTTCCATATTGAATATTCAAGCTAAGAAATAAGAAAAGTTTAAAATAGAATTTTTATTGCTAAGTGAGAAGTAAAATGGAATTTTTATATGCTGAATATATTTAGCTGAGCATGGAGATCTCTATAACAATATCATATCATATTGAAAGTATACTCAGATTACTGCATTAAGTGTATAAGAATTCCATTTTACTTCTTGCTTCACACAAGAATTCTTTTTTAAGCTTTTCTTATTCCTCGTTTCCAAAGCATTTAGCTTGAATTGCAAAAGAAAAGTCAAAATTAAATATTAAATATATATTGTTTTGCTATATATCTATCTATTTATCTATTTGTCTATTCATCCACCCATCTATTCATCTATTATGTGATGTACCTCCAATAACAGTTTATATATATATATATATATTTAGTATGGAAGATTCTACTGTGATTGGTTGTTGATATCATATTAACCAGTGCATATATGTTGCAGTGTCATTTTCTCTGTTAGACCTAATTATTTGTGCTAATGAATTTATTCTTCATGTTAGTCTATTCCATGTCTGGCACTGTTGCCCTTACCTGCATTCGACTGCATTTTCTAAATTCAAATTCTATATTATATGTGATAATTTTAATATTCATACCCACACAATTTACTTCATTTGATTGCATCTGTTAAGTTTGAATTCTCTATCATCTATGCCAGTCTCAACATCCATTCTGCTCTTTAATTACTCTTCTTAAAAATTAGTTTATTGTTCTTTTATGCTTATTTTATACTTTGGTTCTTTATTAGTTTAATTATAGTCTAATATTTTAACTCACTAATTCATTTAGTTTTTCTGTATTAAGCATTATATTTGTTTATTATCTACATTTATATGAAATAAATTTCTTCTTCTTACATTACTATCCACAATTCTTTACTTGAATAAAAATTAAATTTAGGGAAATCAAAATAACCCAAATCACAGAAAAATAATAAAGTCTGCAATTGGCAAAATTAGAACTCAGCTATATTACTTGTGACGTAATGTTTGATGAATCTATCATGCTATGTTTATTAAAAAGTAATGTTGATATCAAATACTCAATACTGATCATTTTGAGCAAAACGTCAACTTAAAAAATCATATGATTTATTGATATCTGTTATCTAGAGTGTCCATTGATTTCTAATAAATAATTTTGATGATTATAGACAGACTATTTCCCATCAAAAATAAGAGTCTGAGATCACTACAGTTCACTAATATTTCATATTTGTCAGTTTTCATACTGAGCTACCAACAGGCTAATATTGTAGGGAACATACCTGACTACACTAGACATGTCATTATTTCTCTAAACAGAGCATATGCTCTTGATATTTTATGGTTCTTGTGAAAGTCAATACTCACAGTCAAAACTAGTCAACAAAATCAATCTTATTTACATATTATTTACAAGAATTGCTGCTGAAAAATATTTATATTACAGTTCTCCATTTTATCATTCTCTTATTTTCAATAGTTAAAACAAGTAATTATCTTAAAGGAAAATCTATAAGTAACTTTAAAATTATTATTATTATTATTTTATTTTCTGAATATATTTAGCAACAAAATTACTGTATATTTGTATTGCAATCAAATAGTAATTTTATTAAGACTTATTACATCATTACTCCAGCAAGAGAGAAAAGATAGAGAGAAACAAAACCAAAAAAAAGTAAATTTTGCATTGACAATATAAACCAGTCTGTGAAACACAAGTATATCCACATATTATCACATGCTAATCCTTTAATCTGTTTATTTGATATTTTTTAATTTCTGCAGCAAACTATTTTTTTTGAAAGACTTCAATACATTATATTGTAATCGTTCTTCATTCTATTCTGTCCTCAACTTTATCCTACTAATAAAAGTATCAGTATTATATCTCTTTAGAATGACATAAATAGATGTAACACTCGAATTTTAAATTTCTTTTTAGTAAATCTGTTTCTAATCTTACACTTTCCATGATCAGTTCAAAGAAGATATACTCTTACAATTGTCAATTTAATATCACAATCAGTAAGTTAAAAATTTGCTAATTGATCTTATGATTTTGTCATAATATTTTCAGAATTTAATATTTCAGAATATTATGAAACATCTTTAAATAAAATTTTTCCAATACTTTTATGTTACATTGATAGAGAATCTATTTCTATTTTTCATACCTAAATTTGACAGAATAACAATCTTATCTATTACTGAATTAATTGAAGCAGTTATATCAATAGATAATCTATTTTTTAACTTGTTAAATGCAAAAAAAAAAAACATTAGAGTTTATACTTTATTTTAATATCAGCTAAAAAGATATATAAAATTATTATTATTATTAAGGCTGATAAACAACTAAAATAAATGTTGAAAATTTTTGCTTCACTACTGACTTATAAAGCACTTGAGTTACCAAATTAATCTCTTTATAAGTTACATTTAATTCATTTTTTGAATTGACAAAAAATGTCACAATCACCAGCATATTGTAAATGTAAGAGCCAAAAAACTGTAACTCATATGTTTGCTATTTATTGGTTCAAATTATATTTCCCATCATTAAATCTGTATTGTATTTTGATGCTTGCTTCATAAAACTGTCTCTAAACTGTTTCAAAAACCACTCTCATGCAGAATTGAAAACAAAGAGATAGCTTTTTATTTCAGATTTTCTCTCATTCCATCAAATAGAAGTGTATAATACAAACAAACTTTTATGGTCAACAAGTTAGTTTCAAACTTTCTTAATAAACCAAATACTTTTACTCAATCAATAAAAGCAATACTTAAGTCATACTTTTGACCATGTGATTCTTTTTGCATTTTCTGGTAATAAAGACTGCATATTCTTAATTTTTTAAGTCATTGGGAATTCCTAGTAACCCCTCAATTATGAATGAAAGCAGCAGTATCCTTAATAAAATTCTTGATAGTATTTTTTGCTATAGTGATTAAAAATGCTAATTATTAACTTATCAAGTCTTTTCTATCACCTTTATTTTTATGAATGGAAACAATAAAAGTATTCTTAAGGTGAAGTGGTACAACATATTGGATTTATATATTTCCTAATAAAAATTATAATATATTTGAAATTACATATCTGCAACACATTTTAAAACTTTACCAGTTATTCCTTCATGGCATGTTGCTTTTCATTTTTAAGATTACAAAGAATTGTTTTAATATTTTGGAGCTAGGTATTTCTGTTCAAATCTAAAAGATTGATAGGGTAGATATACAATTTAATGCACTCTGCATAATTAAAGCAGAAAGATAACTGATGACTTGTGAAGCCATATGGCAAGGCCCTAATATTATCTATATGATTGGAGACATTATGGCAAAAACAAATAAAAAAGGAATGAGGGAAAAGATACAGAAAAATTTTAATACCTTTGATGAATCATAATTATATCTACAAACAACAGATTTTGATCAAGACACTTATTGATTTTTCAGTTATTTCTCATATCAAGTTATTTCATTATCTATCAACAATGATCTAATCAGTCTTGATTTTGGTATTTATATGCACTGGTTTTCTACATTGTATTGGAATACTAGTTCTGGGTTTCCAACCATTGGCAAACAGTATTGTAAACCATGAAACAATAGTTTGGGATAATCTGATTGTCAGATTATTTTAATGTAATGTCTAAGGTGATAGTATATATTGCTAATCATTTAGTTGTTTGCTTTGTTTAAACTTCGTTAATTTATATATTGTAAATGAATGCATTTAAAAGTTCTCTATTAACTAATATTTAAGATGTAGTTCAGTGATACATTAATTACATGATTGGTTAATTTATATATATATATATATGTGTGTGTGTAATATATTATAGTCTAATGTAATTTGGCTCAACTGTTATCTTGTTGCACCTTTAGAATGACCACACCACTAATTTCAAAAACACTTGGTCATCTTTACACATATTCCCAAAACATTTTTTTTAAAACTACTGCTTCAACATCAGAAATAGAGCTGACATTTTAAAAAGAAACTTGTCTATGAGATATTTCAGGAACAATGAAAGTTTTCTTCAGTTCTGCACCAAAATTAGAACTCATCAGATTGTCATCCAAGTTTCTTTCACTCAGTGCATGAGAAGAGACAAAATGATCATCTGCAAGTATTTGTGCCTAACTTCATATGCAATCATTTTAAATCTGTTTCTCAATTATACACAAGAAGCAAATTGAAAAACTCCTGGTTAACTCAAATAGAGACCCAACTAATATTATTTATCACTGAAGTCTAACAACATCTGCTTATGTGCTCCATACTCAGGAGATAGACTATAAAGGCACCCTATAGTGCTTCAATAGGTAATTTTAGTTCCCCTTTCCTATAGTTTAATAAATTAATATTTTTAAATCTCTAACTTTAATTCTTGGTATTGTTTCCAAATGGTATTAATGATCAGTTGTTTTATCTTTTTTTGCTGGCATTAAATTGTGGCGTGAAAAAGATATAAAATGATTTATATAAATTCAGTTTTATTGATAGTTATCATATTAAATTGACAAAATTTAGTTCAATTTTTAAACTATGTGTTTCAAAAGATTAAATATTAATCAAAATATTCAACCCTCCTAGATTTCCAATACTTAATTATAGTGCTATATAATGACAACGTTTACTAATTTAAATTGTAATAAATTTAATCAAATAAACTTTTTCTTGAAATGTTAATAGTTAATTAAAAATATATAATTTTCTGATAGCAATATGAAATACGGGGGGGGGGGGGAGAATAGTAAAATTTTAGAATCAGGATTGTTTGATTTAGGAAAAAAAATAATATTGAAGTTTAAATTGTTAATTTTAATAGCATTATGTAGAGATTATGTGTATATATGCATATATTAAAATGATAATTTCATAATTATGTATATGTGTAGTTGATAAACATGTAAAAAATAAAAACAATGACAACAACAACAAAAAAAAAAGATGAGAAAGAAGAAAAATGAAAGGGAAAGGAAATCTGAATAATAATTAATTATAAATGATAAAACTAATTGCAGGATTTAAAAGAGAAAAAATTTATGATATTACCATATTTAGATAGACTAGATTGATATTCTAAAAATAATAAAAATATTAAAGTTACGATTTGTGTGTGTGCAACTGTGTATGTGGAAATAGTAAGCAAACAAAAATAATACAATTATATTTTATTTTTTTACAATCTACAATTATATTTTATTTAAAACTAAATAAAATAAAAAAAATACAATTATATTTTATTTAGTTTTAAATGCAGTCATTGCAATTTAATTAATATTAGAAAAAGTATTTTAAATTCTAATGAAATTGAATCAATTGTAGAATATTTAGATTTATAGAGACTAAATATTTTGTTCACAATGGATTAAAAGACAATAATTAGCCACAGAATTTGTCTACTTTTCATATTTTATAGATGTTTAAATACCAAATTATCAAACGTTTAATAAAAAACATTAAAAAAAAAACTAGTCTAAGAAATGTTTGAAAATTGAAATTTGCAATTTTTTTATTCTCTTTGTAAAGGGATTATAATAATTCCTTAAAACAATTTTTTTAAAACAACTTTTTGGCTCAGATCCCTTTGACATAGTAACATTTTTTTTTTTTTAATATAAAAGAGAAGACAATCAGAATAATATAAGAGTAGAAAGATAATCAAGTAAATTATTTTTAAAACTTAAACTGTCATCCATCGGTAAATAAGATGCATTGCCAGTAGAGTTTGCCAAGTTTTCCTCATTTTTTAGCCACAACTGTATTAAGGATTTTCAGAAATACATATAGATTCACCTGATAGGATAATAAACCTAAAAAAAAGATAAACCAAGAAATTGTGGGCTGAATTAAATGATAAAGATTGTGGGACAAACTTATCAATGAACAATATTCCAATGAGCCAAATCCCAATAGAAAGTTTCAGGTCAATGTGATTATGTAAGAGAAAATGAGATATTTTAATCATCATCTTAAAGTTGCTTGTTATTTGTCAAAAAAAAAAGCTAATATAAAATGATTTCAAGGTTGTGGAATAATTTTTCAAAAGAGTGTTATGTTAAAATTTGCCAAACTTAAATAATACCAAAAGTATGTGTAATATCAAGAAAATCATTATTTTTTATTCCAAATCACTGCATTAAAAAAAAAAAATCTATGTTTCGATTTTTTCTCCCACTGAAATGATTAATAATGATATAAATGAATCACTCTTCTTTGATATTAATATTTTATTTTATTTGATGTTGAAATGTTATATTATGTTGTAATATTGGGGTGGTGGGTAACTGAAATAAATAAATAGATTTAAACACAATAATCAAAACATAAGTGAAAATTCAGCATATTAAACAAGAGGAAATTAAATGACAATTTCCCATTTTAAACATGTATTATTAAAATATATACTGTATTCAAAAAAATGAAGTAAAGCATTATATATTTAAATTAATGAAGTCACCCACAAAAAAAAGTTTAAGGTTGTGACCTATTTTAAATTCAGGAAACGTTTTATTATAAATTTTGATAAAAGAAAATAATACATTTTATTCGAAATAATTTAAGTAAGGAAATATAATAAATTTATAATCTAATTGAAATAATAATCTAAATTAATAGAAATGTCGACTTATATGTGTGCATATGTATCTCAATTTAGTGTCGAAGTGTGGAATTATTAATAATTTATTTAAATATCACGATGTTTCCAATCAAGGATTATTATGAACTATGATCAATAATATCATTCAAATATTTTTTTATAACAATAGTGTATATTATTTATTAAATTGATTTGGTGTATCATATCAGTTTAATAAATTTATCAATTGGTCATTTAAATGTATTTGTGTTTATTATCCTCATGTCAAGAATCTGAAATGGTGATTAGGATTACATGAAAGAATTTTAATATGTTTTATAATGAATATTTGAAGTAAAATTTAGAAATAATGATATTTAAGGGATTTAACTACCAAAAGAACAGATACTTCAGTCTATAATTATGATTTATTTGGGAACTTAAATACGAGAAGAGCATTCTCCCAGTTTAATATTCTTTTTTGTATCTAAAGTATAATGAGAATGTATGTGCCAAATAATTTTTTTTTGTTAGAGTGAAGTAATAAGTATTTGATCCTGATAATTAATATTCATGTGAATGAGAGATTTATTTATTTACTCATGTAAATGATGTGAAAAGATTAAGTAGATTCGGTACAGTGTGTTAGATGATGTTAAGTTGATAGTTGAATATCACTTTTTTAGAAATAAATATTGCTATAATTAATCCTAATATCCATATTTACTTTTATATCTCAAAATGATTGTATTGGTGATGAACTAATGCTCTTCCAATTATATTAATTTAATAGACATTGCTGAATAACAAAACATGATGAGACAGATATGAATGTCTAATATGTTTTCACAAATACATTTCTCAGTGTAAATTAATGAAATCTAGACACTATACAATATTTCTTCATAAAATTAAAGTTATAAAGATTGAGATGAAATTGATGCAAGATAAAATTTGACAAATAAAATCATTTATGAGTTTAGATGAGAGTGAAATTAAAAAATTAAATGGAGTATAAACATTCACAAGAAATTTAAGTTGAATAATTGGAAGTGACAAATTTATTGATTGTATGATCTGTATATAATGTGAGCTGAGTTAATAATTATGTGTAAAGCAAAATTTAATAATGTTATTATGCTATTATTACTGATCAAATTTTGAGAATATCATTTGGATAAATGTTAATGTAATTGTAATAAAAAAAAAATCTTGCCAAGTAATGATTTGGCTTGATATTATTATGAATTATGTGATAATAGATGTTAAACCAGGTATAGAGAATGAAACTAGAGGAAAAGTGGATGATGATGTGAACTCAAACCAAGTAAGTATGATTTAATTAATTTTTTTTAAATATTTTATTAGGTTTGCTGCTTGAATAGAAAATATTTTGGATAATTTAGTATACAACTTTAAAGTTTTAAAAGCAGTTGTCTTTATTCTAAAGTCCATCTAGTGTAAACTTAAATCATGTGATTTTGGTATGCCTAAAGTTGTTGATATTACTTTTATTAACTTTGAATCCATATTTTTCTTCATATAATATAGCTTCACTCATATATTTAATTTACAAGGTAAATTGGTAGGGATGATATTACACAGTGCTGTATAATTCTTTTGCCAATGTGTAATCAATCTAGTTAACCATAGCCTACTTTAACCACAATATCTTGTCAATTAGATATTTTCTGTATGAACAATGGAATGTTTTGGATGCAACCATTTTTTAATGAACATTTCATAATTTTGTATTGTTGACTGGATCAAAATCTCATTGTAATCAATAAAGACCATTTGTATTCTAATATTTTCTGGCTTTTTCAATTATCCAATGTACATTAACAATATTTCTAGTATCTTTGCCTTTCTTGATAGCAGTTTTATACATCTACTAATTCTCTTTAAATATAAGTTGAGTTTTTTGCTATATTATTTTCTATACAGTTTTGTTTGCATATGATTTTAAAAATATGATACAATAATTTACAAATGTTAAGATTTATTTCTTTGGTATAAAATATAAATTGATTTTGTTCATTATATTGGACATTGAATACTTTATCATATTAATTGGAATAACATGTTTAGTAATTTAAATGATTATTCTTCAATTTATAGCAAAATTACAGGTGCAACACCATCAATTTAAGTGGCTTTATATTTTAATAATAAGTTCATTACTAAAGATTCTTAAACTTATATTATCTTACAAAATCTGATGGCTTTGTTGTACAGCACTTATGTAGATTTGTTTCTTCTTTTTGATTTTTGTTACTTCAATTATAATCTATCCACTGGAATTTTTCAAAACATTATTTATAAATGCAACTACCTTTTGATAACACAAATCTTTTGAAAGGTAGCTTTATTATTCCAAGCTTGTTTTATTTTTATTGCTTCCTGTCTTTTCTGGATCCTCTTTGGAATTTTGTATTCAGTTTTTTTACAAGAACTTTTATCTTTTTTTTTTACCATTTTCTTCTTTGCAATTTTCACTACATATTTCAACATCAATTTGAATTTTCATGATTGCTTCATTTTATTCAAATTTTTCTCAACTTCTTTTTTACACCCCCCCCCCCAATTTTATACACAGTTCATTTGGTTCTCCATCATAGCATCCAAAAACTCAAATTGATTCTTTTATGTTATTTATAAAATCAATACATTTATTTTTCTTTGTTATTTTTAACTTATTGGATAAATTTATAGTTTTTAAAAAATTTTCATTTGAAGATTATGCATGACAAATCTATTTCTAGCCATGTTTTTTTTATATATGTTTATTTATATTTTTACACCATAGATTGACAAAAGTATAACCAAGTTATATCTGTAAACTCCATTCAATAATATCTGTATAGTCAGAGCTTTGATTTTTTTAAAAATATATTAGCTATAAAGAATAATTAAATTTCCAAAGGCCTATTAGTTATTTTTCTGATTTATTTCTGCTTTCAGTTTCTTCTCTACTGATTAAAATTAATTTTTGTCTGTACATTTTATAAAGTTCTATTTGCATATAACATTTTATTTATTTATTGTCTCTGGGGTTTTTGTTGCACAAATTTATATTATAATAATGAAAAATGAATTCCATAAGATTCAATTAATATCAATTTATCAATCACAGAATTATAGCCAATAACAGTTCTTATAATATTTCTTCTGACAATGAAATGCATATCATATTTTCTTTATTTCTTTTAGCCTGGATAATAGCTATATGATTCTCTGATTTAAAATCTATCACTCTAATCCATCTTAATTCACCAGTTCCTAAGATGCCAACATTTATAAGATCTCTTCTAATTTTCCCAGCATCAAACTTTCTTTGATTTATACTCAAAACACTTAGATTCCAATTAATGTTTTTTTTTATATTTTTTTTCTTCCATAGTAACATTAAAAATTTAGATGTCAAATGGATTTAATTTAGCCATGTCATACAAGCTAGATGTAATTAAAAATATTTTTAATTTTTGCCAATAACATGTTAAATGCCTTCGGACATGAAGAGCCTCTTTTAATCTTCATAGTATCATTATGTTTTATTATTCGAATTGTTTTACCATTATATAAAAGAGCCATTGATTCCTTCTGTTTAGGTTTAAATAATTCTTAGCTATTGGAATTGTATCATCTAGTGGAGATGGTATTGTTACGTAGTATTTCTGTGAAATATATATGAAGATTTTTAAAAGGAGAAAAATGAAACTCTGAATATAGATTTAGAGTAATTAAAATAAAAAAGTAAAAGAGACTTTATATAGCTCACTTCAAAGCAAAATATCTTCAATATGGAGGAATAATAAACATATGTGTATGATAAAATTTTTATTAAACTATTGCTCACTGTGAAATCTCAAAGAAGATGGCAAATAAAGAATTATCATGTAAAGACAGCCTTTGGAATTATTGCACTCTCTTTCTTTGCTCAGTATCTATATCTTTGGTTAATGGTTTACAAGCTTTATCAAGTGATATCCATAATTTATTTTGTCTTTAAAAAAATAAGTATATATATATGGAAATCTTGAATGTGTGTAGAAATCCATTTAAATCAACTTAATTAGAAAGCATTTAACCTAGAACAACTATCTCATTTAAGTGCTTTCTAATTAGGTTGATTTAAATGGATTGCTCCACACATTCAAGATTTCCATCTAAAAAAAATTTTTAAATATTGTATTACAATATATTCACCTTCATTATTTATATCTTCAAGAAAACCAAATGTTATCTTGGTTATTAGCTATGAGACATTTGTAGATTTGTGTATTAAATTCAAATGTGAAATCCAATAAACTTGCATGCTGACTCTCACAATTTGATGAGTTTTTTTATGTATTTTTAATATGTGAAAAATGATATATAATGATAACTACAATGGCTTTAAAAGTGATTTTAGTACAGTAGACTGTATCCAGGTAATGAGAAGTTATAGAAAGGACAAATGAACATGAGTTGCCATTATGCTTTGGATTTGTATATTATGAAAAGGCATTTGATTCTATAAACATTTCTTCAGTGATTAAAGCATTGGATCATCAAGGTATAGATCCAGGATATTGTCATATTTTGAAGAATATTTATAAAAATGCAGCAGCAACTACTAGATTATGTAATGATACTAGGAAAGTTAACATTGAGGAGGGTGTAAACAGGGTGACTCCATATCTTCAAAGCTTTTTACAGCAATGCTGCAAGAAGTATTTTGTGGATTAAAATGGGAAGCTAAAGGAGTGAAAGTAAATGGAGATTATTTAAATCATTTAGATTTTGCAGATGATGTAATTGATTTTGGAAATAATGCTTTAGAGTTTCAGGGAATGTTGCAAGAGTTATCTGATGAAAGTAAGATTAAAGATAAATGTTAAAACTAAAGTAATGTTCAATGGATTTTCTCAAAATATGAAAATAAAGATTGATTATGTTGAGTTAGAATAAGTTAACAGCTACAAATACCTTGATCATATTATTAATACAGATGGAAACATAATGGATGAAATTAATCATAGAATTAAACTGGGTTGGAGTGCTTTTGGTAGAAATAACTTGATACTAAAAGGAAATATGCATGTGTGTTTGAAAAGAAAGGTTTTTAATAAATGTGTTTTACCAGTTCTTACTTATGGATCTGAAACTTGGACACTTAATAGAAGAACATTACAGAGACTTCAAACCACTCAAAGAAGTATAAAAATATGCAAGTTAGGAGTAATAAGAAGAGATCAAAAATACAATATATGGGTAAGGGAACAAACAGGTGTTACTGATCTCGTTGAAAAAATTAAAGGACTGACATGGAGTTGGGCTGGATATTTTGCTAGAAGAGATGATAATAAATGGACAATTGAAATCTTATGCCGGATTCCAATAGATTGTAAAATACCCAGAAAGAGACCACATGTGAGATGAATGGATGAAATAAAGTGGGCAGGAGTGATGTGGAGAAGAAAAGCTAAAGATTGGAAAAGATGGATTGAACTTGGTGAGACCTTCATCCTGCAGTAGATTGATAATGGTTAATGATGTTGATGACAATGACAAAACTACATAAAGAAAAAACCTTAGAAATTTTTTCTACTTGATTTCTTTAAGGCCTCAATAAAAAATGAAATGACTTCTCAAATTAAAAGTTTTTTTTTTTTTTGCAGGAAAAATATGTATGTATATGAATAAGAATCTATTACAGTAATTATTAATCATATACACAATTTGTTCCAGTAAAATATGATTGATTCCTCCTCCAAGCTACCTGTAGCACTATCTCTGAATCAACATGTTTTACATATCATTGCAAAAAATTTAAAGTGCTAGCATGTCTAAATCATGAGTAATGACACAAAATATAATAATGTATTTTGTATCTTTGTAGAAAATCATCATAGAATAAAGTGATAACATTAAAGTTTTGTTTTAAATGGACAGTACTGCTGCTGAAATATTGGAATGATTCAAACTGTGAATAGCAGTGAAGCCCTGAGTTGCAAGAATGTTTCCAAGTGGGTTGCAAGAATTTGTGATATTTGGGAGAGTATTGAAGATACCAGATACATCAAACCAACTAGAAATGATTGCTATGAATCTATCAGACTCATTAAAGAACTCCTTGGCATTTCCCAAACTGTTTTTTTTTTTTTTTGCATTTTAATTGAAGAATTTAAAAAATGAAAGTTCTGTGCATGCTTTTGTGCCTCATCTTGTGACATTTGATCAAAAAGATGTCCAAGACATGCAAAGAACTGCAACTTTGAATCTAGAATTCTTGTCAATCATTGTAATAAGTAATAATACCAAAATATCAACCAAGTGCCAGAATGCAAAATGAAGATTGCCAAAAAAAGCAAAAACAAAAAATAAAGTGACAAATCAAAATATTGTTTACTGTTTTTTTTCTTATTCTAAAGGCATCATTCATCATCACTACATTCTTAAAGATCAGATAATAAATGATAATTACAATTTGAATGTTTTCAATAATTTGTGTGTCAAAATTTTGTGCAACTGATCTAAGTACTGCATTTATGCTTTTTATCATTGTTGCATGACAACACACCAACCAAAAACAGGATTATTGACTTAATCATCTGTCCTAGTCTCTGATTTACTTCCAGCTGTTTTTTGTTATTTTTAAAATTAAAATTGGCCATGAAAGGAATTTTTTTTTTTTTTGTAAAGGTATGAACCACAATATCATATGTAATTCATGATCCAGATATGGCTAGCACCTTAAAATTTTTGTGATGAATAGTTAAACTATGGATCACTGCATAACACACGCATTGATTCAGAGATAGGATAGCAGGAAATTAGAAGAAAGAGCCAGTCATTTTTTCACTAGAACCGAAGTTTGCTCTTTTGATATTTAAGCTCATATTTACAATGTACATATTTATGGACACTTTTACTGATTAATAATAAAAGTGTTCAAATTGTTGATTGTTTGGAAGATAATTCATTGAGAAACCAAATGGTAAGTTGAGCATAATAATTTTATTCTAATTAATTTACCAGTATTTTTTTAAACCTAGTAATAATCTTTAGCTCGTAAGTCACTATTCTATCTTACGCTAATCAACATTAATCAAAAATTATGCCTCGGCTTGCAAAGCATATAAATTTTAATAGTAAATAAATAGTGGATGCATTTTTTTTTGTCATATCTTATAATAACTGGGATTGGTGCACACATATATACTATGGGGATTATTACTATATATAATGCTTTTTTTTTTTTACTTATCCGTAAATAATTTAAATCTAAATTAATGATTTATTATGATACTTATATAAGTAAATAGCGCTTTCCATTTTCAAAATTTATATAGATTAAAATTACATTTAGCAATGAAATGGAAAATTTTATTATTCAAAAATAATTCAGAACTCTTTAAATATTCAGAATTCTATAAAACTGAATCAAATATAGGTTTAATATCTTTAAAAACTTTTGTACAATCATCAAATGCTTTACAAAATGAATTTTGGCAGATAGATTATCATAATCAAATTATTTCATCAAATAAAACATTAACCTTTGTCTTTTAACTCCCAAGTGTGGTGTCTTTCATAGCCATAATTCAATTTGATCCATTTCTATTCCCAATTTCAACATTTATGAATATGTATCGGCCCTTTAAGATCTCCATCTCTTTATGACTTAGCTCTCATAAGACTTAACTCAATTATTACCAAACTTTATTTAATTTTTCTAATTAGCTTATGCAAAACTAAGGTTAAATTTTTCCTGCCTGCTTTAAATCTGTCAGAAATTGTTAAAATTCTTATTTAACATTTTACCATATGATTTAGCAAGATAGAGATGTAACGCGTCAAACAATAAAAAAAAAAAAAAAAATGCCAATTTATAAATGAATTGTAATTAAAACCATTTTTAAATTATTTATACAATTTTATTAATTCTAAACTATGGTACATATAAAAATTTTATTTTCTTCATTTTTATGATATTAATCTTATTTATGGATATATTTATTTAGCAAATGTTTCATATAAAAAAAAAAATGTCATAATAATTTTAAATAGATTGCTCTTTGAATTTTAAGTTAAATCTTACCAGAAAATTTAAAAGAGCATGAAGCATTAATGATGGTAAATTATTTATTATAAATATTTATAGGTGAATGCAAAATAAAATTTAACTCTTTACTAACTATCTTTTTACACCAACTACATATCTAATTTTCTCTTTGAATACTCTTTTGCCTTTTTATAGAAATTCATTTTAATGTTATCTTGTTAGTATTTGTTTGCTGTGATGATAATTATTGCCCTAAGTGTTTTGGCATAGTGATACATGGTGGACCTAAGAGCTAAAGGTCTGTGGAACCTATTATTTTCAGTAATCAAACATTATATGAAAAAACATTCAGTTATATTAATATAATGATTATGAATTTATATTAGACTTTAGAAATCAAGGACACCTTCTCAAATATAATGATCATGTATTCATCTGTAATTTTTATTCCAATAGTCAATATCATCACCATTTATTATGGAACCAATACAGTGCATAAACCTTTTTAAAAGTAATTCCAAAACTTTCAATCTATAGCTAATCTTGTCCACATTTGTCCAGTTATCTTTCTTAGCTATATATATCACACAAGGTATCTTTTTAAATATTTTAAAATATTGTAGGTCCTATTTAGGATTTTAGTATTATGATATCTCATCTAATATGTTCAGCTCTGTTTCATTTCAGCCTCTTAATTGTTTCAATGATATCAATTTATGTATTTTATTTTCAATCTCATTTTGTTAATTATAATAAATATCTTATACGTTACTGAATGGTTTTCAGCTTTTATATTACTTTTCTATCAAATGATTAACCCTCAGATCCCATCCATGAGTGTTAACACAACATATTTATTTTAATCCTTTGTTCCTCCAGATATATATAAGTAATTTTAATATTTACTAAGGCAATAAACCTAAAGCATGTGCAGTTGAAAATGCGAAGGTATGGACCTCTACAGGCCTTAACCACAAGCTTACGCATTGGAAGAAAAGAGGGGAAAACTTCTTTACTTCAACCTACTTTCTATATAAATAGGTAAAGCTGAAGCGGTTAGATCTGAGAGTGTGAAGCTATTCAGTACTTCACTGATTAAGTCCACAATTGCTTCAGCTTCACCTATTTATATAGAGAGTAGGTTGATGTAAAGAAGGGTTCTCCTCTTCCAATGTGTAAGCTTGTGGTTAAGACCTATAGAGGTTCCTACCTTCACATTTTCAACTGCACATTCTTTAGATTTATTGCCTTAGTAAATATTACTTACATAATCAATGTGTGTTAAATAAATTTATAAGTAATTTTAATATTTTTATTGAAAACATTCATACAAATTTCCATCTATTAGAGTTTTCCTGAAAGTTTGTGATGGTGTTCTAGTTGTATTTTTATATTGGACTATTTCCACCATCTAATATCTGTATTGAATGTCTTTAGAAAAAATTAATTTTATTTAAATATACCAAATACATTCAACTGTTAGTAATAGTACATCAAAAAGGTTAGTATATACACAACATTTCGAGAGATATTAGTCTCCCCTCTTCTTCAGGTGTTGTTGGCCTGATCAGTGACAATACTAACATGGGATTCGAACCTGGATCCTTAGAATCTTGAGTTTTGAATTTTAAGGTAATGCTCTAACCAACTGAGCCATCCTGCCAAAGGCAACAGTTTAAAATACAAAGAAGAAAATTTAAAGAAGTTGCTCACATGATGGCAAAAAATCACACAAGCCAACCTAGAGTGACTATACAGAATGTATGGAAACCACTAATCAATTTCATCCTGCAGTGAATTGATAATGGTTAATGATGATTATGAATAACCACAAATATGCATAGTTCTAATCTGCTCTGCCATAATCATTTTAATCCAGTTTTCTAGTTTGAATCTAAAGTTCTATTTAGTTGATTTGTATAAAGAAAATGATAAAATCTGATCGATTTATAATTATTTTTTATCATTAAAAATATTGTCACTATTTCATTTTACAAATCAACTTGTCTATCTTTATTATGTAATCATTTATTTATAATATTGCCTATGATTTTTTCACTAGCTTCTTATTTATAATAAGTCCATTATGTTCTAGAATTTTTCTAATTTTCATAAATCTAATTACATATATCATTTCTTATTTAAAATATGTCTATTTTATTTGATATTATTATATGAGTTTCTTTATTTTTCTGTTTTTATTACATACTTTATACTGTTAATCCTTTTTTTAGTAGTTCTATTTTTTTATTGATAACTTTCCATCTAATATTAGGCTGAGACTTTTACTTTCTCCTATAATTCCCCTGCTCCCTTGCAATTAAAATTTCTTATTGTTAAACTTATTTCTGTAGCACCTTATAGAATTCCAAATATTCAATTCTTCTAAAAGGGTTATGTTTAAACATTTTTATGTTCCTTCTTTCCTACATACTTTATTTATACCATTAAATTATTGTTTTTCTTGCTTTAGTACTGATCTAGTTAACAATCTACATTCCATTTTCTCTTTGTTTTTTTAAAACACTGCTTTGTCATCATAAAATAATACTGGGATGATTAATGATCAATTGACGTTTCTTTAGATTTGGAAAAGGGATTTATTATAAAACTACATAATTTATAAATTCAAAGTGGAATCTATAAACCTCATTACTTTTCATTAACAAGTCTTTTTTGTGTGAGAACTTTTAGTATTATTTGTCTTTTCAATTTCTTCTTTGGTTTTGAAAAAATGGAAGTAGAAGTAGGAAAATATTTCCTTTTCATCTTTTAGTTTTCTGTTATATAATTGTTTTAACTCTTTACAAATCTAGATTTTTTGATTAATTATCCCATAATTATTAGGTGACATAGACACAATATATTAAAGAAACAAAGGAAAATGGAATGTAGATAGCTAACAAGATTGGTACCCTTGTTTCTATTTATATATCTATTATTAAGGTAGCTATTATTTTCTTATTTAAATCTGAGTTATTTAAAAAAAAAATTTAATCATTTTAAAACAATTTGTACATTTTATTTTAAATTTCCTGGAGTATTTCTGAAAGTTGGTGACTTCTATGTCTTTTTCAACAACTTATTTTTCTAGATTTGCATTAATACATATCTTACATTTCACTAATTATATATTTTTCATAGCAAATTTATTTATCACATTACTATCACGAAATACATTGACAGTTAATTTTATTTTACTGTGATTTAATTGGGATGCTTCTACTATGTCTACAATGGAGTCATGCTAATTAGTATATTTACTTCCTCACATACATCATATATGGTGTTTAATAATTCATGCTTTGTTGATAAGATTTGATTATAATAAGATATGTATTGTATATTGTAGCATAAATATATCTTTTCAAGTGGCATTTACCATATATTTTTTTACAAATATAGAATGTACATATAAATTAAGATTATAGTATAAACAAAATTAAATAATAGTAGTAGCAATAATGTAGTTGTTAATAATAAATTGAGTGACACATTTAAATACATCTAATTCGGTTTTTACACAAACTTTTTTAGGTTGTTTTCTCATCCCTGGTGTTCGCCATGGGATGGGGTTGATGCTAATCAAAAACATATACATATAACGATTCCGGGCTGGACCTAAATGATCGATTTGATATAAAAAGATCTGATTTCTTAGATTTGTAATAAAATATTCTATTAACTAATATTATTATATGATGTTAGTTTTTTCATTTTTGTAAATGTTTATTAATCTTATCTTGTTTTTGAGTTTGTGTGTGTGTGTCTTTAAAGTTACGGTGGTTTTCTAACTTTTTTTTTTGGACTTTATATGTGTCTTTTTAAAGTTATGGTCTTTTTTTTGCAAGAGTAAATCAATAATTTTATTCAAAACAAGACATACTAAATAAATGTTTATTAATCTTATCTTGTTTTTGAGTTTGTATGTGTGTCTTTAAAGTTACAGGGCTTTTTCGAATTTTTGTTTTGGACTTTATGTGTGTCTTTTTAAAGTTACAGTATTTTTTTTGCAAGAGTAAATCAATAATTTGATTCAAAAGCAATATGTAATAAGTCAATGTTTTTTAATTTTAGATTGTTTTTTAGTTTGTGTGTGTGTCTTTAAAGTTATGGGGCTTTTTTTAATTTTTTGGGGACTTTATGTGTGTTTTTTTTTTAAAGTTACGGTATTTTTGGTCAAGAGTAAATCAATCATTTTATTAAAAAAGCAATACATAATTCTAAATCTATCAAAAATAACATAATTTATATACTACAATTTAGAATTGATACCTGACTACTATTAGTAAGGATTGTCATTGAAAGACAATTGAAAAATGATACCCGACTAATTTCCATTTTCCTTTTTTTGGGGGGACAGTAATGAATCAGAAATTGGGTTGTTTTTTTTAAGTCTGCCTATATAAAAAGGGTACCATTCTTGAAATACTAAATTTAAAAATGATAGCTGACTAATTTGCATTTCTTTTGACAGTAATTAATCAGAAAGTAGATTTCTTTTTTTTTTTTTTGGTAAATCTTGTGTATATATATAAAACCGTAATTCAAATACTCCATTGAAAAAATCAAACCCCGTTGAATTTGCTTTTTTTTTTTTTTAAAGACAGTAATTAATCATGAACTGGGTTGTTTTTGTTAGTGTGTAGATATAAAAACTAATCTTATTTTGAAATAATAAATGTCAAAAAAAAATAATAATAATACCCGACTAATTTTCTTTTTTTAACAAGTAATTACTAATAATTAGTCACTGGGTTGTTTTTGTTTGTGCATATATATATAGCAAAAGTAACTGGTCACGGACGAATTCTCATGAAAATGGTACTTTTCACGTGATCCTTCAAATTTTTTCCATTCCACACCCTTAAAAGCAATTTTTGAGGGTTACCCCTTCGTAATGGAATCTTCAGGACATTATTACTAAACTTACATTAGTAAAGTAAGTTACAACACATTAAAAAAAATAAACATCTTATCAAATTTTAAAAAACTACGACTGCTTCAAATACACACACTCTCACATGAAACTACAGAGAAAATAGATATTCTACTATTATGAGAAAATGATGAACAAAATTAACTACTGTGGCAACCAATCAAGGCATTTCTTTCTCTTTGCTTTTAGCATAGAAAAAAAAGCTATAACCGCAGCCGTCGGGAACTCTTTCGGTGTTTTATCATAGAAAGAAGTCTCTTTGTGTTGGCTTCTGTCACTGCCACTGCCTCCATCCAACATAATGTGAGGACTCTTTTCTGCATTTATAATGTAGAAAAATTCCTCTTTTGTTGGGTGAATGCCGGTGAAATGGTATATTTCTAGGAATTGACCTAGAAATAGCAACATCTTGAGGTAAACACCAGGGATGAGAAAACAACCCTTTTTTACAACAATTTTGAAATAACATGATCAATCAAAAACTAATGTTTGTTATTATAATCTCATTTCATTAAAAAAAATGTCTTCATCTCTTTGTTTCTCATTATTTTTCAAAAAATTATCTTTCTCAGCAATATTTCTGCAAATAGGGAAATTTGCTTGACTGCATTTTAATGTCTTTGATGTTATGTTTTAAAAGGGAAGTACCATGTTAGTTTTGATACTTTGTTTGCATTTTTATATTTTTGACTCTGGGTTTTAAAAAAAAATGTACCCTGTTGGTATTGATGTTAAAAAAAAAAAATTAAAATGATTCAATTTATTAATTTTATTAAAACTTAATAGATAGTAAATTATAAATTGCAGTGATATTACAATGTCTAGTGATAGCTGTGATATTGAAATCATGTGCAAACATATGCATTTATTGCCAAAAGGTAATAGTAAATAAAATCTTGTTATGAATAACTTAGATTCTGCCCAATTTATATGTTCATTAATTTTTTACATTTTTTGTTTTTCAAATAAAATTTATGTTCCTATAATTTATTTTTATGTATGTGCAATGTTTATGAAATAAAATTTGATAGCATGCAAAAAAAAAAAAAAGATTCTAAAAGTTTTTGCTATGGTTTATTTCATTATTTTATTTATTTATTTATTTTGAGATCTGGAATCAATTTTCTAATTTCCCATATATACAATGTATTTTTTTCCATGATTTCTTTTTACACATAATTTTTGGGAATCAATCTAATTGTATAAAAACACAACTAGGTCTATATATTTACTATATATGTTATTCATTAATATTAACTCAGATAATAACAATAAAATTATTGTACTGTATTTTTATTTCTTTAAATAAATGAGTAGCAAAATTTTGATTTTTACCTTAATAAATATGATCTGGGTGATGTCACCTTTTTCAATAACTTTTTTCCCCTATGGAAATGTAATAGCATCAACAGACTACATCCTCTCTAGATGTTTTGATGTAAAACCACTAAACATCACATGATCACTATTTCTTATACTAGTACATTACTGTAGTGGCACTACTGTATGGAGAGTTTTGCCTGTTTTAATGTTTTGATGTACTTAAGTTCATATCAACTTTAAAATGTTTTTAAATTTCATAAAACTTTTAGCATTACATTAAAAAATATTTTGTAAAATATTGTTTAACTAATTCAAAAAGAGCAATAAAGCAAAAAATAATATATATATAAGCTTCAGAAATATTATTAATAAACATGATTACTTATGATGCTCTGAGATGGAAAAATGATATAAAAATGATGATGATAATAATAATTGAATGCATAGATTCACCATGACATTATATGATGTATGAACATTGGAAATAATAGTTTGAGTTTCTGTTGAGGAACCATTAACTTTCAAGCGGCTAAAATACATAGGACATAGTAATAATAGTTTTAATTTATTCTGATCATTCCAATAGCCTATTAGGCCATTTATAGAATAGAGGAAATATGAATATTTAAAGAATGTCAAGATTACAATGAAACTTTTTGAATATTATTAAAATAATAGTATTAATATATTGTAAAAACAAATAAAAGAAACATTATAGATTATTGAAAAACTTTAATTACTGTAAATAACTTCAATCACTATCAAAAACAGTCATTTCACACAACAGATACATGTATATATCCATATCCATATGTATTTTAAAAGCAATAAAAATGTTCAACAATCTTCAATTTTTTTAAAATAGTGTATTGCTAAGTTGATAGCTTGTTAATTTAAATATATATTCTAGGTAATGCAATTTAGTTACTAGTTCTTAGAAAATAGAAGTTTTTTTACAAGCCCTTTTATTTTTATAATTTTCTTTTATTTTATTAGAAATATACAAAAAAGTCACATCTTTAATTAACTTGATTTTTAATAACCTTGATGTTTGTTTTATTATTTGAACCTATAAAAAAGGGCATATGGCGTCCGTCAAGCATTGGTGGTCGAAAGGTCAGCGACAGCTGCTTTACAAGCAGTTATCCCGGGTTGATGGGTTCCCTTCCCAGCTGATGCTATGACACATGGAGAAAAAAGGGCATATGGCTTTATTGCTTGAGAGTTCATAAGAAGTTTGAGTACCGGACATATGAGTGCCAGACTTATGAGCATCAGAATAGATCTGGATCAGAAGTTGGACATCCTACCAACTCCACCAAACCATGCAGGGCATCTGAAACTATCAATATATTTGATAAACTTAAAATATAGTAAATCCTGTCAAGTATTGGTGGTCGAGTGGGCAGCACAGCTGTCTTACAAGCAGTTGTCCTGGGTTTGTGGGTTCGCTTCTCGGCTGATGCTTTGACACATAAAAAAAAAAGTAAATCTTGTATAATTTTAATTCAAAATTATTTGTAGTAATTATTTTATTAAAAAATTCAAAATATATTAATATCTTAAATAAAACAGGTTTAATATTTGTTGACAACATTTTTCTCAGGTGTATTTATTTTTCCCATTATAAAACATAATCTCATTATTGTATTATCGAAGAACATTATTAAACATACCATTCATACTCAAAATTGTTCCTAGATTCTACTTTATGAGTAAATATTCATTAGTATTATATTTATCAATATTCCCCCCCCCCTGCTTATTGACCATTTTATATTTATTAGAACTTACTATTATTTTATTATTAGACCAACTTTTTAAAAACTTAATCCATTGCATTTACAATAGCAACATATCTCTCTTTCATTAATAATAATTCTAAATATTTATGTATTATCTAAATATAGTAGTATTTTAAGGTAATGTCATTAATTTATATATATATATTAAACAATACTGATGCCAATATGTCTTTTTGTGAAATTCCTATTTTAATGTTTTATATCAATGTAGAACTACCAAAGATAAGCTACCATTTAATAGAAGTATGATAAAGATAAATTGACTGTTATTATTCAAGAAAATCAATTTCATTTTTTCAAATTTATCATATCAAAATTTGAAAAAAAAAATCTAAGAGCATGACTTTCAATCATAATTTATTAAACATACCATTTTTATAGCCACTAAATTTGTGATTACTGGTCTATCAGATATAAATTAATGTTACATTAGTATATTTTTTAATCATAAACAATTACCAAAGATTTTAGTCAATTTTGGTAATATTGATATTATCTACAGCTCTGAGAATTCTTTACTAATGCTCTTTGAAGGACTGAAACAAATGTTAGAAATCCAGCATTTATGGATATATATATTGATACAGTAATGCTTGAAAGCCAATAAACATCATATGATCACCATTTTTTATGCTTGCTCTTAACTGTTATTAAAACAGGCAAAACTCTCTATACGTAATGCCATTCAGTGCAAGCCAGAGTAATCGATGGATACCAGAAGGCTTGTGCATAAAATCCCCATCTAGTGCCTATTCATCCAATATCCCCAGACTAGTTTCTGACTTGTGGCCTTCTTCAGTGAGGAATCCATTAGTTCTTATACAAATTCTGTAGTTATTTTTAAAATAAATATGTATTTCATTTTAGTTAAAATTTATTTTACTCTTTTTATAGAATCATTTACATTATTTAGAAAGATTGAATCTGTTCAGTATTTTAAAAATCAGATACTTCTTGAATTTCCCAGGCTATATATAAATATTCATTGATTTTTTCATGCTTTTTATTATTGGATTTACATGTATTGTGTTCTTTATTAAAATTTTGGGATTATTCATAATCTATTGATCGCTATATTTAATGTAATTTTAATAATTCATATCCCTAATCTTTTTAATGATTTATCTGTTATTTACTACATTATTGCATAAGTATAGTATATACTATTTCAATTGATATTACTATTATTTTTTATAACAGTCTTTTACATTTTAATTGTCTATCTTAACCATACTTTTTAGTAAATGTCAGATTAAGTATCTACTAATCCAATAAAAATATCTTTACTGCAAGTCAGTAATATTTATTATTTGGATATCAAAAGTCATTAATTTGAAAGTTTTTTTTGTAAATATTTACGTGCCCCCCCCCTTTTTTTTTTTTTAAAAAAGTTTTTAACTTATATTTCCTATAAATACTATTTATCCAAACCGCTTCAAACACTTTTTAGCAAAACTCTTTATTTGTACATATACATACACCTACGTTTCGACTGACCTGCACTCTTCTTCAGAGCTATGATATAATGAACAAAATAAAACTAGGTGTATGAATATGTACAAATAGTTTTGCTAAAAAGTGTGTGAAGCGGTTTGGATAAATTGTATTTATAGGATATTACTGCAAAAATAAAGAAAAGTGTGATTTTGGTAACTTTTATTTCATTCTTTTTTTTAAAAAAAGTTAAAAGTAAATCAGTAAGTGAATAATAATTATATGCTAACAACAAAAAAAAAAAAAACTCTTTTTGTAAATTTATTATAATTATTGCCAAAAAATAGATTTAAAGATCTGTCATTTGATTTGTAATACTTTTATACAGTATAAATTTCAAAATGTTAATAAATAACTGAAGTTAAAATATTTTTGAGGAATTAATTTTAGTACATTTAATAAGATTTTTTTTATAAATTTCAAATGAATCACTCCTTATTTCAGTCTACACTGCAATAAACATCCTTCGTTTTTTAAGCTTCTCACTTAAAACTTTTATTTTGTTTATATTCTTTGCATCTATTTCCTATGACAGAAATATTATTAAATTAATACTTTCAACCCTGTATCTATATAATGCATGATGATATAATGATTTTCAGAATGAATTTGTCAATAAACTTATTAAATTTTTTAATCATAATCTCTTTAATGACTCTATATAATCAGGTAATGCTGTCAACATTCCAATATTTTTTCATTATTTAAATACTCTTATATTTATCTGTATTTACTTTATATCTATTATTCTTAAAGAGTTATATTTTTTCATCATACAACATTTATGTCATTGTATATAATATTTTAACATATCCATACATATCTATTTTAAATATCTTTTATATTTTTAAATAGATAAAGAGGGATATATTTATTATTAAATGACTATTCTTTCAAATTAAATTTAACAAGGTAATCATTTAGTAGGCACTGAAGGAAATTTGTTGACACGTGGGGCATGACCATATAACTATTAAAAAATAAAACAAGTAATGGGAGAATTTTTTTTTTTGCTTACAAACAAAAATAAAGAAAAATACTGTGTGCCCATATTTGGATCCAAAATGGGACATTTTTGAATCCAAATTGGCATATTTTTAAAAGGTATTTTTATAGCACAAAAGCGGACCCAATCAGTTGTTTATTAATAATATATTTTACATAAAATAAACTAAAAATGCTAATGACAATGATATATAAAAAAATGAAAAATACTTTTATAATGTATTAAGTATCTAACAAATAAAAAATGAAAACAATTTATTGATATTTTTTCATTGAAAAAATTTGTTTTAATAAGTATTTTGATTCTTAAAAAAATTGTAAAGTTCTATACAATCTATACCAATGTTAATTTTTGTTGCTACCCTTGATCTTAAGATTGCTACTGATAATTGGGGTTTTTCTGAAACCCATAGTCAATTAAATAGTGAAAATAATCTTTCCACTGATGCATTTGTTCCTGCCAAACATAGTATATATTAAATAATTGAAGTTATTTTTTGATGTTCTAAATTATTATTTTTGAAATATTTGAAAATTTTTACCCAATATAGTTCAATTGCAGTTTTCATTCCATTCCTCTATTTTGTCAATAGTAATATATTCATTTACTAGGATAAATTTGGAAAATAATTTTCCATCATCATTTATATCAAAGAATACATATATCATGTTTTTTTCTGCTTCATTCCAACTTATTTTAGATTCTAACGAACACCATTTCATCAGTTTTAATTTTTCATAATTATTAGTCCATTGATTGAGATATTCGTAATAAGTGTCATAAAAATTATGTACATATTTTTTGCATTTCAATTTTTATATTATTATTTTCTAGTTTTTCAATTTCTAAACTCAGTTCTGCATTTATTGCACTTCACATCTCTATCATAAACTATTTTTTTAATTTTAAAGGATATTTAGATTGTAAATATTCATTAAATGTACACTTTCTCTTCAGCATGACTTAATTAGATTTATATTAATAAAGTACTTATTTATTTGACAGTTTATTAAGATTTAAAAAACTATTGTACTTCTCTAGTATACTGCTGTACTAGTTCTTAATGTGCACTAACTGATTGACTAGATGACTTTATACTTTGTAAGCCAGAGTACAACATGTCATATCATCTCCTACAAAAATTTTGAAAGTTTCAGAAAACATGAAAAAATATGTAAAATTTTGTTGCTTGTTAAAAAGAGAGACAAAAGCCCATCCTGATGTAATTCATTGGGACAATGGGACACATTACTTTACAATGGGACTGTCCCATTCAAAATGGGATGTTTGGTCACCTTATGAGTGTTATGTAAATGAAATGAAATTTTTTTAAAAATGTTAAGCATACTTTTTTCAGAAATGATACTAGAATTGCTAGCTGGCTAAAACATTTAGAAATTTAATTAAACAAATAAACAAGAAGAACAAAAATACAATTTGGTTGTGTAAATACGAATTTACTGAGGCATTGAGAACATTTGTTTAAAGACTTTAAAACTGTATATAATATTATTTTAAAAAGTATACTCACAAAGTGATTATTTTAACTTCATCTATTTGCAAAAGAAATTACATTTAGCCCCAATTACCAATGTTTCTTTAGATTTTTTTGTTGACCTGAAAAATCTGTTTGTTGCTTTAAATGTCATTTCTCCAATGTATATTGTTTTGATTAAAACACATATGGAAAATTATTATTTTCACTATATTTTGATTAAGAAAGAAATCCATCATTTTACTTAACTTTACTTTTCTGGTGTAATTTCACACAAAAATCTTCAGTAAATTTTTAATATTCCTCATTTGTGTAAGCATGCTAAAAAAACTCAGCATACTTGAACTGAAAGTGGTGCTAAACCTTAAAAAAAAAAAATGTACAAACTAGCAAAATCTAATGGATAATTGACCTTACCAAAAAATAGTAATAAATTCTGCCAGAACCGTTTATTTTTTAAAATAAATTAGACAATTCGTTTTTTTTTCTTTTTATTTGTTTAAGCACTTTGTACAATTAAATTCTTTTTTTTCTTTCTTGTTTATTTGCAATGTTTATTCTTTTTTTTTAAAAAAAAATTATTTTTGTTTAATTAAATTTTAAATTTTTTTAGATCTATCAATTGTAGTATTATTTGTGAAAAAAAAAACAAACAGTATTTTTTTTTTTTTCAAAAATAATCTTTATTTGCACAAAAAGTAAAATATACATTGTAATATAAAGTTCATGTTTACAATAATGTCTGACAGTATTTTTTGTTTAATTTTATTTACATAACACATTACTTTTCTTTATTTTCATTTGTAAACAAAAAAAAAAAACATACTCCCACTATATGTTTTTTTTTTTTAAGTGTCATAGTATCGGCCGGGACGCGAACCCGCAAGTTCAAGGCAGTCGCGCTCACCTCTCGACCACCAATGCAAGACCTATATGTTTCTGTTATCACTTGGTATTTTCAATAGTACTGTAGTGTTTTTTCCAAATACTGTATCAACAAATGTCTTTCTATACCTACTAGATGATTAACTTTAATATTTACAATATATATTATTTTATGTTTTATATATTTTTTTGTTTTTTGATTGCTGAATATGAATCGATTGCCAGTGATATTTTTGTTTAACTCTGAATTCATTGTTGCATTATTGCTATGTTTTCTATTCCCTCATGTCAGCCGCATGATGGCGCTATTTCTAGGTCTAGCTTTTTTCTACGCTAAAATCACAGACAAATGCCTTATTGGCTGCCGTATTTGGTTGTGTTATTAACTTTATCGTAATGCTAGAATGTCTTTTTTCTCTATACTTTGGTGTGAGGGTGTGTGGATTTTAGCCTGTCGTAATTATTTAAAATTTCATTACAAATGTTTTTTTTTCAAGTGCTCCAACCTATTGTTACGTTGTAACTTTATTAACAATGTCGTGAAGGTTCCATTACGAATGGGTAACCCTCAAAAATTGCTTTTAAGGCGCGGTAGAGTAGTATTTTGACGATCACAAAAAAAGTAGCATTTTCGCGAAAATTTGTCCGTGACAAGTTACTTTTGATATATACGCACAAACAAAAACAACCCAGTTTCTGATTATTAATTACTGTCCAAAAAAAAAAAGAAAGAAAATTAGTCGGGTATTATTTTTACATTTACTATTTAAATAAGATTAGTTTTTATATGTACACATTAACAAAAACAACCAAGTTTCTGATTAATTACTGTCCAAAAATAGAAAAACAAACGAGTCGGGTTTGATTTTTAAATGTAGTATTTGAATTACGGTATTTTTTATATATACGCAATAACAAAAAGAACCTACTTTCTGATCCATTACTGTCCAAAAAAAAAAGCAAATTAGTCGGGTATCATTTGTAAATTGAGTATTTCAGTGGTGGTCCTTTTTATATATACACACTAACAAAAACAACCCACTGTCCCAAAAAAAAAAATGTGGGTAAATTGAATAATGTAGAATTGCGTATTATTTTCTATTCAAAAAAGACCGCAACTTTTTCTATATATATATACAAAGAAAACAAAACCCACTTTCTGATTAATTACTGTCAATACCAAAAAAAAAAAAGTTATTTGTCTATCTTTTTTAAATTTAGTATTTAAATAATGTTACTTTTGATATCTACACACTAACAAAAACAATCCACTTTCTGATTCATTACTGCCCCCCCCCCCCCAAATACAAAATAGTCGGGTATCATTTTTAAATGTAGTATTTAAAGAACGGTACTTTTTATATATACACACTAACAAAAAGAACCGACTTTCTGATTAATTACTGTCAAAAAAAAAAAAGCAAATTCCTCGGGTATCATCTTTAAATTTAGCGTGAATATAAAAATTTTGTGTAAATTGAAAAATGTATAATTGCGTATTATTTTCTATTAAAAAAATACCGTAACTTTTTATACATATATACACAAACAAAAACAACCCATTTTATGATTAATTACTGTTCAAAAAACGTCAATTATTCGGGTATCATTTTAAAATTTAATGTGAATTTCTAAATTTTTGTTTTTTAAATAGTAATATTATTTACTATTAGTTCCTCTAATTTCCTATTACAAAACTAAAAAAACCCGATATTTATATACATAGAATCACAGGCCCGTCCCGGAATCGTAATATGTATGTATTTTTGATTAGCATCAACGCCATCAAATGGCTGACACGAGAGAATAGAAAACAACTGTAGTTTATTACATCATGATCATTTTTTATAATAATTATTGAAACCGCCAAAAGAAATATTTGGACCAATAATTATTTATTTTAATCCAGGATCCTTTCTACTTTGAAAAACAAAGAATACAGAAATAAATAAGGTGATTACATGAAAATAATTTGCATATATTTATTTTAAAAAGCTTACTTTAATCAATCAAATCAAATGACACTTTTTTAAACAGTAATAAAAATTTGTATGAGTGTATTGAATATTAAGAAAAATGTTATGAATTAAAAAGAATATAGGACAAGATAATATAATAAACTTGAAAATTATAAAATTTAAAGTCTGCATTTATTTATTAAGTTTCCATTTTCTAACTTTAATGATAACATTCTTTATAAATTATTTTATAATTTATAGATTTGGTGAGATCTTGTTTTATTGACAAGAGCAGCAGAATTGTTTCATTGTTTCTGACACATTGTTGTGCATAAAAACTTTTTATTAGAGAAAGTTTACAGATACTCATTCAGCTTGGCAATTATCACAGAAAGAATGCAGACTTTCTATTTATCTATAACATACCATTTTGTTGCTATACTTTTTCTGTAGTCATACTGTTATGCCACCAGATACAATAATGCAGATTTCATCAGACTTCACTAATTATATAAATTTAAATGTGTTTCCGAATATTTTTTTAGAATTTATATGTGCATATCTAAGCAGGATATGGTCATAAAGCTAAAGCAATGATCATAATATCCTGCTTCAAAGATTTCATAATGCAGATCAATGTTTGATATTATGATGGTTTATGTAGCTATCCTGGCTATTTAATCATTTCATTAATTATGAAAATGAAATGTGACATCTTTATTTCATTATTAAGGATATTCTATCATTAAAAAAATTTATTTTATCAAAACTTTAATTATAATATGTATCAGCTATTCCCTTACATCTGGGCCTTGACAACAGTCATGGGCATCATTTCCTTTTCACAGCCCTATTAATATTTATGTCTATTTATAAACATTCTGGCTTTGTATTTCCTTTCATGAACATTTATAAAAATATTAAGACATTTCTATTGAATTATATTTTTTAATTTTTGATAATAATAATAATAATAATAATAATAATAATAATAATAATAATAACAACAACAACAACAATAATACCACAAAACATAACTTATTAAAACAGGCAAAACACTCTATACAATAAACCAGAGTAATCGATCGATGCAAGAATACTTGTGCATAAAATCCTATTTAGGGCCTACTCATCCACTATTCCCAGAGTAGTTTCTAGCTTGTGGCTTTCATCAATGAGAAGCCTTGGATCTGAGAGCACTGCACCTAGATCTTAGACTCTAATGCAACCCTCCAGCAGCCACCTTTTATCCCTACTTAACTACAAAATTATGAGTCTAAAATTGAAGACAATAATATTTTCAGTCCAATCTCATTATCTTATTTAGTCATATAGGTCTGAACTCAGTTCAGTACTCTTACATTTTGGTTTCTTTGGTTCTTTAATAACCATAGCCACCACTATCCTATTACGCAGGATTGGTATTATACCACTAAACATCACATGATCCTAAGATCTAGGTGCAGTGCTCTCAGATCCAAGGTTCCTCATTGATGAAAGCCACAAGCTAGAAACTAATTTGGAAATATTGGATGAATAGGCACTAGATAGAGATTTTATGCACAAGCCTTCTGGTGTCATTGATTACTCTGACTTGCACTGAGTGGCACTCCTGTATGGAGAGTTTTGCCTGTTATTCTTCTTCTTCTTCTTCTTCTTCTTCTTCTTCTTCTTCTTCTTCTTCTTCTTCTTCTTCTTCTTCTTCTTCTTCTTCTTCTTCTTCTTCTTCTTCTTCTTCTTCTTCTTCTTCTTCTTCTTCTTCTTCTTCTTCTTCTTCTTCTTCTTCTTCTTCTTCTTCTTCTTCTTCTTCTTCTTCTTCTTCTTCTTCTTCTTCTTCTTCTTCTTCTTCTTCTTCTTCTTCTTCTTCTTCTTCTTCTTCTTCTTCTTCTTCTTCTTCTTCTTCTTCTTCTTCTTCTTCTTCTTCTTCTTCTTCTTCTTCTTCTTCTTCTTCTTCTTCTTCTTCTTCTTCTTCTTCTTCTTCTTCTTCTTCTTCTTCTTCTTCTTCTTCTTCTTCTTCTTCTTCTTCTTCTTCTTCTTCTTCTTCTTCTTCCCCCCCCCTCTCTCTCTCTTCTTCTTCTTCTTCTTCTTCTTCTTCTTCTTCTTCTTCTTCTTCTTCTTCTTCTTCTTCTTCTTCTTCTTCTTCTTCTTCTTCTTCTTCTTCTTCTTCTTCTTCTTCTTCTTCTTCTTCTTCTTCTTCTTCTTCTTCTTCTTCTTCTTCTTCTTCTTCTTCTTCTTCTTCTTCTTCTTCTTCTTCTTCTTCTTCTTCTTCTTCTTCTTCTTCTTCTTCTTCTTCTTCTTCTTCTTCTTCTTCTTCTTCTTCTTCTTCTTCTTCTTCTTCTTCTTCTTCTTCTTCTTCTTCTTCTTCTTCTTCTTCTTCTTCTTCTTCTTCTTCTTCTTCTTCTTCTTCTTCTTCTTCTTCTTCTTCTTCTTCTTCTTCTTCTTCTTCTTCTTCTTCTTCTTCTTCTTCTTCAATTCAATTCTTTCTTTATTTAATGTACATATCAGCAGCATTCAGCCATTTATAGATTGCACAGTAATGTAATTATTATATACAAATCTAAGTAAGCATTAAAAAACAAAAAAAAAATAATACCAATAAAATAGAAAAACAATAAAATGCACAAATAAATAAAAAGGCAATATATCAAATGAAATTAAGGATAAAAAATTTTTAGGAGGACTTTTAGTGAATTGTTTAAAATCCAAATTAAAAAATATCGTCATTACCAAAATCTTTGTTATAAGTTCTAGATAAATGAAATAAAGGGGAAAATCTTAATACATCAGATTTACAAATTTTCAATTCAAAAATATTGTGAGTACTAGTGTTATAATTCTGTTTCTTAATACCTAAAATAGAAAGCAAATTAGATACAGAAATATTCTGGGAAATAAATTTATGAAGAAATTTGAGATCTCTTGTTTTTCATCTCAGCAGTAAGTCAATATAGTGTTCATTACTTAAACTATTTAATTTTACAAATTTGTCAAAAACAGACTGAATTCTTATGATATCTGTCCTGTTATGAGGATTCCATATAATTGAACCATACTCCAAGATGAGAATAATAATAATAATAACAACAACAACAAGGAGGAATAGTCACACTTGAAACCAAGGTCCAGTTTAAGATACACAAATCTAATACAATAGATGTGATGCCTTGAATATCATCAATTTCAACAACCAACAGTGGAATGCAAGCATATATAGAACTAAAAGTAAGATTCTAGAGAATCAGTCTCTAAAATAATCAAAGAATTCTGAAAAATAGATAAATGGCTGGAAAAGTAGTTAAATGGTCATTTGATTCCACAATGGTAAAAATTATGCAATGAATTTGTCATAAAGAACCCTTGTCTTCTTGCATAGTGTAAATTTTTGTTTTTCCTGATATTGACAATTGTAGGTGTAAATCAATATATGACTATATGTAACTCTGTAACTTTTTAGACTTAATAAAGATTGCTTTGAAACAACAATAATAAGTTCAGCAGAAAACAATTTACCTGCAGAACAGTTTTCTAGCTCTATTTTATATAGTCTCAAATGCAAGGGTGACATACAACCAACAATCGACCTGCACTAATCTACACTATACTCAGTTTAAACAAGTAATTATCAAATAACAGTTATCCTTAGTCAAACACATACACACACGCATATATATATATATAAACATTACAAGCATAAAGCTAAATTAGTCATTATATAATTAAAATTACCCCAAATCCAAAATTCAACCAGACCAGCATAAAAAATAATATTAAAACACTACCAAAGGTTTCACTGAAGCAATTAACTTATTTAAGAGTTCTTTTAATATTAAGGGTAGATGGGAAGTGAATGGATTTGTGGGTAATGTTTAATATTATATATATTGTGTGGTTTTTGTAGTTCTTTACACTTGAGAAGTCTGCTTGTAGCAGTGAAACCTTTGGTAGTGTTTTAATATTATTTTTATGCTGGTCTGTTTGAATTTTGGATTTGGGGTAATTTTAATTATATATATATATATGTTGATACAAAGATTTACATGGGCTTCATATATAAAAGACATATTTTGCGAGTTCATCCATGTTAAAATATTTTAAAATACTGACGTTTCGACTTGGTGAGTGGATGACTTGTGTTACCAACTCGAAACGTCAGTATTTTAAAATATTTTAACACGGATGAACCCACAAAATATGTCTTTTATATATATATTGTAACCTACCTTTAATTCAATACATAAATAGAAAATAAAACTAGCTCAAACAAATTATAATACACCGGGTAAAATTCTTATAATTTTAATATAATGAATAATAAAGATATCCTATCATAATTTCTACCATTTGACTAGCTCTAAATAATTAATAAAATAAATGATATATGGTTCAATTTATGAAAATTAAACTTATAAAATACTAATAATTCATGAGACAATTTAGTGAAGATACAGCAGTGATGAATTACATTGAGCCTATATCCCACAGGATACAATCTCAATGGCATAAGAATACTATCTCCTCTATTATTTCAAATAATCATAATAAATTCATAGTATTCTTATGACTTTAAAATAGTAAGTAATTTAGTATAATATTACTAAACTAAAACTTCAATCTCTTTTACTAAAATATAATTATAATTATCTCAGGTTCTTGAAAAATAAATGTAATCATTTTTAAAATATCTACTGTAGCCAAGTATAATAAGGGATTTTGTACCATTCCTAACTACACCTAACCAATAATAATAAAAACAATAATAAATAATAATCCTACTCCTAATTAAATAATTCTATCTACTATATAACTCTGTGATAACTGATAATAATAATATCAATAATACAATTCTTTTATTTTTCATGTGGCATCTTCATATGGCATAATCTGAAATATGTGGCAACAAACTATTAAGTTCTATGCAGTAAATTGTGTGATTAATTATGACTATAATAATATTATTGCAAAAGCAAAACTATTCAAATATCATATTTTGGATAATTATTATTTTTTAAAAAATGAATAATTTATTTTTACTGTGCAAATACATCATATTTATTTGGGATTCTGTTAATCATGTATTTTTGATGGTGAATAAATCAACATAACATGGAGATTTATAAAAACAATTTAACAAATTTATTCTACTTTTCATTAAAATAAATATTTACAAATATTCTTAATAAAATCTAACAATTATAAATCTAATTAAAATAAGATTAGGTTATATATTTTGATTACACCAAAAAATAAAATCAGTAAGTGAATAAGCCTTCACTCTGATTTATATCCTACTTAAATTGTGCATTATTTGTCACATGATATAAAATAAAAAGTAATCTAGACCTGCATTTCATAAGTTAATGCAATTGTTTACTAATAAAGTAAATAGTTTATATAAATTTATTCAATGTATACAACAATATCAATACTAAAAATAATTTCATTTTAAAAATGTGTTTTAAAATTATTCCATAAATAAAAATTGAATTTAATAAAAATAGTGTTGATATTATTCTAGATACTATTTGCTTGGCACCATTCTCAATCCTTATATGTTTTAGGTTTTTCAAAAAAAAAAAAAACAATATAAAATAATATTTTAAAAAAAATACAAACATTCCTCACACTTTGTGTTGTTCATTTTTATGTTTTCATCTTTAAAATATGCATTGCTTTGTGTAAAATCAAAATATTAAAATTATTTAAAAATATCATGAATAGTTGTCATTTCTTTTATCATCAAAATTGTTTAATAAAATATAAAAAAGTATTTATGATTCTTTATAATTCTAATATTAGCATTTACATTCAATTTCTTAATCCAAACCATAAAAACCTATCTTATTTCCTTAGAAATAACAATACTGCAATCCAAAATTATTCATTATTTTCTTTTCATAAAATACTATGCCACATGATGTAATAACGGTAGAAATTAAGATAGTGATACAATGCATAGGACATGAAGGAATGACTAGAGTCAATAGTATAAAACATTAATAATCCCCATGGAAACAATGTGAAAGAATAGGTGTGACTTTTTTGTCCAATACCTTGAAAATAATGTCCAAGCTATTTATTCAGCACTCAATCTAACATTTTAAAAATACAACAATATTAACAACACTGTCCACGGAAAATATTTACAAGACAGGGCTATGTTAACTGCACTTGCATAAGCTACTAAGATAAAATTATAGGCTATTTCCTATCTTCTTCATTGATCCCACATATAAGCATCCAAGGTTTTCCTTATGTATTTCTCTAGTCACTACCAATTAAAACTTCACAATAGATTTAACAATCTACATCACAAAATCACTAGTATTACTCCTAATAACAAACAAAGTTAACACACAATACTATCAATTCAGAACTACAATAAGAAAAAGGTTTTATTCACTTAAAACTCTGCAATAAAAATACAAATGCCTTTGTTTTTTTTTTTAAAAATATTAAAATCAATATTCAAATATTTCAAAAAAAGTATGGTTTATTCAGTAAAGAATCATATAAAAAAAATTATGAGTATCAATGAATTATATTAAACTATAATATAATAGAAAATGTATGCATATCTTTCTAAAATCATAGCTTATCTTAGAATAATAAAAAAAATCTATGTTTAATTAATGCACACACACACATGTTCATATGATAAAACAATTCTTCAAAATATTCCAAGCAACTCTAAAAAAACAATAATAAAATATACATTATATAGAATTAATAATTTTATAAAAAAAATTTACCTAGTAACTCTTCACTTGTAAGTCACTATTTTTTAGACATCTTTTAGTCCTAATTTAGCATAAGACAACATATTAATTTAAAAATGTCAATCATTCAATATACCAATTATACTTTAAAATATTTGCAAAAAACTTTAAAATATTAAAATATATTTTTAAAAATGTCAATGTTGTTAGAATAAATAAAAATATGTAAAGTGTAATCTTTCCTATCTTAACAATAAAATCGTAATACTATAGTTAGTATATGTAAAATGATAAAACTAAATTTACAAAACTCCATCTTCTCTTCATATAGTTCAATTTTAAAAAGTTTTTTCTTCCTTTCAACACAATGTTTACAACGACAATTTCCCAGTGCAGTTGCTATGCAATCCATATCATCTGAAAATCCTTTAGCACAAAACTTTTTCTTCCTCCCGTGGTGTGGTTGCTCACAAATAAAAAAATGAAGTCAATTTTTAAAATCAAACAATATTCAAAAATTAGTTGTTCATCCTGTTATGAAAGTTTCTTAAAAACAGTCCTGTCTGCAGTTTCCTCAAGATGACGGTTATTAATGTGATATCACTTGAAAAAGATTTTATACGTAGGCTCCAGAGTTTTTCCCATTCACATAAATTTTGCCAGCTTTAGATGTATCATTATCAGTGATATAAACTTCATACGTATATTTGCAGAAAATACACATTTTATATTCCATTCAAAAATATTATTTTATAGTAACGCAGATATAAAGTCATTTATAATGGTATATTTAAATATTCCATGAAATATTTCTTCAGTCAGGATATTTATTTTTAATTATCCATTTTATTTATTTATTTTTATGAATAATTAAGAGTATAAATTTTTTTTTATTATATTACAATAATTACGGTATTTATGACAAGAACTTGATAAGCAATTAATATCCATAATAATGTTTGTCTTTTTCTTTCAATCATTTTTTTTTAAAAAAAGATTTGTAATAACTTTTAAATCAATATTTTTTTAATTACTGCAATTTTTTAAAATAAGCAGAAATGATATATTTTTCTTCTTATAAATTCAATATTAAATTCGTTTTATGAATTTTTAAGAAATAAACTTAAGTTTTTTTCAGATAATTCTTTGTCATCCAAATAAAGTCTTTAAAACTTTTAAAATATAATGCATAAACAAGCTAATTCTTTAAGTATTATTTCCATATAACATTCTTGTAAATATCCAAAGCGTTAAAGATAAATAATTAGAAAAATTATTACTTAACATGTTTAAAATTATACTTTCCTTTATCAGCTTTATTTTTGTTGTAAACACTTTTAGGCATATTATCTTTGATATATAATCCATAGATTTACCATGAAGTTTGCTTAAGCTTAAATAAAAATAACTAGCAGGAAATTTAGTGGTTTAATGATATATTCTTTTAAAAAACTTGATAAATCCTTTAATCCTTTACACTTTTTACAAAAATAATAGAATTTAAAAAATTGAGACTAATTGATTTATACTAATATACTAAGTACTATTTTTTAAAAAATAAAATAAAAGTAGTAATAAGTAATAGACTGAGTAACAAGTGACAAGAAGTATCAACTAAATGAGAGCATTCATTTTTATACCAGACATAACTTGCAATCTGATTGGTTATTTAATCTTCAATTTATGATCTAATTTACATATTGGTCAATTTTATGTTATTAAAATTTAGATATAAAATCATGACTCATACTATAATATTAAATATTATTACAAAATTTAATTCTAGAATGATTTTACAACTCTACCTAAACAAATTAAACACTTTAAAATAACATTTTTAAAATAATTCTTTATCAACTTATCTAATATTTAATTTAAATGTATCTTTTTTTTAAAAAAATTAACTACAACTATTTTAAAGACAACCAATTAAATAATTTTTTATATTTTATTTTATGACATATAAATGCTTTCAATTTTTGTAAAACAATTCTGAAAGTAATTTTGAAACTTTCTTTTAAAAACCTTGCAAGCACACAATAAAATACATTGTTAGTCACATGACTTTAAAATCCAGACAGAATGTGTTGCAATTTTTTTATATTTACTGTCTGCAATGAAGTTAATTAAATATTTATTGACAAAATATTATGTTATAAAAAATAATAATAAAATATAATATAATTTGAAATAATAATTTTGATATTATTTAAACATTAAATTATATTGAATATATTTGTACATCTGACAAAATACTAAACTATTTATAAATAATTATAATATAAATTTAAATCTACTTTTATTAAATAAATTTAGTAACTTATTCAATTTTAAATCATTATTTTAAAATTAGCTTTCAACTCTTTGTTTAATAAGATTTTCAACACATAACTTTCATTATTATCATTATGGCCAGTTTTCACAACCATATAAACTTATAATATTTAACTTTTACTTTATAATTTTAACACAGCTTTTAAATATTTATACCTTTAACTTAATCTTAACAAAGCTTTTAATTAAGAACCCTATCAACATTGCTATATCACTTACAATCCTTAAATCTCTATTAATTTAAACTATTTTAAGAATTTGTCTTACAAAACCTATTTAGACCTATACATAAAACATCGCAATAAGCAAATTATTTTTTTTTTAAAAAAGAAAGATAAAGTCTTAGATGTCTACACTAAGAAAATAAATACACTCATATAGATAATATGACTAACCACAAGTGTCCTTAACTAACTGACATCATGACATAAACAAAGATAAAACAGAAGATGATGACTTAATGTCATGCATGTTGTTAGGCGACCAGGTTTGAAAACAAAAAGATAATTCCAATAAATAATAATATGTCAATATACATTATGCAAAAATAAACAAATACTGCAAGCATAGGAAATGAAAGCTATCGTGTGGTCCTACTATGATTAAAACAAAACAAAGGTCATATATACTACTTTCATTTTAATAATTGCAAAGATTGCATGAAAAAGTCAACATCTTGTTAGCCACATTTTTAGAACTAAAGATGAATGTATATGATTCTAGTCCAAATTTCAATCACACACAAAAAGAAAGCTTTGTCTGCCAATATACAAAATATAAATATGACTAAGTTATAAAAGCAAACACAGTGATTTAAACTAATTGTAGTTTGAATGAAATCATTGTGAGAAAAGAAATAAAGAACAGCTAGCAATCATCAAGAATAGTTTTTATATTATGCCACTTCACATGCAAAGAAACAACCCTATAGAAATTACACATACTAAAACTTACCACTCAAAGGTGAAGTAAAAAGCAAAGATTTTATTTCAATTATGAATCTAGATGTATAGTATACACATGTATTATGCCTTGGCATTTCCATTTGTATGTTGCAACCGAGATTAGAGTTTTTTCAGAAATGTGATCGGTTCCAAGTATTCCCGAATTGTTGTGAAGTTAAAATTAACCAGACAATAAACAACTTTAACAGAATAAAAAGACAAATGCAGCAAACTCTGCTTAAATTGATTATAAAGAGATATAATAATATCTTAAAGAAAAGATAGAAAATGATGGCAGAGAATCGGTGAAAATATCGCAGTCCCACAGCAAATTGTTAATAAATGTGATAACTTAGTTGCTAAACTTTAGTGTAAATTTAAACCAAAATTCTCATTTCTTGCCAATAAACAAAATATCAACATTGAAGAAAGAAAAACATATGTTAACCTCAATAATAAAACTCCGCCTACAAAAGTGTGTAACGTACTGGAACTTGGACCAAGGTTCATAGGCAGCCAATGGTGATATCCTATGATGAAGTTAATAGCAAATGTAGAAGTGAATGTTGTGGACAATCCCCAAAAAGACATTGTTCATCAACAAACTCCCAAAGGCAATCCAACACAAACCACTGACCCGGAACATAGACGAATGGACCACTAAAATTAAAAGCATGAAAAAGTTTCTAGCAGACAGCAATATCATTTGTATTAAAAAAAATAAAGAGAATAGATTCATTCTAATAAATAGAGGAGATTATTTAAATAAAATTAATAATCAGATTGGTAATTTGAAATTTGAGGAGATAGCCAATTTTAATAATAAAGTAAATAAAGAGAAATTTATAGTATCTATACTTCGCAAACATTACGACAAGGCCTTCTCAAAGGCCCAATATTATCATATATATCCATCCGCATCTATGCCGCCAAGAATCTTTGCTAACATTAAGTTACATAAACCTAATGTGCCACTAAGATTGATGGTAGACTTTGGTGAAATGATAAATCAATGGCTCCTCAGAAGAATAGGATTTGGCACACATTCTATTAATTTATCTATTGAATTCATTGATAAAATTAAACACATCAGAATCAAACCTGAATTTAGTATTACATCACTGGATATAACAAAGCTATACTGGCCAATTAACCATAAAAGCTTGGATTGACATTATTGTAGCTGAGCTTACAAATAATAATTGCCCACAAGTGCAGCTGAGCTTCATAGTGGAATTTTTGAAATGGATGGATCAAAATATTGTGGCCATATTTAATAGTAAATGGTTTAGAATGAATGATGGATGGCCAATGGGCCTCCCAATAAATGGAATAATAGCTAGTATTTTTCTCAATCATTTTGAAAAGCAAATACTGTCTAAGTACTACACAATTGAACCAAAAATAATATATATATGCACATAGTGGGACCAGAACAAATAACAGATATACAAAAAGAGCTGCAAACACAAATCTCCTTAACAACTGCATACCAGAAAACCTCTGGCACAATGTTAAATATCTGGATATTCAAATTCATAGAAACCCACACCATGATAGTCAAGCCATTGGAAATTCGAGGATTTATATATCCAAACTCAAACTCACCCAAATCACATAAATTGGCTGGACTCGCATCCTTCCTGCCCAAAAGTCACAGACTGTAAATTTGAATGCAACCACAAAAAGAACCTCACAAATTATATTAAAGTTCTGGAAAATGTTAGGATTTTCACACAATATTATCTACAAAAAGATTAGGCAATTTCAAATTAAGCTACAAACTGACACAGTTAGAAACAATAACCAAGAATGCTGCTACCTTATATATCAATTGCAAGAAAATATAAAATATTTGCTGAGTTCTTTAACTAGGATTCCACATCCCACCTACAACTAACAGAATGATAAACAATACCAAAGACAAAATACCTTCTGATCAAATATCCCAAGCAGTTTATAAAATTTCATGCCCAATCAATGGATGAAAAACAGCATATTATGGAGAGACCCGTGCCAACATTACCACCAGAACATTTCAACATCATTATTTATACAGGAAAGCTCTAAATAATACTGAAAACAAATCCATATTTTTGAGCACCAAAAAACAACAGGCCATGTGTTCGAACCCACTATGGCAAGGGCACTGTGCACTGAATGTAATGATATGAAATAAAAGATTAAGGAGGCAGTCTTTATTGCGTATGACAACTATGCAATAGACCAAAAAGAATCATGCTTTATAATCTCCAGAAAATGGTCTTTATGAAAGAAAACTTTGCATAAATTTTGCATAAATTACCACAAAACTTCACTTAAAGTAGGCTATGAATATAGAGACTTAAGTTTTGTGAAAACACTCAGCCACCTAATTCTTTTCTAATGATAATAAGCTTCACTTTTTTCCATAAAGCGCAATTTAGAAGTAACAAGAGTATTGCAATGTGGTCTGGGTAAAGGAACTATGCCATAGGAGGCCAGTTGCCAGCTCTTTATGCCCAAGTGATATGACATATGGAATGCCTATTTTATAAAATACTGGTCAAGAACAATGATTTTCAATGGATCTGTCCTTTCTACCAGGGAAACAACTGGACAGTAAGGATAATTTAAATCCTTGAATGAGTGGGTGTCAACTAAACCAAACCTATGGGCAGTATACTGCCTGAGAAGATCTATTGCCAGGAATAATAGACTGTGAACATAATGGATAATGCTTTTGAGACTCAGGAATTTATTTTATAAATCCAATTGATTTGCTTTTTTTTTAACTTGTTATTTATTCTCTTATTTTTATTTGTCATTTTTTTCTTTTTGTTTTCATGTTTGGAAGCTCATGCTTTATAAAATGGAAGTGTTTATTTTAAGTGTAAAGGGGAGAAGGTTAGATTAAGTAAATGTTTTATGATACTAAATAAAATTTAGGTCTACATATTCCCCCAGTAGCTTGACACCACCTGACTGAATATGGAATAAGGTAAGATTTTGATGATGTTCCACATTAAGAGCAACTATGGTGGCAGAACAGAGTTTTTGTTATTCATTAAATATTTTGCTAAAATTTTTATATTTGTTTTTTAGGGTATAACTAACTTTCTTGAGTGGTTGATATTTACTATCAACATTAAAGAATTACACATAGATATAAGGGGTCTTCCCCATGAAGGATGGTCATAATTATCAAGAATCTGACAGCAAGTGTTACTATATGATGTGACTGTAAATAAAATAATTAATAAGTCAGATTCATGATTTTCTGAAATCTTTTATATATATATATATAGTTTTAAACTTTGTAAATAAAGGAATACCAGGGTATGGACTTCTATCATGGGATTTGAGATTAGAGTATTCATTGTATTTAGCTCTTAAATGGTAGAAAGCCCATCCTGGACTCATACAGTTACATATATTAATATTGTTGAATTAGATTTGTTATTTAATAAATGTTATTAAGTTATTTCAATCGATTTGGTCTCTGCCTTATCATCATCATCATGCATTCATGCCATTAAATGTATATGCTAAACATGAATATACACATATCTCTTTTTATATGCATACTGATATTATAAATATTCTGGGATAGTGTTTTAATTGATCCTTGTTTATATAGAGGTGCAGTAGTTGTTAAGCTGAGGATACCCCTTTCAGAAGAGAGCCAAGTGTGAATTATCCTGAGTTCGAATACTGAGGCATAATGGAACCAGAAAGTGGGGTGAGATGTAAATGAACTAGTCCAAATTACATCTTGATTTAATGAGGAAATATTGAGCTATCCCATTGAAGGTAGATTTGATTATAGACTAAGCATTTCATCACACCATCACCAGCTCCCTATTCAAAGACCCATATGCACTCCCCATTTCTTATGACAATGACCAACAACTATCGGTCTGTAACACAAAGTACTTTAAATACCAACCTGACAAAGTAAACTTCTTACCTATATACAGTTTATAATTTTTAATCATCCAATTACTTTTTTTTGCACTTATGCCAATTTTTTTATTACAAATTTGATATTATTCAAGGTTAATTGATGGAGCTATCACATAACTAGATATTTCCCACTAATATTATAAAGTCTCAAAATCAAAGTCCAGATATCAGAACTTTATTAGCAACAATGTAGAAATTCTTCATAGCAACAAGGACATAATTTCTAATAAAATCAACAGTTTCAGAAAAAAATTCAAATCCTAAGCAAACATACCCAAATGTCATCAGCAGTAATAAACAAATTCTCCATAAAAACCAAAGTATAGATTCAGATAATATTGTTTTCTCCAAAGGTCAAACTATAAATTTTAAAAAATTCTCATAGCAACAAGAATATAAGCTCAAATAATATCAACAGCTTAAGAAATTAAAGTCCAAATCCTAACCAACCAGATGGGAATGCTAATCATTATTTCACAAATTTTCCAGGTTAACCAGGATATAGTCTAAAAAATCAAAGTGCAAGTTCTAAAAAAAACATGCAAATGTTATTAGCAATAATGTATTGTAACAATAAGAAAAGTAGAGCTGCTTCAACCTAACCAAGAGACATAGGTAGAGAGGGTTCGAACCTCACCTACTCCAGATTACTACCAAGTGACTTACTCCCCAAACCTCACAAAAATTAATTTTTTAATGTATGCCTGGTGGTCAGGGAGAGAAGAGACCACAAGAAGGAATTTTAATATATAATGACCAGGTTTACAGAAGAAAACAATGCTATGGAATTTTAATAGTGAATGAAAGACAAAAGAAAAACTTTATTATTTTATATTTGCAGAGTACATCGAATTGATTGAGCTGCAGGCTATACTACAATCATATCCAGATATGAAAGAAATGCCTTTTAAAGAAAAAAACAAATTCACATTATAAGTTGGAAATGTTTCTAGCCAGTGGGCAGGTTACATGATTGAAACAGAGAACCAGACATGATTAACACTATGGTGAGAATACATGGTTGGATAGCCAGCCAAACTAAAACTAACACATTCTTATGAAAGCATTGAAATATCACTCTCTGCTACTAACTAAAATTCAATAGTGATCCCCCTATGGATATTTTCAGCCTTAGATTGAAATACTTTAATAATATTTTGTAGTGAAGGTTTTTGAAATAAATATGAAGATTAAATATTGTGGTCTAAGGTGATCGAATATTGTGGTAAATGATGAGTTCTGAGATGCAATGGTTATCAAGAGGCTAGCATGAGTCTGGCTAGCTCTCTGTCTCTAAACTGAGTTAGAGAAAATGGAATTTGTTCACTAATCACATGATATGAATTCAGGAACAGAGTTTGTTGCTTATATCCAGTTATATACATATAAATATTTGAAAAAAGTGAGCTCCAATTTTATTAATCTTCATTGTGATCCCAATCACAATTAATCTTCATTGTGAGCCTATGTAGACTTTGTGAGAAAAGCACTGAAATGTGCAGAGACATACCCACAGATCATCCAGTATGCAATATAATATAAATATGGTCAAACAACCTTTAAATTAAAAAAAAACCTTTGTTATGAAAGTATATAAAACATTGCGAAAGTCCAACCAAACAGAAAAATCTCTCATAAAATAATTGTTACTTTTTTTTCAATAAAATTAAAATCATTTATGCAAAGGGACAGATATGTTAAAAATTATTTAATGTTAGCCAGTCTATCACAGAGTTAATGCAATTTTTTTTCTAAAACTTTATTATCGATAAATACGGGCAACTGTACTCTCTCCTTTACAGCTAGATGAAATGAAAGTTTTATGTTACTTTACATTCTTTAAAAAATACACATATATATTTGTAACATTTTGAATTGAATGAAAGAGAAACATATGGCAAGGAAATATAGGTAAGGGTCTTCCTTTTTCTTTTCTAACAAAAAAAAACTAAATCAAATCTTTAAACATTAAATTTCAAGTCCTATACCAATAAACTAGAACTTAATCCGTAACATTGCATAATTGATCGGAGGGGGGGGGGAAATAAGGGTATTCCTTTTTCTTTTCTAACAAAAAAAAAACAACTAAATCAAATCTTTAAACATTAAATTTCAAGTCCTATACCAATAAACTAGAACTTAATAGGTAACATTGCATAATTGATCGGGGGGGGGGGGAGAGTTTACGCTTTCTGTGTTTTGTTTTGTTTTTCTCTCACTTTTTTTATATATAAAAAGCATATATATGAAATACTTAATTATAGGAGTATAATGGCTATCAAATTTCAGTGAAACATTTTTTTAAAATTAGAATTTCTCATCGCCATTATATGTATTAAGCCCAATACCAATTACACTATTTTAAAAAAGAAAAAAAAATTATAAAATATCATTTACAAGAGGCAAGTATATAAATTTCAAACATATAAAAAACATAATATATCTAGATTTACTTTGAGACGGCAAACATATTTCAAATAAGGGGATAATTACTGGTAACTTGAGTGCATGTGACAAGATGGGTTCCATTGATATTGCATGGCAGTTCTTTTTTTTATTCTTGAGTTTTATTTCATGTTTTCCATGGAAAAAATTAAAACAGAATAGGCCTTTGTTGGGCATTTTTCTTGTTTCTCCAGCTGGCTCACATCTTTATGACTCTAATCCCAGAGAAGGGAGAGTGAAGGCAAAGAACACTACCCCTGCATTTCTTTAGAGTAATGCAGTTCTGGATTTGAACACATGTAGAGCAAACAAACTACAGCAGAAATAAAAAGACAGCAAGCAGGATTTCAAAAATGAATTTTCTTTTTTTTTAAAATAATTTTCAGCTGACTTCTAGAAAGTCTTAATATAAGAGTCCTTTGCAAGAGCTTCAGTAGGCTTTCAGATTGAAGAACAAAACAAAAGTTCTTTATTTATACCTTTTTTTCAATTATATTTTAATCTACTCATTAGTATCGAAGCCATGTTATCTCTTATTTTATCTAATTAAAAACGTTTTATAAATTAATTCCTTTCCTTAACAGATTCTATTTAATTAAGAAATATACCTTATCTATTTCTGCCATCATATATTTTAAAATAGCTACAAATAAAAAATTTAAACTTTCTATATTTTAGTTCATTAACTTTTCCCTTTTTGAAAAAAATAATTTCTCTTAAATTAATATAACTATTTGTGCAGGTCATCATTTATTTTAAGAAAAAGAACATACATTCACTGTGATTAGACTTAAGGTCTTAGCTAGTCCACAGTGAATGGTGAAGCCAGCATATATATATATATATTATGTTTTCCGTTTTGCTAGGCCTCTACACGCTAATATAAACTGCGCGCAAGTTGATCAAGTTATGTCAAAAAGAAGAAAGTTATATTTCTATTCTAAAAATATAGCTATATTTCCTGATCAACTCGGCCTATTAATTGTTGAGAATTGTGCTATTGATGAAATCAGCTTTTAATTTATTTAATCTGGGCACCAGAATTCCTAAGAATTCGCTGAAATCATCATATAACATCTCACAAAAAAAAAATACTTTTAAACTAATCGATATTGCATCATACCATAACGAGAATTATTTTTTGAGATTATTATTTCTGGGCTTATTCAAACATATTGGCAAAGGTAAATTACATTCTTAAATCTTCTTAAACTAATAATAAATTTAATAATAAAAAATAACTATTATTTATAATGTACAAATGAAAATTGGTATTAGAAATATTTTTATTCTAATAGATTAAAAAAAATGTTTGAAATAAATTATTTATCAAATAAATTGGAGAAAACACACTTAATTCAGACATGAATCAATTAATAAAAAAAAACAGTTTTACAATTACTGTTCACTTCCAAATTTCTTCTAAAAAGTTACTTAAAAATGAATGTCTCTTGTACAAGAAAATTAATGTCTCTATCATGATTATTTTAAGACTTGTTTGCAAACGTTTAATTTTGTCACAATCAGGAATAATAGTCTTACCGGTAAGTTTTAGTGAATTCATGCTGGTTGTAGATAACTATGCATAGTTTTTCAAGGTTGAATTGAGCTCACGGCCTTTGATTATTAGTTGATCTTGGTGCTGGTTCCATAGGCTAGTCGCGTAAGCTTCTCTGGTGTCCATCGGTAATGATGTCAGCTAAAGTTCTGGTCTACTCTCATATGAATAACTTTTTCATCATAGAGTGGTCTGGATTCATTAATCCAAAACCAACCAAAAGAATATCAGCTAAACCAAGACATTCCTCCAACCGAATCCCTCCTTTTTATACTAGAGGTCCAGTTTTTGGACTTCTGCGCATGCTAATATCATGGCATTTTGTTTTTATAATCTTATACAGTCTTTATCATTTTTCAATTACTAAGTTCTCTTTTTTTATCAAGTTTTTCGGCCATGTTTAATTAGCTAAAATATTTTTCTTTTAGCTTATCTTTTTACTTGCTTTTTGAATTCTTTTGTTCTCTCCAATTCTACTTTTATTTCCAATTATGTAAAAAAAAAATACGAAAGAAAAATGTAACTTTCATTGTACGGTATTTTTTTTAAAAAAAAATTATAGTCAAAAAAAAAATAATATAAATTTACTTTTTTTTTTTAGCTTTTACCAAATGCCAATATATTTGCAACGTATATAAATAAACGTTCCACCAGTGCCAGGATATGAAAATAAAATAGGGGTTTACACTAATTTTATTCTTAAGTTTTTAAATTCATATTCATGTTTTTTTTTTGTAGTAGCGTACTGATATATTCCGTAGACTCATTCAACGAGTGATGTTCGGGCTTTAACGCCCACTTTTAGGTCTAACATTGTGGGAATAGAAAATATTTCAACATTCATCTGTGTTCTTTCTGCTTAAGTGTAATAGTAATGATAAGAAGCCCAAGTTATAAGCAATAACGAGCATTGCTCATCATTTTGAGTCTTACAGGCTCACGGCAACTTGGACCGCCTTCCCCTTTATTGGGATCCCTGCTAGAAATAGTCTGATGGGCATATAAAGGTGATCTTATGTTAATATACTGTGTATTAGGACTCAGGGCTGTTTTTCCCCTCTTCAGTAACTGCCTACCTGGTCAAATACTTGTGACTTATGTCTACATCAGCCACGATCGTGTTTTATTTTAGACATATCAAAAAATATATACATATATTTTTTTCTTTCTGGAAGTCATATTAAAAAAATATTTTTTATATTTTAATAATCAGGATCTAATTAGTTAGTTAGTTTTTATAATTTTTTTTTTTTAAATTACTATTTATTTTCCGGGTGTGAGTTTCTTTGGGTCATTGTTGTAACATTCTTTATCATTACAACTTATCTCAGGTTGTAGTTGTTAAATCGAAGCCCCACATTGGGCACCATTATTACATTTTCCATTTTGCTAGGCCTCTACATGCTAATATAAACTGCACGTGAGTTGATCAAGTTATGACAAAAAGAAGAAAGTTACATTTCTATTCTAAAAACATATCTATATTTCCTGATCAACTCGGCCTATTAATTGTTGAGAATTGTGCTATTGACGAAATCAGCTTTTAATTTATTTAATCTGGGTGCCAGAATTCCTAAGAATTTGCTGAAATCGTCATATAACATCTCACAAATAAAAAAAATACTTTTAAACTAATCGGTATTGCATCGTACTGTAACGAGAATTATTTTTTGAGATTATTATTCCTGGCTTATTCAAACATATTGGCAAAGGTAAATTACATTCTTAAATCTTCTTAAACTAATAATAAATTTAATAATAAAAAATAACTATTATTTATAATGTACAAATGAAAATTGGTATTAGAAATATTTTTATTCTAATAGATTAAAAAAATGTTTGAAATAAATTATTTATCAAATAAATTGGAGAAAACACACTTAATTCAGACGTGAATCAATTAATAAAAAAAAACAGTTTTACAATTACTGTTCACTTCCAAATTTCTTCTAGAAAGTTACTTAAAAATGAATGTCTCTTGTACAAGAAAATTAATGTCTCTATCGTGATTATTTTAAGACTTGTTTGCAAACGTTTAATTTTGTCACAATCAGGAATAAGTAGCCTTACCGGTAAGTTTTAGTGAATTCACGCTGGTTGTAGATAACTATGCATAGTTTTTCAAGGTTGAATTGAGCTCACGGCCTTTGAATTTTAGTTGATCTTGGTGCTGGTTCCATAGGCTAGTCGCATAAGCTTCTCTGGTGTCCATCAGTAATGATGTCAGCTAAAGCTCCAGTCTACTCTTGTATGAATAACTTTTTTATCGTAGAATGGTCTGGATTCTTTAATCCAAAACCAACCAAAAGAATTTCAGCTAAACCAAGATGTTCCTCCAACCGAATCCCTCCTTTTTATATTAGAGGTCCAGTTTTTGGACTTCTGCGCATGCTAATATCATGGCGTTTTGTGTTTATAATCTTATACAGTCTTTATCATTTTTCAATTACTAAGTTCTCTTTTTTTTATCAAGTTGTTCGGCCATGTTTAATTAGCTAAAATATTTTTCTTTTAGCTTATCTTTTTACTTGCTTTTGGAATTCTTTTGTTCTTTCCAATTCTACTTTTATTTCCAATTATGTAAAAAAAAATACGAAAGAAAAATTTAACTTTCATTGTACATTATTTTTAAAAAAAAAAAAATTATAGTCAAAAAAAATAATCTAAATTTACTTTTTTTTTTTTAGCTTTTACCAAATGCCAATATATTTGCAACATATATAAATAAACGTTACTATATATATATATATATATATATGCACAGATTCAGTATAAACATCCCATAGTAACAACAATGTAATACCAAACACTCCAAGGGCAATTCCATGTTTTTTCAAAACTATTCTCAATGACATTACAGATTTTGATTTAAATATACAACAGCTCCATGGCCCTCCAACTATTGCCTAGACATCAGAAACACTAGCAAATATTAATGACAGATTTTGAACACTATCCCCTGGGATCTTTATATAATATTTAAGAGATTTTTTTTTTCCAAGGTCTCTGGTGCTATCAGTCACTAATATGAATGTATCTCTCTACAAGCTCCCTTGGCAACTTCTCTATAATACCATTATAATGCATGATATGTGGGATTCATTTAATCAGATAGCTGATCATCCAAATCCTAGGTACCAGGTGATTGAATTTTTTCAGATTACCCAAAGGGAGTGTTTCCAAAACAAATCAAAACACTTCAAAACTAAACATTGATAACAATTGATCTAAATTGGAACAACTGTATTACTGGTGTGTTGAAAAACACTTATTTCTCATACATCCTACAAGGTTCCCAATAGATTATGCAGCCCTTTGTCAAAGTTACCTTTTTTCAATCAATTCTTTTCAAGATTACCCTGTTTCTATTTCAGGTAACAGTTATGAATTCAAAATCCAACTGCATTCAGAGATTAATCTAAATAAGATCTTTACTTCAATTCTTGACCAAGAGGCAACTTTATGTTTATACATTCATGGTCTAAAATCTCAATACTGTGCTTATGGAGAGATAGATCATCTTACAACTCAGTGCTTTAACCTACCAGACCCACCTTCATTAATAACTATGTCTGAAACTGCAAACAACTAATCACCAATTAGAATCTGGCCACTTCTCAGCTGGGTTCTGCAACAACAGCCAGCTTGATGGCTCAAAAACTTCACAGTTAGCCTCCCTTCCCACCCAAATATACAATTTATGTCAATGGATTCCATAGTCACCCTAAAACAAATACTTCTTAATTCACACCATTGTGTATGCACAGTCAATGTCACATCCAGAATCTAGTGAACCTGCTCTCCACGCCCCCATGCAAGAATACCAGGATACAGCACAAACATCCATTCTCCACATGGAATATACCCACATCAAAACACAGCACAGAATCAACACATCATAAGAAACAAACCTGCAATAAATATCATAGAAACAATTGCACCATGTCTATCACTTATACCACTTCCCCCTTGTAATGGTCGGTTTTGTCTGTTCATGATCTAGCATCTAGGCAAAAGTACCTTAAGTCCAATCATGTGCAAGATACATAAGTCAGAAACACTCATGAACTCAGCCTATTTGCCTATTTTCCAGATCTAACAACTTATGTGCAACAATCTCAGTGATACTATTTTATCTTTTTCCTCCTCAAAGATACTTTAATTTGAAATCATATAATGGAAACGTTTAGAATAACATATGTATGACCCATTTAAAAGTCATAACCTTTCACATTAACTATTCATGGGATTAGCTGGAGAACGTCTAGTCAGATCAAGCACGATTTAATCCTAAAATATTAATATTTTAAATAAGAAACAATTATTCTAAATCAATTATTATTCTGAAAATTATGATATATATAAGGTTTATTATTTTAAATAAAATATGCATAAATACTTGGTTTATATTATTTCATTAATCATCATTGGCCTTTTTAAATACACATAATTTGATTTATATGTTAACACAGGTATATCATGAAATTTGTTTATAACTTGGAAAATGACAAATTTTATTTATTACTTTATTTTATTGTGTCTAGTTCACCAATAATTAATAAATACACTGACAAACATAGTTGATTTAGCACTATGAGAATAAATATCTTTGTGGGATACCAATCCACCTCCACAGAAAAGAGTAAAATATAGCACTTGACTGAATATTTAGAATGATTAATTTCATTACAAAATTAGACTTTGCAGTAATAAGTAAACTACTCTCAGTTTATACTGAGTGGGAAATGTGTGGGATAGTTCATTAACATATAGATGATTGCATCACAAAAAGACATACATATGAAAATATTAATAAATATAATAAAGAAATCTGCTTAGTAGAATCATAACATTATGGTTTATGGACATTCATAGATTTGATTTATGGTGAGAACTTTAAGAGGGTAGTGTATGCATGGTGGCACGATTAGCTGATCCAATCTTGGATCCAGAAAGGTGCTTCCAAATTTAAGGATGAAGAATGGCAATCAAATTCTTTCTGCTACTTTGGCAGATTCGGTTCACAAAACAAAGATGTCAGCTATTAATAACAATAAGCCAGATCTTTCCCGGAGTGATCCTATGTTAATAGCTCATACGATGAAAAATAAGTCACATGGGGGGGGGATATGCCTGTGTTCTTGGACTTGGAATGAATATACAGGATTCATTTTACTGAAAAACCCCGGGAATGAAGCATGAAGACACACATATAATGCACTTTTTCTTTTATATTTTTGATCTTTTTTTAATTTTTTTCTGTGCATCACCGCAGGTTTTTTCTTCTGTGTATCACCTGTTGACACCTATTAGTTCAACTTAATTTTTGTAGAATTTTGTCTTTAAATTTATGCCTTTTCTTCTTGGAATTGCCATCTTTAATACAATCAACTGCCATGCTCTGTGTAACCAATGGCTTTTTGCGATAGGTTTATTTTTTTAGCTTCTTTTTTATTTAATACACACAAAAATAGTTTTTCTCCCTTTCTCACTCTCTCAAGTTATTTTTAAGATAAAAAATATATATATATAACCAACATTGTGTAAATCAAACTAACTACATATTTAAAACAAATAGAATATTCTATTTAAGTACTTTATGAATTTGATTTCTAAACTACCAATTTAATACAGTATGATATATATATATATATATATACCAATTTATATACAGTATGATATATATATATTACCCCTCACCACCGATCAACAACAACCACAAATTCCCGGGGGTGCCAATTCTATGGATCATAGAATAAACTATTGAATTAATCTTATTTTAAAACTATCAATGAGGCTCTTAAATAAAGTTTCACCTTAGACTAGCTCATCTGAGGGCTACAGAGGTCTATGAGATGTAAAATGTACATTAGATGTGGGAGGAAATATTATAATTAATAGAAAATAAAACATCTATCAAATTCTAAAATAAATAAGAATTAAAGTGGTGAAATTCTACCATCTAAAATTAACTAATTATAATCTATACTTCACCTCCTCCCGTCATTCATATGCATTGAACAACCTCTACCATATTAGAAATTCAAGCTAATAAATAAAATATAATATTTAGAAACTATAATGTATAGTAAGTTGAATCTGAACTTAAACTAAACCTATCATTACTAAATTTTTAATTATACACTAATCTAATCTAGTTAACTGAATTTATTATTTAATCTGAATTAAATATTGAAGATCTCAGGGAATTAACTTATGGCATGGCTTAATCTAAAGTCTACTTCTTAACAACTACTATTTACTTATTATGAAAATAATAATATAAATTAAGCAATACCCTAACTAAATAATGGCAGTTAGATAATGAAAGAAATCGGGCACATTTTGATTTCAATTCATCATCTAAACAATTACTAAATGATAAAACCTTTTTAGAAACTCAGTAAATAATTGACATCTCATACAGTGCTTGAATCAAGGAAATCAATATCATCATGTCTGAATATGTTCATCATTAAATTATATAAAATGTACAATCGTATCATATTAAATAGAATAAATATGTGAGCATGTGAGGAAATATGAAACACGAATGCATGTTAAAGAAGAATCTTGAATACACATTTGAATAATAAAATATTTATTAAAAAAAAAAAATATAGTTAAGTAAACATTTAATTTCTTTACAATTTGTACAGATATAAGTTCTGGATGTATTAACATCAGTGGTTGAAAAACTACATAATAGCAGAAATTACAAGATAATTTTCTAATTTCTTATCTGATACATTTGTCTATCAAGTCACTTTGATTGACTTATGGCATCACATTATATCTTTAATCCTAAAGAATAAAGTAAAATAAGATCCTTATACTTTATTGCAAAAATGGTTTTCAGTTATCAGTCACTTCTGATAAACATATGGAACTGAAATAATATAGCCTTACATTTCTGGCAATCAACTACAGAATTTATTTTATATTCAGCATCTTGTCTTTTATATCACTCTTAAATTATTAATTAATCTAATAAGTATATAACAAACAACATAGGTTAAATATTTCAATTACATTATGAAATAAAACTAAAATCTGGGCATTTTTACTTTAAAATGCTCATTAACTAAAATAAGGGGTTTGAACCTAAGAATAAACACAAAATAAGATTAAATTATACTTTGCAAAATGAAAATAATTCTATCAATTAGCTATGTTTTATCTTTGCAAAATAGAAATAAATAATGCTATTAATTAATTATGATTTGACTTCTTTGCTTGCTTATACCAGTTATGATTAAATATTATGGAAGCTGATGATATGAAATTTAAATGGTAAATGCAAAATGATTGAAGTTATGCATTAATAATGGACTTTTTTATAACTGTTAAATTAGTATTTTATATCTCTGTCTGCATTATGCTGTGTGTCATACAATAAATAATTAATACTAATTAATCCAATCGGTTTACTTATGAATGTGTAAATAAATCATAATATGCACAATGACAATGGACCAAACAAGCTTCAGCAAATAATTCTAATTTGTGAGAAAATCAATTCTAGTTTTATTCTTCTTCTTAACAATAAATTAGCTGGCACATGGCTATGAGTAAGATGAAAGCATTCTATAAGCACATGGGATAAAATATTTTCACAATTCTAATTTTATAACTAACAAGACAATAACTCCCAAGTCTACTTCTGAGACTACATACATTGGTAGGAATGAAACTCATCACCAAACATCAGGGAGATAAAACACTTGGATTCATACACTCAATTTCACAATATCAAATATCAAAACTGGAGGATTCACTCCTATCAAATACTTCTATAACAAAGGGATTTTATCTTATCCCATAAGATATACTAGACAATCTACCATATCAAATATTCAAATAACAGCAAAAAGGAAATATTATTCGATCCCACAAGATACAATAAAACATCATTAACTTTTACTACAAATAGCCACGAAACACTTTTCTTATCAAACATAATAAAGAACAATAAATTCATGCTTAAACGAATTCTAATCTTTCAAATTTGAATAGTCCATTCCCATCCTCCAAAACCGATAGATTTTATATCATTTTAACTTGCAAATTACACATTATTATAGTTGGGTTTTATAATATACACACATATACAAGCATAATAATAATACAGACAATTCAAATCCCAGTAGACAAAGAACTACTGTAAAAATATTAATTACTAACTGTAAACACAACAATGGGTAAACATTTCATATTTGATATAATATTCATAACTTAAAAATATATTAATTACAGTTGAGAAACAATGAATAATTTCTATTGGCAAGATAAGACAAAATAATCTTTTTATAGTGCATTTATATTAGCACAAATCCAAAGCAAAAGTTTGACTTAGATAAATAATGAAGCTTTATGCTCTAGGTTAAATAATTATTGAAAATAATAATTTTCTAATCTATTAAAAAAAACGCAAAGATATATTATAGATTTTATGTAATGAAACTTTTAAAATAATTGTTCACCCCTTTTAATCTTAAATGGACATCTTCATTTTACCAGATAAAGCTTATACTATAATAATAATAATAAATACCTTGTGCAATATTCCCTTAATATTGTACATTTAGGAGATGTTCTTGGAGACATAATAAATATAATAATAAAATAATAAAATCACAAAACAACCGTTAAACTATCTACATATTAAATACGATTAAATAATAAATAAATAAAGTTCCTTTGTTTTCTTCTTCTGGGTTGAAAATGAAAGTTTATTACAGTTTATACATGACATCCCTTGGTCATGTCTTGAATAATAATAATAATAATAATAATAATAATAATAGTAGAATGCGCATGCACGTGTATGCCTAAGTCATCAAAAATGAAGGTCTTATTAATAATCTTTTTTTTCCCATATTCTAATCGTTTTCACACTTAAAAACTGTGATATATATCTGTGATAGATAAAAACAGCGATGGCTAATTACTGAACAGTTGTTTTCTAGCAAAAAGTAAGTAATACGGTCATTCATAACAAAAAATAAATTCTACCGTCATAAACAAGCATGGCGTCGCGTCAAGAAGCAAACGACGTAAATTGCGCTCAAACAAACGGCGATAAAATGAAAACTGCCACTATCGCAAAAACATACGCAAACGTAACAAAAATAAACCAGCAGCTTCACAGCATCGAAAAAAGTCCAGCATTAACACAGACAGCAACATTTAGGAAGGTAAATCAAGCCGACATAAATAATTTAAACATCATGGAAAACAATAATGAAGAGCCCTCCCCAACGATATGGAATCAAGATGAACTGCAAGAAATAAACATTAATTTCAACAGTACCATCCCAAAAAAATTATTCGCAACTTTCCAAAAATTTTTTTCACTGAGATCATTAGTGTTAGCTGTCACTGATAGGAATTTAATACTCTATAAATTCCCCAGAGAGCTTCTTTACGAGGAGCTGACAGCAACAGCATTGTGGGATACAGTCTCTAGTATTGGAGAGCATCCAAACTCGCAATACGTTGCAATTCAGTTTTTCGATGAACATCAGCGTGCAAGATTTCAAACTAAAGTAAAAACTTTGGGAAGCTACACGCTAATAATAGTCGATCAAAGCTTGCAAAACTATTGTAACGGAATAATTAAAAACACTTACTTCGGATATACCATTCAGGATTTTCAAAAATTAATACAGTCATTTGGCAAAGCTATTTATATAAAACAAATCTACTTATCCGACACCCCCATACCGGTTTTCAGCAACAACTTTCATTTCAAAATAAAGCTGAATGACAATGTAAACCCGGAGGATATTCCAACACAAATAATTGACCAGAATGCAATACTGACTATTCACATAAAAGGATTAAGGCCGAGATGTTTTGCGTGCGGTGAAACCGGACACTTAGCAATCGATTGCAACACCAAAATCAACCAAAAAACCAACCGAGCTCTGAAGATCAACCAACAGAAGCTCACCAACCGGAATCAAACAGTACAAAACAGATAACGAAAACAACTAATAAACAAGAAAAAATTAATAAAAAAACCACAGATCAACAGCAATTGAATAATAAAAAACCTGCACACATGTTGCCAGCACCTGAAATTCTGGATTTATCAACAAAATCAACCAATAGAATTCAAACCCGGACTGATAAAAAAACAGAAAGTCAACAACCTCAAGAGGCTCCAATGGAAAAAATAGCGCACAATCTAAGTCAGCCTACCAAAAATACTGATGCAAAAGAGATAATAAAAGAACAAATAAACTCACACAGTAATAGTGATCAAGAAAAAATATATATAACACACCAAACACCCAATATTAAAAATAATACAACAATGGAAATTATGGAAGCTATCACCCCAAATATGCCTCAAATCACCAAAGCTGACACAGAACAAAGAAGAAGACCAGGCTGCCCACCAAAGAAAAATAGAGGGCCCAAAAAAATCAAAACAGAATCCAACCTTAGCCTTTCTGATCACAACAATACAACTACAGTGGAAACAGATGAAGATCTGGAAATGGAAATATGAGAATGAATGGGAAGAAACACCAGATCAACCATAATATTTAAATCTCAACCAAAAAACATATAATGAAAATAAAAATTGCGGCAATCAATGTCAGGGGTTTGAACTCAACCTCAAAAATTAATAAGTTAAAACATTGGATCAAGGATATACAACCACACTTGCTTGGTATACTTGAGACAAAAATTTATGCTGGATCACAAACTGACCCAGCCAAACATTTAAATATGGAAGGTTTCTGTGCATGCTCCAGAGACTCTTCCTCTCCCTCAGCTGGAACTGGACTCATAATTGCTAGAAATTGCCCATTCACAACGTTCAAATAAACGTTCAAATAATTCACATTGACATGAACTTATTAATTGCAACCTTCAACCAAAAAAGCATAGCAATAAATCTGGTTTTTGTATATATGCCTTTACAGGATAAAAAAATAGATACCATAATTGCAAACATTAATTCAAGGTTAGCTACAACTTCAAACCCAACCATCTTAATTGGAGATTTTAATTTAAAATATCAGGAATTTACCCAATGTTGGCTTCACAGAATAAACATACCACTAATGAGTGGGCAAGGTTTTTTGCCAGATGATGCCATCTCTTTCCACAATAATCGCTTCTCTTCACTTTTTGATCTGTGCTTTTATTCTCCAATGCTTCACCATCTTATTGAAATAAAACTAACTCCCTCAACTTTTTCCGATCACTCAGCTAAAATAGTCACAATTGACTGTGCCCAAATTCAAATATCACCCTTTCCACTTACAATAACAATAAGAGTTTTACTCCCAGAAACAACCCCTGAATTTCTGTTCTCTGAGACCTACATAATGCTAAACAAAATCAAAGATATGACTTTGAACCCGGTCCAGAAATATCTAGCATTTATGTTAATGTTGTCCTTTAACATCAACCATATAACAAAAAAACAACCTCCACCATCAAGACTTTTGTCTCTGGCAGATCAGTTACACCAGAGAATAATCATGATTAACCCATCACACTGCACCCAGCAATATATATTCAAGCTTACACATGCATACAATAAAGCATATGAAGAACTCAAAAGCTATCTGAAGATAAAGAAAAGCAAGGTATGCCTAACCAGGCCACACACTTGTACAAGAGATTATATAAGATGGGCACTGGGGAACCAACCAGATGTAAAAGTGCCAATGGCACTATATACAAATAGTGGAACATATGCAGGACACAATATGATTATGCCAATTTTTGAATATTTTAAAGAGAAATTACAAGAAAGACAACCATATAAAATACCACATAATCTGTTTGGCCCACCAGAGACAAAAACCCCATTCACAAAAGATCTATTCACAACAAAACTAAATACTATTCGAAATGCTTGCCATCCAGGTAGTCCTGGAGTTCCATTGTTTGTATTAAAGCATCTAAGTAAATTCACAACAGAATATTTGTGTCAGTTAGCAAACCATCTAGCACAACAAATTCAACCCATGGAGGGTGTGTATCCAATAGCCATAGTACCCTATAATAAAAAGAAAGCAATTGTTCCACCTATTACAGACCTCAGACCAATATCTATGGGACCTTTGCCGATCAAAATTATGGAGAAAATTATTAAAGATGAAATTGAACCATATATAATGCCACTTATTTCCGAAGCACAATATGCAAAGAAAAACTCTTCAACAACAGAAGCAGCTTTATTCTTCAAAGCAATTCTAGCAACAGTAAAACAGCGGAAAAAATATGGACCCGTTGTTGTGCAGCTTGACATAGAAGCTGCATTTGACTCAGTCAATATATACACACTTCTAAAAATGCTAAAAGACACAGAAATTCCTAGAACACATCTATATATAATTGCTAACCTGCTTCTAAACAGAGAGATCCATATAACTTTAAATGGAAGAAACTCACCATCTTTCACACCCACCAAATCTATATCCCAAGGATCCCCTCTTAGTTCACTATTGTTTATATTTTACATCAATCCCCTTATTAAAAGCATACAAAATTCATTTACTGGGATTGAAATACCAGACACAACACAGCGCACTACATGCATCGCCTATATGGATGATGTTACCATATTCCTAACATCAAAAAAACAAATACCGCAACTCCAAAAGATATTACAAGAATATTCACAAAAATATGAATTATCATTTAATCCAGCGAAAACCACAGCCTGGTCTCTATACACTGGTAAACCATGTACATCAATTTACAAATCAAAACCAAACTCTTTCCTTGGGTTCCCATTTCATATGGGAATTACAGGAATGAGATGTCATATCCAAAATAAACTTAAAGAAGAAGCCACAAAAATTATAAACTCCTTGTCCAAGGCATATCTTTCACTATATTCCAAAGTACAGTTAATTAACCAGCTTACCACAACCAAAATAACTTACTATGTACCGGTTATTTCATTCTCAAAGGGGTTCATTTCAAAAATTAAAACCATATATAATAAACTACTTTGGGCCAGAAAAACAGTAGCAATTTCCACAAAAAAACTTAGCCAACCTCTAATAAAAAATGGACTTGGCTTGCACAACATCAATGTTTTTCATATACAGAAGTTAAGGAACTCAATAATCACAATACTTGCCAAATACCCCAAAATTAACCATTTGCTAGAAGTTACTCCAACAGATAGACCACCTCCAAAAAGTTCCTTTTTCACCAACATTATATACCAATGCAAAACCACAGACAAGATTCCAGAACAGTATTTGCATAAGTATTCATACTGGGATATTTATGGTTTAATAAACAGAGAAGCAGATACTAATGTTATACAACCTATGCTAGGAATTAACAACAAGAGACTACTCAAGGAATATAAAAAATGGGCTCTAGAGCCCAAATACTTTGATTTTATCATGAAAATCAATCTCATTGCCTTGCCAACAACCCACTTTCTTTATCATAAAAGAATGTATATATCTATTGACCCCTTCTGTGGACTCTGCCATCGAGCAGAAGAGACACTGGATCACTTTATTTATCAATGTGTAGCACTTAACCAAACACGACAGATGATGTGTAACACCTACAGAAAACCGGGTACAATCATTAATCACATAATAGCTGCTTTTCAGGCAAGATCAATACCTAGCATTAGGGCAGCCACATTTGTTCTATATGCGTATTGGTGCACCCGATGTACTTTCTTAATTGGCAATAACACCAGACGACACCCAGCTACATTTAGCAACAAACTGCTACACATTCGAAATAGAGATAAAATAATAACCAACCCCCACTTATATGCAGCAACATGGTCATTGTTAAAACAACCATCAATGCTGTGAATGCTGCAAAGGAAAACTATCATACAACTAACATTCAAAGTGACATGCGGACAAAACTAAATAAGCTCCTCAAACATTAGAACTCTGATTATTTTTGCTTTTTTAATTTTTATATTGTTATAGTCCATTAACCACAAAGTGTAACCACTAAATTCATTTATATGTGTTTACCCTAATATTATTCATTGTATGTTAAATTTCAAAATTTTCTAGATGTAAACTTATGTAAACCATTGAGATCAATAAAGCCTTTATTGAAACATAATAATAATAATAATAATAATAATAATAATAATAATAATAATAATAATAATAATAATAATAATAATAATAATAATAATAATAATAATAATAATAATAATAATAATAATAATAATAATAATAATAATAATAATAATAATAATAATAATAATAATAATAATAATAATAATAATAATAATAATAATAATAATAATAATAATAATAAGCACACAGAAATAAATATTGACAAAAACAACACATTCCTGCAGGAACACAAATAACAATATTATTTTGACTCCAGTACAGTGCCTTCAATGTTCTTAGCAAGCTAATGAAATTGCTGTAAATGTTATATAAAAGAAGTAATAATTCACATTTCATTCATAAAATATATTAGGCATTTATTTCATGTTTCTTTTTTCAGAGCCATTCATAAAAATTTATAATAATTATTTGAACTGATAACACTTATTTAACTTTCCATGAGCTGGTTGGCAATATTCTATATGAGAAATTCCATCGCAAAATAAGAAGACAATTAATACAATAAAAGTCATATTCAGTTTCATCATTTTTCTAAAACCATTTCTTATAGTAATTGGGAAAAATAATTAAATGCTTAGTTGAATTATACATTTAGTCTTATTTTCTAATAGGCACAAAAAAGAAATTATAAATAGTTAGGCAAGTATTTCAATAAAATGATAATAAAAATGATTCCTACGTATCTTTCTTAACCTTCTTCCTTATAACTAGCACCAAATATATCATAAAGAGGTCTTGAGAGACTTAATAATAATTCACATATTTTTTGACATAATAAAGATATATGCACACTTCATTTGTTTTCTCAATACTATAATTAAAATTTAAGAATAATAATTTTGAAAAATAAACAAACATTCTTCTGTCTTCTTCACAAGTAGAAATAAAATTTAAATAAAATGATTTTGAAATATAATTATGTACTTCCATTCCATTCTTCATATTACTAATTAATTTTAAATATGTTATAATGTAAATACACTCATGCATTTAAAATAATGATTAAGAATTCTGAAATATACCTTTAAAGTTGTTCATGCTACCACTATCCTGAAACTTTTTATTACTTTAAAATTTCAACTTGGTTTTTTTTTCTTGGAAGAATGGGCTTTTTAATAAAATTGTACTATGAAGCTTTGTTTAGATAATACTTTGAAGTTCTATCAGTAGAGAATCTGAGTTAGTAGTCTTCTTTTATAGCCCTCAAAAAAATTACCCAGCATTTACTCTTCCACTCCAAAATCATTTGAAAGTTCAAAGGTTATTAGACAGAAACTAAAAATGAATTTATGCAAGATACTTTCTTGGAGAAAAAAAAATAGAAACAAAAAAAATTATTTTGTCTTTTAAATAAAAATAATATTAAATTGAACTAAGAATTAAATATTCTGTATTCTTAAAGTAACAGAATAAAATTAATAATTATTTTAACAAATAAAATATTTTACAGCATATCTGTTGTTCAATAATTCACCGGTCCAGTGATCCATCAATTCATTTAAAAGGTAATTAAGCTAGTTTTTAAACTAGTAATGGTAAAATTAAATATTTGGATATCAGATATGTTATTTGATGGTTTCATGAAGCATATGAATGAAAAATGAAGTTGGATAATGATACAGACATAAATGAATATTTACAAATAATGTACTATAGGTATTAAAATGATGTGACTGAAACCACAATTTTAATGATGATGAGTTAAACATACTTCACTGTTTGTACTATAGATTAAAATATGTAAAGCAAATGATCTAGAGAATCACTCAAACAAGTCTTAATACTGCTTTGTGAACAAATAAAATAAATTAGCATCAACTCAAACTGAACTGACTATGTTTATGACAAGCCACCCCCTATCTTATCATTAATTATACCCTAAAGTAAGATACTAAACATCTAATAATTTTTAAATTACATCTACAAGTACTTTTAATCATAGTTTTAAATCGTAAATAAAAAAATTTCATTAATGTTTCCCTCATCATCATCATCATCATCATCATCATTATTATTGTTATTATTATTATTATTATTATTTGCTGTATATTGAATACACATGTATAGTTACAGGGGACTATCACATCATAGCATATAGAAATAAAAAAAGAGAACATGGTAGCACAAGAATAAAGAGACAGGTTGGGCAAGGAATATGGATTAGTATAAAGTACAAATAAAAAACTCAAGTACAACTAATCTGGTATACTAAGAAAGGCAATGGTTGCAGGGATAATTGGAAGGAGCATTATTTGAAAAAAAAATGAAAACAGAAATTTTACTTCATTCATATCACTAAATGCTAGAGCAAGATAAAGACCAAGAAAAAAAGAGAACAAGAAGTGTAATAAAATAAAACCACATAATGGCAGATAGTAATACAAGACAGTGTAAAATAGAAATTGACAGGAGGAACAGTGATAGCAAAGAAAGCATAAGAGACATGGAAAGAACAGATAGTCCACTAATGTCAGATCTATTAACTGTAAAAAATTCTCAGGCAAGAGAGGAGAAAACCCATTAGTGCACTTGCAAAACCTACAAGAATTGTTTATGCTTCACAAATTAATAGAAGATGAGAAGGTAGCCATCACAGCCAATCATTTTCAGGGATAAGCCTGGAATGTGTGGATGTGCATAATAAACTGACATTTGCTCAGGATCTTTTGGAGTGAGGAAATACAGGAGGAATCTTGCACCAGGTATCACAAGAAAAATATTGCCCATCAAAAGAAGAAACTTACACCCAGTTTTTCTTGCACCAGATAGCATTGTTGAAGTCATTGACCAATTTTCCATTGTCAGATGGGCAAATTATTAGAACCATCAAGCACAAAATGTCCCCTCATATACAATAATTGATGCTGATTTGCTGGAACTAGGGAACTAAAGAAATGGTGATCTGTTGACTGCTGTGGATTTTAGTAATAAAGAATCAATACAGGAAGAAAGGAACAACCTTCAGGAGAAGGGAAAACATTCATCAACAATTATAATAATAAAAAAACAAGTCATATATAACATGACATTATCTATGAAAAGGAAAAACCACATTACCAGCACCATACCAAGAGTATCTGAAAATCAGAGCATTAGAAAACAACCTGATGATTGCATTACTGGACACTGCTTGTCAGGAGTTACTTGGATTGAAAGAATGATGTGATGCCATGATGCCACAGAAGAAGCAAAGATACTACCTACCTTGCCAGAACAGGCCACTGAAGCTGTTAGCAAATGGCAAAAGGCTGAAACAGAAACATGGCAATTGTGGCTGAATATAAAAATAGAATCTACCAGAGTAAATTACCTGTTTTTGATATTGGTGGGTCTAATACAGGATGTGCTGTTGAGAACTAACTCTGCTGAAACATCACACTGGAATCACTTATGCAAAAAAATGACTCAACTTTCATGAAAAAGAACTCAGGTTATATTACAAGACAATTCAATGTACTACAAAGGTGGGTTGCATCCAAAGGGTACTTGACTTGGGATCAATAGAAAATAATATAAATCAGTCACACTAGAAATTGAAGATAAAAGAAAGTAAGTCAAGATGCTGATGAAACATGTAAAAGCATTTTCAATTGTACCGGGAATCATTAAGAGATATGTGCATAGAATTCAAGTCAAGGAAAAGGTGTACTTTCCCTGAAGACATACCCTAACCTGTATCAATATAAGAAAAAAGTGGAGGACCAGCTAAAAGCTATGATAGAAGGAGGAATCATAAAAAAGGGGCTTATCACATATAATAGCCCAATAGTACTTTGGATCAATATGAGTATGCTTGGAAACTGAATAGTATTACTATTCTTGAAAGAGATATATCTCTACCCCTGCAAGATGTTTTTAGATGGCTATCCAATAAGATTTTTACTACACTGGACTTAATATCAAGCTATTGGAAAATTGCCCTTCACTAGGGAATGGAAATAGACAGCATTTAAACATGAAGGACACACATGCACTTTCAGAAGTATGCTGTTTGGACACATCAACAGTGGCACTGGGTTAATACTATGCCTAAAACAGACCATATCACAAGAAATGAATAGGCACAAGATATGCTATGTGGATGATATGGTCATTGTCTCCACTGATATAGTGGAACACCTTGTACATCTAAAAAAGTTCCTACAGGAATGTGTAGAAAAGAATATGACAATAAACTTCATTAAAAGCTGCTTTGTGGTACAAGAGATTGCCTTTCTGGGGCATTTGGCAATTGGGCAAAGGATTTTGCCCCATCCAGACAAAATATGGCCATTAAGAATTTTCTAACACTCAGTAACTGTAAGCAAATATGATTGTTTATGGGTATATGTAATTTTTACCATAAATTCTACAAATCCTTTGCACAAGATGCTGCATTGTTACTTGACCTGTTAAAAATGACTGGCATTGAAAATGGTCAATAGAACATGAGTGGAATTTTGAAAAAAAAAAACTTCCTACCAACTGTGGTACTACACCATTCAGACTTTACTCATCCATTTTATTTACAAACTGGTAGCAGTAAGAAGGGTCTGGCATCAGGTTGCTTCAAATCAATCAACAGAATAGGCATTAGATCTTGTATTTCTGCAGCAGAACTTTCCAAGTGGTGGAAATTTATTACACCATGATGAATCAAGAGACTCATGTGATAATATGGGCCTGCTAAAGGTTCAAACAATTTTTGTAGGTGTCTTGAATTCCTCAATAGAGAATATCTAACAAATGATGGCCTGATCAGATGAAGTTTATTTTTACAATTCAATTAGAAAGTAATTTATTGCCTGGGAACTGAGAATGTGATAGTGGACACCTTAAGCCACTACACTGTAAAAATATAGCTGCAAAACTTGTTGACAGAAGAAATGCACATAGCAGTAATGTCTATTGGTGTTGAAAACTTGGTGGAGTATGATTAAAAAACTTGGCCCAGTTACAAAGAATAGCCACAAAATATGGACAATCATTGAGACTCTGGAGAAAGGGCAGGGGCCTGAATTGAACAAAGATTATTAGATGAAGAACAATGTTTTAATATACAAAACACGCTATTGGGTAAATACCTGAAAATATTTTCAATATCACAAGAACTCATGGGGCACCGATTGAACACATTCACAATCTATGTGGACATTATAGACCCTGGAAAACTGAGAGTGTCATTCATCACCAATAACATTGCAAAGGGATGTACTGTAGCATCTTAATCAAACTTAGAGAATGCCAGATATGCACCCAAAGTAAACATCCCAACCAGACTTACATAGGAGCCACCACCCTGATACTTTCCAAAACCTGAAATGAACAGTAGGCAGTAGACCACTATGGATCATTACCTACTTTCAACTGATTCAAGTTTTTCTTTGTGGCATTATGACATATTTTCAAAGTATGTATCAGCATATCTGGTATGACAGGCAGACACACAAAGTGCAATCAAAGCCCTGTGTTTGAAGCAGTTTATTAAAATAGAAAATCCAAAGACCATCCTATCAGATCATGGGTCAGCTTTTACATTGTGACTATGAAGAAAAGGGATGTGCCAACAGGGCATTAAACATATTCTAACTTCAATAACAAATCCCCAGTTAAACTCATGTGAGAGGGTTATGAGGGAGCTAAATCACTTATTTCGGATGTACTCAGGCAGTAACCATAAAAGTTGGGTGAGACAAACATCCATAGTGGTAAGATACCAAAACTATAACACAACTGAATCTACTGGTTTCACCCCAAAGATGCTGCATTTCAGAAAGCAGGACAAAAAATTCATAAAAAACCTTATTCTCATTAGAGCAAGAAATAGTCAACCCGTATCAGAATCAAGCCAATACCAGATGGTGGCTGCAACATATGGCATAAAAAAGATTAAAGGAGGAAGACATAATAAGTATAAATTTCAAACTGAGTAACAAGTGTGGGTTCAAACACCACATGCGAGTAAGCCATTAGAGGGACAGTACAAGAAATTCTTTCCACTGTATGAAGAGTCCTTCATTATGAAAAATAAATGGGAAGAGAATTCCTTTATAATGGAAAATGAGAAAGGAACTAATGGACCATTTAATGCAAGATCATTAAATCCCTATCATGGCATAATGACTAAGACACCAAAGGATAGAGATGACAACAAACCCCAAAGAAGAAAGTCCACATTAAAAAAATTATTTAATTAGAATTACACATTCTAAAAACAACAAAGAATATCCAGGTATGACAAACAAACAGACTGAGATGAACATAGATTATACTAATATATAAATGTTTGAAAGTTTTTTTTATTGTTATAATTTGATATGTACATAATGTAATTTGAGCACTCCTCCAGTATCACTCTGCTGCACTCTGCATTGATGTAAGTTTGGTCATTCTTTTTACTTGTTTTTTTAATGGGTTCTAGTAATATGAAGCTGTATATATATATATATATATATATATATGAAAAGATAACTGTTCCTCATATAAATATTCATAAGATCCCCCCCATTCAATAATGTCTAGCGTGATTCAGTCTATTGAAACAATAAAGTTTGATTAGTTAAAAATGAAAAAATAAAATCATATTTTTTTTTTAATATATGATTTAATAAAATGTTATATTTCTTATTTTTTTTTTTTATCTTCTCAATAAAAAAAAAGAAATTAATTATCAATCATTAAAAAGAAAGAAAAAGATACTTGTTAAACTGAGCAGTATTCAAATTAGGACTCTTAAAAAAAATAGAACTTTCATCTTCACAAAGAACAGAACATATTGAATTTTTTTAAAAAGAAAGTGTATTACTTAATTCTTTTGACAAATTAAAATATAGCTTTAACTAACCTGAAATGGAAAAAGAAAACTTTCTAAGGGATATGAAACAATGGGGTAATTTAGGCTTCAATCTCTCACCTTGCGACTTTCCATAAATGAAATAACCCGCCTCTTTTAATAAACTACAAACTGAAGGTAATTTTTATAAAATACTAAAACATTTTATCATTATAAAGTGGTTATGAAATAATTACATAGAATTTTTTGTAAAATATTAAAACTTTTATCATACGTTATAAAATGAAGTTATGAAATGTTATCCAAATTATTTATAAAAATATTTGAACGATTTACTATTGGATTAACTTTAATTACTAAATGATAATGCTCCACAAGCCAAACAGAATTTATGTAGATGAATATACCTTTATATTTGACTAAATTATAAACTTTAATTACTAAATGATAATGCTCCACAACCAAACAAATTTAGGTAGATGAATATACCTTTATATTTGACTAAATTATAACTTTAATTACTAAATGATAATGCTCCACAACCAAACAGAATTTATGTAGATGAATATACCTTTATATTTGACTAAATTATAAAGCTTTAATTACTAAATGATATCTCCACAACCAAACAGAATTTATGTAGATGAATATACCTTTATATACTAAATTATAAACTTTAATACTAAAACAACAAACAATTTTAGAATATCCTTTATATTTGACTAAATATAAATGCTTTAATTCTAAAGATATCCAACCAAACGAATTTATAGATGGATATAATTTTATATTTGACTAAATTATAAAGCTTTAATTACCAAAAAAGCTTCACAAACAAGAATTGTTGAATTTAGTCTACCAATCGGTAATATCATAAAGATAAGCCTATAAACATAAAATGACTTTCTTCTTATAAGTAACAGATTTTGTAAGAATACTTTATATTTGGCAATTATAAAGCTCAATATCAAAGATAAGCCTCAAACAATCAATATTTACCAACGTAATGATAAAATAACGAAAGTATATAAATCATAAGCTACCAAACTTCTTCTCATAAAGGAAACAAAAAAAATATTGTTAATTGGAATATTCAACTCTTCTCATAAAAATACAAAAAAAATAGTTGATTGGAATATTTCTCCCATAAAAACAAAAAAAATTTGAATTAATTTTTTATAATTGATCAAAAATAATTAGATTACTTCTTCTCATAAAGGATCAAAAGAACTATTTTGAATTAGAAACTTCTTCCTAAAGGATCAAAAGAACTATTGTTGAATTTAAACTTCTATAAAATTAAGTTTATAAACAAAGTTTTTAATAAATTTTTTTTAAAAATAAAGTTGTTTTTTGTTTTTTTTATGCATCACATCGTTATCATTTCAGAGAACTTCTGCTGACAACGATGGCGTTGTAGGAACCTGGTTTGGCCATATATTTCTTTGTATCTGGAAGTGAGGAAAATAAGCAAGACTACCATCAGAAGTACACAATAAAGGGTTGGTACAACTAACTACTTTGCTTATCTGGTAATGCCCATTGACTTAAAAAGGAAACGGTATGTGATAAAAAATTTAAAAAAAAACAAACAAAAAGCAAAAGAAGAAATCAAAAGGGGAGGACTACTATCAGAAACAAAGGAAAAAGGGAAATAGAACTAGAAACAAAAAGAATATGAAGCCAGATAATAGAAATTATAAAAGAACCAAAAGAAAAGAGACACAAAGAAAAAAAAAGGAAACAAGAGAAGAAAAAAGAAGGAGAAAAACAAAAAGGAAAACAAAGAAGAAAAACCAAAAAGGAAAACAAAGAAGAAAAAAAAAGGGAAAACAAAGAAAGAAAACAACAGAGAAGAAAAAAGAAAAGACAAAAAGAAGAAAACAAAAGAGAGAAGAAAAACCAAAAAGAAAAACAGAGAGAAGAGAAACCAAAAAGAAAAAAAGAAAAAAAAACAAAGAACAAACAAAGAAAGAAAAGAAAAAAAAAAAAAAAGAAAAACGTAAGAAAAAAAACTAAAAAAGGTTATCCAACAAAAATTAAAGGACAAAAAACAAGAATTTTAAAGGAAAAATAGAAAACAAGATGTGAAACTAAAAAAAGAAAGGACAAAAAGAAAATAGAAAACAAAAACAAAAAAACACAGAGAAAAAAAGAAAAACAAAAATACAAATAAGAAATAAAAACAAGAAAAAGAAAGGAAGAGGAAAGGAAAACGAAAAAATATAAAAAAACAAAAACCAAACAAAAAAACAAAAAAAAAAAGAAGATAAAAAAGGAGGAAAACACCAAAAAGAACGAAAACGGATTACAGGAAAGAAATAAACAACAAAAACTCAAAACCAAAAAAAAAACTAGGCAGAAACAAAGAAACTTGTAAAAAGAAAACCAATGGAAAAAGAAAAAAGTACAAGATATAATTAGAACAAAGAACCAAAGAGAAACAGGAAACACCAAGTAGTGAAGATCAAAAAACCCAAAATAAAGAAAAGGAAACCCAAAAAAGAGAAGAATAGAGTTGCTAGAAAAGGGAGGGAACTTTCTCTGGCTCCTATTCTTGGTTGGATGATACTTCTGGTACAAGAGAGGTGTGCTAAAAATGAGATATTTTCTCGTGAGTCTGAGGGTGTGTACTGGTGTTTGTGTTTGGCCTATTTGTCCCAGCATTGGGGCTATGGTTCATGTATTCACTTTTCGCTCACTTACCCTTCATCAGCTACTAAACGGTACTGAGAATAGTGTATGTATAGGATAAATGTACTTCCGGCGTTATCCCAAATTTGGTGAGGGGTAATGAAACAGTACTTTCTCATATAAAATCATAAGACCCCCCTTCAATATGCTAGGTGATTAGTCTTGGAAGCATAGTTGTGATTGTTAAAATGAAAATAAAAATATTTTTGTTTTTAATATTGATGGATTTGAATAAAATGTTATATCGTCTTATTTTATTTTTTTATCTGTCTCAATAAAAAAAAAGAAATAATACCAACAAAAAAGAAAGAAAAAGATACTTGAGTAAACTGAGGCAGTATTCAAATTAGGCACGCGTTAAAAAAAGAACTTTCTTACACAAGAAGCAGAACATATGAATTTTTTTTAAAAAGAAAGTGTATTACTAAATTCTTTGACAAATTAAAATATAGCTTTAACTAACTGAGAATGGAAAAAGAAAACTTTGCTAAGGGAATTATGAAGACAATGGGGTAATTTAGGGCTTCAACTCCCACCTGGCGACTTTCCATAAAGAAAAACCCTTTTGAATAAGACTGCAAAACTGGAAGGTAATTATAAAATCTAAAACATATTACATAGTTATAAAGGAATAGAAATAATACATAGAATTTTGTAAATATTAAAACTTACATAGTTATAAAATGAAGTTATGAAAGTAAAATTTATTTATAAAAATATTGAACGATTATATAGGATTAAAGCTAATTAAAGAAAGCAGCCAAACAGAATTAGTAGAAAATACTTTATATTTGACTAAATATAAGGCTTTATTACTAAAGTAAGGCCACAAGCCAAACGAAAGAGAATCTTATATTTGCTAATAAGTTAATTACTAAAGAAAGGCCACAAGCCAACGAATTATGTAGAGAATAACCTTTATATTTGCAAATTAAAAGCTTAATTACTAAAGATAAGCTCCACAACCAAACGAATTAGGAGAAAACCTTTATATTTGACTAAATATAAAGCAATTACTAAAGAAGGCCACAAGCCAAACAGAATTAGTAGAGAAAACTTTATATTTGACAAATTAAAGCTTTAATTACTAAAGAAAGGCCCACAAGCCAAACGAATTAGAGAGAAAACCTTATATTTGACTAAATTAAAAGCTTTAATACTAAAGATAAGGCACCACAAGCCAAACAATTAAGAGAAAACCTTATATTGACTAAATTATAAAGCTTAATACTAAAGAAAGGCCCACAACCAAACGAATTTAGTAGATGAAAACCTTTATATTTGACTAAATTAAAAGCTAATTGCTAAAGATAAGGCTCCACAAGCCAAACAGAATTAGTAGAGAAAACCTTTATATTTGACTAAATATAAAGCTTTAATTACCAAAGAGAAGCTCCACAAACCAGGTGAATTAAGTCTACCAAGTAAACAGAAGAGAAGCCTATAAACAAAAATGAGCTTCTAGCTTCTTATAATGTAACAGAATTTGTGTAGAATAACTTCTATATTTGGCTAAATTATAAAGCCCAATACAAAGATAACCTACAAACCAGAAGTGAGTCAAAATTACCAACTAAGACATAAAAAACAAATTAATAAACAAAAGCTAACCTACCAAACTCTCTCATAAGGAAACAAAAAGTGAAAATTCCACCCCCAAAAGGAACAAAAAAACTATGTGAAGGAAATTCACCTCCATAAAGGAACAAAAAAACTAGTGAATGGAAATTCAACCTTCAAAGGACAAAGAACGAATGAAACCCACCTCTCAAAAGGATCAAAAGAACTATGTGAATTAGAAATGCCCCAAAAGGATCAAAAGAACTATGGAATTAGAGTCAAACCCAAAAGAATTTGTAAAGAATTTATTAGAATGCAAACAATGTTATTTAAAAATTTTTTGTTACTAAAATAAATTGGTATCGTTGGTTTTGTTTGTTTTATTGACACCACGTGCCGGTCAGAGAAGCTTCGGCCGCATACGCTGGGGGTGAGAGGACGGTTGGAAAACCAAACTAGGGCGCGGAACCCTGGGCGAAAGTTGAGGGGCAACCTAGGAGCAGAGCCCACCGGACAAGAAAAGGGGGGGGCAATATACACACACACTGGCTTCACCAGGCACTGTGGACTAGCTAAAGACACTAAGTCCAACCACTGTGAATGTATATCAAACTAAATGATGAACATATAAATAATTAATAGTAGAAAGTCATAAATTAAAATTGTTTTAAAAAAGAAGAAAATAGAAAATTAAAATTGTAATTTAGTTTTATTAAAATACATTTTTGACAAAAAATTATAATGTATAAACAGAAAAGATTGTACGGATAGATAAAACTAAATTCCTAAGATATAGAACCCATTATAGAAGAAATTTAATTTAGAAAATCCATGAGATAAAAATTTAATTAAAAGTGTAAGATAACAGGAAAAATGAAACAATAGGTGTTGGAATGCAAAATGACATTTAAGCAGGGTATAAATAAAGAGCTTTCCTTTTATTCTTTCACTTATACCTGCTGAAGCTCTTCTACTCTTAGTGAAGAAAATCTGGTGCTGAACAACCTAGTTGAAAGAAGCTTTGATGGTATAGATTTTTGCTGAGCTCCATAAACATATCTTCCCCTGTCACACAGTACTTAAATATCATCAACCTTTCATCTGATCTATATATAAGAAATCTAAAATGCATTGTAAAGTAAAAATCTGTGAATAGGTCTTTTTGTTTCCATTCTCCCATTCATTCCTGGGACCAGAATCAGAACAATGTAACCAGCCAGAGAACTTGAAGAATTGTCTGACCAATGCCTGCTGCTTATTAGTGAATAACTGCTACCCAAAACGAACCCTGAAGATGAAAACTTAGAGAACAGGTTAACAATGAACCATTTTCACCTAGCTGCCTCACACCTTTAGTTACCGGTCACTTGAACTTTCACTTAACTTTTCCAGTTTCATTTAAACTTATAAATTGAGTTTACTTTATTTAGTTTTTAAAATTGTATATGCGTCTCAATTATCTATTCTGATATATTAATATTTTATTCTGTTATTTTTTAAAAAGTATAATGTCAATATTTAATGTGTCTAGATTACATATAAATTGTTTTGTTTTTTTTATCGATCGCCATTATACTCACTTGAATGTTATATTTATTTAATTTCTTTTTATCAAGAGAGAAACGAAATGATTCTTTCTTCTATCTTGAAACATATATGTATAATCTATAATGAGGAGCTGTAATGGAGAACTAATTTAATTTAAAATATATTTTATAATCAACCCGCTATATTGAAGATGGGATATTTCAAATTTCTCATGAAGCTTCTATGAATAAAAGATCTCCTCCATCCATGTCCTCCTACCATATTTATTTTATTTATATATTTGTGCTTAAAAAGAAAGACAAGCAGAAAATGCAAACATTCTTATGTTTTTCAACAATTAAATGTCTTTCAATTTATCGTGAGCAATAAAATAAATATGATTATATATGTTAAATCTATTATTTTATATTTTAAAAAAAGATTCAATCCTGCCTTTTATTTTTTATATGCTCTTTAAGTCAACCTGGGTTTTATTATATATATTTGTTGTGTAGAATGTGTATAACTAAAAACATTTATAAATTTTATTATATGTAAGGGAAGGTACAGTAAAGCTGTAGATAAATTCAAGTCTTAAATATTTATTAATTCTAGGGAAGAACTAGTTAAATAATGATTGATTATTAATTAATATGCTTATCTTTGATATATTTAATATTAGTCCAAAGGGAAAGTAATAACAGATATTTTCTCAGTCTCATAAAGTTTTGCATTCATGTTTTTTTTGTAATATATGTTTTTAATTTTAAGGTTTAAAGTTTAATGGTCTTTCGACCACCTTTAATATTACATTGTGCTATTTGGTAATTCATGGGTGTCTCCGGACTTATTCCTTGCTCGGTGAATGAGTTCTATTTCTCTAACTATGTGTTAGATCTGGAGTGCTATCCAGTTTAAAGTTAGCCTTGAATGAAGCCATTGTGCCCCGAGATTCATTTTCTAGATTCACAAATTGAATCTCCAAGGACCACGATAGTTTATTTTTTATTATAGATTAAAACCGGAAATGATTAAATATTGCTGAGTAAATCTGAAAAATGTCTATTGGGGGGTTATCTTTATTTTATCATTTAAATACAGGCTATATTTGAACATGACAACTAGTCTAACCAATTATATGTCTTTTGTAATTTCACCCTCTAGTTATTTCACTGTCTCTTTTTCAAAAAGAGAAGCACCCACTTGTTGGTCTCGCATATTCTTGTTTTATAGTTATAAATCAATTGTTTAGGTACATTATTGGATCTTGCTGATGTATATCTATATATCTCTGTCTGCTGTTGCAAGAGAAATAACTTCTAACACATTTATTTATTCTTCAAATTGTCTTTTTTTTTATTAGTGTAAATAATAAACATTCATTCACTAATCTTATTAAGGTATTAATTGTCTGTGTTATTATATAGCTTAAACCTGATTATTATAAGTTAAAATTCCCCTTTGTGATCTCATCTCTTCCTGACCACCGGGCATACATTAAAAAATTAATTTTTGTGATGTTTGGGGAGTAAGTCACTTAGTGGTAATCTGGAGGAGTAGGTGAGGTTTGAATCCTCTCTACCTATAGCTTTTGGTTATGTTAGAGCAGCTCTACTTTTCTTTCCATTACAATACATAGAGAGGTAATTTTTCTAAATTGCCACCTATACCAGCCCCTTCCTTTTCCCACTCTAAGAAAACAAAAAAAAAAGCCTGGATGCCCCCAAAAGTCAAAAGCAAATGATGAGATTGACCTGTTATTGCAAGACATAGACTCTGCACAAACCAGCCATATTCTCATGCAAACTCAATGCTCCTTATCCTACTCCATAGATCAATCTATTCCTATCCCCCATCAACAACAACAAATACACTCACCATCTGAGCTGTAAACCTTATTAGCTACTTGTCAACCACTATTATAAACTCATAATTAAGTAATTGGACCTTCCTGAAAACATTAGAGTTTCTACCCAGCTGACTGATGAGTAGAATTGATTATCTAAAATAATGAAAATAAAAAATTAGTGCACTTAATCTTCAAGGTATCAACTCATTATCTAAACTTTTTCAAATAAAAAAGTGGATAACCAATGTATAACCTCATGTGGTTGGATGGCTTGAAATGAAAATATGCAATAGATCCCATATTGATCCCACCACCTATCTTTATAGATAAGGTTTCTGTGCTTGCTCCAGAGACAAATCTCCACCAATCAGCTGGAACTGGTATTGCCATCATTCCTGGCTGCCCATTGCACATCATTTAAGATTATATACATAGACTAATATCTCTTAATCACCACATATCACAACCATATTACAATACTAAATTTTATATTTATCTATATCCCTCCTGGTCTTACTGTTATTTCTATCATTGTTTTGACAATTAACTCTTAGCTTACCTCTTTTCCCATCCAACTATTTTAACAGAAGATTTTAACCTTGATTATCAATCATTCATGTCAAAATGACTTCATCTAACAATCTTTCCACTTGTGAGAAGTCAAGTATTTTTGCCTTCTAACTTTATCATAGTCCATAATAATTGGCACGTCTCAGTCATTGTTCTTTGCTTTTACTCATCAGTGCTACATAACTTAATTCAACTTGACCTTAATCCTACTTTTTTCTCTGATCATTCCAAACAATTTCTTATTCTGAATCTTGATGCACTACAGCTGACAGCTACTAATTTGCATAAAACAATTCAAATTCTCTCATTATGTATCACAGATTCTCTGAAATGTATAATATGTTGTGGATATTGAAACAAATAGAACTTAATCTAGTTCAAAAGTACATCGTCTTTATATATATTATATCATTCAAAATCCATCATCTGATATTTCACCTCCACTTTCTTGCCATTTGGAATTAGCCAATGACTTGCATACACAGATTACATTAATAAAGCCTTTACATCATACACATCAACATTTACATGCACTTTCCCAGCATTATCAAAAAGCCACCAACCAACTTAAAAAATTTCTTACCATTGAGGAAAGAATGATTATTTTACTCATCAACACACATGGACCCAATGATATATTTGTTTGGTCTTGGGTCACCTATCCACACTAAAAGTCCACATGGCACCCTAAGTTGATAGTAAACATGATCAATCTTATATACCAACAATTCAAGCAAAGATTACAATGCATAATGCATTTTACACCACCTCCAGACTTATTTGGATCACTCAATATTAGTACCTCATTTCCATCCATACAATTTTTTGATAAGCTTATCACCATAAATAACTCATGTCATACAGGTTCCAATGGAATCCCTGCTTTTGCCCAGCTTAAACACTGTACTGCATTATATCTCTGTGGCCTGGCAAATGAATTGTCCCAAAAAGTATATGACATCAAAAGTCTTTATCCAAACTGAATTGTACCATTTACCAAAAAAACAGGCTTAGCCTCTATTCTTTCCAACCTTTTGTCCCATTTCCATGGAGCTATTGGGAATTAAGATAGTGGAAAAATTCATAAAGGATCATTTAAAGCCACACATACTGCCTCTAATCTTCAATATGCAGTTTATAAAAAGGTTCTTATACGATCTATTCTGATGTTTAAAGCAGTAACTAAAAATATGCTCCAATTGCAATTTACTTAGATATAGAGTCTGCATTTGACTCTGTTTTCATTCCCAATTTGATTGATATGCTAAATAACACTACCATTCCAAATATCTTACTGTACTTAATTACCAACTTAATGCAGAGCAGAGAGATGCACATCACTCTCAATGGAAAATTTTTATCATCATTCACCCCTATGCAATACATCTCCCAAGGCTAATGTCTTAGCACATTTCTTTTTTATTTTCTACATAAACCCTTTCCTAAAGCATACACAACGAACATTCAAGCATCCAAATTATACATACTCACTAACACATTCCATGTATAGTATACATTAATGATAGTCACTGTCTTCCTGCCCTCTTGTAAGCATCTCCCTATATTGAAAACCTCCTCAATCAATATACTGTGACCTATAAAACTTAAATTTAACATGAGCAAAGCAGAAGCATGGTTTATATATACCAACAATCCATGCAATCAAATATTCCAGAGAAAGACATACCCTTTCTTAGGTTTTTCATTTTAGGGCTCATTTCTGATGAAGAACATCCCAATGCCACATGAATTGTGAACTCTTTCTTCAAAACTTATCTCTTTCTTTATACTAAAAGTCACCTATACCTATTTAATAGACTCATAATGACTAAAATGACATATTATTTGCCTATTGTTAAATTTTCAAAATCATTTATTTCTGTCATCTCTTTCCTCTGCAAGAAGCTACTATGGGGCTGGAAGACAGTTTCAATTTCAGCTAAGAGAGTTGTTCATCCATTAATAATAGTCTTGGCTTCCATAGTACTCAAATGTTCTATATCTAATAACCCATAAATTCAATTACATCAATTGTTCAAAAGTTCCCAGCACTCCAATCACTTTTACTAGTAATTCTGCTGATACACTTCTCCTTCTTTCAGCTTCATTTCCTATCACACTTTACCAATCAATCCTATCTGAATTCAATCGATCAACTTTCTCCATGATTAATAAATACATATACTGACAAACATATGCCATACCATATCTGGAAGACAATGTTCCAAATGTAGAAATACATGGGTACTTGAGTAAAATTTTCTTTTTGAAGAATATCCATTGATTAACATATGGGACAACACTTCCCAAAAAATGAGTTATAGCAATCAAATGTTTAGATGCTATATAGAATATAAAATGTAGATGATAAAAACAGTTTTGTCAAAATAGTGCCAGAATAGTCACAAGGGCCATTGCATAGATTTCTTGTACCAACAAGATTGGATTTGTTTTTGATTGGCCAAATCAACATCTCCCATATACTTGTTATTCATTTTTATTGCAGCTGGACATGGAATTAATTGTCATGATCCATTTTTATTTTGCCAACTGACAACATCATTTTCAGAAAAATGGATTAGCATTTGTAATCATAGCAATTGGCTTTTTGTCCAAACAAGAAATTGGAGGTTAGTGTTTTTATCAATGACAAAATGAGTGTCTTCTTTTCATTGTTTTGTGCATTTCAGTGATGTAATTTGTCTTATGTTTATTATTCTACAAAGATATAATTTATTTGCATAAAATTCATTTGCTAACTCTATAGTTGGAAAAAATCTGTCACAAAAAATAATGTAATGTTGTTTTGTGAGATGTGACAAAATTGCTGACTTCACAGGCTAAGTACCAAGGCATAGATGAGCATCTGAAGTTGATTTTTTGCCTGCATACATTTCCATATAACAAACAACCGTTGTGGCTATCAGCATACACACACCACTTGAAATTCACATTGCACTGCTCTATAATTGGTCTAAATTTTATAGGTATGGTCAAAATTGCTACTTTTCTTACTCAGCATTGTTTTATTATTGAAATGCAAACATATTAGTTATATTACTAAATCTTTTGCAAGACATTATGTTAGCAAAATAAGGTTGCCTCAAACTTGGATCAGAATCCAAAATGTCTTTTAATTGAAAGACAGGGGTCTTACAATATCATCCCAAAAAGCCAGATACTTCTTGATCCATTACACTTTCCCAATTATGCATTTTTTCTTTAGCTGCATATTTATTGACATCATCAGTCATTTTTCATACATTTTTGTCAAATAATAAATGAAAAAAAAAATCTAAAATAGAAACTCTACTTTGATAAGGAACCTCAAACCTGAAATCTTAGTAAAAATTTTCATACTCACCTGTTGTGCCATTATGTTAGGTGGCACATTATTGTTTCTGGATGAGGGGCCTGGTCAACTGCTAACTTTCACAGCTACATTTTTTTCATCTTTGGCTGGTAATGGAGCTGCTTCTTTTTCCAATAACAAATTAAAAGATTCATCTAAATTGTTGGATGATATACTGACTTCAGAATCCAAAGGTCTAGACATTGCAAATTAATCTTTAACTTTGGTCTCTGGCTCTAGTTGCAAGCCCTAATATCTAACCAAACTGGTTCAACAAGCTAAATGCTGATGGAAATGAATCGAAGAATATCTGTATTTATACTTAAGTTATTCGATCACTGTGTGTAAAGCACTCAGTGTGAAAAGAGGGTTATTGTTTGATCATTATATATTTAATGATCAAAATTAGATTCTAGTCATAATTTATGGATGCTGCAATTCAACACTATTTACTATATTACACACTAAGAATATGCACATTTTTTCTGTTTAGTTTAAAATCAAAAGAATAGAATGTTATTCATAGTTAAAAAAATATAGCTATTACAAAATATATGTATAAGCGAGTAGTCATTGATGAATATTCACAAAATTATGCATGATGATTAAGTCAGGTCAGACAAACAGGTTTTATCCTATAGTTCTTATAGATGGTTTGATTAATCAGTATATTGTGACTAAGTGTTTTCACCTTTAGTCCCATTGCTTAATCTCAAAATAAAAAACACCTGTGTTTACTTGATTTTTAAAAAAAAAATAGCTAACTAATGAGTAAAGCATAAAATGAACAATAGTTCTACTGCATATAACCCTTTTTAATATAGTTTATATGTAAAATAGTCATGTTTCTTATAATTGTCATAAGCATAATAGCTTATATTGCTTTTAATAATTTTATTTATTAATAAAACAATAGGATTATAGCAAAATGTGTGCCAAAAAATAATATTTTATTAGTGTAGTAAATTAGTTAAAAGACTGAAGAGAGTAGAGAATGTAAAATTAATTTAAAATTAGCATTTGTAAATTTTTAAAATAGTAAGAACAAAAGTTAAGATATTAGCTTATTATAAGTCAGCTTTAAAATCTATAAAGTAATTTTAATATTAAATATCTTTAAATATTTTTATTTGACAATTATTATGTTATAATTAGTTATTTAAAAAGTAATTAGTAGATTAACTTAAAATTTAAAATGTCATTCCCTTGTCATGTGTGGAAGTGTATGTGTGTGAATGCAGGGAAATTGTGTTTTATGAATGCTAAAGTAGTTTATTTTGAGCTATGTAAACTCATTTTAAAAATAATGTTTAAACAGATGATTATAATATAGTTAAAGTAATTTAGTGAATGAAGTATTTATTAATTCAAAAATTCTAAAGCAGTTCAATTAATAAATTATATGATTTTTTTGTTATAAATATTTTTTATAAGAAAACTTTGTTAATTTTTCTTCCAAGTTGAGTTCATAGATCATGTGTCATTTTTTTTTTGTAAATATCTAGACTAAAATGACATCATTGATTGATTAACATTTTTTTTGTTAATTCTTCTCTTCTGATCTAGCTTGAACCCTGGTACAAGATAAAGTTTTAGTTTTAATTTTTTATAATTTTTATAAAAGTATAAATGTAAAAATAATATAACCAGTCAGCAATGAACGTCAGCTAAATTACAGGTAGTTCCCCTTTCTTTTGATAACTGAATTACAATTAATCTTTCTTAATTATTATAGCAATGTTTTGAAGGAAATTTTATTATTACTAATTATTTCAATAAGATTAACTACGGAAGAAGTTTTAACATTAAGCAGTTGTTACATTTATTTATGACTTTTATAACCAAAAATTATGCAGAAAAATTTTCCAGTTCTTATGTGCTTAGCTATCTTGTAAATGGAATAAACTTGAAAAGAAGAAAATTAAAATGCACAGACTATTTAAGCTACATATTTAAAATTTAAAAATGCATTGTAATAATTTGCTCATTTAAGATCTAAAATTATTAATTGTCATTGGAACTGTTTAAGAAATAACTCTTTAAAATGTTTAAATAACTAACTTGCTTTAAAATAGTTCTTCGTATATGAAAGAAAACACATACTAAAAAAATGATTTAAAATGTTTTGCTATGCTGAAACTCTTTAATTCGAATTTTTAAAAAAGAAAAATTAGTAGCTATTCAAAAAAACATAGAATATTAATTTATCAACCTATAATATGGAGTGAGTAGAGATATTTCTAAAGACGTTCTTATATGCTGAAATATTTTTCTATTGACGAATGCTATATAAATTATATTATACAAATGTATTAATTAATAACCTGACATCTCATTATTTTCTACAAATAATTTCCTAAGTGCTTAAAATGTGTTCTTTAAAAAAAAAGTTGCTACAGTATTAGTTAAATAAACCTTCAGAATCCCGAAATTGTATATCAGCTAAAAGAATTATTGTATTACAATGTTGTCATTTCCTAACGTGACTCATTATTATTTATTTTCATTTATCTTATTGCTTATATTTAGATGTACTTATATTTTAGAAATATATATTACATAAGAACCATTGTATATGTTTTGTTTTGGAAATTCTTTTGCCATGTATAAAATAATAGTTATGACTAGAAGCTTCAAAGTAAGAATTAATATTATATGCACTTAACAGAACAGACGGCTCAGTGTGAAGAAAGCTCACTTATGAACTAAAGTTTTTTTTTATTGGTAGAAATATATTTTATGCAATATTTTCTTTGAGATTTTGTTATATTTAATGTAATACTATTCATTATTACAAGTCTGCTAAGTATTTAATTCATGTAATTTTAAATCTAATGGGTTTTTTATAATGTGCAGATATTCTGCACGTTAACAGATAATACTTATTACATGTTTTGTATGTTCTAATAAGATGAATTATACATTATTTATTTTGAGTCAGTGGAGATTTTATCTCTCACTATAATTATTTTTAATGTATGGTAGTTTACTCAGTTATATGCTAAACAGCCCAAGTAATTAATTGTCAGAAGTTTTTCATTTGTAATTTTGCATAAATGCAATAGTAATTATAACTGCTAAGATTTTTATGCATTAAGAATTATTATTCTCACACCTTATTCACATTATTATTCATGTCCACTTGTTATAATAATTTTGATATTTGATATTTTATACATGTGTGTATTGTAAATTTGTGCCAAAAATTTCATATGCTATTAATTTTCTTTATTAATAATTTTTTTATAGTCTTTTGACTTAAAAATTCCACTTGATGGTTTGGACATTGCTTATTGTTGATATGATTAAAATTTTGAATATGACTTTAGTTAGTTATAGTGATGTTTGTATCTTGTCATTGTTAGTTATAATATTATTTATATTCATTATTGTGCTTGATGGAGTGGATAAGTTCCGCATCTTTATTATATTCTGTTCCATGAGGTGATAGTGCTTATTTCCAGTGATTATTATCATATCTTTATAAGGTACCTAGATTCCTGGAGAGGATCCTATATTTCTTGGTGTGTCTTTTCATGTTTTTCTGATGTGCTGTAACAAAATTCCAGGCATCCTTTTTGACTCAGAAGTAGGTGTTTGAAAGCCACCATTCTTATGATGTATTTATTGATTTATGATAGTTTGCTCTGTGGAGCCTAGGTTTGGTCTATCACTTATGATGTATTTAAAGCTAGTTTTCCACCATAGTAGGTGAGGTTGTATTTTGTTTAAGATATGTGATGATAAGATAAGTTAGTTTGAAGGATTTAGTTTATTCAGGTTGCACTCAGTTGTTTAGTGCTTAAAGGAATAACAATGTTTGTATTGTGATATTATGATACTGTAATCAGTCACAAGCCAACCATCAACAGTTAGTAATTTTAAATGTTTAGCTTGTAAGCATATAGCTGATAAGTGCAATCCACACATGCTATGTAATTGCTGTATTCACCTGGAATTTTCACCGATGGATGTGTAAGTCATTTACTTTTAACATTTCCATAATTTATGTTATGTGGACAGTAATCTTTATATTTTTATGTGTACAAGATACTTCTGATGAGTGGCCATACATTTCATTTCATTCATTCATTTAGGTGTTCATTGGTTCAAAAGTCTAAACAATAGAGAGTATTTATTTGTAGTTTGAGATTTATTTTAGATATACCAGCTATTACTTAAATTTATTTGGCTGATAAGATCAGGTATTAACATATCAGTCCATTAATCATGGTTACCAATTTTGATAATGTTTTATTTTAGAATAAATAAATCAAGAGAAATTATGCTATTGAGCTAATGATTAATCCCATGTAAAACATATAAACTTATAATGCCGAAAATTGTTTAAGGGATTGCTTATATTGGAGATGTATAAGAATTAGCTAGTATTAACTCTCATTTAATTAAACTGTTATGTAAGATGATTTATGTAAAATCTTTTTTTTAAGAAGCCTTAGCATTTATTTGTAAGACCCAAAAGAATTTTAAATACTGTTAGTCAAATTACTATATTTGTTAACAGTACTATCTTGGCAATGTTTCCAAGTTTGTGTAAATTTTGTTTTATTGTATTATATTGCAAATAATCTTATTAAGTATTTATTTAAAATAAATTTAGTTCTGCTTATTTTCTTTTTGTATGTTATTGTCTTGGGTTCACGATGTTAATTATTTCACTTAATTAATGTTGTATAGAATACTTTCATATCCACAGAAATAAGATAAAGTTATGCTTATAGTTGTGATTTCTGGATGAAATCACTGTAACAGATAATTTCACATTTCCAGATACCAAAGTAATAGTTTGTTTAAGAAGTATTTTTAAACTATGTTATCTTCTAAGATAGAAGATTGTCTTTTATAAGGTGAAATGGTTTGATATTCCAGAAGATGGTCCATGCTATTTTAGACTGCACACTATTGTAATTATTTCAGTGTCAAGGTCTAGTTTACATTTAGTTGCCTATGAAAGTTGTCTGTGGGAAGGTGGAATGACATAAAAAGCACCTTTGTCTTTCTTCCATCTCGAGTGATGTCCTGGGTAAAGTGCTATAATTAATCTAAATTTTGAATATTTTAATTATGTAAGTAAATATTTAAGTATTCTTTTCTATAATTTTGACAAATATTGTTATCTTGCAATAGGATGCAGTCACTTCAAGTAAGTATTTGCCTCCTATAGTCAGCCATGATATCACTCAGCTATTCCTTTATTTATTCATTTACTTAGTATACAACTTTATATTAGTTCATTTCACAAGAGTTACAGTAGGAATCCTGAGATCATTTACTCTTATTGTTTTGTGCAGTAATTTACACAATTTTCTATATCACAACATTCAGTACTACTAGTGTAGAATTAGAATTTCTTATTTATTCCTTGTGCTAGAAGAAGAGCACATCTTGTGGTATTTATTTCATTTAATTTATTACAAATCATTTTATCAGAAGTCATAACAAGGATAGTGTTTATTTCAGAATATGAGATAAGAAATTTTAGTAGGAGATATATAATATATATGTAACAGGCTGGTGGATTTCACAGGAGATAGTGGGAGCGCATCTTATTATCATCAGACTTTGGATCTTTGGATAGGGTGCAATTAATTATCACCTATATAGAGGTGCAATAACTGCTATTAGTGTGATCTCCTTCCCTGATAAGAGAGTCCAAGCAATTACTCCCTGAGTTCGAATACTGTGGTATAACATGGCTAGAAAGGGGTGAGAATTGGATGAACTGACCCAAATTGTATCTAAGTTAAAAAAAATAGGTAGACCTAGTCTATTGGAAGTAGATACAATCATAGGTTATGTATTTCATCACATAATCACTTCCAATAGATACAATTTGGGTCAGTTCATTTAATTCTCACCCCTTTCTAGCCATGTTAGACCACAGTATTCGAACTCAGGGAGTAATTGTTTGGACTCTCTTATCAGGGAAGAAGATCACACTAATAGCAGTTATTGCATCTCTATATAGGTGATAATTAATAACCAAAAATCCTATAAGCATACCCAAATACCATAAGATATATAAAAAAATATATATATGTGCAGTATAAGTATATATGTATAAATATATATATATGCAGTATAATTATATATGTATTAAAGTTATAATAATTGACCTAAATATGTATATGTATTTCCTCTATAATAATAATAATATTGATAGGTGTAAAACTAAATAAGATAATAATGTATATAACAGGTAGGTGAATAATGAAGAGCTATAAAGCTCATGGTGGATATGGAAATAATGATGAGCTAGAGACCAAATTAAAATAACGAATTCAATCTGACACATGTAATTTATGTCAAGGATGAGTCTCTACCATATTGATATCTAATAATGATATTAATAAAAATAAAGTCCTTACCCTCAACCCAATGGTAGAAATTTCTGCACTTGACCAATTATTTACAGTGACGAATATGTAACATTATATATATATGTGATCGTGATTCTATCTGGCTAATTTAAAATATATATACAAACCTAAAAAAAGAATTTTTTGTTGTCCAGATAGATCAATGGTTATAAATCATTTATACAAAAGCAACATAAAAGTAAGCTTAATTAGTAATAAATAAATTAATATAAACTTTATCATTATGTAGTGTATTGCTTAGTGTGAGATAATATTAAAATCTCTTATCTCTCATTTCCCTTTATGTTGTCAAAAGTCAGTCAGATGGGGAGGTCAAAACTAGTATAATTTTTTTCTATTTCATACAAATAAAGATAATTTAAAAAAATAGTTAAATCTAATATTTCCCCCTTCCTTACTCTCATAATGAATTTTTCCAACATTATAACACATTGGCTTCCAATTGTAGAAAAAGAAAATATACAGAACATTTACAATAGACAAAAAATAAATAATAATAAAACAAAAATCACAATTTTTATTCCGTTATATTAATTAAAGTTTGATTAGTCTGCTGGAAACTGTTTATTTGCCAAATAAGTTCCTATGATTGAAGATGAAATACTGCTTCCATGTAGAGTAGAAATTTCTTGTCTGGATCAAAGAGTAGCAATCTTCTCCAATTGCTCTCTCTTGGATTTTGTTAGGCATTTTATTCAAAGCAAAAGATATTCTTCAGGTTTCTTCTAAATGGGTAAGTGAAATCTTTAAGCTTTCATGGCTTTATTAATGACATAGTATTCCCTATGGTATAAACTGTTTAGCAAACAACTTATGGTATAAAGGTAATATTATATATCTATTGAATTATTTACTTTTCAAGTCTTTAGTGGAGATATTTCTATATAACAAAATGGTTATATATTGTATATTATTGTTATTACATGAATACAACTAAAGTTGTTTAATTAATAAATAATTGAATCTTCTCTTTTAAATTATTCCTTCCAATTCATATGGTTGCTTTAAAGTTCAGCTTTTGATCATTCTGAATACTATTTAAAAAATATATATTTAAATTCGAACATATATATCCATCTTTATATTCGAATTTCTTTTTAAGCAGAAAAAAAAAGCTTTATCTTCAAATGCAGAAGACAACATAACAATTAATAACACTTTGTAGATCGCGTGTAGTTTTTTTAAATATATCAACCTTGTCATTTTCCATTGTTGAGCAGACATAATATATATAATTGGGATTAAAACAATAATTTGTGAACATTTTAATCTACAACTGTTTGCTATGTGATTAGATTTAAATTCAGTCATTGTTTTGTGAGGTTTAGATGCAAGTTTTTTGGTATAGTTCTCCCCAGTTAATGACACATAACACATGTTTTATTCCAGTATTAGTATACCTATCTGATTTGTTCTAGTGGTTTAATGATTTTTATTATTTCTTTAAAAATAAAAAGATGATTATGTAAATGTATATGTTGGAAAGGAAAAATGTTAATATGATAAATTGCTTGGCAATTTATTGGTTAAACAAATATGTTTATGTGGCTCCAATTGGGAGAGTGTCCTAAAGAATTGGATAGTGTGTCAGGTTGTAACTCATCATTACAATATATTTACTCACAAACTTGTTGTACCCAGAGAATGTGATTTGATGGAGGGTTGAGTCTTATAAATATTTGAAAAGTAGAATTTTTCTATAATAATTTATTTCAAATTATTATGCCCTATTTAATTGGCAGTATTGTATGATTTTTCCTCCATCTTATGATAGATCTATGTGTATTATCATCTTTGAAATTTTATTGTAACCCCACTGTCTAGCTGAAAGAGTCTCTCTGATTATTTATTTTTATTTTCTTCTCATTTTTCTTTCTCTCCCTCTCCCCCTCTCCTCTTTCTTGCTTTCTCATGATCTTATCCTCTCATCCTCCTCTTCTCATCACTTTCCTCTCCTCTCTCACCTTATTATTTCTCTCTCTCTTTCTCTTCCTCTCTTCTGACTTCTCTCTCTTCATCTTTGTCTACTCTCTCTTCTTTGCTTTTCTCTTCTCCATCCTCAACACTCCCTCTCTTTTCCCATTCTCTCCCTTACCATCCTCCCTTCTTACCTCTTCTTTCTCTTCCTTTAGGTTACAACTGGCTCATCTTTCTCTTCCTTCCTCTCCTCTCTCTTCTGATTTCCCTCTCTCTCATTCTCTCATCTTCTCCCCTCCTCTCTCACATTCTGATTTTTTCTTTCTCCACCTCTTCTCCCCTTTTATTCAGATTACAATATATATATTATAATGGTCTGGAAGATAGGTGGAAACTTGAATCTTACCATATCTGCACTACAAGGGCGCCATCTAGGCATTTGAACCTAGAAAATTTATAGAGTAGGCAGATACGTAAGTTAAGATACCTCTTTATTTTATATTTAGACCATTAGCCCAAATTACTAGCTCAGTGGAGATGCAGAGATAATAATATATAACTTTAATTTATATATAACTTTAATTTATATCTTAAATATAAAAAAATAAAAGCCATTGCCAGTAATTAACACACAAATGATATTTATTTACTCACATATATAATCATTTTAAATTTGAGGAATAACATTTATTATTTAGATTTTAATATTAACTTTTAATTTAAATTATTTTAAGATTTTAAATCATCCACACAGATAAATTTTATATTTATTTTAAGATTGTCGAGTATGAATAAATTTAATATTTTTTATTAAAATTGTCGAGTATGAATAGACTACATAGATTTGCATTTGAAAAGAAAATATTCTATCCCTTATTTAACCTTAGGCCAAAAGTTCGCAGTCAAACTGGCGTCAATCCATCTGATACATTGATGTATTCAATGTAGCATGAAAATACGACAGCACAAATATATACCATACTGTCAGGAATGTACATCTGAACAGCATGGTTAGAGAAGTCATTGACTCTTGTCCAATACAGGAATGTTACATCTGTATGGCAAAAAGTACAATAAAAAAAACTCCATAGGAAGGGACTGCATTTTTCCATCTTACTATTCCCTTCCATAGGCAAAAAGAGGTGTGCAGTGTATTATAGAGATTCTGCACATAGCAAACCTCATACTACATCTACTAATTACACCAATATATCCAATCTATTGACCTAATTTAACTACAAAACAAATAACCAAAGATTACCCTCCCCTAATTAATTAACATAACTTTACAAATCTATATAGCCATTCATGCCCAACTTAAATTTAACATTTATATAAATTCGCACAGATGGATTTATAAAAGTTTGTTTTTTTAATGTTGAGCATAGATCGACTACATAGATTACATGTTCAAAAACATCTCAAAATAAACATAAATGATCAAAATATAAAGTCATTGATGTAATTGCAGAGGGAATTCACAAGAAACCCAATGGCATTCATCATAAGATGCCGCATTGACACCAATAAATAAAAAGACATCCGAATAAATACATTTTAGATATTCAACATAAGATATTATTTACCGAATGTCTATATATTTTAATCAAATATGAAAACAAAAACATAATTAAACGTGAACGAATCTATGCAAGCATCTATGCCCAACTTAAATTTAATGCATTTAATAATTTTTACAATAAATATAAAACTAAAATTTAGAACGCTAAAATGGAGTTTTACTTTTTCTTTTAGTTAAATTATAAACATTTTAAAAGTCAAATGCTGTAACTAAAAGTTTACCAAATTCAGAGGAAAGGAAGTGATTTGGAAAAGTCAGATTATAGTTCATTTTACAAAAAATTAGATTTAGCTTGTTTATTAACTTGTCAAATCTTGACAAAAGTTCTTAAGTATTTTTAAATTTTAAAATTGTTCAGTTCAATAGCTTACAGTAGAAGAGTCATAGTTCTTGGTGCCAATTCCTACAATGTCCCCATTGGAAGACTGGTCTGATGTTCTGGAGGTGGCCTTAGCTGGTTCCATTCTGGTATCACAATCATTTCATTTTTTAAAATGGAGAGAGAGGGTGATATGTGCGCCCTATCACACTTCTCAAAAACAATCAAGCTGGAACTGTCTGGCACTGTCCTTAATTTCAATATTTTTCTTTTTATAATCATCCTCTGGATTCAATGAACAAAACATCACTAAACCATCATTTTCATTAGGGTCCGAGCTGAGGCTTGGTGCTTCCATTGGTCAAGCTAATTCTTTTTATTTTCTTATCTATATCTTTCCTCTGACTTTTTAATTATATAAGAGCCCCAAGGGCTAGTTTGCTTTTCAATTAATTTATAAAACAATCATTTCCATTTATAAAAATATTTTATCTTTTCCTTATACTTTTTTCTAAAAAAGTACGTTCAAATACCTTTTTTTTTTTTAATTTAAAAAAGAAATAATTTTTAAAGTTTTGCATCTGCATGAATATATATATATTGTAACGGGCACAGATGACGTTACATTGTTTTTTTATTAGTAAACATGAAAAGAATAAAAGTTCGCAAATAAAACTTCCTTTTTAAGAATTAAAAATTGAAAATTAAAATTCTATACTAAACTCATATATATATATATAAAATCGCACAGATGAAAAAAATTATTAAAATAAAACTTTATTAAAAATAGAAAAAGTATTTTAAAAGCAAAAACTTAAAAAAGATTTAAAGATAAAAATATATCTAAGTTTGTACAAAACAAATTAATTAATGTTATTGAAAAAATGGAAATGATTAATTTAATTAGTCAAATGTAAACTAGCCTTGGGCATTTAAATGTATAAGCATCGGTCAGATAGGAAAACAATAGAAACTAATAGCCAATGAATGAAAAACAATGGAATCAGACCTCAGCGAAAGGACCATCACATCGTCGTGATGTAATGTCCACTGGATCTGAAAGGCTACTATAAAAAGTGAGTGGAATAATAGATTATGATGAGATGTGACTATATGTGTTAGTGTGGAGTTGAAGGAGAAGGGATTGAAAAGATGCACTCTTCAATCCCTTCAGTTGTTATAAAAAAAGGAAAATGAAACATCACTTTTCTTATACTGAGGACAACAGGATCATCGGGAGATTTAATGTGGATTCCAAATGGCATGCAATGGATAAAGAGGAACATTTTAAAAATCGTAAGAACTTTAAAAACATTTTGAAACACTAAGAACTTTAAAATATAAACTTTCTCAGTCTTTAATTTATAAGAAATAGAATCCTATCTGACCAACATTATTTATTAATTAGTTATAATTTTATTTAATGTATTTCTTTTGTAAAATCATTTCCATTTTTTTTTTGTTCTTTAAGTTTATTTATGATTTTTGTTGTGCGATAAATTAAATTATATAAATGTTAAACTTAAGTCGGGTGTGAATGGCTATATAGATTTGTAAAGTTATATTAGGGGAGGGTAATTTTAGGTTATTTGTTTCGTAGTTAAATTGGGTCAATGGATTGGATATATTGGTGTAATTAGTAGATGTAGTATGAGATCCGCTATGGGCAGGATTGCATATATATGCCACACACCTTCTGTTTGCCTATGGATGGGTTTGTAAGTCGGCAAAGGACCACAGTCCATTCCTATGGAGTTTTTTGTTTATTGTTCTACTCGCCAACAGATGTAGCATTCCTGTTGGTAGAGAGACAATGTCGTCTTTAATTCTACTTACTGTTCAGATGTACATTCCTGACATTATAGTATTTTGTATTGTCGTATTTTCATGCTACATTGAATACATAAATGTATCAGATGGATTGGAGCTGGTTTGACTGCGAACTTTTGGCCTAAGGTTAAATAAGGATAGAATATTTTCTTTCAAATGCAAATCTATGTAGTCTATTCATACTCGACACTCTAAATAAAAATGCATTAAATTAAGTTGGGTATGGAAGTTGCATGGATTCATTATCGGTTAATTATGTTTTTGGTTTTCATATTTAATCAAAATATATAGACATTCGGTAAATAATGATACCTTATGATGAGTATCTAAAATGTATTTATTCGGATGTCTTTTAAGTTATTGGTGTCACTCCGGTATCTTATGATGAATACCAGTAGGTTTCTTGTATTCCCTATGCAATTGACGGTATCAATGATTTTGTATTTTGATTGTTCATGTTTATTTTGAAATGTTTTTGACCGTGTAATCTATGTAACCGATCTATACTCAACATTTTAAAACACATTTTATAAATCCGTCTGTGTGAACTTATAATATTTACAATGTAAATTTATAAAAATTAAAATGTAAATTAAAATCAAAGTTAAAAATGTAAATTAAATTTTAAAATGTAAACATGCTAAATTAATAATGTTAAATTATATATATATATATATATATATATATGTGTGTGTGTGTGTGTGTGTAAATAAATGTTTGTATGTTAATTACTGGCAGTGGCTTATTTTATTCTTTTTTAAAAAATTCTTAGATAAGAATGGGCTAAAAAATTCTTAGATAAGAATGGGCTAACGACCGGATATCTTTAAAATAAAATAAAAAGTTTTTTTTGACTTATGTATCTGCCTACTTTATAAATTTTTCTAGGTTCAAATGCCTAGATGGCACCCTGTAGTGCAGATGACATTAAGGCAATTCTCTGGATCATTATAATATATTGAACAACTCTTTAATTTTTTTTAGCTTTTAATTTTTAATAAATTTATTTTTATTTGCGAACATAAAGTTTTTATTTTAAATTAATGTAACGGCATACTTATATATCGTTACAATATATATATAGTACCTGTCCGAAACCTTCTACTCCAGTCTTATATATATATATATATATATATATTTGCCTATATATGCACTGAGCATGAAGTGACATATGTTATTAAGTGAAAGGTCAATTATAATTCCTCAAAAATATTGTTGACTAAATATAAAAAATAATTTCAAAAGAATTATTAGAGGAAAGAGATTCAACCTAAATTAGGTCAATCGAAACCTTCCTTGTTAAATATCCCACTATTGTCCGATTATCTACATGTTGGTCACCTTTTTCCTTTTTGCTTTGCACACCTTTGAAAGTACTAAAATATTCTAATCCAGCCTTTACATGCCACTCCTGAGAAAGAAATTTATTATTGATTCCCTTTTTCTTTTCCAAGAGTTTGCAAATATAGATGACCAATACAGACATAAAAGTGAAACAATCTGACTCCCCGGTAATTTATCCCAATAACTAGTTCATTATATAGTTTACTTTGATTCTATCTCAGGTTAATAAGTGGTTCAGTTCTCAGGTTCTATGACTATAATAGTTATATACAACAAGTAGGTAATTTATCAAATTAAATAAATCATGTGGCAAACAATTTAAATATAAAATATGTTTATTTTTCCCATTTCCCTCTACCAAGTACATATATAAAAATAAATTAATGTTGTTAATATTTTAAATAATGGAAAATTTTATATCTATGCTTTCAGTTATATAAATTATGGCCTTTGGCTTACATAATGTGACATTTATGGATCAAATTGGATATTTATTTATAGAAAACACATAGAATATATATATATATATATATATATATATATATATATATTCTTCTCTTTTAAAAAAAATATTTTAAGATGATCACATAATGGGTGTGGTCTATCCCACTTTAAAAGTAACAAACTAATAAATTAAATATATACAACAAATGTATTCAAAAAGAGAAATAATTCAGGATTTACAAGTATGTCTAAAGTCTATTCCTTTGGTTTATAAATATTAATATTATGGGCACATCAATATTCTCATGCTCACATTATATTTTATATATGACAAGCATCTACATCTTTTTATTTTGGATGTATAAAGCGATGTATAAAGAATACAGACATAGGACACTCAACATGAGGTGTCACTGTAGTGATTTAAATGATTAGGAAATAGACGGATCCTGCACATGGTGGATCTAGGTTAGACACACATGTAAGTACTATCTAATATTATACACATTCTAAAAGATTAAATTAAAAAAAGATTAACAGTTATAATAAGCAAAGACAAAAATAAATTATTTAGAGAAACAAAATTAATATTGTAAAATACACACTCATCTGAGTTTCTGCCTTCCATTTGGGCTCAACTTCAAAGCAGACCATATAACCACTCAACAGGGTGGATAGGGCTTCCTTTCACCAATACTCATAGTAGAGTCCTTTTATCAGGGTATGCTGGCTTCTCTTAAATCATTTCTGGGGTTCAGGGATGAATGAGTGGGTGTATTCTAGCTAGTAATCTACTCCATGATTGTTTGGTCAAACTTGACAAAATATTAAGGCCATCTCAATTTGGTATCTATTCTAAGGTCCTTGGCTATAGTTTTCACATATGCATATTTCCCACAGCAGACTTTACCATAGAAAATCATCTTTACTTTTAATTTCATTAGGTTGCCAATTATTATTAGTAAGTTAATTGAATACAGCTTAAAGGTTTCTAGTATGATTTTCCAAGATTTAGAGACAATTTGTTGACTATTTATGAGCTTTGTGTCTAACAATGGCATCATTCTGTTAGAAGTCCATAGTTGTAGTTATGACAGAAATAGTTATTCTCTCTTTTTTTATTTTTTATTTCGGCAATTTTTTTTCAAGATTTCTTTAATAGCAATACCATATACGAATGATTAAGTTTCAACTATCACTTCATTTTTCTTTTGCTCTCCAATGGTGATAGCAGGAACAAAATATAATAATCAATGAACTCTCTGCAAAAATAGATAGTCCAATTACTTGGACAAGCAAGCACTTAACTAACTGCTTGGACAAGCAAGCACTTAATTGACTTCTCTGCACGTGGTTGGTAAACTCACATAGTTCACTTATCAGCCCAATTTCAATACCCCCCTATGAACTATTGTATCAGCCAACAACTCATTAATTATATTTTACATACATTCTTTTAATTTTTATGATTTAAAGTATACTTATTTCTAATTTTGGAAATTATCTAATTTCCATCTTGGCTAATTAAAATCACCCATTATACCTTCATTCTCTAGATAAAAACAACTTCTTTTGATTTTATCTTTACAAACAAATTAAAAAAAAATTTTTTTCTCTTAATACAAAAATATCTTTTCTTTCCATTCCTTTTTTCTTCTTTTTTTAAAAGCAAATTACAATTTACAAAAGTTTTTCATAAATCAAGATTAATTAGTTATGAATCCAAACTATAATGGATAAAAAATATAAATTCTTTCTATTACAATTAATAATATAAATACAAAAAGTGTTCCAACATGTAAAGAAATGTTACTACAAACTCATAAATAATAATATAACACAACTATATAGCTTTGTTGTGCGCCTAAAAGTTTATTAATACATATAATATATACACTTTTATTGTAAGTGTGAATAGGAATATAACATAGACCAACCCAGTTATTTATGCAAACATATATAAATATTTACAATATATATCTCATTATGATCTATTTGATATATTAAAAATACATAATTTTAATATTAGAAAGATTAGCTGTGCTGAATCCTCAGCAATAGCCATTTTGTGCAAGGGCATTATATACGGTCTGGCACAATATATATATTGAAACAGATGCGTTTCATGAAGATATTTTAAGATTTATTCTCCCCTTCCAACTTTTCAATAATCTTATTAAAAAAAAGTGAAATGTTTAAATTTAAGAGAAGAAAAAGAAAATCATTATTTTAAATAATAATTAAGAGTTAAAAAAAAGGACACCGCAGATAAATACATCACCAATCAGGAGTAAGTGATCAATGGAACCCAAGAAAATATGTGCATACCAGAAAATGGATCCTAAAGATAAACTATATAAAAAATGAACTAATGATAAACTTTATGGGCTTATTGTCCAAAATAACTAAGGAGAAATAATGATCTTAACAAATGTATAAAACCAATCCAGTTTTTATGTTGCATCATTTGTCATTCATTGCACTTGTTCATGAGAATCTCATGCCTCCTGAGCTATGTCCAGCATAACTAGACCTAGATAAGTCAGATTGTAATGATATGAAACTCTAATGGCACAATTTGGGGAAACCAAACACAAATTTCTAGGTGTTTTCAGACTCTAGGGTGCTACATCCTCTGATGAGCAGTAAATATTGTTGTAGGTGGGGTGACATCTGTATTGTGGAATGCCAATTGATGGTTCATGCCTACAATATGCTCATTAGGAAATAGTTACAACCGATGTAAAGAGGTTGTATGGGGTATCCAGTTACAATATATATATATATATATATATATATATATATATATGCCTGTTGCAGTATATGCTTCACATGTTACCTACTTTCAGGAACTCTTCTGCATCAATCTGCCAAATGACATTGCCATGTGAATTCATGGAGCCTTGTAACACATTGTTCTGCATTTTTGTCAATTTATTTATAATTACTGAAAAGTTTGACAGTGTGAAATTTTGTTTTCATTTACAGAAAATGTCAAGGAAAAAAGTTGTAATGATTGAAACAGATTACAAGAAAGCTGATTTCATAAAAACACAAATTTATGGGTGGTTTAATTTTGAAATGTTAAGTCTACCATGTCCCTAAAAAGCATCAGAAATCCAAAGTCAAAACAATGCTGATTTGTGTTCTAATGTAAATGGCATTTTTTCCTCAAATTTAGTTAATAATTGTCAGGCATTTTATCTGCACTTCTGAAACATTTACATGATGCTGTAAAACATAAACATCCTATTTTGTGACAAAGAAAAGAGTGCACAATTTATTAACACAAAGTGTAATCTCTCAAAGCCTTGAGTGTGAAATATTTTTTAATTAAATTCAGTATGATCTAGTTGATTTATCAGCCATATTTGCTTGATCTCATGATTTTTTTTAATCACTCAAATAAAAAAAATGACAATTTTTTTTTGCAGATTTAGAAGTAGTGGAAAAAAATGACAGATGCTAAAAAGCATTATTTTGCAAGTACTCCCAGACTACTTTGAAAAATGAAAAGCATGTTTAAACTGGTGTATTGTCTCAAATGGATAGTCATTTGAAAGAGATTAAATTTATAACACTTAAAAATAAATCAACAATTTTTTATTATAAAAGTCTGGTTGTTTTTGAGTACCCCTATGTATGTATCACTCATACATTACATAAAAACAGCAATTTTAATGTGGCGCTTCATAAAAATATTTAATGAATCTTTCTGTTACATTATATATATATAGTTGTTCCCATAGCTTATATTTATATATTACTTACATCAAGTAATAATATATGAGTTATCAACAGCAGTATCACACAAAAGGATATCTTTTTATAATGTTATTCTACTGAATTTGATCAACTTTTATGATTTTAGTTTAAATATATTTCTCACATGATAAATTAATTTTTAAAAATGGCTATGAAATTTTAACACATGGTATTTTGATCTCATTTCACTTGCAAATGAGAAATGAAGTACATAGTACAATAATACTTGAATTATCAATAGCAGTATCACAAAAATATATTTTAGTTTAAATATATTTCTCACATAAACTAATTTTTTAAAATGACTATAAAATTTTAATATTGTGTTATTTGGTTCACACTTCACTTATAAGTGAGAAATTGAATACATGGTACAAATGAAATTTAATTAATTTAAAATATATTTATGATATTAAATTTTGCCTTGCTTTACCAAAAACTCTAATTCTCTCCATTTTTGTAGTATGTATTTTAATATGCAGACCACAGCATACTTTATATCTTAATGAATAATATTCATTAAGTAGGTAATCTCTAGTCTAATGAATGACTAATAAAAATTATTAATATACTTTCTATCTATTTAATTTTTTGTTCAATGTCTGTAATCTTTTAATCAATGCAGCTCTATTTTTGTGTTTTTGCATTATAGCAGTGGATAAAATCCTGGACGTCATGGGTTGTCTCTTCTCTGGAGACTTTACAGTTATCAGGTTATCTATCTTCCTGACATACACTTTTTGGTACACCAGGTGCAGGACAAAGTTCACACAACCAACACCGGACCCCAATGCTATATTTTGCGATAAGCTCAAAGCTCTTCAAAACAAGGACAAGATACTATCCTCTAGATTTTTGTTTAATAATACATGGAGCCTACTAGTATGGCCCACAGACTCTACATGAATTTTGGACCTGATATATCCACATTGTAGTGTATCGTGGAAGAAGTAGTCTATGTTGCAACATGTCGGATTCTACTAGAGAGGCACTGATTTCACACTACATGTATCCCAGCTGATAAGTTAGCATTATTGGGTCAACCTCAAAAGGGGTGGGCAATACCAACAAAATAGTACGTATTTACTCATATATCAACCTGCTAGTGCAGAGAATGGCTCTGGCATACATCTACCAGACCAATGTCAGCAACGGATGAGCCAACATTAACAAAGTGTATTTATTATTCATCTGTACAATTTTATTATGTCAATAAATATATTTTTTAAATAATAATAATAAAAAAAAATCATTTGAAAATCATTATGATTTTAACACATATTGCAAATTATCAAAGTTTTTAAAACAAGTACCATTAAGTAAAAATCCATAGCTTAGGTAATACCCCCCCCCCCCGATATGCAAGATTCATCAAGATTGTTGTATTGTTGCAATATTTATTGAGTTTAAAGTAATGAACAAACAAACAAACTTTCACATTTAAATTCTAATTTAAAGATAAGAATTAAAGCATTATAAAAAATTTTTGTTAAGTAAAGTATATAAATTTGAGCTGATGATCATGTTTGACAGTAATAAACATATTAATATATATATATATAGGTAAATTCTAGTTCAAAATGTAATTTAAAAACAAAATTAGATTGTTGATAATGATCAAGTATAATTAATTCCTTTTCCATAACGATTATATTACAATGAAACAAAGTTTTTGAAGTGGGTGCATGCATATATATGTACCAACGGTGAAAATATTATTAACAATACACATATTCCCAGAGATTAAAAATGTTTATTTTGGAGCATATTCACCATATCAGCTAATTTATAAATCTACATATCCCTAATACACGCTACAATCTAGCTACATAATTCAACCAGTGCTCTAATGCTCTCGGCTTATGAAAGCACAGGATTAACCATTAACTAGTCCAATATCATTAATCACACACATATATAGAAGTAATGTAGACTTGAGAATAAAGAGTTAAGACTACATTTTATTATTAAGAATATTAAATCAACGACATTATAATAATAATCATACCCATTAATTTGCATATAAATTTGCTTAGAAATAGGCAGCTATAAATATAAAAAGTTTTAATCAGAATATGTTTTTAATGCAATATTGTTTTCAAGTATTAATCTAAATAAATTGCATCAGTTATAATAATCCAAATTATTAAATCAATTTCTATTCATATTTAATTATTAAATTAATTATAATTCATATCTGCATTTAACACATACTTATTTAGTTAAAAATATAACTGAATATATCATTGATACTAAATATATTTGATTTAATATTTAAAATTATATGAATGTAATTAAACGTATAAAGTTTAAATTAAAAAAACAAAATTCTAAAATACTCATCTTTTTTTATCCAGGGTAATTTCCTTCTCTACTGAAAATTCTCTAGGGATTTGCTAAAGCTTGTTAATACATTGTACAGGCTTAAACCTGCATTTATATGTTAACGAAATCCTTTGTAATTCAACTTACTGGATTTTTTAATCTTTTAAATGAAGATAATTTATGTAGTTTGATTTGCATTTCAGCTTTTATATATGTAGCCAGTGACAAGACTTTTGTAACAATCTTTTCTAAGAGATAAGAATGTTTAAGATCTAGAAAAGTTAAATAAAAAATTAGAATGCTTTTAGCTAGTATTTTTATTAATATATAATTTTTTTTAAAGGTCAAATAATTTATATATATGTAAAAAAATTATCAGCATATATATAAAGAAAAAAATTCACCTATATATTAAATAATCTACACATAGAGAACGTAAATCATACACTTTTCCAAATTTGATCAATTTACAAAAAAAAAAAGTATGCAAAAATTGTTGAAATTAAATAAGGTACTTTGAATAATTTATTAACAGAGATCAGCAAAAAAGTTATGGTGACAAGTAACAGCAGATAAGCTATAACTTTTCACTTATTTGTTGTTAATTTATACTCTACTTCAAGCATGACATTAATTATGTCAATATAAACAGATGGATGCCATTGTTTATTAAAACAATTGCCCAGCTTTTTAGACATACATTTTTTTAATCATTCAATCCTATTTGCAATTAAAATGGTTTTTTCCCTCAAAATTGTTCAGATCTCAAATTTTCCACATAATAAACGAAACATAGCTGCTGTATTTATGAATAAATTGCAGCTTTTCAAACTTTTATCACTATTATTAGTCATTTCTTTCAACAGACAGGTCCCATGAATGTTGGATCACCTTTGACAAGCTCTCTGTCATTTGCATTGGTCTTCACAAATTTGTCTCTATGTATTTTTAGAAAGTTATTTATCAATTTTGACCTCTCCTCTTTGCAATTTTATATAATTTTATAATTTTTCAATATCTAAATATATGTTTGATCAATATTACTCTCTTGAAATTTTTAATAAAAAACTTTTTACATTTTTTTTAACAATTTTATATTTCTAAACTTTGTATTTATAACATATCTTTTTCATTCTCTCCTAAATACTATCTCTAGAATATTTTATTTTTTAAATCTTTTACTTTTTTAATTGTCTGGGTATTTATTTTATATGAGCTGTGCTCAAGAAAACACTTGAAAATTCCTACTTTAAGATCTCTCTTCAAATTTTTGTTATTCTAACAGAATAATGACAGTCTCACTAAAATACGTTTTAATTATTTTAATTGTCATTTTATCTTTTATTACTATTTTCATATTCAAATATTTAAAACACTTAACTTATTCTGGAATCGATGTTAATTACACTCTTAAATTTATATTCTTTCCACTTATTCTTTATTTGTTAGTTTTATTATCATTCTAAGTTTATTACAAGTATTTGATTTATTTAGCATTCTACTGAGATTATTTCCACAATCTAAAAGTACTGACATGTCAATTATAGTCTAATGATTTTTTTTTTTCCAAGACGAACTCTATTCTCATCTAAATAAATAGTAAATAAAAGAGAAGAAAAAATCTCACTGTCTTATATTCTATAATTACATGTTTGTTTGAGAGAAAGTTAATTATTATTAGTGGCAACTTAAAATAAGCATAGTTATTCCAACTTCAGTTTAAAAAAGAGAAAGAAGATTAAAACCTTAAAAATGACATTTGTGATGACAGTATAGACCAATATAAATCAATTTGTAAAATATAGATTTATTAATTAACATACATCATGTTATTCTTTCGAATATCTTAAAATTTTCTGTATTAAACCTTTTTTCTTGATATTTTATTGTCTTGCCTAATTGTAGCTCTTCACTACAAATTTATCCAGCCTCATCCTCTCAGTGAAAGCTAATGGAAATCATATCACTTTGTAGTTAGTATCTTAGTTTAAAAACTTGAGTAGAAATATCTTTCTGATATAAATCATACATGCTTTTTAAGAAGTCTATTATTTTGCTTCCATTACATTTGCTCTATCCAATGAAGTTGCATTTTTTCCAATTAAATTCAATATCACTATATTCAGCTGAAGAAGATATAGATGAAATTATAAATTTGTCATTGTACTTTTAAAATATTACAGAATATTCTTGAATAATTTTTTTCCCCAGTGATTTTATGTTATGTATATAAAATCAGGCAGTTTATATCTTATTTCAATAAAAAAATTTAAAGATTAACAATTATATGTACAATTAATTTATATCGAATAGTTGTATCACTAAAATTAAATACCATTTTTTAAATTGCTTAATACAGTAGCAGAACAACAAAGTCTATGCTACATCTTAACATCCAAATTTCATATTTTATCTAAAATCTACTAAGATATTTAAACAAAATCAAGCAAAAATTTTCTAAATTTTTTTCTTTTGTCTCTCTCTGATAAACATTTTGTTTATTAACACTATTTATTAAATACCTTTTTATTAAGTTGTCTTTAAAACATTAAGAATTTTATTGATTATCAGCATGCTTTAAATCTAGAAGCCAGAAGTATATAAAGTTCACTTTTTCACTTTTAATAAATGCAAATTGAAGAATTCACGACCTCATATCTTGATGCATACTTTATGAAGTCATGGGTAAACAGATTCAAAGACCATGTCACAAAAATAAAAGACAAAATTGAAGAAATAATTTATATCAATTATATTAGGGTTCTCTAAATGAAAAAATTGAAAGAATGCTGCTCATTGTTGAGTCTGCATTATTAATGAAGTATATTTTTGTTATTTTTTTTTTTTTTTTTTGTTATAATGCTTGTTGCAAAGCCAGCCTAACTTTTTTAGAATTGAAAGCATGGCATCTTTTCATGTTTTAAAACTATGGTTAACACAAAATACAAAAATAACCTCATAAAATTATCTTTATTTTTAAAATATAAAAAGACGTTTGATTATGGTTTCAACCTAAAAACGTAAAGACGATTGCAGTGAACATAATGGTTGGAAACATAAAATAAAAGTAGATTAGTAATGAATAAGAAATTGAATAATGATCAAGTAAATGAATTTTGGAATATGTTGTAATGGGTTTACCCCTTTCCCCTCATCATCTGCTTTTCATGAGTATGAGCGTATATATACATATATACACATGTAAATAAAAAAAATCAATAAAATGAGAATAGAGAAGGTATAATTGAATCCTGTTGCAATATATAATTAAATTTATAAGTATTCATTTACTACAATAAGTTTCAGTATAATATTTGCTTTAGAAAAGAGTGTTCTGCACTGAAAATATACTGTACTAAGGTTATATTTAATCCTTTTATATTTTCTACTTGTAAAAAGCTGTAATATAATCACAAATAGATGATCACATTTTAATGATGGAATTATTCATTGTCTATTGAGATTGAAGATAATACATATCCTTATTTTAAAATTTGTTTATTTCAAATTCCTCAGATTTTCTATCATTAATAATAATGCTTCCTCTAAAGCATGTAGCTCCAGTATACTATAAATAAACTTCTATGAACAACTAGTAAGTTTAAAAGATTTTCACTATCATTTCAATTAAATGAAACAAATATTTTAACAAAATTAATAAAAATAATATATAAATCATACTTTAACACATTATACTTTTCTTGATATGCTTGGAAAAAATTACCATATTTGTAGTGTCTTAATTCTCTTAAAGCACTCATCTGAGACTGGAAGCAACTTATTAGATAAAATTATAGAAAGTACTTTAGTTGTAGTACATAATAATGACATGCCTCGATAATTATTGTAGTCTTCTCTATTTTTTTTATTTTATATAGAAACAATTTAAAGAAACTTTTAGATTAATATACATTTTTATGAATCTATATATTCTAAATAATTCAACTAATGCTGAAGTCAACATATTACCACACATTTTAAAACTTTTCAGATATCTGATGAGACTCAAAAGCTTTCTATTTTTAAGATTTAAAGATTTAGTTTAACTTTACCAAATTGGCTAACTCTGTTTAAATCTAAATGACTTATTAAAATAGAAATCATACATCTTTTATTTTTATATCATTATTCAAAAAACATCAAAATATTCACCTCAACTATTTAATATTATCATCATATAAAAAAATACCATCTACCGATTTAATAATATTATGATATCAATACTATTTAAAAAACTAAATTCCAATTTTTATATTATTTCATAACAAATTCCTCTTTAATATATTCATAAAATAATCCATTTTGATCCAGCAAAATTTTTTTATGATGACTGAAATATTACTATTTTAAATATTAATCTTTAATTTAAATTTTTATTTTTATTAACCCTTTTTTTAAATATTAATCTCTCTTCATAAAAATATGACTAATTTATTAAAAACATGTCTATTCAAGATTCTGTAATTAAATGATTATTCTAAAATCCTTGCAAACAACTCCATATAGGTTTACTCATTGAGCTAAAATCTGTTATCCACTCTTTTCAATCTTAAGTTTTTTACAAACATAATTTCTTTCAAACTTTTTCTGTCTCTAGCATTGACAGCTTTCAAAGAACATTTTATATACATATCATTTTGTACTATTTAAAGAAAAACATTTTTTATTGATTTATAAGATTATGGAACTTTTTTTATCTAATGAGAATTTGTCCCATTCATGTAATATTCAATTGTAAATATTAAATGTTCTTTGAAAGCTATCATTATTTTGAACTAGAATCTAATTTGCTCATCAAATACATTAATTTTAATTAAAAATATTTTTCATAGTGAAAAGTGTTATGTTTATTGGTGTATTGGCAATTGTAATTTTGTATGTGCACAAGCATAAATTCTTCATGATTTCTAAGGCTGTAAGCTGGAAAAAAAAATGTTTATTTAGTGGTAAAACAAAAAAAAGCTGAAAAAAGTAGTTTTGATTTTAATAAATTAAGTGAAAATATATTTTGATCTCTGTTTGAGGTTTTAAAAAACTGAGTAGTCAAATTTATAATATCACTTTACCTAAATTAGTTATCAATGCTGTGTAATTATTCATATGATAAGCTAACATTAATGGATTTCTTACCAATATGTGCAAGATAGCATGGTGAGTTTATTGACATTGATCTTTGAATTTAACATTATAATCCTAATTCTTAGTTTTTAATTGAAAACATTGGTTGAATTATGAGGAAAACATGTTTATATATATCTTTTTTTATATTTGATTTTTTTTTATAATTCCACTTGTGACATAAAAAATAAATTCATTTTCAATTCTTTAAAGCTGGAAAGTTATTTGACAAAACAACAGTTGGCTTTTAAATGCAAATGGTTTAAAAACATCAAATTATGGGCCTAAATTGACAATTAATGATCATTTATTTGGCTACCAATAAATGTAAATTACATTCAAGTGAACCAATATTACATGAATTGAAAAATAAAATATATTAAATAAGATATAAAAATTTTGTGTATTTAGGAAAAAAAATAAAAACTGATAAGAAAAGAGAAATTGTACAAAATATAAAAAACCATTATGGAAAATATCAGGTACAGGTAATTTAAATTTGTACACCAACAAATTTTCATTCAGAATACTTTTTAATAGACCAAATAATGAACCACACAATAATGGCATCCTTATGTTAGATTCTTTATATTTTAAATTAAGAATTGAGACAACTATATAAAATAAAAAACGTAAAAAAAGTAATGAATTCATTAAGATTTTTTTTTTTAAACCAGTGAGAAATTATAAAAATTCTTGATTAAAATTATACTGCAAACAATTTAAACAGAAAAATATACCAAATAACTTAAGTTAAAATAGTGCAATAGAATAATATTTAAAAAAGATAAAAAATATTATTACAAATTACAAATCTACAAGACTTTTATCAATTCTATATAAGATATTTATTAAGATCTTTACATTATCAAGAAACTTTGGGCTTAAAAGAACATTTGGAAAATGACTATAACACACTATTAATCAAAGTTATAGAGATGGTCAATGAGTATAAGTTGTCATTTTTTACGATATTTTTCGGGTTATGAAAAGTCATTTGATTTCCAAGTTGTTCTATCATGATTAAAGTTTCAAACATCATGATACAGAATCAAATAAAATATTGTCAAATTTTGGAAATATTTGTCAAAATGCAATAGTAACACTGAAAATATATATATATAAAATTAAGAGCATGCTAATAAGCTCTAAATAAGCTTTTTCTTATCTTGTAGTAGCATTTATCATAAATTTTTTTTAAAAAAGCAAGCTTATTAGCATGCTCTTAATTATATATATATATATATTTGTATATACAAGATATATATATAAGTCATGTCACATCTGACTTTCTATATTACTATTATATATATATATATATATATATATATATATGTTGTACCTAACAGAAGTGTCACTTAGTTCCAAGAGATAATCAAGGTTATCTTAGCTTAACCTTTTGTTTAAAATTTTAGATTTAAAAAAAAAATAATGATAATAAAAATGGAAATTAAACTAGTTAATTATTAAAATAGGATAATCTAAATGGTTTTAATAATGTTAGTTGGTTTGATAAGGATGTTAGGTAATAATTTAACATAAGCAAATGTTAAAAAAAATAATAATGGTGAATTGATAAATAGTATTAAATATATTCTCAAATAACTACTATATAATCTATTCTAATGTTTAAAGAATAACAATAAGATATTATAAATAAGTTGGAATAATTAAGTAATAAATTTAAAAAAAAATGATATGTAAGTTTTATTAAAAAAGAAATAAGAATATTTGTTATTAGTTTTGTAGTTTAGCATTCCAGTTATAAAAGTTAGTTAGATTAAACAATCATTAACATTTTATTGTTGTAATTCTAAAAATAATTTTAAACAATTAATGTAAAGTCAGATGTATGTGAGAATATGTGCATGCATAGACATAAAAACATAAGAATAAAAAAATAATTTAACTCCCATATTGTTTAAAATAAGTAAATAAAGCAAATGTGTGGATAAAATTATTTTTAATGTAATATTTAAGGGTTTAATAAAGGGTATAACTTTAAATTTTATATTTCTTACTATTGTGTTGTAAAAAAATATCATAAAAAACAATTGTTGCATAATATTTGTAATACTAAAATTTTGACTTTGCAGCTGAAGGTCACGTGGTATGGGAAAATTATTTTGATTATGTCAGTAGATTGATTCCATAGCTGGTTTGCCAGAATATTAAGATTTAATAAAAAATAATTTTTATTGGTTTTTAAATGAATTTAGGTGGATAAAAAACTGTGAGATAAAATGGAGATCAAGGGGCCATCCAGGGGCTGATCTTGTTTTGATTCAACTGGTGTTGGATCTTAAAATTTTGTTAATAAAAGTATTTTTTTTAAAAAAAAAAAAACTTGATATTTTAAAAATAAAATAAAAGTATGTTTAAAATATTTAAAATCGTCCTGAGATGATGGAGGACTAAAAGAAAGGTAATCTGTTTTTCTGACAATTTGAATTTCATTTGAGGCATAGAAATTATAATAAAAAAATGTCTAAAATAAATGAAGAGTCTCACATATTATATGACTTTAATTTGTTAAATTTTCTTTACTTGGAAGTAAGGTTAAGGAACAAACTATTAATCATTTCCATAGATAAGCATTCGGTTGTATTAAACTATTTTTAAAGTAAGATGCTAATTATTTTTCCTGTTAGATTAAAAGTATATGTAAAAAAAAAGGGAGAATTTTTTTTTTAAGTTTAAAAAGAACATTATAAAGAAGCTGCTACGTTCGATTACAGTGAAACTATAAAGAATGATTTTTTTTTTTAAAAAAAAGAAAAAGTTATTACTTATATCTTGACATATATGAAAATGATTTGTTTAGCTAAACGCAAACAGAGAATATATACATTTTAAAGGATAATTATTATTTACACAGTAAGAAAGGACACGTATTTGGAAATAAAACTTTAAAACAATTTGTAAGGATTAATAATGAATTTATAGTTATTGGATACATTATAAATGGTCATACTTGCCAGTATTTAAAAATAACTTTATGGCATTAATTATAGCATATAAATGGAGAAATGTCTTGAACAGTAAAAAAATTTCTACTCTCATATTTAAAAGTAATCAAAGGAAATTAATTAAAAAATAAATACGTCTTTGAATATTATTAGGAAAAGTACTTAAGAAAAACTATATTTCAAAAGAAGCATTTTCCTAAAAGAGAATAAAAAAATTCAGATATAAAGATATTCTTATTATTATATGCAATTTTGAACTCGGGATCCTATAAATAAATTAAAGTGTGTTCAGCTGAAGAATTTATTTTGTTGCATGCCGGCTTAATCTTATTATTTAAGTTTTTTTTAAAAATTGTTTTGAAAAAAAAAAAATATTATTAATGAACTATTGAACATTTCGTTTGAAAATCATTGCCATGTGTATAAATGTATTAATTGAAGCTTCGAATTCGGATAGATATTTTAACCTAGACAAATTGTCTTCACATTATGAAATGGAAAAATCATTACAGAGTGGAAATATGAACTTGAATTAATGTATTATTGTTCTTTTTATGGTCTGCTTTATTGGTTTTAAAAAAAAAAAAACCATAAAAATATTTATGCTATTAATTTTTTTTTTTAACACTTTTACATAAATATACAGGTAAACTAAGGTTATAATTTTAAAACAAAATAGGCTTATTTAATGAGCAAATTTTTTTTGCCATTCTTAAGTAGATTTAGTTTATTTATTAAGCATTACACTAGCTAGTTTCTATTTAATAATTTTATTATAGAGATTTAAATATCACAGTCTTATTTTCATATAAATGGGATGTTTTACTCAATTTTTATTTTAAATGTACTAAAGAAGTTTATCAGAGAATATCCATTCATTTGTTTTATGAATGTTATATTAATAATAATTATAAATATTTTATATTCATCGAGAAGTAAATATTCTTGCATTTAATTTACAATTTTAAAAGGCCACTAGTTACTATATTTTAGCATTTAATATTTTGTTATGTGTGCATTGTGCTTTGCCTAGAATTTTATATGCATTTAATTTCAAAGTATTTTCTACAGTAGTCAGTTGACACATAGTTTGCTTTGTTGGTTCGAACATTGGATATACGTTTTGTATTTTTAAACTTCTTAGGAATAACTTAGTTAATTCAGGTGAAGTATATATCTCGCTATTAGTTAGTATTTGTTAGCCTCAAGAGTTAGGCTTAGTTCATAATTTTTGAATATGCTTTATGGAGTAGAGAAAATCCTCCATCCTTATTGTATTGTATTTCTATGATTTGATAGTGTTTGTCCCCCAAAAAGAGGGTTTTGTATTGTATTTTTCAGTGATGATAATCACATTTATAAGCATTGGAAATCCCATGAGAGGATTGTGCTTTTCTGGTGTGTGTTCCTGTTCCCAGATGTACTGAAGATGAATTCCAGACATCAGTTTTGCCTCATAGTTAGATATTTTGGATACCACCACATTCTTTTCCAGCTCTGAGGAGCCTAATATTTTTATATTTTTTGCCTATCATTCATGATGACTTAATGCTAATTCCACCACAGTAGGTGATGTTGCATTTGTTTTAAATTTGTGATGACAAGATATGCTTGTTTGAAGAAATGTATTTCTTCAGGTAGTTGTAACTAATTTATGGCTCATAGGTATATCAATGTTTGAATTGTGTTGCTATGATAGTTTTATTACACACAAGCTAACCAACAATAAGTTATATTTATTTTAAAGTATGTTAAATATGCATATGGTAAAGTGGCAATTCACACATACTAATTTAATATTTTCATCCAGAGTTTCGCTGCTGGATTTGTAAGTCTATTACATCATTATCTTTAAAACATTGAGGGAATAATTTTATGTGGACTAAAGTTATTTAAAAATAGTATAACTGATCTCTGATGAATGATTGCCCCATACACTTAATTTAGTTTAATTTTAATATTAGCTTAATCTGATTTAAACATATATCTAGCTATGATATTAATTATATCCGTGAAACTAGTGATGATATTTTTCAAAAGTATTGCTGAATATGCTTATTCCAACTTAGCGTTTGTTAGGTTTAGGAGTATAAAATTAAGCTTAGGGTTTTCAATATAAACCTAGTTCTGTGTGTTATTCTGATTATTAGATGACACAATAATGGTATAAATTAGTCTAATAAAGAAGAATAGTAGTGTGCTTATTACGTACATATGATAATTAAAGTTTAAGGTATTTTTTTTGATAAAAATTTAATTATTAAAAGAAAGTAATATTGAATAACCTTTGTTGGTTATTAAGTGTATTAATGTAAGTTAAATAAAACTATTAAGAGTCCAAATACTTATATTAAATCTTAATGTGGTATTGGTATTGTTTGTATTCTACTACATTTGTAAACATTTCTTCTCATTATTAATAAATCAAGTTATTATTATTTCAAAAGTTTTGTTTTGTTTGTTTTGCTTTTATATGAGAATATATTATTGTCTTGGATTCCAAGTTCACAAAATCTTAAAATGTAAAAGTTATTGAATCTTCAATTCAGAAATTTACAAGTATATTCTAAGTTAATTAAATATAGTTAACATTGTCTTGAAAATTAAAAAAAAAAAAAAAACTATGTTAAAGTAAATGATTCTCATATTGAATCATAAATATAGATAATTGCATTATAGCAGATACCTAATTAAATACTTAGTTAAAGGTTTATTTTTTTTTTTTTGAATTATTGGTATATCTTTCAGACTAAAGATTATGAAATATCAGATTAACAATATTAGTACTTCAGAAGAATATTTTAATTAATATTATTTTAGTAGCTGCACCTTATCTTATATTTACTGCACATCATCTATCATCATCTTAAATCTGATATATTTAAAGAATTCTAATTCATTTGCATTTGAGGTCTTTAGTGGTTGTCTGTGAGTATGGAAAGGCATTAAAAGTACCCATGCTCTTTTCTCTGCTCAAGTAATATCTTAGATAATAGGCCATTGTTAGTTAAGTTTAAATTGATTCATTAAATTTTGTGAATTAATGTTTGTTTTGTTTATTATTTAAAGATTGAACATATTATAATTATTTTATGGTCAACTAAGATGTCACTTATTTATTTATTAATCATAATAATTCTTTATTAGGCAACTTAAACTTTAATTTTACACAAGAGTGTTAGTTTTAAAATGCCCGAGGTTATTTACTCTTGTTTAGTAAATATAATTCTGTAAGATAATATTTTAAAGAAAGCATCATAGGTCTTATTCAGAGAGTGTATAATCTATTAGTAGTATTAATATGATTTAGATAATCTTTTGTATGGTTTATTAAAATATTAATATGCTGTAGTAGTTATAGTTCATCAGTATTGGATTTGACCTTTATTTGATTATACATCTCTGGATCATCATCTCTTTTCTTTAAATTTATTGTAATCCCACTGAGCCGAGTCATTTAGAGTCTCTCATTTATATTTTATTTCATTTCATTTCAATTTTATTCAATTTCTTTTCATGTCATTTCTCGTATCTTTCTATCATCTCAACCATTTAAAACATTCGTTAAGAGTTTCTTCTATCATCTCATTTCATTTCTCTCTCCTTTATTTCATCTTCTTCTTATATCTCTCTTTCATATCTTTCAATCATCTCATTTCTTTTCTCTCTCCATTACATCTATCATTTCTATTATTTTCCCCTTTCTCTTTCTTCTCAATTCTTTTTTTTCCCATCATTTATTCTTACCATTATCATTGTCTCCATTTCATTATTAGCATTTTCTCTTTCCTCTTTCTCCCACCCTTCTCTCCTTTCGTTAGGACACAATTTACATCTTTCTCTACCTACCTTATCATCTTCTCCCTCTTCCTTTCCATGTACCTTTCATCATCATCATTTTTACTTCCTCTTTTATTATTTCTTTTTCTTCTTTTCTATCTCTCTTTTTTCTTTCTCACACCCCTGTCTCATTCTAGTAGGTTACAATATATATATATATATATATAGTATTAATAAGAGTGTATAAAAGAGTAATTGCATTTTCCTAAACTTTTTGTTGTAATTTTACAAAAAAATATTTTGTGATTAAAATAGAAAACTAAAGGAGTTAAACTGAAAAAGTTAGACTGACATTAAATCTGTTATATAAGATTGTCAGATCATAGTCAGAATTTAATGATAGAATAATAAATTGACTTGACAAGTTACAAACATGGTTAACACTCACACCTTCTTAAAAGTTATCTGAAAGTTTTTCTCTTGAGGTTTTTATCAGTTTCCAAATTAATTTCTTGATGACATTTTATAATTTCAGTATTTTTCATTGTTCTCTCTTGATGGATTCGTCTTTTACATGATTCAACAATCCTGATACCTTCATTTTAATCTTTTTCTATAAGACTAAGGATAATACATTGGTTCAGATGATTTATATGTCTCCATACAACACACTTGTCTTCTGTTTTAACTTTGACTATTTGTTTAGATAGAATCTTAATAATACTATCTTTTACTCATTTTACCAATAAACTATTTATAAGCCACATTTTATCTCCTATTGTATATTCTCCTTTTTTTTAATTAGAAGTGCTAACTTTATTATTCTTATAATCATTAACTCAGATAATGATTTATTCATCGCAAAAGATTATATTACATTTTTGATATAGTATTGCTGTACATAATGTTTTATGTACATTAGTATAACTTTATTTATTAAGATTGTTTTAGGAATTGAACTAGTTTTTCAGCCAATCTGACAGATTCTGGGTAATATGAAATTGTTTTTATATGTTAGTGCATCCTTCTTCCATTAACTTTTCAAAAATCTGGATACAAACTCACTTCCATTATCACTGATTACTATTGCAGGAAACCTATGAAAACAGTTGTCTTAGCTTCTTAATGGGTTTTATAGACCATGATTCTTTACTACCTTATACTCAGCCTACTACAGTATACATCAATAACCACTAGACAAAATTTGATTATTTGTCACTGTCATGGTCTGGATGCCACAAGCCATAGTGTCAAAACGTTTTTGGTAGTTTTGTGGTATTTGACATAACTCACAATCTTTAATATTTTTTTTCAAAATCCACATCCATATTTGGGTACCATATGTATCCAGTGGCCAGGGTTTGAGCATGAACAATAGCAAGATGTCTCAAGTTTATTATCTTTAAAGATTGTTATCTACCCTAGGCCCTCAAACTGAATTATCAATCTATCTTCCATTATAATTCATCTTTTAAGATCAATAGCTGTTTTCTGTTATTACAGAAGAAATTGAATGAATTTTCCAATCAGATAAGTGGTCATTTTAATGGATTTACTTGATGATGATTTAACTAAAGCACACAAGCTTATTATATACCTGTGTCTATATATATAATATATAGGGTATATGAGCACAGACTTTCACACAATCCACCACTCTTCACACTATCTCATAACACTGATACACTTGAACACATATATGTTGAAAAGATAAATATGTATTCATGCTAAACCAGCAATTGTCAGTTGGTCCAGATTACCATCTCTACATATATATGCTATAAGTGCTCAGATATATATTAAGATAGCCAAACCTCATACTTTAATGGACAGGCTTCAATCTACTCCACACTTCAACTCTTCAACCGTCCAACCAATTGAAAATCTGAAGATGGAAATGCTCAAAGGTTACCCTGGGGCCGAGATTCTTGTCACACCCATGTTGACCTATATCTGAGCACTTATAGCATATACATGTAGAGATGGTAATCTGGACCAATTGATGATTGCTGGTTTAGCATGAAATATCTATATTGATGATTATTTATCTTTTCAACATATATGTGTTCAAGTGTACCAGTGTTATGAGATAGTGTGGAGAGTGGTGGGTCATGTAAAAGTCTGTGCTCATATACCCTATATATTACATATATAGACACAGGTATATAATAAGCCTGTGTGTTTCAGTTATTACATAGTAGAGATGTCTGCCCATCCCTTGTATATGTATTAAATGGATTATGTCCTGTACGGTGAGGGGTCAGATTGACCTTAGGTCAACATGGGTGTGACAAGAATCTCGACCACAGGGTGGCCTTTGAGCATTCCATCTTCAGATTTTCAATTGGATGGATGGTTGAAGAGTTGGAGTGTGGAGTAGATTGAAGCCTGTGCATTAAAGTATGAGGTTTGGCTATCTTAATATATATCTGAGCATTTATAGAATATATGTGTAGAGATGGTAATGTGTACCAACTGATGATTGCTGGTTTAGCATGAAATACGTATATTGGTGATTATTTATCTTTTCAACATATATCCGTTCAAGTGTATCAGTGTTATGAGATAGTGAGGATAGTGGTGGGTTGTGTGAAAGTCTGTGTTCATGATGATTTAGTATTCTTTGTCTTTATGTGTCAGCTTTGCCACAGTTTTACTCTTAAATGTATGCCAATATAATTTTATCTATATAATTAATTATAATGTCACTCATGTGAGCTTCTGTTCTTTCAGGTATCCTCAGCAGAACATTTGCATGCTAAATAGAAGTTTTCTTTTGATAAATTATTCAAAATCATATTCTGATATCTCGTTGGGCCACACAGCATGTATAAGCTTAGATGGTCAGACAGACAAAAGTTTATTTTTTGAAAAGATACCTAAGGGATTTGTGGTCAGTGATGATGCAAAAAGATCACCCATATAAGTGTTGATGAAACTTTTTACCCCAAAGATAATTGGTAGATTTTCTTTCTTGAGCTGGCTGTATTTTTTTTATTTTTTGACATATATAGAAGATGCAAAAAATGGTGGGACTTTTACTGTCAATTGTTTGGTGGCTGATCATTGTTCTTATTCCATTTCCAGGGGCATTTGTAGTCAGTAATACTTCTAAATCAATATTACTATGTATTAATAATATATTGGATGTTAATAGAGGTTTAGACTGTTTAAAATGTTTTTTTTCTTTTCTCTATATTTAATTCTGTTAAAGCTGATCATACAATGATTGTGCTAAGGGTCTTTTCTATTAAAGAAAATCATAAAAATTTATAATTGCTACAAAATGCTGAAGTTGCTTAACATTCATAGGAGTAGGTTCTTCTTTCATTGATCTCCTTCATGTGTCAGAAATATCTATCCTTTTGATATATTATGATCTAAAAACATTTTTTTGTCTTCCCAGATGTGCTTTTTAGAGTTAAGTTTTATCCCAAAACTATATAATCAGTTTCGTTTATTGTTACCCTCATTTTGATAATCAACTTAGAATTCACAATAAACAACACATCATAATAAGACATACTTCTCTGTAGCTTGACAAAGAAGATATGCAATGAATACAAGCAAATTTGGTTAATATATTTTTAGTCATAGATTGAGTTTTAAAATATAAGTAGATAATAAATTTTTAATTATTTTAAAAAATTTTAGAGTGTAAATGTTTTAATCCTTGAATAGTTATTATAGAATTTCAATAATGTCAATTTTATTAATGAAAGCTGGCTGTTCTGACAAAATATTTTGAAATTCATTGCAGTGTTCAACACTAACATATGTGCTAACCCATTGATCACTGTCATCTTTCAAAAACATAATAATGGGCTATTTTGATCTAATACCATTGTCAGTCTTAATTAGTAGAAAACATTTTTTAATCATGCCTTACATAAAGACCATTATTTCAAAACTGCCATAAAATGTTTATCCTATTATCAATATTTTTCTTCAGTTTGTATATATTAATATAGGTGCATGGAATAAATTTACTCTGAATTTATCAATGTAATTGTTTTGTTCAAGTCATAATACCAAATTTTTCTCATTGCTATCCTGAGTGAAAATTTGCTGAATAATATTATATAGCTTAATTTATCCTGTTGATTACACCAGTGCTATGTATGTAACATTAACTTCAGTAAATGGATGAAATTCCCAGGTTAATCAGATATATACAGAAACATGAATGTGAAAGAAATTTAATGATGGATTGAACCAGTTTGATAAGATCCAAACTGCTACTTTAGTATTAAGAATAAACTATTTTAACAATAAGAATAACATGCATTTCAACATTCAACTAGAAAATATACATTATAATGATATGTACAAAGAGTATTATAAGTTGCTATTCAAGCTATACATTTTTGCACTGTACAGAAAAATAAAAATCATCATTATCAATATAAGCAAAAATAGTCATCCACAAAAATAGTCCTATATTACTGACCATAAAAATGAGCAAGACTAACACCTGAATCCAATATATATAATAATAAGCTACATATAAATGATAAACATAGTATCATTAAAATTAATCATTAAAAGCCAATAATTATTATTTGACTGGTTTCAAAAGAATTAATATGAAATATTAAACTATGCACCATCTAATCAATACTAAACTTGGAACATAATATTATAAAATCAAATCTATATGCACATATTTGAGAACTAGAATTATACCAATAATTCCACGTTAAATACTGGGGTTATTGAATAAATGCTCCTTGATCAAAAATACTATGATTGTACTGGCCATCAGTAAACTAATTAACAAATCTATAAAGTAAAGAATATGGACTTTAGTGGTGATCTTTATCTTTGTACCATTCAAATAATCCAATAGAGAAATATGTGGATATTCCAACCACATATGTAATTATACCTATATTGCAAATATCATTATATATGAACTAGCATTGGGATTGCAAGAATCCTAGAGATGGAGAACAAAAAAAAAAATACATGTTTAATTTTTCACTGGGATGACCTATAAATTCCTTATAAAAAAAGCACAATTTTATAATGAAATCATCACAAAATAGATAATTAGAATAATAAAGATATAAAAAAAATTATTTCAAAAACTGTTATTTTTTTAAAATAATTATTTAATAAAGTTAAGTAATAAAAAAAGTAAAACAAAATTTGGAAAATGATATTGTGACAAACATTAACTCTATCCATGCAATACACAGATAATTTAATATAACACATAAAATATTATTCACATATAATACTTTTTAATTAATTGCTATTCCCTTACAATAATCAAACTCGAAAAAAAAATTTACAATAAAAGAAAAAAAACTTTTTAGCTTGAGTTTTCATCTTTTGAAAATGAGGATATTCCCAAATAGTTTTAACTCAGAAAAAGTAAAAAATCTCTTTTCAACATAATCAGTTAAAAAAAGTATTCACTATTTTTAACTACTATTTATTTTATAAATAACACATATAAATTTATTAAGTATATAACCTACAACATCTCATTTTACCATGGGATTTTTTAGCTTTTTTCAGTCATCTTATGTACTTGTCTAGTCGAGTGTTTCTTCTCATAAATTTCAACAGGTAGTAGTTTCATCAACCTTTTACTGAAGATTTTTTCTTGTTACAGTTTTTTAATAGTTAATTTATCCATAAGCTTTTTCTTATTTTTTTTTTTTTAGCTCCAGGTTTCCAATTTAATATTTCATTTCAGATTAGCTTAAATTGATACAGCCATGATTTTAGTTGGAAAAATGTATAAAGCTTATTGAAACTTTCTCACAGGGGTGTTTTCTTTCTCCTACATTCCATTTAATGAAATTGATTATATACTTGGATCAATAATGCTCAGCTTTTACCAAGAGCTCCAGATTGTTATATTGCTTTTCAAAGTCATTTTTTATAATTAAGAGTGAAATCAATTTAGCATCAGACTTTCAAGCCAAACTTCACCACTACTGAATTCCATATCAACTCCATTATCTACTTACTCCTTTAATTTTTTTAAAAAACTTGATAATCTTCTATTCAATCTACCTCAGATATTATTGCATTGAGCAATTGATTTTTTTTTACAGGAATTTTTTTTAAAAATTCTATATATTTACAAAAAGATTATTTTGTAAAAAATATATATTTATGTACTAATTAGAAAACACTTTCATTTCTTTAGATTCGTAACTATTCTTGTTTTTTTTAATATTTTTATTTTATATAAAGTGTTACAAATGAAATTTCTTTAGACAACAAAAATGTTTAAAGATCTTAATCCCTTTTTGTTTTTTTCTATTAAAAAAAATAAAAAAACGACATAAAAACATTATTCTTTTTCTTTTACAGCTATACTAAAAATTAATCATTTATATTAATATTAAAATACTTTAAATTTATCACATGACCATTTTATGAACAGGTACATTTCTATTTAAAAATTAGGTTATACTGTAAAACATGAGAAGAAATTATTTTTTAATACATCATACATACATATACACACATAGAGATTATACACAAATTATTAATACAGAAAGTAATCTGAAGGCTTACATAAAATGAAAGTAAAGGTTTTTATAACCTTCTACATTCAACTAGGGATCTACAGGTGGTGGATATTCTGGAATCTGAGGTACTTTCATAAAACTTTGTAGCTCACTTCCAGACTAATTACTTTTGGGTTTATTCATACTTTTCAAGTGTCAGAAGTAAATAGTTAATTAATAGGGGTTTTAACAATAGTAATTAATATAGATTGATATTTTAAAAACATTCCTAAGGTAAATGTTTAACTACTAATCCCTTTGCTAACTGAGACTAACTTAATTCTATTATCAATTTAATTGTGGGCTCTATTTTTAGGATTAGAACATATGCACTCTAAAATGTTTCAAAATAATAACATATATACTACATATTTATAACAATTTTTTACAACTCAGTAACTAAAAATATATTATCCAAATATGATTGCAGTACATTGAAAAATCTGAAGAGACAATACTTCTAAAGTTACTAAAATAGTAATTGAAGATAAATGTGTGTTACATAAAATCAGTGATGACTATCACAATTTTTTATATTTCTATAATAAATTTTAAAATTATTATGTTAAAATAAATTTAATAATAATAATTTTTTTCATGTTTTGAATAAAACTTTTTATATATAAATAAATATTAAGCTTATAAACATAAGAAGAGATTGAGTTTTTATTTTAGTTTTGAGTATATTGAATAGACCTTTGTTGCTTCTTAAGAACAAGCACTGATTAATGAAGTAAATTGCACACATAAAGTCATTCATTTGAAATTTAAGAAAAGATGATTTCAATTTAAGATTATAAGACAAATATTAATACTTGCTTGGGATTATCAAAGGTAGCAGCTTTTAAACTTTAGTATAACTCATATCTACTCTGCATTTCTTCTAGAAATATTTTGCAGCCTTAATATAAAGGCCATATCATTTTTTATTGTTGAATTCCAGAGAATTATTATGAATATGAATCACCATATCTGAATCAAAATTTTCATTAACATGTGAATTTTGGTTATATGCATAAAGAATTTGAATTATTTTATTATGAAATATTAGAATGATGATTCAGATTCAAATATGTGATCCTCTGGACTCTAAAAAATCCAAATTCTTTTGACTATATAATTGTCATGTTGAGGTTGATTCAAGATTAGATTTAATTTGGTGGAAATAAAGAGATGGAACAGGTTAAAAATAAATTTCGCATAAGTTTATGATGCACGAGTATTGTGAAATAAATTAAGGATCTTATAAAAATGTAATGTACATCAGGAAGAAGTTTTTTAATTTCATATAAGACATTTATTTGAATATCAGATATCTGTACACAATTGTAAAGTCATTTAGGAAAAAAATCTTAGAACATAGAACTAGGAAGACATATTGGTGGAAATCATGATTCAAAAGAGCCGTCTTAGAAACAAACTATATATGCTATCACTTTTATTGTTTATTACTAAAAATATTTACTAGTTTTTAATTTGATAATTATTGAAAAAGTTTGTCAGATGCTATATAAATATAAAAAATGAATAACAATACATGTATAAAAAGGAAAATAAATATAGTTATGATAAAAATGGCTTCTTCTTAAATGGAATTAAAAAATAACCATATTCTGGAAACCTTTATTGGCTAAGTTAAAAAATCTTTCACCACCCTGAATGGTTTGATACTATGATAGAATGGCAGATTTTAGAGTTTAAAATCCATTGATCACATTCAGCTTCATATATAGTGATAAAACTTCTTATTAACTCTTTAGCAATAAAACCATTTGATTATTACTATTTTAACATTTTCCACTCTTCGAAAAAAACAGACAAAAAAAAAAACGACTGTTTCTACTCCTAATTAACTTCTTCCAAAACACTGATACATTTTTTCTTATCCCATTTAAATAAAATTTTTTTTTTATTAATTTCAATTCTCTAGTTCCACATTCTAACATGCTTGCCATAAAGGCAAAAAACAAAACAAAACAAAAACTGAAAAGTCATCCTTTTCACTCTCTTTCCTTTTACGTATCTTCCATTCTTCATTTAATTGTTTCTAAAGCTCTTTCAATATGTTACATTCCACAAATAAATGTTGAATAATCTATCTTCTGTTTCAACATAAATCATAATTACAGTCAAATTCTTATCCCATTTTTGCCTCTTTTCTCAGTATCACATCTACTGATCTTGCATCAAAAATAAAAAGTTCCCTCTGGGTGTTATTATACATTTTTTCATTCTTATATAACTTTAAACTACTTTTTTAATAGTCAGATTAATTAATTCTATTTTATTTTATACTTAATTTGTCTATCTTCTTTTACCATTCCACAAATGCAAATAAATTCTTTACACATATATCCCATTTCTTATACAAATACCTAGATTAAAATATTTATTAATTTCTCATTAGGATTCAGTGAACAGAAAATGACTATCATTGGATAATATATATGAACAAATAAACTAATAGAAATGGGGGTGGGTGGGTGGGGATGGCAGTGAATTAATATATTTTTCTTGGTAATCTGTTCTCACTTTTTTTAGAAAGAAACTGGAATCACTTGGCCTTTTTATCTGCAGATACAGCTGTTTAGAAGCTTAAGGAACAGTATACAGTTTAAAAGAAAACACCTTGTTGTTATCTTTCAGATCTGAGAATGTGTTGCGGATAAATTTTATAATAGTGATGCGAGATTTTTTCATCGTTCATGTATATTAGGAGTGGCCAAGACATTGACCATGTTTGCAAGTTGACTGCAAGATCTTTGGAAGTCGATCATGTAATTTATTTATTTTTATAAAATTTGCATCTAATTTATTTTAATATAATTCTAAAACAATAATTTTCTTTTTTTTTTCTTGAATTTTTTTAAAAATTTAGGGCCAGTTCTAGAAAATAATTACTTATACATAATTTAAAATTGTAATTTAATATTTTATAAAGCAACATGGACAAATTATAATACTAGAGGAAGCTGAAGTAATCTAATGTTTTGTTTAATGAATTTTCTTATTAGCCAGATTAAGTAAAAATTTGTGTGATTTGATTCATTAAATATGGATCTATCCCATTTCTTTTCTGAAATAGATTAATGTACAAGAATCAGAATTGTTTTAATTTATTTTTAAAAATTGAATTATTTTACATTCAAATTAGTTAAATGTAACAAAAAATTTAAATAATGTTAATAACTGAAGAAAAATATAAGAAAAACATATGAAAAAATGGCCTGCAGTAAAACAAAGGAATTATACTTCCACCAATCATTATGTGAAAACACAATGATTTCTTGTGTCTTAGAAATTATGATAGCTAATTATTCACTTCTGTTGTCTTTTCATCTAAAATTAAATATTTGAAATAAAAATCTAAATCTAGCCACATTATTAGTCAATATAGTGTAAAAAATAATCATAAAATCCATAAATATTTATAAAAAATAGTTGTGTTTTGCTAAGTTATTACCAAAAATCAGTGATATGCAAATAGCAGTCAACATTATTCACTTGTCTTGAATAGTGGTCAAGTGCTATTCACTTTCCCTTCATTATTTTTCTTGTAAAATTTAAAAAATTTTGAATCAAATTTTATATTTAGGTAAATTAATGTAAAAACTTAATTATGAATGTGAAAACTTATAAGAAATATATTTATTTACATTCAAAATCTATTAGAAAAGCATAAAACATTTGAGTTTGATTTCTGACTTTGACAGTCAGTATCTGTACATTAATACTAAATGGGATTTTTATCAATGTATTGGACATATTGAAGTGGCTTGTCTCACAAAAAAGAAGCAGAATAGTGATAGCAGTTAATCTAATAAACAAAACAAAAGTCATAAAAAATGAAATCTAAATGCACTTAACAAGCAAAGTGAAGTCCCTTTAAAAACCTAACTATCATTGATGATACTTTTATGGCAATGGAGATTGATTCTGGTTCAGCCATCTTCTTTATCTTAAGTGAATTTGGGCAAAAATAATGAGAAGTCAAAAGGCCATTCCGAAGTCCATCACAAAATTAATCTATGACTATTAGGGCAACTTATTTATACTCCTTAATGAGGGTCAGGTCAATGTTCAAAAGGGATCTGAATGTATACATTTTTTCATTAATTGTTTCATTAAAACAACATAGTAATTTAATAGGTCAACCTGATTTAAATCAATGGACTACATGCTGATCAGAATGAATCATGTAAACTATGGGATATTAGATTTTAAAAGACAAATCCTAAGGTTTTTGACCCAGTTTGGATTGTTATCAGGAAATATCTATCCATTTACTATAAATAACCATCTTAAACTGATCATTTCCTACTGTCAGTCAATACCTTTTCCATTAAAAACTAAAGTTTCAAACTGAAGTTTCAAAAAAGTTGAATAAGCTGCAATCTAATGGAATCATCAAACAAATATCTCATTCTATGTGAGCTACTCCAAAACAATGGAGATATATGAATCTATGGGATTATTGCTTTACATTAAATAATGACAATATTTAACAATTATTCCTCTCCCCATTAGATAAATGGATACTTTCTACTTTATCTGAGACAGAATATTTTCCCAAATAGACTTCTGACATGCTTATCTTCAACTACCAGTAGATGATAAAGCTTTAAGAACTCTATAAACTTAATAGGTAGCCATTTAGTATTTTGGTGACTCATATTTCAGTGAGTAGTTAATCAATTAATCACTGGAATTCTTGTGATCATTTCATATTTTGAGGATTTTCTGCTAGTGGACCGAAGTAAGGAGTAACTCTTGCAGTCTACCAAAAATATTTTAAATAAATTCATGAAAGTAGGAATTAAAATAAATCATAATAAAATTGCATTTAAGGCTGAGGATGTAGAATTAATTGGATTCAAAGTTATCGCCCATAGTATTTTTCTTATTAAAGAGAAAATAAAAGCTATTTTGAATGCATCAATCCTCATTAACAAATGACAGCTTCAGGCATTCCTTGGACTCATTCATTTATTATGAGAGCTTCATTTAGCACAAAAAAAAAGTTGCTGAATCACTATATCCAACTACTAAAAAAAGAATGGAATGTATATAGAGTATTAAATAAATTCAAGCTAATAATAAGCTAAAGGGATTAATAACTGATGCAAGCTGCTTAACCCATTATGATTGAAATAGGGAACTAACAGATAGTCACTGTTGGAATGGTCATAGCTCACTATAACAGAAATAGGAGTGATATATCTATTACCTTTACTTCTCATACATTTACCAAGATTGAAAAATTATTCTCATATAGACAAAAAATTCTTAAAATTTATAGTAGATGCTAAGAAGTACCATTAGTATGTGTAAGGAAAATCATTCATTTTACAAACTGATCATAAACTTTTATGAGGTGTATTTAACACTGAAAGAGAGCTGTCTCCATATGTCTTAGTTTGCATGCTAAAATAGTTTAACTTGCTGAGTACATATGTAGAAGGAAAAAAAAAATACATGTTATCATATGCAGTAGATTACCAGCTACAAGAAAAAACACAAATTAAATACAAGAAGTACCCATTAATAAATATAATTAATTTAGAAAATAATAATCAAATAAATAATAAAGAGATTATATACAAAGTGACCAATGATGGCCAAATAATAAAACACATATGTACATAAAATCTTTTGAATAAAAAGGCATGATATATCTATTTAGAATGAATGTATCAAATGGGAAAATCAAATTATCATACTATCCAGAGACCATAAGCATATCTTAAACTTTTTGCATTAGGGTCATCCTGGAATTGAGAATAAAAGTACTATTTAGATCTTATGTCTGATGACCTAATATAAACTCTGATATAGAATTTAATGTACACTAGTGTCAGAAATTCAAAATAAATCAAATTATGCCATCTAAAATGAGGAACAAGTATTGATCACAGCCAGCTGAGCCTTGGAAAAGAATCCACTTAGATTATGTTGGACTATGAAAGGGCAACAACTGGTTGGTCTTACTCTAAATGGTTAGAATTAGTTATTAGACCCAATTTCAATACCTTAACCACAATTGAATCTTTGAAGAAAATATTAACTCATGCTTTTTCTTTGACCATTGTTACTGATAATGGAATAGACTTTACATCTAGTCTGATCAAATACTTCTGTGCAAATAATGAAATAAATTACATATTGGCACTGCTATTCCACTCAGAGAGCAATGGGCAAACTGAACATTTGATGTAAGAAGCTAAAGAAAGAAAAACAATAAATGAGTAGAGAATGTAGAAGCTAAAATGCTGCTAATCCAATATGATGCTAAAATGTTAAAGAATCATAATTTGAGAAACAAGTTATTCACTCTCAAACCTAATCCCATTACCAAAAGAAATGAACTGGCCAATTATTGCCACTTGGAAATCATGTTCATCCTTAAAAAAATAGAATTTGTCATTTGGATTCAGCAAATAGGAAATGTACCATTGGATATATATAAACTAATAAACCAATGGAACATATTATTTTTTGGTGGTCCATCCAATAACTTTTTTTTTTCTTTTTAGAAAGGAATCAGAATCACTTGGCTTTTTTACCTGCAGTATGTGCAGTTCAAAATAAAACACATTTTTCTTATTATCTCCTGGACCTATTAATTCATTAATGTATTCTATCATTGTTTAAAAAAACATTTAACTACTCATTTAAGTTTGCTTCTTTACATAATGCTAGGTCCACCATATTTATTGATGTTATCACATGATCCATTTAAATATTATTTTTCTGTAATTTATTTTTATTCGTGTACTGTAGACTTCCAAATATCCTAAATTTGCTTCTAATTTCCTTCATTAAAAAAGCTATACCCCATTCTAATTTGCTGTTCATAATTCATCACTCAATGCACATTTGAATTCCTCTTTTGCCATCCTCATATGTATCCACCAGATGTAAATTCTTTACACATATATCTTATTTCTTATACAAATACATCCAAATAAAATACAGTATGTTAATTTTGCAAAGTTTAGTGTCTCATTAAAATAACTATACCTATTATTCCTTGAATGACTTATTTGTTCTTTGTAATTCATTACTCAATGTGCATTTACCTTTTTTTTTTTTTATTCTATTTAAAAAAATTTTTGAGTCCCTAATTGAATAGAAAGTGCTTCATTTTGTAAGTTTTAAAAGGTATCATATCTTTCAAGACTATCTACATACTTCATATTTAATACTTTTGACACATTCACGCAATGCAATTTAATAAAATAAAATTTATTTCTTTATATTTGCATACAGTTCCATCTGCTTAGCAATCATCATCAGAACTACAATATTCATGTATCTGACCATAAAATTAGGGTTTAAATATACATATTTATATGTAACTATAAAAGATCTTATGTACAATATCTTATATTATTATTATTAAAATATATATAAAGATATGTAGTTGTTATTGGGTCTATTGAAAAATTGGTAAGTTTTAAAATGTATGGTCATATATATTTGAATATTGTAGTTCTGATGATGACTGCTGAGCAGTTGAACACAAGCAAATATAAAGGAATATATTTTATTAAATTGCAGGTTGTTAGCCCTCGCACACTACCTGATGTCACTGTTTCTATGCAAAAGCACAGAAATATACTGCTCACATGGCCTATAGAACAGTTCTGTTCATATTGGCTGCTGACATGTAGTAGTGTAAAAAAAGTAAATTGTAAATCAGCCCAGTAACGTTATATCTATTGGTTTTTGACTAGTAACAGTGACATTAGGCGGTGTGCAGGGGCTAATCGACGATAACCAAATTACATTATAAAGTGCTTAATGAAGGTGCAAATGGTAACAAACATGAAGCACAAATAATAACTTTGTAAGGTATGATGATACCCTTTTAAAATTTGGAAATGAGGCATTTTTTATTGGATGAGCAGCTCAAAAATATTTTTTAGATAGAATTAAAAAAAGTAGGTAAATATACACTGAGTAATGAAATGTGAACAGTAAATAAGATCATTCAAGGAATAATGGGGTGTAGTTATTTTAATGAGATAAATTAAAAGAAAGTTTAAAATATTTGAAGGCTACATTTAATGAAAATAGATTAGTAAAAATATTTAAGTGGATTATGTGAAGAGATCAATAAATATGATAAGATTAGAGTAGAAAGATATTAAAATTTGCAAAGTTAACATATTTCATTTCTAGATATTTGTATAAGAAATGGGATATATGTATAAAGAATATAAATCAGATGTATGTGGATGGAAAAGGAGGAATTCAAAAAGAAATAGGTAGATGTGCATTGAGTGATGAATTATGAGCAACAAATTAGAATGGATTATAGCTTCTTAATGAAGGAAATTAAAAGCAAATTAAAAATATTGAAGGCCTACAATATATGAAAAAAAAAATATTTATGTGGATTATGTGAAGATATCAATATGTATGGGGAGTGTAAAAGAACAAATCTGAATTAGTGAGTTAAATGTTTTAAACCATTAAACATATCACTACTGTATGGGGAGTTTTGCCTCTGTGTAGAATGAAAGCACATGAAGGATAGGTCCAGAAAAGATAACAATAATGTGTTTTTCTTCTAAACTGCACATTCAGCAGATAAAAAAGTCAAGTAATTCAAATTTCCTCTTTAAAAAAAACAACAACAAAATAACGTACCACCAAGAAAAGTGTGCTAAATTACCCATCATTTCCACTAGTTTTATTTGTTTATGTGTATTATCCAATGATAGCCATTTTCTATTCATTGAATCCAAACAACAAGATGGCTTTTTTAAAAATGAAAATGATTTTGAAGTAACAATAATTTGCCATGCCATTTTTTTTGGTGATGGGTTTAGATTTGAAATGATGATTCATTAACATTCCATCCAGAATTCTGCCATTAACAGTAAATGGAAAAGAATGCTAGAATTGCATTCTAGCTTGCTTGCTCATGCTCCAGTCATTTGCAATTTTTTTTTATTAATTTTTTTTAATACATGTTTAGAATATTGCCATTTCTGGTTAGTTTGTTATCATTTTCAGTGTAGACTTATCTGTAATACAATTTTGCTTATTGATATATATATATGGTAATATTTCTATTGCATTTTGATCTGCACTTAGATTAACTTTTTTGAAAATGCCATTCTAATAAAAGCGTTTCAGTTTCTCTCTCTCTCTCTTTTTTTAAAATACAAAGACCGAACGATTTAATTTATCCTAACAACAATAGTTAACAAGATTTTTTTTTTTGGAAAAGCGAAATACAGTATTTCATTTTATATGAAATTATGTATAATAAACTTATTTTTAAATCAAATGGAATATAATTTCTATTTTACTTTAAATAAAAATATATTTTTGAAAGAACCCTCTAAGTAACATACAAGAAAAAAGTCTAATTACAATTCAGTGCAAAGTTTTTTCAGTCCTTTTTTAGATTCTAAAAATAAGGATGAGTATCCCCCACCCCCCAAATCATTTTCTCTCTCAAATTAAACTGCTGCGACAGTATATTTATATAAACACATTTTTTTCTTTTCTGAATTTAATGACAGCAATATATTTTCGTCAATATTATATTTACTTTCTTTGCTTATTTAATTATTAATATGTATTATTATTATTCTGTGTTTTTTTTTATTTTTACCGAAGGTGAAATGTTTTTAAGAGTTCAACCTTAAATCACGTGACTATTAAGAACTCATGTCGATGCCATGTTGGTTAACAGCAATGGTTTTACAAAATATTTTATAATTTTTTTGTATTAGTATTTATTATATAAATACTAAATATATAATAAAATTTTATTTAATTATTTCATTATTTTTAAATAATTGGGGATATATTTCTCCCAAAAGTAGATTATTTGTCTGTGATAAGTATTAAAGAAAATGATCATCGAAAATCCGGAGGCTTTGAAAGTGTGGTTGACAAGAACGTTGGAACCTATGTAAGTTTAATTCCTTTAACATTTATTTAAAAAAAAGATATTGTGAAATATGTGGAAAATGTAATTTTAATATTTTGATATATCATTTAGAATTCTTGTTAGAAATGGAATCTTTTTTAAAGTTTCATTAATAACGTAATTAGATGCTGGACAATAACGTTCGGCTTATATATTTTATTTTATGCAAAATCAATTATCTTTGTACTTAGAATACTTAAAACAATTGTTATATTTGAATTTGCATTAAATGAATTATATCTTGTAGAGTAAGATATTTGTACTATGTAAATAAATGCATATTTACTATTCAATTCCTGTAGTTTTATTTTAAATCCCCAATATTGGTTAATGTATCGTATTAATAGATAATGTTTACATTCTAAATTTATTAATATGGAAATAAAATTTGAAAAATGCATCGTTTTATGTACATTCTGCAAATAACTTTTTTATACTTATTTATCGAGTAATCAGTTTAAAATACAATGAAAATAATTGTGCAAAAAGAAAACTTGAAAAAATTTGAAGTATAAAAAATTGTTAAATTAGTGGGTCATTATATTAAATATTTTAATGTAAAAAAAAAAAAGGCACATATTTACGTATTGCAGTTATCAGTTTTATCGCAAATATTAGTCTATGATTAATTATGATCATGAAAGAATTATAATTCCTATTTTTATCCAAGATCGTTATAAATATAAACTTTTGGCTGATTTTTGATTCCGTGAAATCCATTATTTATATCCTTTTTTTAGTTTATTGAGTTTAGTTATATACTATATTTCCACATGTTTGTTATTATTGTTAGTCTATTCCATTTATGGTTAAGTAGATCTGTTCTTTATCAAGTAATTGTTCATGACATTTTTAATTGGTTAGGTCAGATGGGTTAGAATGGAAAGCTTGAATTGAAAACATTGTTATGTTTTCATTTTGGACTCTTAAGCTTTATAACTAGCCAATAAGGTAAAAGGTGGCTGTTGGAGGTTGCATTGGATCATAAGATCTAGGTGTCATGCTCTTATATCGAAATGTTTTTTTACTGATGTTTGTGAGAGAACACTATAAAAGCCTAGGGAAATAAAAATCTAAAGGAAGAATAATTCACAAATCCTTTCAATATTTTGCTCTCCAAAAGTCAAAAGGCAGCTTAAAGAATGTCATGGGTTATATGGATCTATTGTTTTTGTAAGACTTTGGGCTATTAATATAGCTTTATATGATTATGTAGTTATCTTATTGATTTTTTCATTTTAATAACTGAGTTAATAGCAAATTCTTTAGTTTCTTAATTCAGAGCAGGAAACAAATTTCTGGTGCTGCCAAAGTTGAGAGCAATTTTTTGCAAAATTACTGTGAATGTGAATGCAGGAAAATAATTATTCAAATAGATATTCTGCAAAGCTTGTTAAGAGATTATTTGTGAGCTCTATGTATAATATTTGTAATACAAGCTTATTAAATTAGATCTTATGACATATGACTTAATTTCTTTGTAATTAGATAAGTCAATCTATATCAAATATGTAAATTATATAGTTGCAATTAAAGTAGTGAATTTTTTGGATTTGGATGACAGAAGTTGTGAATAAAGTTTGGATTAAGTCAATAATATATAGGAGCCTGATAAATAGAATTTCGGATATTATATGATTTAATAAATAAAAAGCCATATTTTTTTTACATTGCTTATTTCTATTTTCTAACACTTTGTATGACAATCATTGTCTTTTTTCCAAAATTTTTTTTTCTAAGAATACTTTTTCTTTAAAAATAGTAAAAAGAAATTGAATGGTAGAAAGTAATACTTTTTAAACTTATTTGCAAAGTATACTTTTTCTTTAGTAATAGTAAAAAGAAATTAAATGGTAGAAAATAATACTTTTTAAACTTATTTGCAGTAATAATGACACTACTTACACATATATGAGTAAATATTTGAAAACCAGGCACTCTTCATCATCAGATTTTCAATGATATGGATGGCTGAAAAATTGGAGGTTGGAGTGGATTGAAGCCTGTTCATTAAAGTATGAAGATTTGCTATCTTAATATAAACTGAGCACTGATTATATATATGTATGGGAGATGATAATCTGGACCAACTGATGAGTGCTGGTTTAGCATGAAATACGTATATTGGTGATTATTTATCTTTTCTACATGTGTGTGGTCATGTGTATCAGTTGTATGAGATAGTGTGGATAGTTGAAGGGTGCTTGAAAATCTGAGTTCAAATCCCTTATACTTATATATATGAGTAAATAACAGTAAAATTGCAACATCTCTGCTACTGTTTCCCTGAAAATAAAACCGGATCTTATATTAATTTTTGCTTCAAAAAGCACCTTATTTTTATGGAATGTCATTTTTTCATGTACAAAAATCTACATTTATTTAAGTACTTCTCTTTTGAGAAAGATACAAGATTCTTACCCCAGGAACTGTCCCAATTCTTCTCATGTACTCGCTAGAGTACTTAGTCTTTTTGCACTCATTTTATCTCTGGATCAAAATATTCCATTTAAATTTACCATTAAATTAAATGTTAATTGAAGACTTATGAGACAGGAATGATAACAAAAGTGCTTAGAATTAAGAATGATTTGTCCATATAAAAGCAACAAAACAATGCAAGTACAAAAATTGAGAAAATGTTTTTGTGTTTCACACATAAACATTAAGTATATCCATCACAACACACGACATTGAATTACGAAAATGTATATATGACCAACGACATCCATCCCTTATCAAGTGCGCATACTGTAAACACTTTGTAAATTACTTGTAATAGCTCTAGTTGGATATTACATTGAAAAACTTCTTTAGAAGAAAGATTGGTGATTTAATTTAAGCTAAACTTTGATTATCAAAATCACTTATGTTATTTAGTTTTTTAGGAAGAAAAAAATGTTTAAGAAAATCAAACTGATTTTTTTTTTATCTTGACTATTTAATAGCTACCATGCTGAAACTAAAACTAAATCAAATATTTTAAATCTAAGTATTAAATATAAGTAAAATAAATACCTAAAAATACATAAATAAAATTATATATTGTGTCTTCCTGAAGGTTTGTGATGATAGTGTTCTAGTTGTATTTTTATATGGGACTATTTCCATTATCTAATGTGTGTGTTGAATGTCTAAAAAAAATTAACTTTATTTAAACATTTCAAATACATTCAACTGTTAGTAATAGCACATCAAACAGGTTAGTATATGCATAACATTTCGAGAGATATTCTTCCTTCTTCAGGTGTTGCTATCCTGACCAGTGACAGTACTAGCATGGGATTCAAACCTGGACCTTTAGATTCTTGAGTATTGGATTTTAAGATAATGCTCTAACCAATTGGGTCATCCTGCCAAAGGCAACAGTCTGTAGAAATTTCATATACTTATCTATGAGGTTGCTCCTGATTTCTCCACTTTTTTCTAAGAGCAAAGTTGATTAGTATTTTCCATACATTATGTATAATCATACTAGGTTGGCTTATGGGATTTTTTGCCATTGTCATGTGAGCATCTTCTTTAAATTTTTTTCTTTGTACCTTTTCTTCTCTATCCAATATTTTTGTATTTTCCCAATTGAACATATGTTCATTGGCACATACATGGTTTGTTACTTTAGATACATCTTTGTTTCTCTGTCTTGCAAGTGCTTTTCAGTGGGACGAGTAGTCTTATCAATGTATATTCTTCCACATTCACATGTTATTTCATAGATGCAATTTTTTCTTTTCAGCATTTCAAGTTTAGGTTTGTAGATGAAAATTGAAAAAAGAACTGACTTACTGGTAAACTTTGATGTGAAAAGTTTATTCACAAGTGAATCATGTGAAGAAGCATTGACTACTGTAAGGAAAAGATTAAATGGTGATATTAGTTTACAAACCATAACAGCTTTTCCTATTGATAGTATAATGGAATTATCAACATTCTGCATAAAAACAACCTACTTTCAATATAACACAGAATTTTCCCAACAAAATCAAGGAATGGCTATGGGCTCACCATTGTCTCCCCTGATTAGCAATATTTACATGGAAGAACTTGAAACCTTAACCATAAAAACTACTCCATATTCACCTAAAGTTTGGCTTCTCTATGTGGATGATACATTTGTTGTATAGCCACATGGTGAAGCACTGCTACAAACTTTCTGGAAACACATCAACAACATATCCCCTTCAATTAAATTCACAATAGAATCAGAACAAGAACAAAAATTGGCATTCTTAGATGTTCTTGTGACATGACTCCCTCATGGCAAAATCAAAACTACAGCTTAGCGAAAACCTACACATACAGGAAAATACCTAGCCTTTTCATCCAGTCACACCAGAAGCACAAAACACGGGGTTATGCTGTCACTATGGAACAGAGCAAAAGACGTTTGATCAGAACCTAGCGATTTGTAAAAAAAAATCTATATTGTAACAGTATATATATATGCATTATATTTAAATTTTAATACTTGATTTTTTTGTAAATATCTAATACTGAATTAAAAGCACAAACGTTCACAATGCACAAATAACAAATTATTAATTTATTAATATGCTTGATTTAAATATTAAAATAAGATAAGCTTTAAAAAAAAATTGTAGAATCAAAGCCAAAATTCTATAATTTAAATAAAATATAATAAAAAAAACCTTTTAATTTTAAAAATAACAAAGAGAGTTTTTAATCTTAAAATAAAAATTACAAACAGATCTTTAGGGCAAAATGACCATTGAAAAGATGATTACGAAAGAGATAAGAGTTGAGAAATAGAAACAAAAGGCTTGTTTTTCCCGCCCAAGATAGACACAGACACCTCAGTGGAAAAATTTACTTAGCCATAAATCCAAAATCTACTTGGCCACAAACTCAATGAACCAATGAAATACAGATATGGAATATGTTTGATGGATCCATGCATTCCAGAGATAAGATGCCTCAGGACTATAAAAAGAAAATCCAAAAGAAATAATAAAGGAGAATTAGAAAATTAATTCATTTGTCTTTGCTGAAAGTAAAATAATTAAAAAAAAAATATTGTCGCCGTCACAAAGAATGTACTCCGCTTCGTCGTGCTTCCTTCGGTGTGGCCGGCCGAAGGCAGCTTTCGTCTTCACGGATCCCAGGATCGAACCACTGGTGCAGGATCGAACCACTGGTGCCATATGCAGAAATTCTCGTCAAGCTTCAGAAATCGTCATCGTCCACAAGGAAAGGGCCCTTGCGTAACTTAGATCTTCGTTGCGAAGGAACGAGCATGGACAAAAGGAGGTATAAATTTATAAATGATCAAATTAAATATAAACTCTCTTAAACTTAAAACTTCGAACTCTATTTGTCTTTAAAATGAACTATAGACTTTTTCTCTGGAGCAAACCTGAACTTTATTTCTTATTTTTTTAAATCTGGCAATGTTAAAAAATTTATAGCTAAAGTTTTAAACGTAATCTCTTCAAATATGTATTGTTTTTTTTTTCATATTCATGCTTAATTAATATCTGTTTGTAATAGGGTAGGGGTTTGCGATTGCAAACTTAAATTTAAAGATGAAAATAGTTATCGTTATTTGTGCATTATTGAATTTAAAAGAAAGAGAAAGTAGGTTAAATAATATTTGTAGTAAAAAAAATAAGTTAAATATAATGTGTCATTTTAAAATGATTTAAAACCTTAAAATAAAATTTTTTTTTCTTTATTAAATTATTAAATTTAATGTAAGTTGAGTGTGGGTAGCCGTTTAGCCTCGTTGAAATGGATGTTCGTTTTTAAAGGGGTTTTGATTTCAGATTATTTGTTTCGTAGTTGGGTCAATGTTAGTGGAGAGATATACGGACGTTTACATCAATGTAATGTGAAGTGTGTTAGCACATAAAGGCGACGAGCCCAACTGAATGCATGACCCCAAAGAGGCAGTCATATTGTTGCAATGGACGCAGACGATTTCCTGCGCCATTGACCCATTCCAGCTCTATGGATTGGGACGATAAACTGGTAAGATAAACCGCGCTCCCATCCATACGTAGCGTTATTTTCTATTATATTATATGCATGATACCTTTGCCAGACAGATGTTCATTCCTGTACTGAACGGACATGTTCCCTCAAATAATATCACGCTTTTCAGATGCACATTCCTGTCAGCGTGATTTGATGCTAATATGTTCACATTGTATGGGTTGCGGATATATATCTGGAAGCGAGCATTGGCGTGGCTGCGGACCTTTGGCCTGGAATCAAATTTTTTGAAGATCTTGTAAATGAGTCGTTTGGGTGGGCTACCTGTGCTCAACATTCTAAGATCAAAAATTAAATAAAATAATAATGAAACAAAATAAAACATAATTTATTTTTATATAATAATTTTTTTTTTTTTTAAAGTTTGGGTGTTGTTATTTATATATACGTAAATAAAGTTACTTTTTGTGTTATTAGTACTGACAGTGATCTAGTGATTGTTTTTATTATTCTTTATTAAAAGAAATATATTTAATAAATGTTTTAAACCTCTGCTACTCCTTGAACTAGTGACTTAGGCTGGTGGTCGTGATCTTAACAGCACGTATCTGTCTACTCTATAAATTTTCTAGGTTCAAATGGCCTAGTGGTGTCCTGTACGGCAGATACGGTAAGACTAAATTTCACTTCTTCTCCGACCGTTATAATATAGAACAAATGAAAAATGATTATCCATCAGCTGTTATTAAGAAAATGTTAAATAGACAACAAAAAGAACCATCAACAGAAAAATCAATTATTAGTACTGTAGGGTACCCATACATTCCAAAAATAGCAGACAAATTAAGGAAAATCTGCAATCAGTATAACATCAGGACAGCTTTCCAGAGCCATACCACACTATGAGGAATTCTAACATTTACAAACCTAAATTTGAAATGCTAAAAAGAAAAAACTGCATCTATGAAATACCACGTGAATGTGGAAGAATATATATTGGTGAGACCAGTTGTACCATTGAAAAGCACTTGCAAGAACACAAACTGATGATTAGAAGAGAGAAAACAGATGTGTCTTAACAGTAGCAGACTATGTATGTGCCAATGAACATATGTTCAATTGGGAAAATACAAAAATATTGGATAGTGAAGAAAAGATATAAAGAAGAAAATTTAAAAATGCTGCTCACATGACAATGGCAAAAAATCCCATAAGCCAACCTAGTGTGACTATGCATAATATATGGAAACCACCAATCAACTTTGCTCTTAGGAAAAAGTGGACAAATCAGGAGCGACCTCATAGATAAGTATATGAAATTTTTACAGACTTGCTTTTGGCAGTTGGTTAGAGTTTTACCTTAAAATTCAATGCTCAAGAATATTATCAGATTTAAGTATGTTCATTACCAATTTTATAAAGCAGTGCATTTATGTTGTAATAGATATGTGGAATGTGGAAACTTGAATACAAATGCACATAAGAATAACTCGAGACAAAGTTTTAAATAAATAAATAAAGCATTTATTTACATTTTGCAATCAAAACAAATATAATTAGTTCACATTGGGACTGTTTGTCCTAATTCCTAAATTTACAAATACATTTACTAATCTGGATTTGATATCTTTTTTGTTACACCCTTTGTCATTTATTGACTAGACATTCATAAGACATGAATTAAATAAAATAATGCTTTTATATTCTAACTTCGAATATATTTAGGCTGTTAATTAACTCTAATATCTTTTATTAGTAAACAACACTGGACAAATAAATATTTTATGGGCACAAGTATACAAGTTGGAGAGGCCACACTATCAATTATTGGGATAAAACAAATTAATAACTTCGGCTGTCAAGAGAATAACCTTAAATAGCTCAGTCCTATAATCCCTTTAAATATATATACTTTTCACGCATTCAAAATAAAAATAATCATTCTGATGATTTAAAGCTTATGGTAAATTAACATGATATAATTCAGAATATTTAATTCCTGATGTATAAATTTAATAGTATTATACTCTCATGTCAGCAAGGTTATTTGCATTACATGGTTGTCACATCTTATGTTATAATTAAGACAAAATCAATATATTTACATCTTGTTGATTTACTTATGAATTATTAAATAAGTGTCATAATATGGATAATGCCATAGACTAACCAACAAATATAATACTATTTCTGCTTTAATATTCCATAAAGAATTTAATCTTACCATTTGTTTAACCACCAACTATGATTCTATGATAAAAATATTTAAAAGAAAAATTTATGCACATGAGGAATAAACAAGCTTGGCCTAATAAATCTAACGACAAATAATGACTCCCCACCAAACTTTGAGGTACTATTGGTGTGGGACTCTGTCTCACCACCAGAATAAAGTGGAAATACACTACTTAACTTCAGAAAATATTTTTACAATGCATAAGTACACCAGAATAAAGTGGAAATACACTACTTAACTTCAGAAAATATTTTTACAATGCATAAGTACATAATGTAGAAATATACTTTACTCATGGCAAATACTTAGATATATTAAGGGAGGGAGTTTTCAATCCCAATCAACATAGAACATATCACTGATAACTTTCTTTGTGACAGCTATTTAATACGTTTCACTCTAAACATTGGAAAATAAATTCACGCACAGACAGGTCACTAATGCTTTCAATTCTTTTAGCATACAACATCCGAAAATAACAGAAACAATTATAAAACTGAATATTTACTAATTATATGAAATAACTGCATATGACAGACATATATACGTATGAATAAAAGCATGTAAATACCTTCAAATTATATAATACGCAAATGTTACGGTAAAGTAAATGGTAAACGGAATATAAAACTTAGTTTATGACATTATTAGCTGTTTTAAAATTTTAAATGGCAGTAGTTACTATAAATGAATTTCACCATTTCTGATAATATTTATCTTTCATACATTTATTACTCTCTAAGCCAATTGCTCGCTTTGAGACATTGAATAAAAAGAAATATCTCTTCAATAAAACACACAAACGTATATATAACACACATAAATTATATTTAAATAATGATCATTTACCAGCAATTGCAACTTGCAATACACTACCCGATACGTTCTTGAAGTTAAACCCAAGAAAATGAAGATGAAACCCTTAGAGAGAATGTTATCAGAAGGGAAATAAAGAATACTAGGGCAAGATTTAGAGGTACCTATAATGCTCGTAGTTTGATACCATATCCAATTAAAGTACCAGTTAGTTAGAAGTTTTTACTTGAGAGTGGGTCGGCTTTGTATGCATAATTTATAATGTGAATTAATCTTGTGTGGTGTATTTTAATTACTAATATAACATTTTGTTACTTGCTTATTTCATTTATCTAAAAAAAAAGAAGTGAAATAGCGCTAAAATTTTAAAAATATATGTTAATGGTCTAGAACTTTATGTGAGAGTTGCTTATGAATGTTAGCTGGGAGTTTTATAAGCATTTAGTATTATTATATTTGATGAAGTATTTAATGCAAGCAAGGGGGGTGGATTATTACAGGAATTGTTGATATGCAAGTTAAGTTGATGTAAATTTATTTTATTTATTTTTTGGTATTTGTTTAGATGGTTTTCTGATCTGTTTATTCATTGGCAAACCCATCCAGGTATAGGTAGTATAATCAGAGAAATATATTTAAACCATGGCCATATCAGTTATATTTTAGTCAGGATAATTTAGCATTCATATAGCAGCATATATGTATGCATGTATGTCTGTATCATCCAATTTCATTTTCATAATTAATAGAATTTTACATTTTACAATAAAACATTTAAAATTACAGCAAATATCTGATAACAGGTACAAGTATATTTAGAGTGATTAATGAATATCTGGATTAGTGAATTATTTGACGAATTAAATTATGTTATCAACGTTATTTAATGGCTAATTAATGTTTATTTATTTCAAAAGTGTAATAATTTTTTTTTGTTTTATTCGGTTTGATTTAATTTAGAGAATCAAAATGATTTTTTTTTTTCTCAAGAAAAGATTTGAACATTTGTTCTTTAATTATCTAAGTGTTAAAGGTGGAGCTAACTTCGGAGGATAAGGTGACCAAGGTCTTGATTGATGGAAAGATGTATTTAAGTGATAGTCAATAATAGAAGTTATTCATTATTATTCATTATTTTATTCATTCTGCTTCTGCCACTTCTTCTATGTACATGCTTTTTCCAGTCTCTTCCAGAAATCAAGTCGGTTAAACTCCAAAATGTAATTTTTTAAACATTATTATTTTATAAAATTCAATATGGGAATTTTAGCTACCAGACAGCTTTAAGAAAGGATGTCAGGCTAATTTATTCATAAGGTATACTTTCTTCACTTTCCACTCAATTGAATTTTAAATTAACTCTATTGTTTGAAATGTATTTATATGCTTATAACTTAATCTACTTTATTTGTCTATATCTTCTATTATTAAGAAAAAAAATGAAATTGCATGAACTTTATAATTTTTTAAGAAAATTTATGTAGGACTGTCTAACAAAACCTACCATAGACTCTAAATTTAAGTTCTTTTCTGATTATATAAAAGTTAAGTTAAAATGGGAGATTGTGTGTATAATTTATTGTACTATATTTTGAACTACTACGTGATAATAACTGTGCTTATTATTCATGCTTATAAAATATTTTATTAAAGAAATGAATGTGTGGTTTACAAATAATTAACTAATTACTAGTATTTATTTAATGTTTACCTGATTTAAGTCAAGTAGAAGGACATTACTATTATATATTGTTCTCGGTATGTGGACGTGTTATAAAAGAAAAATATTACCTAAGGAATTGTAGATTTCTGTGAACAATTAGCAGTGGACTAAAATAATTATATTCGTGCTAACTTATTAAGTTATGGGAAGCTAATTTTTTTTTTTTGGAAACCTGCTAAAGTTACTGCTAAATTGGAAATTTCCAGAATTAATTAAATGGCCAATATTAAACAAATATGTAGCTGAAATTGTCTCTATTATCTCTGTTATGAAAAGTTTACTACTTGCGCATTGTATTAGTGAACTATTGCTAAAAACATTTGAGATTGCTTAATTAAATCTAAAATTGCGAATGTTTATCTTATAGGAATTTGTTTTCATATTTTACTTACATGTACTCATTTGGAATCATCATCCCTGTCTTCACGTTGTTGAGGAAACTTTATGTTAAAAACTTTGCAAGTGAATTTTTTTTTAAGTTAAAGAAGAGTGACTTTTTTTTGTGTGTTTATTTTGCTATTGGTATACCATAGACAGATAGGTTTATTATTTATGTATTTGCTTACTTAATTCGTGCTATTTTCTTGACTTGAAGGTCTCCGATAGTGTATTTCAAGTTGCAATTCGCTGGTAAAAGATCATTATTTAAATATAATTTTTTATGTGTGTTGTATATACGTTTTTGTGTGTTTGATTGAAGAGAGCTATTTTTTTTATTTGATGTCTCGAAGCGAGCACTTGGCTTAGAAAGTAATAAATGTATGAAAGATAAATGTTATCAGAATTGGTGAAATTCGTTGACAATAACTATTGCCATTTAAAATTTTAAAACAGCTAATAATTTGTCATAAACTAAAAGTTTTATTTTCCATTTACCATTTACTTTACCGTAACATTCGCATATTATATAATTTGAAATTATTTACACGCTCTTATTCATACGTATGTGCGTCTGTCATATGCAGTTATTTCATATAATTAGTAAATATTCAGTTTTATAATTGTTTCTTTCTGTTATTTTCAGATAATGTCGTATGCTAAAAGAATTGAAAGAATTAGTGACCTATCCATGCGTGAATTTATTTTCCAATGTTTAGAGTGAAACGTATTAAATAACTGTGAGAAAGTTAACATGTTCTATGTTGATTGGGATTGAGAATTCTCTCCCTTAATATATCTAAGTATTTGCCATGAGTGAAGTATATTTCTAGATTATGTATTTATATGCATTGTAAAAATATTTTTTGAAGTTAGGTAGTATATTTCCCCTTCATTCTGGTGGTGAGACTGAGTCCCACATCAATAGTACCTCAAAGTTAGATGTCATTATTCGTCATTAGATTTATTAACCAAGAAGCTTGTTTATTCCTCGTGCTTAAATTTTTCTTTTAAATATTTTTGTGTTATCATAGAATCATAGCTATATGTAATGTAGTTGGTGGTTAAATAAATGGTAAGATTAAATTCTTTATGGAATATTAAAGCAGAAATAGTGTTATATTTGTTGGTTGGTCTATGACATTATCCGTACTATGACACTTATTTAGTAACTCATAAGCAAACCAACAAGACATAAATATATTGATTTTGTCTTAATTATAGCGTAAGATGTGACACACACATAATGCAAATAATCTTGCAGACATGGGAGTATGATACTATTAAATTTATACATCAGGAATTAAATATTTTGAATTATATCATGTTAATTTACCGCGAGCTTTAAATCATTAAATCATCAGAATGATTATTTTTATTTTGAATGTGTGAAAAATATAGATATTTAAAGGTATTATTTGATTGAGCTATTTAAGGTTACTCTCTTGACAGCCAAAGTTATTAATTTGTTTTATCGCAATAATTGATAGTGTGCTCTCCAACTTGTATATTTGTGCCCATAAGATATTTATTTGTCCAGTGTTGTTTATTAATAAAAGATGTTAGAGTTAATTAACAGCCTAAATAATTTGAAATTAGAATATGTGGGCATTATTTTATTTGTTAATTCATGTCTTATAAATGTCTAGTCAATAAATGGTAAAGTGTGTAACAAAAGAGATATTAAATCCAGATTAGTAAATGTATTTGTAAATTTAGGAATTAGGGACAAACAGTCCCAATGTGAACCAACTATATTTATTTTGATTGCAAAATGTAAATAAATGCTCTATTTATTTATTTATTTAAAACTTTGTCTCGAGTTATTCTTATATGCATTCGTATTCTAGTTTCCACATTCCACATATCTATTACAACATAAATCCACTACTTATAAATTTGGTAATGAACATCCTTAAATCTGATAATATTGTTCTCTTGATCCAAACATTATGTGAAATACTTTACCATTTGGTAAACTTATGAAGAAGGTTGTATACTTAGTTTACTATTTAGACAATGATGTGAGATTAAAAGGTACCCTATTTCCTTCATTATCTAATTGCTAGTTCAGTGGAACATCATTCAACTCATTGCATTATTATTTTTTTATTACAATAGTTATAAGTTATTGTGTAATAGAATTTTTTAAATCAAATTGTATTAAAGATTCCCTGAGATCTGATTTCATAGTTCCAAATTAATCTTAATTTAGCTATTTAGATTAAGACATGCTAGATAGTGGAGTTATTCAACATCATGTTTTTCTGTTAAAGTTATCTTGTAGTTAATCTATGAGTGTATTTAGATGATGGAAGAGATCAAATTTAAATTATAGTTTATTAGCTTGAATAAATGAAACTATTGATTTCTATCATTTGGTTGATTAACAAATGAGGTATATATCCTATTTTAATGATCAATAGTATTTCTTCCTTCATTTATTTATATTCTATATGTTCTTGACTTCTTATAACCCTCCACTGAGCTAAGCTATAAGTCAGGCATAAGTAGAAGAGTCTTAATACTAATTCAAAATAAAATAACGTTGCTAATTTATTCTATTCATTAATAGAATTGGCGCCCTGGGCATTTGTTCATATAATGTATAGGACGGTGTTAAGTAGGGGGATTATAGTAGTTTCCTCTAAAGGTCCAGGTTCGAATCCTATGCTAGTACTGTCACTGGCCAGATCAGCAACACCTGAAGAAGAGGGCGGAATAATACCTCTCTAAACGTTGTGCATATACTAACTTGTTTGATGGGCTATTACTAACAGTTGAATGTATTTGAAATATTTAAATAAAGTTAAATTTTTCTAAAATACGCATATTAGATGATGGAAATAGTCCAATATAAAAATACAACAAAAAAATATATATTGTCTGATACACTGATTTGTAGTAGATAAAATTTTAAGTTTGTTAAATTGTTCATAAAGTCAATAAATTGATTAACTGAAGTCCAAGATTTGGCTGAGAAGAAATTGTTTCTCTAAACAAGTAGAATTATGTTTGTCGAAAATATTCAATGGGAAAATACATAAGTACTATCATTCATTACTTTATAATTCAATATAACGATCATGTGTTTTAATGGTCAAACAAAAACCGTCTGACTGATGATCTTAACTAGGGTTTATAGTATACCTGGATCTCGTTTTACGCGATAGATAGGTTCCTCAGAAAACACACGCAAACGAAATCGCGCAAAAATAGATGTAACTTACATTGAAAAAGGGGGGATGCGGTCTGTGATTTTTCAAAATTCGCGCGCAAAAAAAAATAAGGAAATAAAATATGACTAATAAAAAATTTCAAATTTGAAAAAAATTGATACAAGACAAACTTTTTTTAACTATAATATTTAATTTTATTCAAAATAATATATTTTTATGCATAATTTACAGTACAGTAATTTATATTTTTTTATACACGTTTTAATTATTATCGCTATTTGCCAAAAAAACACGTTCGTTTGCAAACTGAGGAAATACAACTAGCGCCAACTTCACACTCATGTTGTGTCAATGATTTTCTGGTGACAACGTAATTAGTAATTAATCTTTGAGACTATGGTTTTATTAATTGTTTATGAAACTAACAACTAAAAATTAAATTCTTATTTTTGTCTTTAATTTTTTAATTTTCAATTCCGTTTAAAAATCAAATTTCACATCACATTAATTTCAAGTCGCCAAGTAATTTTTAAATTGTTAATTACAATTAAAAATCAGATTTTAATTTTTAATTGTCAAATTTAATTGTGCCCACTGATTATGTTCTTTTTTAAAAAGCAAAAACAGAATGTGATTTAAAATGCAAAACTAACACGCACAATGTTTGAACAAATTTACATTTTAAACATATGTATGTTTAAGTGTATCAGTGTTATTAGATGGAGTGGAGAGTGGTGGGTCGTGTGAAAGTCTGTGCTCATACCCTAATATTACATATATATAGACACAGGTATAAATAAGCCTATGTTTCAGTTATTATAATCTTGTAAAATTTAATGTGGGTATACATAAAATGTGGAAATCATGATTTTAATTTCATTATTGCATAAAATCTTACTATTATAAAGCACTGAAAATATTGAAATTACTAAGATGAAAGTCGAATTCCAATAATGTGCTATTACTTTCAATATAACGTAAGTGCGTGAAATTTATTATTTAGAGTAATAGCGCATTATCGGAGTTCGACTTCCAGTGAAACAGGAATCGTGTAACTTCAAAATCGTGTTAAATAAGTCCGCGTAAAAAGAGACCCAGGTGTATTAACATCCTGAAAATTCATACTAGTATTTGCTTTCTGGTTAGGTCTTATTTTCTGGGAAACATGGTAACATATATGTTAGAAGTAAAATAAGGAATCACAAACAAAATATATGGGTGAAAGAACAAACAAGTATTACTGATGTTATATATAGAACTTGCAGATAAGCTCTTAACAAGCTTTGCAGAATATCCCCAACTCCAGACCTGTTTCTGCTACTGGATTGGAAGACATATGGATGTCTGAAAATTTCAGGTTTTCTATTTAATAGTTATCCATTAGATAAAGTGCTGGGCTTGTACTGGTATTTTTAATCTAATGCTTGGATGTCTTAGCACCTCACTGAGGAAGCCAGTAGCAGAAAACGGTCTGGGGTTGGGGATATTCAGCAAAGCTTGTTAAGAGCTCATTTGCGAGCTCTATATATAACATTTGTAATACAAGCTTGTTAAATCAGGTCATATGGACATATGATTTGATTTCTTTGTAAGTATTACTGACATTATTGAATGAATTAAGAGACTGATATGTAGCTGGGCTGGTTATGTTGCTAGAAAAGTTGATAATAGATGGACAGTTGAAATCTTAAATTAGATTCAGAGATTGCAAAAAAGACTACATGTGATGGATGGATGATATAAGGAAGTTTTCTGATGCAGTGTGGAGAGGAGAGGGTAGAAATCAGAGAAACTAGGTTAAACTTCATCAATCATTATCAGTCTACTGCAGGATTGTCTCCAAGTACATTCCATCTCTGATCTCTAGCCTCACTTCATATCACCCCCACATACTGTTTTTATTTCATCCATTCATCTCTCATGTGGTCTCTTTCTGGGTTTTATACAATCTCTTGGAATCCAGTTTAGGATTTTCAATTGTCCATTTATTATCATCTCTTCTAGCAATATGTCCAGCCCAATTCTCCTTCAATCTTTTAATTTTCAATGATGTCAGTAACACCTGTTTGTTATCTTACCCTCTCTTCTTGGTACTCCTAATATGCATGTCTATACTTTTTTGAGAGGTCTGAAGTGTCTGTATTGCTCTTCTATTAAGGGTTTGGGTCTCAGATCCATAAGTAAGAACTGTGAAAACACATAAGTATATTTCCTTTTAATATTAAATTATTCCTAGCAAAAAACACTCCAATCAAGTTTAATTCTATGATTAATTTCATCAATTATGTTTGCATCTGTAGTTATAATCTGACCAAGGTATTTGTAATTGTTAACTTCTAACCCATCATAATCGATCTTTATTTTCATCTTATGAGAAAATCCATTGAACACGATTTTAGTCTTTTTAATGTTACCTTTAGACCTATTTTCTTACTTTCATCTGATAACTTTTGCAACATTTTCTGAAGCTCTGAAGCATTATTTGCAAAAGCAACTATATCATCTGCAAAATCTAAATGATTAAATAATCTCCATTATATTTTTACTCCTTTAGCTTTCCATTTTAATCCACAAAATACTTTTTGCAGCACTACTGTAAAAAGTTTAGATGATATGGAGTCATCCTATCTTACACCTTTCTTAATGTTAACCTTCCTAGTATCATTATGTAATCTAATTGTTGCTGTTGCATTTTTCCAAATATTTTTCAGAATATGACAGTATCCTGGATCTATACCTTGATGAACCAATGCTTTAATTATTGAAGAAATGCTTATGAAATGAAATGCCATTTCATAATTTACAAATCCAAATTTTAATGACAACTTATCTATAACTTTTCTCAATACTTAGATATGATCTACTATACTAACACCACGTTTAAATCAAGCTTGTTCTTTGGATTGGTTGAAATCCAATGTTCTCATAGATGAATCATAATTATCTTGGTAAAATTTTTTATAAAACTGATAAAAAATTAATGGGTCTGTAGTTTCTAATATCTTTTTTATCACTTTTTAAAAATATTAATATTGCATTCATCCAATCATGTGGTATATCTTTATCATTTAGACATTTGATATATAACTGCCAAATTTTTTTCTATTTCTTCACCTGTTTGTTTTAATATATCGATTATAATTCTGTCATTACCTGGAGCTTTTCTCTTCATAAATGTAATTGCATGTCTCAAATTTGTCATTTAAAATCCTGGGCAATTCAGAAGATATAATGGATGTAGGAGATAGTTATTCTTTATTACTATATAATTCTTGATAGAACTCTTGCACCCATTTCATGATGTCATCTCTCTTTTTATATCTTTTCTTATTGCAGATATGTCTCTTACCAAAACCAAAGTGTTGCTTTAGTCTTGAGACTTTTATTCTCTTCTACAGCTTTCCTTGAGAGTTCACAATTATACTTTCTTATTTCATTATCAACTCTTTTTCACACCAAAATTTGAGATATTCAATTCTTCTTAATGCATTATTTTTATATATCTTCATATTCGTTCTTCATAAATTTTCTAAAATCTCAGTAGAAATTTTATTGGTCATTGCTGCTTTTTTCTACTAGCTATCTTTGTTGCAGCTTTTAAAAGTGTATCAGTTATTGTCTATTAATTTCATTCATATTTGAATAATGTTCAAAATTTACTAATTTCAGTTTTAATTTAAATTCATTAGAATGTTTCTGAAGATTAGGAATATCAACTGTAAGTATTGTTTTGCTTAATAATTTTTGTCACTAGGTTTGCATTAAATATACCTTACGTCTTACTAATCGATGATCACTTTTTGTGTTGAATTTATTAAGGATATTATAATCTTGAAATATGTATTTTTTGTTAACCAAAATATAATCCAATTCTGCTGTAACTTCATTTGGATACTTCCATGTCCATTTTCTTTTAACACTTTTCTCAAAAAAAGAATTCATAATATAAAGTTATTCTTTGTCTGCAAACCCCACAAGTCTATGTCTTTTCTATTTTTATTACTATAATTAAATTTACCTACAGCACTTTCATCTTTCATTCATTTACCAATTCTAGCATTAAAGTCTCCCATAACAGTTTTAAAAATGTTTACTCTGATCAAAAGCCTTTTGTATAACCGTATAAAAATCTACTTCATCACCATGAGAATTTATTAGGGCATAAACCTGGTCTGCCTTTAGTATCTGCTATTAAGTTGAATAACTAATCTTGTTATTCTGTCCGATACCCCATCAATCTCCACACATGTTGTTCTTCCACTTTTTATTTATAATGAATCCTATTCCAATTATACTTCCGATATTTGTACATTTGTAGTAGAGTACATGTCCAGTCTTTATATCGTCTCTTCACCTTTTCTTCTAACTTCACAAAATACTATAATACCCTATTTAATATGAGACAGTTTTTCCAATTCTGGCAATCTTCCTTCACTTGAAGTACCTAAATAAAAAGTCATCATCAAATGGCAGCGTGGATCCGCAATCAGGATTCTTAGTACTCTCCATCTTCGGCTGCCAACTGCTGCCTTGGCTGTGACTTTACAGCTTCCTGGGAATAAAAGCTATGATTTATTTTTCTCTGTCATGATTGTATACATCTATTAGAAAAAAATTTTCATACATTCATTCTGCCTTATCAGGCAACAAGAAAGACCGTGGTGTTTTTGATCTTAAACTCATCACCACGCGGGCTAATGTGTGTTGGTGAGCAGCCCATCCTTATTTGTATACTATATGAATAATCACATAGTAATAACTTGTATCTTGCAGTGGATCGATAATGGTTGAAAATATTGATGGGGAATAATACAATATAAATAAATTCATACAGCATTATACTTGTTTAATTAATATATATTTATTTATATACATATGGAAGTATTATTTGGCATTTTATGTTATTTTTGATGTCACCAAGTGGTCAAACTAATTTAACTCAGTTTAAGGTGATATCCTAATGATTGGTCTCTACACAAGAACACCGATTTAGCACATTAGCAGAAGGGTTGATTTAAGAGCTGAGGATATCTTATTGAAGTTTAACCTATCATTTCCAAATGGTTGAATGTCAACCATTGCATTATAAAAATAATATATATGAACAGATTGAGATAGCTCACAATTATATCTGATTGGGGAAAGAATAATTGAGAATGCAAACAACTAATATTAGCTCCATTGACCAGAAGAACAGGATCAGCATCTTTATGACAATTTTTTTTTCCACATTTTTGCTGGAGTTGTAGTTATGAAGGAAAAGTCATTGAATATAAAATAGCAATATGTGACGGCTAAAATTGAAGAAGTCATTGATGGGGCTATTTTGATTCTTGTGTTAGATGATTTTCTTTTTATAACCATTGGCTGGCTATGGCATCACATAAAGATGCCATGTGGAAAGAGTTAAGACATCAAACAGAAAAGATTATTGCTATAGTCAATTATATGCTGTTTGCAAAAGTCTTTCATAAAAGAGAGAAAAAAAAATTATAATTTTTTTAGGAAAATAAAATATTTAATATGGATGAATAGAATCCATGTTGGGATTAATTTTAGTAGAGCAGATACGATTAGAAAGATCGCATAATATAAATTTATTCTATCAGGAAACTTTAGTATCAAAAAAAGATATGGATATCTCAAAATAGAATAAAACATACGATTGGAGTGACATCAATGAAAATACCATCCTGTCAGATTAAATAATTCAGCTGCCACATTTGAATCATTTTTTGTAAGATCTTCTGGATTGCTATGATTAGCCCACAAATGCACTTCACAATTGATTATAAATGCATATTAAAAGTTTTAGTTACTTGAACTAAAATCAAGTACAATATTGTAATCACCTTTCAAAATATTGAAGATATTATCTTTAATAAGAAACTGAAATGATGGTAGAGTTATGCTGGACTCCATTGGAGTAATCTGATTGGGCCTTACCAATTTTGGTCACCAATGATTTTGAATTGACTTACCAGGAGATACGATTGATTTTTTTATACTGATGCCGACTTAGAATGCCTAACACTAATGAATACGATTTAAATCTCATGGATATTTTCCTGTCACCAGTGTTCAATTACTATATTCCCATTAAGATCAGGTGATCAACAACTTTAAAATAAAATGAGCAAGATTTCTTTATTAAAAGTTTAAATCTTTTGTAGTTCTCTTCCAAAAAGCAAACAAAAATTCTGGACTTGTGATTTATTACAAATAGGCTTATCAGAGGGCATGATCTTCCCAAGTATATAATCCAATTTTTCATATTATTCTGAGTCAAATGACTTGGCTAAGAGGATTAAGCAAAGCAGTTATGTTTTAACATTAATTCAAAATTTATTGCTACCTTACTTTAACATTCCACCTCTTTAAAGTTCTGGGAGAAATCTCTTGAGAGAATGCTATAGGGTAATTATCTGTACATCCTCTCTGCTACTGTCAGCAATTAATCACTCAACCAGCAAAATATGATTTGCATTAGACATCACAGCTGGGGTGCGGGATAGAATACAAAAAACTACAGGTAAAAGCAAAAATTCAGATGCTAATTGTCTCATCAAATGTAGAATTTATTATGGAAGATGGTTAAGAATGCTGCTTCAATTAACTCTAAAAATAAGTGACTATCATAAGAAACAATCGGTATACCTGTAGTAAATGCTACTTAATCTGAGCAAACATTTGAAATGAAAATGAAGGCTCTTCAGTAGAGCATCTTGCATCCAATTGACAAAAGTTTCTGAAGTAGAATTACACATGCCTGTAACATAAGAAAAAGCATTCATTGAATCAAGCACTGAAGTTATTGAGAAATGTTTTTTATTGAACCAAGTTTATCGGGTTGTTAATTTTTTCAAAGATGAACGGGTTGTTAAATTTTTTCGAAGATGAACACTGCCAGTTCATTTGATTATTAGCAATTGATAGATGAGCAGAACTGTGGATAAATTAAGCATTAAAATAAACTATAATTAATATATAAATTTTATTAAAGCATAGGTCAGTATAATAGTTTAATATCTAAAGTTATACTTTGTACTACTTGCAACAACTATGGTCACTAGAAAAAATTATATTGCAATAGCTTGCAACAACTATGGTCACTAGAAAAAATTGTATTGCAATAGCCATAAAGAACAAAAACAATGAAAAAGCAAAGTAATGGAATTTAAATATTTTTACTTAAAAATATTAAATTGAATACATATATATTATAAATAATAAACTTACGTTATAGGTAAGATACAAAATATATATAACAAATATTAAAATACAAAATTATATAAGCTAAAATACTGGCTAAAAAAGAAATTTGTATTCAAATTTTCTTATGACCATGGTTTTATCTATTAACAAATAGATATTCTCAAATGAAAATCAACTAGATACAATATATATATATAACAAATAATATTTCTATAAATCATTTCAAAAATCACCCACCATTAATATCAAAGAAAGTTTTCATGAGATTGGTGGCCTCAGATTCAAGAAACTTTGATGATAAATCTTGAATCATAGCCATCAATCTCAGGTAACTTTCTTTGATAGTAAAGGTAGTGGTTTTTTTAATGATTTATGGGAAAGTTATTTCTGTTTTTGATATACATTTGTATTTTGTATCTAATTGATTTTTAATTGAGATCTATTTGTTAAATTAATAGTGGCCATAAGAGAATTTTAGTATAAATTTGTTTTTTAGCTAGTATTTAATGTTTTAAGATTTTTTATTCTATTCATTATTATTAGTATAGTATAGGGCAGTGTTTAACATTAATATATATATATATACACTATTAGTTATTGATTGTAAGCCAATAAACATCACATGATCACCATTTCTTATGCTTGCTTTTAACTGTTATTGAAACAGGCAAAACTAGTCTGGGGATATTGGATGAGTAGGCACTAAGTGGGGATTTTATGCTCAAGCCTTCTGGCATCCATTGATTACTCTGGCTTGCACTGAGTGACAATACTTATAGAGAGTTTTGCCTGTTTTATTGATTGTACTTAGCCATTTTTGTTTTCATGACTTTTAGATGTAATTAAATAATAATGTAAATCAGTATACTTATATATAGTTCTAGGTCTTCTTTTATGCTTTCACTAAGTTTAGATTGAGTGTAAATTAATTTCTGATCCGGTGGCTTGTGTATCTTTATAGTGTTCATTCTCTGGAATTATTTTAATCACAAGAATGTTTTCAATTTGTGCATTTTGAAACTATTAATATAATGTCCTTATATTAATATAATTTGTAGACCAGTGCTAAATAATATTTTACACTTGTGAGCACTTAATAGTTTTTATTTAATCATATATTTATACTGTATTCATGCTTGATATAGATAATGTGTAATTAGTTATGCAAATATCCAATCAAGTATAATATTTCAAAAAAGAACTTATTCCAAATATCAGAGTAGTAAACAACCCACAAGGCAAAAAACATTACAAGAGAAATTGACCTATTGTACTGGAAAAAAATCTGAATATTCATTCTATTTTACTTAGTAATTCTTTAAATTGTCAATAATTTTACCAATTTTTTCTGGAAATGTTTGTGCATGAAATGTTTTCTGGGTGGAGCCTACAATGGAGAGTAATCTTCATGATTAATTCTTTTTTTTTAAAAATTGTAAAAAACCCTTTTCACTTTCGTTATACTTTTTGCATTATTAATTGCAATTAATATAATTTTATTGAGTGGGATATGATTTTTTACCATGTTTCAAGGCTGGCATTTGTTATATCCTCTATGTTTGAACTTGAGTGACAATAATCCTAGTTCTTTTCTCAGATTTTTAGATAATATATACCATACAAAAGGGAAACGGCCTGCGTCCTTGAGATCACAAAATTAATCTGCTGCAATTGATAAGCTTAAGTTAATTTAATATCTTTGACTTGTTAGTTGGTCACATTTGAGGATATTATAATTGTCCTATCTGCTATTATTTTGGCAGTTAATGATATGTTCTTTATTTTTGTTAAATCTCTGCTTTGTTTTTGAAATTCTAAAAAAGTTCTCCAGATGTGCATTAACAAAACAATTTTATATATTTACCATCTGTGAATAGTTTTCCTTTCAGTGATTTTCTGACCCATTTATTGGCAGTATGTATGTCTCCAATAATTAAATACAGAACTTAAATTTTTCAATATGTTTCTATAGTTCTTCAACTATTCTTTTTCTTATGCCTCCGATGGGATATTATCTGGAAAATATGCATATTTTGTTGGAAGTGGCTCTCCACATTTGCCTTTTATTTATTTACCAATTTTTCTTGGCAAATAAGACAGATTGGAAGGTTTAGTTGTATTCAAGATAAATGCAAAAGAGCAGTCCATTCTGTTTTAAAGTTACATTTACACAATTACACAAATTACAACTGCACTCGACCCCCCTAAATTCCTCTCCTCACATTTCACCATTGTGAATGTTTTTCCCAATAGGGGGCATTCATAAGCTCACTTATTAGTCATGACTGCCTTGCCTATTATATGCACAACCATCCCTTCCACTCTTTTTGTATTCCCTCTTCATTATCGCTTTTCCCCCTCCCTGAATCAATTTTCATGTTTCTTAATGTCACAGTTTTGTGAGACCTGTAAAACTAATGGAATCACTATTATATGAATAAAATCATTTAAAAATTTTATAAATGAAACTACAATAATTTTTATTTTCTTCAATTTTACTTCAGAACTGCATTTACTTATCCAAAGACTCTCAGTTCTCTGACCTCTGCCATAGACTATTGTCTAAAAATGCCACCAGTCTTGATTTCAAACTCGCTTTCATCATGGCATATATGAGGAATTTTTTGTTTATAAACAGCCAAACCATTTGATAAGCAATGTATTGTTTTAAAATATGACATCAGTATTAGATAAGTTTCTTTTGAAATAAATTGAACAATTGCTACATATTGTTTAAATATTTTAGATACAAATTTTATCAGAATTCTTTTAATAGTGTTATAAAAATGATTGCTTACATTTGTTTTGATGAAAAGATTGAGCCTCATTTTGTAAGACAAAAATGTAATTTTCTGAAAAACCAAAAGATATGTTTTTTTTTTTTTTTGTGTGGTTTGGTGAGTATTTCAAATATTGTTTTTTTTTTTTTTTGTGTGATTTGGTGAATATTTCAAATATTCATCTATCAATAGATATGTATTACTTATAATGTACTCTGCCATTTCTTTTTAGAATTTTATATTTAGCTCTTGTATAAAACATTTCACATCCAAATATAAAGCACATACATTGATATAGCGTGTTATAACTGCCTCATTACACATTATCTTTGCTAAACAAGATTTTTAATTTTTTAGTGCTTTACCAGTATTTAGTCCGATTTTTTTTTTAATTTGGCTTCTTATTTCATCAACTTCACATAATATGAATGCCACTTCTTTCAGCTATGACAATAATTGAGTCGTATTTCAGCAAACTTTAAAAATAATTTTTTCAGAAAATATTTTGTCTTGATCATCTCGTAGAATTCCATTATATTTTCCAATATAAGTATTTTTTTTGCATATGTATCTAATCTTGTTTATTTATTTTGACTGAAAGAAGTCTTTTTCCAGGTGTAAGAGGACTGACATCATAGTCATATAAACTGTTAATTCTTTCAATTACAGATTTCTTTAAAAAAAACTTTTCAAACTTTGGATTTGATGTTACAAATATTTTTTTTTTTTTTTACTGTTAAAGTTTTCTTTTTATTTATTTTTTGCCATTTTGTTACCAATTTCAATTTCCTTCTCAATTTGTTGAATATCTAGCATTTTTTTAAAATTTGAATTTTTTCATTTGCATTTATGTTTTGTTCTTGAAATTTTTGTTTCAATTGATTTAGCATTTCTTAATGAGAATTTATTCTCCATGATACTTTTATGCATATCTTTCCCTTGTTCTAATCAATACTTCCTCTATCAAATATCTTTCTATTTTTGTTTTTATCACAATGTGATGGCAGACATTTTTTTTTTTTCAACTGTGATTTATAAAAACTGTCTAGCATATTTACCCAACATACAAAATAATTATAACAAAAATAACCCACTGCAATATGCACACGCCTATTCATTTCAGTAAAACCAAAACATAACTGAATTATAGTTTTTGACTTCAGCGAATTCCAAATTAATACTGATTCGGTGTCTAGATCTCCTGGTATTTTCTAAATCATATGCATTATTGTCATTACTAATGTTCTATCCTAATTCCCGATTGTTAAACTGGCAGTTCAATTTTGAATTATGCTTCCATTCACAATCACAAAGCTATTTGATTTACATAATATTTTTAAGAAAATAAGTATGATTATTAAATATGATCATTTTATGATCCATAATGAAACTTTTTCACATATAATACCAAAATAAATATATTTTTGAGTGTTTTTCTTTGTTTTAAAATTTTAGGTTTATGAAAAATTTAAGTTAAAAATTTTTAATAAATGTATTTGAAGTTAAATACTATTGAAAAGAAAAAGAATTAGGGATATTACATGTCATATGAAAGCCTAAAAAATTAGCAGATAATTGAGATTTTTTAAATCCTTTTATAATTAAAAAAAAAAAAATTATAATTATAGATTTTTTTATTATCTTTGATAAAATATTCAATCAGCTAAATTTGGAAAAATTTAAAATAGTCAGGTTCAAAATTGTTAAAATATTGGATCATATGACATGAAATGACTCATTATTTTTGAATACTGGTATAGTTTATATAGCTTTATTTGATTAAATAATCATTGGAACACATTGATTTGTTATTCTTCGTGTTATTACCGGAATTTTTTTTCGCTTATTATGTTTAATTTTATACTTTGTGTTTGTAATACATGGCAGTTTAATTATTTAAATTGAATATATTCATAATTATTATAAATGTGTAAATATTATTTAAAATTTTATTTTATATAGAGTTTTTAAGACACATTTTTCATACTCATTTAACAAATGTTAGATTCTTTTTCTTTTTAGAATTTCTTCTTAACAACCTTTTAATTATTCTCTTTTTTATTTATGTATATTTATTTGTTAGTTGAGATCATTTATTTTCTTTTGTTTCTTTTTTTATTTTCAAATTATTATTACTATTATATATCATCAAGTAGATGTGACTCCAAAGTGAATTATCTGTCTTGTTTAGTGATTGCTTAATGATTTATCATTATTATAATGAGAAATCTGTCAATTTTATTAGCACCTTTCTTACTTAACATTATACACATTTTCAGTGAATTAGATCATGCATTATGAAAGTAATGGTCTTTTGTAAATTCAGTCAAAGCTTTTTTACTGATCTTGGTTTTCTAAAAGTTTGCAATGTTTTATTTAAAAAATCAGTGTTTCAATTTTCTCATTCATGGAGAAGAAACTTGTGAAATAATGTTTTAATATAAATTCTATTACTATATAAAATCCACATAAGAATAATGAAATGAAGTAGACTCATTTTATGAATTTTTATCAATGAAAAACTAATTGCTGAATGATTTTCAGTATAATTTTATTTGCATGACTATAAAATACATTGTACAAAACTCTTTTGTACATTAACATTTTTTAAATCCATATTATAACGGTCAGGGAAGAAAAGACTCTTACCGTATCTGCCGTAGTTGAACCTGGAATATTTATATAGTAGGCAGATACTTATTGTTAAGATCCAATTTTTAATTATATATATTGACCGTTAACCCATGCCACTAGGTCAAGGAGATGCAGAGATTTATAATAAATAACTTCTTAAAAATATATTTTTAATATTAAAAAAAATAAAAAAATAAAATAAGCCACTGCCAGTAATAACACACACAAAAAAACATTTATTAATGCACGTATCATCATCATCGTCAACCATTATCAATCCACTGCAGGATTAAGGTCTCTCCAAGTTCAATCCATCTTTTCCTATCTTTAGCTTCTCTTCTCCACAACACCCCTGCACACTATATAAATATTTAAATTTGAGGAATAAGTTAATCTTAAATTTTTTATTAATTTTAAATTTAAATTATTATTTTATGCTTTAGTTGAAAGTCTGCACAGATGGATAGTTGATAGAAGTTTGTTTTATAATGTTGAGCATAGATAGGCTACATAGATTACTCAGATAAAAAACTTTTCAAAAACAAATCATCAACCTCAGACTAAAAGTTCATAGCCAAACCAATGCTTTTTCCTGATACACGGATGCAACCAATGCAATATGAAGATGCTAGCATAAAACCACGCTGACAGGAATGTGCGACTGCAGCATAATATTATTTAAAGAGAAATGATCCTTGCCCAGAACAGAAATGTGCGTCTGTCTGGCGAAGGAAATCATTTGAAAAATATGTATATTGAAAATTCTCTGTAATGGTGAATTGCGGTCTTGGTCGTCTTACTATTAACACCCAGAGTAAAAAGGAAAACAATGGTGTGGGAAATACGACCACATCATGCACTCATATGGGCTTTGCCCTGTATGCTAAACACGCTTCACATTACATTGATATAAACACCCATATATTCCTCCATCAGCATCGACCCAACTACGAAACATATAGCCTGAAGTCAAACTCCTTTACAATAAACATAAACGAATTTAAATATAAAGTTATTAATTGAAAATTGCTGAGGAAAATTTACAATAAAGTAAACCCAACTACACTCGTCCTGAGATGCCACATTAACAAAAGATATACCAGTAAATACGTTAAGACATTCAGCATGAAATGTTATATTTACCGATATATATATTTCACATAAAAATTTTAAGAAATAGCCAACATAATGAATATATGCAGCTATCTATATCCAACTTAAATTTAATACATTTTAATAATTTAGTTAATAGATAAAAATAAATAAAACGAAAAATGGAAATGATTAGCCAACATAATGCATAAAAAATATTAATAATTGATTTAGAATTTTTCTTTTTCACGTCAGATAAGAGTTCATACTTTATATAACTAATTGAAAGTTTGTTAATGTTCATAAATTGAATAAACGAAAGAGTTCAAACTTACCATGAGAAGCCTGAAGTCTGTCTTGTCCATGAGAGATGTGAAGTCCATTTAATATTTCTGGAAAAACCGGCCTGTTGTTTGCTGCCATTCCGGACTCATTAGTTTGGAGGCTGCCTCAGCAGACTCCTACATCGTGGAGTCTGCAATATAGCTACAGTTCATATGTAGATTAAGTCAGATTTAAGACAACAACTATTATTAATTTTATTATTTTAGCTTTTATACTTTTATTAACCTCTTATCAGCAATTTTTAAGGATCGATCGAACATGATGTCACTGATCCTAAGCTTTCCATTTTGGTTCGTGCTGTGGCTTGGTGCTTCCATTGGTCAATTTTTAATTTCATTTTCTTATCTGACCATTATTGTTTAAGTGCCCCAAGGGCTGGTTTGCTTTACATTTAATTAATAAAAAAATCATTTCCATTTTAAGATTAAAACATGATTTTTTTTAAAAAATTGAATCTAATTAACATTTTTCCTTTCATTGCTTTTAAACAAAAAATATTAATCTCTATCTTAAGATCTTTATTTTTTTTCCACAAAAAAATACTTTTAAATCCTTTTTTTTTTAAAAAAAATTTTTTTTTAAAGTTTTCCATCGGTAATACAGCATCTATTGATCCACACGATGGCACTGTTTCTACGCTAAAGCACATAAATATGCTATTTACAAGGCCACTCATAGATCTTACGGTCTGTAAAAGGTTAAAACACTAAGATGTTGAAGTGCACCCTTACCCTAACATCTCTAGCATGTTGAACATTATTAGTGACGAGTATACGACACTCTCTATAGACATTACTCATGACTATTGTATAGCATATGATATGGTTTCTGTACTTGTAATGACAAAAAGTACATTAGAACGGATTTTTTTGCTTCAGTGTATTGTAATTGATATGAGTTCGTAAAAATTGTAACGAATTGTCAAACACCCCTACTTTCGTTGTTAGGGGTCAGAATTCACTAAATGAGGAGTGTAAATCACGATTTAACAAAGTTCACAATCAAGTCGCGCACTTTTCGAGACTTTTTTGAGATCAAAACAGTTCAATGGCAGATGACCGTTTGGCGTTGTAGTTTTGAGATTTACCTGCTACGGAAGCAGATGCGTTGGCCTTCCTTCAACCCCAAAAAAGAAAATATTTTACACAGCCAGAAAAAACTGTCTCTTGTGGTGGTTTAATGAAATTAAGGCATTGTCAAACATCTGAAATGGAATGTCAATCACGTCAATGGCGATGAAGGTGTTCCATTCGCTCATGGGATGGGCTTTGAGGGCTGCCTGGGAATCGCTTTTTTCCAAGCGGTATGGCTAATTGATTTTTGACAGTGAAGTGTATTAGAGCTGAGTTGGAAAGGTGTCAAATGCCATAACAAATATGACGACAGGTCTTAGAGAGGTCTGTCGAGAAAACCTTGTTTCTCGATAAACAAAACCAAAAAAAAAGTTTCATCAAAAACAATAAAAAGGACTTAGTTATAAAAAAAAAAAAAAAAAGTTTAAAAAAAAAAAGAGACCTGACAAAAATAAATGTTTTTTTTTTTTTTTAAAAAAAAGAATGAATATTTTAAAAAGCCAAAAAAAATAAATAAATAAAAAACCAATTTTTTTATTTTTAAGAAATATATATCAAACTAGCTACAAAAATTAAAAAAACAATAACAAACAACAACAAAAAAATAAAAATCAAACAAATCCAAAAATTAAAAACATAAATCAACAAAATTTGAAAAACAGCCCGGTAACGTTATATCTATTCATTTTTCACTATCAACAGCACCATCGGACGGTGTGGATCAATAGATGCTGTATTACCTTTTCATCTGTGTGATATATATGTTAACTTAATTTTGGCTTTTAGTTTTTAATAAAACAATTTTATTTGAGATTTATTTTCCCCTTTATTTTAATTTTAAAATAATGTAACGACATATGTATACCATTACTTATCAATGAATTTCCTCAAAAACAAAAACAAAAAAAAAAAAAAAGAATTTACTTAGTGTTAGTAATTACATTACACAAATTGATTATATATGAAAATTTCAAAAGACAAAAACTTTGATTAGTAATTACAAAATTAAAAAAAAGTGTTGTTGACTATTATTTCCTTTCTACCCCAGTTAAGATTACTCTTCCTCCCTCAAGAGTTCCCTTTTCCCTGCATTTCATGATTACTTAGGCAAGTTAAACAATTAGATTTTAGACTTTTTTTTTATTTTAAATAATTATTATTTATATTAATTATTATGTTTTATTCCTCGCATTTATTTATATGTGCACAATTTTTTTATTGGCATTATTTTTTACACAAAATTCAAGTTTATAACTTTATATAATATAGATAAAAAATATTTCATTTTAAAGAAAAATGTATTGGCATAAATCTTTCAAAATTCAAAGTACTCGTGGTTATAATGTATTGTGCCACATTGGGAGGCCAGTTATAATGGTCGGGGAATACCATATCTGCCATATAGGGTGCCACCACGCCATTTGAACCTGGAAAATTTGTATAGTAGGTAGATACTTACTGTTAAGATCCAATTTTATTTTATATTGACCGTTAGCCTATGCCATAAAGCTCTAGGAGATGCAGAGATTTATAATAAATAACTTTTGAAACATTTTAATAAAGAAAAGATTAAAATTCTTAAAAAATATTTATAATATTAAAAAGAAAAAAGTCATTGCCAGTATTAACATACAAAAAACATTTATTGACACACATATATCTAAATTTAAAATTGTGGAATAAATTGATCCATTTTTTTTAAATATTTATTAACTAAATCATTAAAATGTTTTCAATTTTAAGTTGGGTGTAGATAGCTGCATTAATTCATTATGTTGGTTATTTCTTAAAATTTTTATATGTGAAATATATATATATATCTGTAAATATGACACCTCATGCTGAGTGTCTAAACGTATTTACTGGTATATCTTTTTTAGTTGTTCTTGTAGCACCATATGATGAGTGTCATTGGGTTTACTTTATTGTAAATTTCCCTCAGCAATTTTCAATTAATAACTTTATATTTAAATTCATTTATGTTTATTCTAAATGGTTTGATTTCAGGCTATTTGTCTCATAGTTGAGTCAATGCTAGTAGAGATATATGGGTGTTTATATGGCAACATGCCCAACTGAATGCATGATCCCAAAGGTGTAGTTGATGCATTACAATGGATGTGGATGTATTTTCCCACACCATTGTGTTCCTTTTCACTCTGGGTGTTAATAGTAAGATGGCCAAGACCGCAATTCACCATTACAGAGAATTGTCAGTACATATATTTTTCAAATGATTCCCTTCGCCAGACAGATACACATTCCTGTTCTGGGTGAGGATCATTTCTCTATAAATAATACCATGCTGCAGACGCATATTCCTGTCAGCATGAGTTTATGCTAGCATCTTCATATTGCCTTGGTTGCATCCATATATCAGGAAGCAAGCGTTGGTTTGGCTATGAACTTTTAGCTTGAGGTTGAATGATTGGTTTTGAAGTTTTTAACTGAGTAATCTATGTAGCCTATCTATACTCAACATTATAAAACAAACTTATAAACTGTCCATCTGTGCCGACTCACTAAAATAAATGAAATTTATAAATTAATTTTAAAATCTAAAACGATCAATTTATTCCTCAATTTAAATTTAGATATATGTGCGTCAATAAATATTTTTTGTGTGTTATTACTGGCAGTGGCTTATTTTATTTATTTTTAATATTAAAAATATTTTTTAAGAATTTAAATCTCTTCTTTATTAAAATGTTTAAGAAGTTATTTATTATAAATCTCTAGGTCTCCTAGAGTTAGTGGCATGGGCTAACAGTCAGTATAAAATAAAATTGGATCTTAACAGTATCTGCCTACTATACAAATTTTCCAGGTTCAAATGGGCCTGGTGGCACCCTTTACGGCAGGTACGGTAATACTCTAAAAATCCCTGACTGTTATAATATATATTCTAATACATTATACACATTTCCGATGTTTTGACCAATTCCTTGTAGTCATTATCAAGGATCTATATATATTAACCTAGGTAATTTGACTCGTACAGCAAAAAAGGAAAGTATTAAAAATATGAATGGAATTTAGTTAGATGTTTAGATTGTAAGAAAGATGAGAGTTATAATACATTGGCACAACAAAAAATAAACTAAAAACCAGATTGAAGTAGCATTTAAATGATAATAAATCAAGTATTTGCATACATAATATAGAATTTGAACAAAATTTTTGATATAAACATGCTAGAAAATGTTAGATACCGATTTAGTTTGTGCTCGTGGCCATTTTGAAATCTAAAGACCCATTAAAACCACTGCTGACATATCCTGACAATAAATGACTTCACTTGGTCATGATATGATCATTCGTTTTTTAATAATAATTAACATCAATAATTAAAAAATTAAAGCACAAATTGCATACAACTATTCTTGAACAAATTACATGACTTAAATATAAAAAATATAAAAAATTGGAGTAACGAATAATCACATGTTGAAATAATGTAAATATTGAATAATAGTAGAAACTGCTGAAATATATTATTTATGCAGTTAATAATGAATCACATTTTATCTTAACATCAATCGAAAAAATAATTGTCTAAAATAAAGAATATTAATTTTACAATTAATAAATCAGATTTTTTCTTACAAAAAGCGAGTAATGTTATGTGATTAATTTCTCACATGTCGTTATTAGCTGGCAGATGGATAAAAATGTAAATGAGAGATTTGTTCATTATATTTGTTAAAGATGATAATGCTACTACTGACAGTGAAAAGGTTAGTGTTTATCTTATTCAAAATTCAATACCTGTTTTACATTTAAAATAAATCACCAAAATTTCAATTAAAATTAATTTCTTAATTATTTCAAATGTAAAATAGATATTTTAAACACTTAATCTTTTCTCTGACAGTAGGTAGTGTTATCGTCTTTGAGAAATTTAATGAATAAATCTCTCATTTAGATTCTTTTTATCCATCCACCAGCTAATAATGACATCTGAGAAATTAAGCACACAACCTTATTTGCTTTGCTAAAAAAAATCTGATTTATTATTATATTTTTAATTGTAAAATTAATATTCTTTATTTAGATAATTAGGTGCTCTTTTAGTACGCGATCTCCGCCATTTTGAATTTCAAAAACAACCAACAACATCGTCTGACACATCTAAGCAATAAAAAAAGTACGCGAAAATGGAAAAAATTTAGAACTTGGGTCATGTAACTTGGAAAAAATCCCCCAAAACATAGCACAGTAAAAAAAAAAAGCCAAAATATGAAAAATGTAGAACTCTGGTCACCATGACTATAATATCAATTAAAATCAACACATAGATCTGAGATCGCAAAAAATATTTTAAAAATATAAAAAGCTAACATGTATTAATGAACACAGGTTACAAAAGAAAACCATTTATTTTTAACAAATAAAAAGCATAGATATGTAACTTTAGATATATATAGAATTAAGAAGTAACTGTATTAATATTTGTAAAAGCTAATACGCAATTCATCTATAACTTGTAATAACTTATGAATTGTGAAAAGTAAATAATATTTAATAAATTAGTTAAAATTAATATTATTTTTGTAAACTAGGCTGTATATAAATTATTTGATTTATAATTTAAAATGAGAAAATGTACTTTTTAGCCAATGATAATCTAAAAAAAAAATACCTTATTGATTTACTTGGTGGGGTAGTGGGCTGTCCTACGAATGGATTGTACATTTTAAAGAATCTGAAATTTTGCAAACAAAAGGGAACATACAATATCAGAATTCTGGTAAGATAAAACTCAATTAATTATAAAGTGAATAAGTTTTAGTTTGATTTTTATATACAGTATGAGACAAGTTATAAATGTAAGTGTTAATATTGTAACCTGCATGATTTAATAATACATGTTAGCTTTTTATATATTTTAAATATCTATGCTTTTTATATGTCAATAATACGTGATGCTTTTTATATGTTAAAAATATATGGTTTTCTTTTGTAATCTGTGTTCATTAATGCATTTTAGCTTTTTATATTTTTAAAATATTTTTTGCGATCTCAGATCTATGTGTTGATTTTAATTGATATTATAGTCACATAACCAGATTTCTACATTTTTCATGTTTTGGCATTTTTTTTTTTTACTGTGCGATGTTTTGGGGGATTTTTTCCTAGTCACGTGACCCAAGTTCTAAATTTTTTTCGTTTTCGCGTACTTTTTTTATCGCTTAGATGTGTCAGACGATGTTTTTGGTTTTTGAAATTCAAAATGGCGGAGATCGCGAACTAAAAGAGTACCTTCTAAGGTTAAGATATTATTAATTATAGAATTAATATGCTTCAACAGTTGTTTCTAAGTTTATTCAACACTTACGTTATTTCAATCTGAGGTTTGATCAATTTTATGTTTATTGAATATATGGTTTTTAATTAATATATGTGAACATTTTTTTTCCATTTTTCTGTTTAAGTACTTTAAATTTATATTTTAGAAATTATAAGCTAGTAAAAATAATATGCTTTATTTAATATGGGCATATAGTATAATTCTTATTTTAGAATTCAATCTTTTAGTATTTGGAAATTGTGAGCTTGGTTTATTCAGACTTCTGCATCCTTTTCCCACCTCGCATATTCCAGTGCTTTGCGCCATCATTATTTAATAACATTCGTATTTTAGAAGTTATAAACATTTAACTCATAGAGACCTGAACGGCCATTTTTAATTCCCAAAAAAAATTACAGGACCTACAATTTTAAATAAAATGTCTAATTTATTACAATAAATAAATATATATATATACATTTTTATAAAGTGCAAATATGAAAGAATGTTATAAAGCTGATAAAGTAGTCATTACCACAAAAAATAATTAAAAAAAAATGATATTTTTCACATTTTTAAAATCTTTATTTTTACATTGGTTCACAAACTCTCAAAGGTATAGCCTAAAATGACAATTTCATAGACAGCTTCATCACATTCGTCCTAAAAGGCAGAAAAAAATAATATATAACATGATCTACCTGAGTTACAGATTGTTGGTGTAATGTGGCAAAAGGTGACCATTTCAATTTCGTTTTTCTGCTTGACACCCTGTATGTTCTATTTTTGCAAGCAGTTGTTTTTCTAGGCCCTCTATGCGGGATATCTATTAGAAATGCAAGGTTTTAGTGTGGATCAAAAAAAAAATAACAGTAATAACTTTAGTAAAGTGTAAGTTATGGGGATAAAAAATAACTATATTATTGAAAAATCATGGGCTAAATTATGCCTTATTACATAGGAAACCATAATAGCAAAGTATGCTATAAAATGAATAAAAAGTTATCTACAATGAAATGAATAAAAACGTAGTAAATTCTAAGTTATGCATGTAAAAAATAATTACTACATTATTGGAATATCATGAGGGTAAGGGTGAGCTAAATTATGCATTATTACATAGGAAACCATAATAGCAAAGTATGCTATCAAATGAATAAAAAGTTATCTATAATGAAACGAATAAAAATGTAGTAAATTCTAAGTTATGCATGTAAAAAATAATTACTACATTATTGGAATATCATGAGGGTAAGGGTGAGCTAAATTATGCATTATTACATAGGAAACCATGATAGCAAAGTATGCTATAAAATGAATAAAAAGTTCTCTACAATGAAATGAATAAAAACGTAGTAAATTCTAAGTTATGCATGTAAAAAATAATTACTACATTATTGGAATATCATGAGGGTAAGGGTGAGCTAAATTATGCATTATTACATAGCAAACCATAATAGCAAAGTATGCTATAAAATGAATAAAAACTTATCTACAATGAAATGTATAAAAACAGTAAATAAAATAAAATAAATAACCCAAAGGAATTACAAGCAATTATTATATATCAGTGGGAGATGATGATGATGAATGTTGAATACTTACGGGTAATGGGGAATACGAAACCTCAAAATCAAACACATCAACAGAAAAGTTCGTCAGAATCAAAATTACGTTCAGCGGCGAAAATAATTGTTTTCTCCGTATATTTTTTTTATCCGTTGATAAAATCTAGAAAAATAAAAAAAATTTACAAAATTTTAATAATGTACTTTACAAAAATTGCTATAAAAAATCTAATTTTCATCGCACAGAAAAAAATTTTAGATGTACAAAAAGATAGAAAAATGGCGGAGAGAAAGAAAAAAAAAGCGTAACTGTGACGTATACGGTTTGCACGCTATTGCGGTCGAAATTGGAAACTTATTTTTCAAGCGTAATTGGGCATCAATAGGTCAGAGTGTACTCACCTCCATTTTGAGTTCTAAGGACCACCCAAAACCCACCGCTGGCACATCCAAGTGATCCCATGTGGGTTATTCGATATCATTTGTCATTTGGAAGTGTCATGGTGATTTTGGGTCGTCCTTTAATTCAAAACGGCAATGAGTCCATACTAAATCAGCACCAAGTGTTAAATTATATAAGAAAAGAATGTTAAAAGTAAATTTATATATTAAAAAAAAAAACCAGTTTTAAATAAAACAAATTGTTAAAATAATGGTTTTAGTTTAAAGTAATTTTATAAAGAATAACATATAAAGGTTTTAAACATTTGTATAAGATCTAATAAAAAATGGGTTTAAAATAATAAAGAATAGGAGCAGGTAAGTAATAATAGTAAAATGCATATAATGAAAAGAAATATATATAGATGCTAAAAAAATGTTATTATATTGTGAGTTAAAAATTATATACTTATTTATAATAATAATGTGTATATATATATATTTGTAGATTCTTTATAATGACTACACGGAAGTAGTCTAGATGTCGAAGTGTGTTTAATGTATTGAAATATATATGGATTCATGAAAAGAAAATTTTTAAAAAGAAAAAGAGAATAATTTTATTGAATTTTTTATATATTAAAGATTATTTGGACCCATATTTTTAAAGATAATTTTTTTTTATATTGCTAATAATGATGATGTTTTTAAAAAATATTGTGCAAAACTTATTGAAAATATTCTAATTGATTACTGTGAATATAGCTTTTATTTTTGTCCATCTTTGATGTTTATTATCTTGTTGTTTTTTAGCAAATTATTCTATATTTAAATTGTCTTCTGGCAAAAAACAAAACAAAACAACCCCAGTTTGTTTTTTAATATCTGATTTTCATTTCAGAATCATTCCAAATCTTATATATCCTGTTTCCCCAAAATAAAATAAACCCTAGCTTGATTTTTCAGAATGCTTGTAATATAATCTCTATTTCAAATATAAACCCTAGATAAGATTGTTAGCTACATAGATGGCTTTTGTTTGCCCATTGAAACACATGATGGGTATATTGAATTATAAAGTAATGAATATATAAATAAATAATATTATTGACATTAATGCTTTAAACAAATGATAATATAAATTATAACATTTTTTTGTATTTTCCTGTCGACCATTTTTGACCAATGTAATTCTAGCTATGTAGAGAAACAACTTATTTATCACAAATCAATATATTGGATAATTTATAATTTCATTTACGTATTTTTGGATATTTATTTTATTTAATACTTGAATTTAGAATACTTGATTTAGTTTTAGAGTTTCATTATTCAAAATAAAGAAAAAAATAGTTTGATTTCTTGAACATTTTTTTTTCTCTTAAAAGACTATTAAAATAACAGAAATGATTCTAATAATCAAAGTTTAAATTAAGTTAAATAATCAATCTTTCTCTTAAAAAAAATTTTTTTAAGAAGAATATCCAAGCAGGGGTATTACGAATAATTTGGAAAGTGTTCACAATGTGCATACTTGATAACGAATGGATGTTGTTGTGCCATATAAATAATCTAATTCAATATCCATTTGTTGTGATAGTTGTACTTAATGTGCACATGTGAAATACATTTTCTGAATTTTTATGCTTGTATTTTTTTTTGTTGATTTTGTGTGGACAAACCATTTTTAACTGTAATCATATTTGCTACCATCCCTGTCCCACAAATCTTTGAATAAAATAATATTCTGATCACCAGATAAGATGAATGCCAAAATGAAAGAGCTATTCCAGCAAGTACAAGAAAGGAATTGTAGGTCATTCCTAAGGTAAGAATCTTATTGCTTTTTATAAAGAGGAAAAGTTCTTGAATAAATGTAAATTTTTTGTACTTGGAATAAATGTAGATTTTTATAGCTGAAAAATAAGCCATCTGAAAATAAACCTACATTATTTTTTGAAATAAAATTAATATAAGACCCAGTATAATGTCCGGGAAAACATGGTAGTATTGCTTCCTATAATTTCTGCTGTTTAGAATTTTCTATTCAGATTCATGTGACAATTATCCGTTTTAATTTTGATATCTTTTTTCTGATATTAATCTTGATTTTTCTCATTGTGTTATCTTAGATTAATTTTTCTCAAATTCAATATTTATTTTGTGTATAGTTCATTTATTCACCATTAGTTATTTAAAAAATACAAAAAAAAATGTTTGTTAAATGAACTATATATGTTTTTTAGATTATATGCATTTTTTTTCCATCTTAACTTGAAGTTTACATATAATTAAATTCATAAAAATTTGTTAATTGATGTGTTTCTAAGTTCATATTACTAATGGTATTTACCTACTTTCCATTTCCAACTTTGATATCTTAGTCATTAGCTACTAGAAGTATATATATTTAAAATTTTTATTCATTTTTGCCTCACCTCATTATAATTAAATTACTTCATCAATTTTTTGATTTTGTTCAGTTTTGCCTTATTTCATCATAAGACTTTTAATTAATTTATCACTTGTTTGAATTTTTGGGGTAGATTTATATTTAATAGTGAAAGTTTATCCAGAAATTCAGTTTGATATCAGTTGATTTTTCATGTGATTATTTCCAATGATAATTTTTATAAAGATAGCCATAGCATTTTTTCTTCGTTGCTTATGGTCTAAAAAAATTGATAATTTGTTTTCTTGATTTAAATTCTTTCATTTCAATCCTTCTTTTTCCTAAGATGTTAATTTGCAAGATATCTGATTCCAGCTTTTCCTCATTAACAAATCTATTGATGATATCATGAAGTCTTATTATTATTATTTTTCTTTCATAACAATATCATCATAAAATCCAAAGGACCTTATAATCTTATCACATTATAACTGAAACACACAGGTTTATTATATACTTGTGTCTATATATATATAATATATAGGGTATATGAGCACAGACTTTCACATGACCCACCACTCTCTACACTATCTCATAACACTGATACACTTGAACACATGTTGAAAAGATAAATCACCAATTTACGTATTTCATGCTAAACCAGCAATCATCAGTTGGTCCAGATTACCATCTCTACAGATATATGCTGTAAGTGCTCAGATATATATTAAGATAGCCAAACCTCATACTTTAATGGACAGGCTTCAATCTACTCCACACTCCAACCGTCCATCCAATTGAAAATCTGATGATGGAATGCTCAAAGGCCATCCTGAGGCCGAGATTCTTGTCACACCCATGTTGACCTAAGGTCAATCTGACCCCTCATGTACAGGACATAATCCATTTAATACATATACAAGGGATGGGCAGTCATCTCTACTGTGTAATAACTGAGACGCACAGGCTTATTATATACTTGTGTCTATATATGTAATATATAGGGTATATGAGCACACTTTCACACGACCCACCACTCTCCACACTATCTCATAACACTGATACACTTGAACACATGTATTGAAAAGATAAATAATCACCAATATAAGTATTTCATGCTAAAACAGCAATCATCAGTTAGTCCAGATTACCATCTCTACACATATATGCTATAAGTGCTCAATTAAGATAGCCAAACCTCATACTTTAATGGACAGGCCTCAATCTACTCCACACTCCAACTCTTTAACTGTCCATGCAATTGAAAATCTGATGATGGAATGCTCAAAGGCCACCCTGAGCCCGAGATTCTTGTCACACCCATGTTGACCTAAGTTCAATCTGACCCCACATATACCCTATATTTTACATATATAGACACAAGTATATAATAAGCCTGTGTCTCAGTTATTACATAGTAGAGATGTCTGCCCATCCCTTGTATATGTATTAAATGGATTATGTCCTGTACATGAGGGGTCAGATTGACCTTAGGTCAACATGGGTGTGACAAGAATCTCTGCCTCAGGGTGGCCTTTGAGCATTCCATCATCAGATTTTCAATTGGGTGGACGGTTGAAGAGTTGGAGTGTGGAGTAGATTGAAGCCTGTCCATTAAAGTATGAGGTTCGGCTATCTTAATATATATCTGAGCACTTATAGCATGTATGTGTAGAGATGGTAATCTGGACCAACTGATGATTGCTGGTTTAGCATGAATACATATTTATTTATCTTTTCAACATATATGTGTTCAAGTGTATCAGTGTTATGAGATAGTGTGGAGAGTGGTGGGTCGTGTGAAAGTCTGTGCTCATATACCCTATATATTACTTATCACATTATATAAAATAGTAATATTGGAAATTATCATTGACCCTTTGTTGATATAAAAAAACATCATCTAGTAATTAGTTGATCATTATTATCTTATACTACTGCCCATGATAAATATTTGTAATAAGATATTGAGAAAAATGCACATATAAAATGTATGAGAAAGTATAGTAAAATGGAAGAAAGATAATTAAAATATGAAATTAAATATAGACTTTCTTTTTGAAGATATTATAAAAGGGAAAATCCAACTAGGTATATAAGATGAAAGATACACTCATTAGATGAAAATATTTTATATAGTTATGGTATAAATTCATAAATTTTTTCAAATAATCAATGGCTTTAATATTGCTTTTTATTCATCATATTTAGCATCAAACATTTCCAGCCTTTTTTTTTTTTATTATGGATATTAAAATCAGTTTAAGAATTAATATTTTCATTCATCATATTTGATCATTCCAACTTACATAGTTTTTCTTATATTAAAGTACACATTACTTTTTTATTTAATACTTTTCATATATATCTTCACAAAAGGGTATGATGTAGAGTAGTTAACACATTCCACTGCCTGGAGTTTGAATCAGTGAAATTGTGTTTTTTAGACAGATAGCCAAGTGAAATTGTTTTTAGACAGATAGCAGAACTATTTTAAATATATATTAATAAACTAAGGTCATTGCATATGATGACTAATTTTTGATTTAATGCATTTTGGTATTTTAGTATTATAACAGGATTCTAATTAACTATAATAAAACTTTGCTTGAAATTGCATCTTATTTGTTAAATAATTATTTAATCATTTGTATGAAGAAAATGTGCAATATTAAATTTATTTTAAATTGTATGTAAATTTATATTGCCAATAAACATCACATTTCCCCTGAGTGCAAGTCAGAGTAATCAATGGATGTCAGAAGGCAGGCTTGTGCATAAAATCCCCATCCATTGATTACTCTAGCTTTCACTGAATCGCAGTATTGTATGGAGAGTTTTGCCTGTTTTAAATTTATATTGCATCACCAGAATTAGCTTCATTAACTTTGCTATTGATTATACTGTAATATTGTATGAAAATTGACTTATGTGCACTCTAAGATCATTTTATATTGCCAGTAAAAATATTCATTATTTAAAATATATCTGTGGAGTCTTGTTTAATATATTTTGATATTTCTGTTAAATTTAAGTCTTTAAATATCCTGAGACTTAGTCTCAAGTTGAGAGTATTTATCTTAAGAATAAAGATTCTTAGTTTATTTTTAATAGAGGAAAGTGGAGAAAAATAATATCTTGGCCTAAATTCTACAGAACTAATGCGACCAGCTTACTAGTATGGTGATTGAATGCCAGTTGATCTTTATAGCAAAAGACCATATGAGAAATCATGAGATTAATTGCTAAACTTTCAAATATAGTAATTTAAATCTTTTTTATATAAGAAAAGATTTATTAATTTACTACTATAGTATAAACTTATATTTGATTGTAAAAGATTAATTTCATTATTTAAATTTAAAATATAAATTAAATCCAATATGACAAACATTAGTTATTTCATTCATAGTGTCATAAATGTTCCTTTTTTAATCTAAAAGACCTCAACAAACTTAAATAAATTATCATTGATTTATGTATTGTATGTAATTATTGGGAAAGGTTTTAAGAGATAATACAGTTTTCCATATTTTAACATTTAATTTGGTTGTGTAATTCAGTAATCAAACTCTCCCAAAGATAAAAGTGTGATGGCAATTTTATCCTCTGCTTTATGTATTTTACTGTAATAAGTTTGTTTCTCTGTAGAGTTACAACTTATATTCATTTATATATGAACAATTGTTTTAGATTTTATTTTTCACAGTGCTTTTTTTTTTGCTGGAGATAATTATAAATATTAAATGATGTGATTGAATCTTTTTTAAAAAAAGTATCAATAAGAAATAGCATAATAACACACATCTTATTTATATATGCATAATCTATTTTAGAAAAATATCAACTATAATTCAAATAAATTATTTGGAGTAATCTGAGTTTAGATAAAAATTAAGGCTTTAAAATTCAGATTCTTGTGAGATTATTTAACTATTTCATGAATTTTAACAGGATATCATAACATATTGAACAAAGCACTTTTAAACTATCTTTAGTTTTCAGTTTCTCTCTAAATATTTTTAAGTATCACATGAAGTAGACATTATTGCATTTAAAGATGTAAAATAATTTGTATAAAAAATTAATTAGCCAAAGAATAGTAATTACTTCTCTTTCTACTCTTAATGCATGAATGTAAGCATGAGTAATCAATAACTACCAAATAATAATGCCAATTAGACTTCTATACTAATTTTGATTATTAGTTTTTTTTATAGCAGGTATCACTTTTTAGTATCATTCATCCAGTACATTTTATTATGCTATTTGAGCTGTGAAATTTTCAATATTCTAAAATTTTGAATCCAAGTACTTGTTTGTCTAATCTGTTTATAATATTTTAGTGACTTCATTTATAAACTAATTGCTTATAATCTTTCAACCTTTATTATTATAATTAAAAATTAATAAATATGTATATTTAAACAAAAAAAGTTTATATGTTTCCTTAATTATTATTATTATTTTTTTAATTTTTTTTTTGTAATTTTAATTTTTTTGATTAATAAATTGGTTTATTGAATTATTTATTAATAATTAATAAATGCACCAAAGGAAATGTTTAAATTCAATTATTTAAATGTTTTTATTTATCCTAATATCTTAAATTCATTACATATTTAAATGGAGAATAAAAGATTCTTAAGCTTATATGATTTAAGTATTTTTAGTTGTCCTAATAATTGTATTTAAACTTTGTTGTTATATGTTTATAAAATGTTAATTAACAAAATGAACTAATGTATATATATATTCTATTATATAATGACAATGGTACAAACATATTGTGAAAGATTGTTATTATAGATTGGTTTAAACAGTCAGAATATTGATTTGAAAAAAGTTTAACAAGTAATTCTTATAGGATTATTATATTACAAATGTACTACATTTCAGGATTTTCTGGTTAAAGCTGTCATGAAATATCCTATAGGTATTATCTTTTGTAACAACTTTTTTTTTTTTTAGAAATACTAATTATAATCATAAACATTGTTGCATGTACTTATTGAAATTTTAATAAAGCAAAATTAATATATATTTAAAAAAAAATATAATGCTTTACTAAAGAGTAAAATTACCAGCTTTTGATGTCTTGTCTGTTTTTACAGCATACTTTTAAAGATTTCTTTTGTTCTATTTTTTTTTTTTTTATCTTGTTAAATAATTATGATTTAAAAAAAAAAAATCAAACCAAAATGAAAGTTAATGGTTGCATTCTAATTGAAGCATTCAATTTTTTAAAAAATGCTTTAACTAATTATTATATTTTCACACATACTGCACACACACACACACGCATGCTAATAATACATCCAATTTTTTTCAGTAAAATATTCAAATTTTTTTTTTAAAGTTATTATAAAAAAATAATATCTATAATGGTAAAAAGAAAATAAAAACAATATGGTACTTAATAGATGTAGGATATTTCATTGCAGCTTTAACCCATAAGTATTCTTTTATAATAATAATTCCTTAGGCATGTAAAGCTTGAAAGTAGATATTTCTAAATATATAATTTTTGTATCCATTTGTTGAGTAGTTTTCATCAGATATTTTATAAAATCTGAATAAAATTATTATTTTTTTTATATATTTAAATTTCAATAACAAAGCCATAGAAATTTTATGGAATATCTGATGCAAACTATTCAGCAAATGGATACAAAATTTACATATTTAGAATTATCTATTTTCAGGCTTTATATGTCTAAGAAATTATCATGACAAAAGACTTAATATAGTAACTTGATGCATAAATTGTTATGATAATTGAATAATTAGTCATTCAGATCATACGACTATTTAAACAATAGAAGTGACTGGTTGGATTTGTATTTGAGAATCTTTTAGGTTTTGAGTTCGTTATTTTATTACTGCACTAAATTGCACAAATTACTTGAAATTGCTTATTTAATTTCTTTCAAAAGACATTAAATATATATATATTCAATTTCTAGATGATGAGCTATATCAAATATTTTAAAATATATATGGGAGGTCTAAGAATTATAAGTAAAAGTAATACATATATATTATAATGATCGGGGATGATGATGAAATAACCAGTCTTACCGCATCTGCCTACAGAGCGCCACTAGGCTACTTTGAACCTAGAAAATTTATAAAGTCGACAGATACGTGCTGTTAAGATCACGGCTGTCAGCCCTAGTCACTAGCTCAAGTAGACACAGAAACATATATATTTAGTAAATATATATTTTTAATAATAATAAAGGCAATCACTGTCAGTATTAGTTAAGATTTTACTCCATTAACGCTTAAATAAATTAATATATATATGTGCTCTGCACACAGTTAATGAAGCTATTAATAAATTGTCAAAATTTTTACTGCCAAGCTCTAATAACACAAAAAACGGATTTTATTTACGTATATAATTAATAATGCACAAACTTCAAAAATAATTTTTATAACAAAAGAAAGTTGTTTTATTCTGTTTCATTAGTTATTATTTTATTTGTTTTTAACTTTTATTCTTAATCTTAGAAGTGTTGAGTATAGATGAGCTACCCAGACCACGCACCTAAAAGACTTTCAAACATTTGATTCTGGGCTAAAAAATCCGCAGCCACACCAATGCTCGCTTCCAGATATATATCAGCAACCAATGCAATATGAACAAGTTAGCATCGAATCACGCCACCAGGAATGTGCATCTGAACAGCGTGATATTATTGGAGAAATCATGAGCTTCAACCAATATAGGAAAGTGCTTCTATCTGGCGAAGGAATCATGTATGTAACATAAAGAGAACACGCTATGTATGGATGGGAGAGCGGTCTTATCTTGCCGACTTATCTTCTCAATCCATAGAGCTGGAATGGGTCAATGGTGCAGGAAATACGTCTGCGTCCAATTTCAACGATATGACTACCTCTTTGGGGTCATGCATTCAGTTGGACTCGTCGCCCTAGGTACTAACATACTTCACATTACATTGATATAAACGTCCATATATCTCTCCACCAGCATTGACACAACTATGAAACAAATAGTCCGAAATCAAAACCCTCTTTAAAAGTAACATATTTAAACTAGTCTAGCAGCCATCTATACTCAACTAACATTTAAATCATTTTATTAATGTAATTCAAAACAAAAAATATTTAGTTTATAGTTTTAAAATCATTTTAAAATGAGCATTATATTTAACTTATTTTCTTTCCAGAAATACTATTTTAACCTATTTTTAAAATTTAATAATGCACAAATAACGAGGGGTTTCTATTTTTAAATTTAAGTTTGCAATCGCAAACCTCTACCCTATTACAAACAGATATTAATTAAGCATGAGTAAAAATATAAAAAAAAATACATTTTATTTTTAAGAGATTACGTTTAAGACTTTAAATAAGAGTTTATAGAAATAAAGTTCAGGTTTGCTTGAGAGAGAAAGTCTATTATTCATTTAAAGACAGATAAAGTTCGAAGATTTTAAAATTAACAGTTTATATTTCATTTATAAATTTATACTTTCCTTTGTTCGTGCTTGTTCCTTCGCGAGGAAGATCCAAATTTATACAAGATCCATTTCTTGTGGGCGATGACGATTTATGAAGACGCATTTACAATGTTTTCTGAAGACGGTACCAGTGGTTTGATCCTGGGATCCATGGAGAAGAAAGCTGCCTTTGGCCGGCCGCACCGAAGGAAGCCCGATGAAGTTAATTACATTTTTTTTTTTTTTGTGACGGCAATAACTTTTAAAATTATTTTTACAGATGAATTCAAAACTTTAATTTTCTGATTCTCCAACTAACTAAACAATTATTGTTTTGGACTTTCCTTTTATAGTCGTCGGGCACCTTATCTCTGGAATGCACGGATTCATCAAACATATTTCATTATTTATATTTTATTGGTTAATTCAGTTTGTGGCCAAGTAGATTTTGGGTTTATGGCTAAGTAAATTTTTCCACTGAGGTCTGTGTCTCTATCTCTGGGCGGGAACTCATCTATTTCATAATCATTTCTTTAATTGTGATTTTGCCTTAAAGATCTGTTTGTAATTTTTTTATAAATAAAAAAATCTTCGCTATTATTAAAAAGGTTTTTATTATATATTTTATTTAAAGATTAGAATCTTTGCTTTGATTCTATAACTTATTTATTTTTTTAAAGCTTATTTTAATGTTTAAATCAGTCTAACATTAATAATTAATAATTCGTTATTTGTGCATTTTGACAGTTTGTTTTTAATTCTGTATTAGATAAAAAAAATTACTATTAAAATTTGAATGTAACGCATATATATATCCCGTTACAATATATATATGCATTACCCATGTATGCAAAAGTTTTGTTCAAACACAAATTTTTAGTTGTAAAAAAATATTTAAAAATAAATATTAGTCATCTTCCAAAAAATAAGAATAAAGTCTTCATTGTTCAATTAGGCCATTTTCTTTATAGCTCTTTATTTCTAGAATTAAAATGTCTCTCTTTTTATTTATTCTTAAATATCAGTAACCATTGTTTTTTCAACCAGATGATAAGTTAATTTTTTATTTTTATAATTGCCTTTATTTTTTCCTAACTAAATTAACATTATCATTTATTCCTTTTTAAAAATTCTTATCATAACTTTTTATATACTTAAAATGTCTATTTCACTATACTTTCTTAAATAATTAAAGACATATGTCAAAGATATGAGTGCAGAGGATTTGGTTTTTGAAGAGTTGTAGTAAATTATTGTACTTTTTATTTTAAATTACACTGAATTTTATCAAGAGTTGATGTATTTGTGACTATTTTAATTTCTTTCTGCAGAGAGATGTTGAATATCTTGAGACAATAGGACAGTATAACTAAATGATATTTCTTAATTACTTATGTTAATAGTTAATTTTTATTATCATCTTCATTACAAAGATTATAGCATAATTGATCATATATATAAAAAATAAATTGAAATGTAATTAAAATGAGTATGTTCATTCTAATTCTAGAATGAAAAAAAAAGACAAAGAAATAAAGTTAAAGGTTAGTATTGCTATGGCTATATAAATCAGTCCATGAAACATAATTACATTAATAGTCAATATGGCTATGTGTATATATTGTAATACAACCACCGTTCGGTTAAACACCAGCCGCACTTAATTATGTGATCGACTGTTTCACCCCCGATGATGATTACCACAAGCAAGAAGCCAATATACACCCCAAAATTGAGTATATATTCTTAATTGAACACTGACATAATATAAAATATCATCCCAGCATTATGTTTCCCAATTAAACGCTTCTTCTCTGCTGGGCAAATTATTTGAATCGAATAATTTGTTCTGCCCAGCGCTTGGAATATTTATAAATTTATTCCCGGAATTATCACGGTACAGCAGGAATATCAATTATAGCCCTTCCTTCTTTCCCTTTATTTACGATACGAAAGGACTTATTTATCCATTTCGATTGCTTTATTATTATTACTCCTCACTTAATAAACTTGTTAGCTCGAATGACCTAGATTTAATTCACTCTAAATATTTATTCGCTTGGTAAAGAAAAGAAAAACGCAAATGACCATTTACTTCCTTTTATAAATAAACTTTTAATTTTGCAATTCGTTATTTCTAATGACATAATAAAATCATAAAACACCCATATACCTATCACACACCAACATAATATACACATAAATAAAATAGTAAAGAATACAATTCAAATTAAACCTTAAATAAACTAGCGTAACCAAATTGTTACTTTCTTATACATTATTATAGAAAAATCATAAGTTCTTTTAATTATATTTGTCCGAAGTATTGCGCAAATTTTAATAGTTTTAGTTTCTGACTGATTTCTTTGTTCACAAATTAATTCTGACATGCATGTATTAATAATAGTTACATAGAAATGGAGTCCTCAATGAAGGATCAACCATCGAGTGGGAAAAATTTCCCTTCTTTTGCAGAGATGGTTGCTCGCTTTTCCGACGTCCCAGTTAGTGGAGTGAGAGTTTATTATCTTTTAGCGTGGGTTTGATTTCTTTCTAATTCTGACTTTCAGTATGTATTCATCCCTTTAAATATCCTATTACGAATCTTCAGGCAGATCTGGTTCCATAACGGCGGTCTCTTATCGGCAGCATTTTAGATGTTATAGGTAGTGAGCGAATGGTTGGACGGAGATAGACCGAGCAAACGCCCGTTATTAGCCACTAGCCCTCCATGTTAGCGTACCCAACTAAGTTCGTTAACATTTGAATAATACGTCCTCGCTATTCTCTATACGGTTTCTTCCCTTCTATTATTTTTTATGTTAAGTTTTGCCAGCAAAAGAGAACACAACCAGTTACTTCTAAATCAGCTCTGCTTATTCTCTCTGCTATCATTCTATAGAATGTTACTAATTGCATCATTCCTTTTCATTCTTTATCTTGTACCAATCTATCTGGAATTTTTTGTACTAGTTTTATATTTTTTCAATTTTATAATTACAATTATTTTCTTTTATTCTTTTGATACATTTAAAATATTTGAATGTTACTAATTGCAACATTCCTTTACATTACTTTATCTTGTACCAATCTATCTGGAAATTTGGTACAAGTTTTACATTTTTAATTTTACAATTACAATTATTTTCTTTCATTCTTTTGATACGTGATTTTCTTATTTAACAAAGAAAGAAAGAGACGCGTTCATTATACACCCCTCCCCTTTCCTTTCTAATCTTCAATCTTTATTTAGTTTTTTCTAATTTCTTTTAAAATAAGTTTTTAGAATCCTTTTAACTAATTTTTTTTTTTTTCCTTTTAACCCTTTCACGACTTTCACATAGTTTTGAATAATTACATATTAAAACTGAGTTACTTCTTTTTTTTTTTTTATTGGTTTTCTATTTCTTTTAACGAAACCCTTTTTCTTTATTATTATTATTGAGGATCAATAATATATATACATGCGAGACTATATTATATGTAGATATCGCATTACACCGCTCCCTATTTTTTTTAAGAATTAAAATCTACTGGAATTATTTTCTAAGGTCAAGCCATTTTAATTCTTAACCCCTATCTTCCTTTATTACTTTTTTTTTTTTTTTTCTCTACTATATTCTTGATATTAATGTTAATGGTACCCATTTAGTATCTTTAACTTTCGTATGATGAGATTATCTTAGAGCGACAACTAGGTTAAAACTATCTGCATTCCATTTGATTGATTTGTACTGCTCAAACACCTTTAATCTCCACCGAACACTATTCTGCAAAGAGAGTTGATTTTTTTTTTTTTTAGGCCACTCCGCATTTATATGGAGTCCGATTATGTGAACAGCATGTTTTTTCTACAGCCTGTCCAACCTGATCTTTTGAATTCAATATATTTCAATTCTTCGTATCTTTTCAATACCTTTGGGGTTTTCACCCAGTAAGACAGATAATGAGCCCAGATCTCTGCTGAGTCCTCATTCTATTTATTTATTTATTTCCTGTCTATCCTTATGTGTATAGACAAGATTAACACACATACTCCCTTGCGGATTTATATGTACGGCGAGACGGCTTGACCAAGCTCAAATGCAATCTCCACATGACTCATATCTGCACACATTTGTCTCAAATCCAGAACCTCATTCATACATTCTCTACTCTTAGTATTTCACCATCCCCCTACATTTCCCTTATCATGTGGATTATCATGTTCAAAGTCCATGGTCGCTATCCTTGAGTCATCAACAGGTGTCTGTCCAGTTACTTTCTTTTTCTTTTAGTTTCTATCTGGAGGTTCTTTCTTTTTCCGGAATAGCCTTAAAGGCCGAGCATTGTATGTTCCCTTTTCTTCAACCCCTTGACCCACAACAAAAGCATTATTCCCATATCGTTTTCTTATAGTGTATGGCCCCTCATAAATAGGTTGGAATTTCTTGAATAGATTTCGCTCTGGATGACTCACAGGATGCACTCTTACCATGACTTCATCCCCTATTCTGAACTGATTCTCCCTGCCCTTTACTCTTTGTTGTCTTATCTCACCCATTTTCCTCATCTCGCTGCGTGCTTGTTCTGCATCCCTTCTTCTGTTTATTGCTCTGGTTCCCACAGGTAACCTAATATCAAATGGGCAAGGAATATTTTTCCCAAAGTGTAGACGAATGGGTTCAAAACCTGTAGACTCACGCTTCTCTACTATTACGGCTAGCTCGTTTACATCTATACGTACATCATCTACCATTTTTCCTTTTTCCTGTTTTATCTCCTCCAATTTCTTTCCCTGCTCTACTTTAAACTTCTCTACTTCTCGACACACGGTTTCTATTTTATCCTCTATATGTGCCACCCTTCCCTCTACTTTCATCAAAACCTCTTGTTCTAAATTATGTACATTTCCCGTGAGTCGCTGCTCTAAATTTTCGAGTAATTCAGCCTGTCCGTTCAGCCTTTCATTCGTGACAGAAATCTGATTTGAGGTTTGTTCGACCCTTTTACTCAACTCTTCATTTTTTATATCAAATTTGTCAATCAACTGTTTTTGCCACTCGTCTATCATTTTCTTATTATCTTCCTTTAATTCCTTCATAAACTGTTGCTGATTTTCTATCATTTTCTTATTTATTTCATCTCTCTGCTCATCTCTTTCCTTTATCTCCTTTATAAAATGCCGCTGGTCCTCCACCATTTTCTTCAACATTTTCATTAAATTATAAATTTTCTATATTAACTTTCTGATCTTGTTTATCATTATTAATTTCAATTTCATTTTCACTATTGGTTTCTATTTCTCTTTCACTATCTGTTTCTCCGGATAATTCCGTTTGTTCTTCACTGGTAATTTTTTTTGTTTCAACTTGATCGTCCATTTTTGCTTTCGATCTCGTTTGCATTGATTCCAAATAAATATTATCACTTACCGAGTAATTATTTTATTCCCACTATTATTAAATGCAATACTGTTTTATTAATTCTATTTCATATTAGGTACGTTTGCTGGACTTCCCCGTCTTCATTCATTAACTCACTTGTTTATGCTGCTTTAAAGATCCCCTTAAACTTACAAACTTTTATTATTCAAATAATAAAATCTTTCCCCTCTTTTTTTTTTATTTATATAATGTAGATCGTGCCTAGAAAATCTTACCCCGTCTCTTTCTCTCTTTCATAAAATTCAGTTGTCTTTTGCCCCACTTTTCTCTCTCACCAAGCGATCTTTTATTATTGCTCTCTATTTTTATCTAAATCCCCGGTCTATTCTACTGTAGCAACACATTTAAATTCGTAATTTGAAACAAAACCCATTTGTTTAAAAAGAAATTTTTTCTTCCTTTTCTTTTTTTTTTTTTATATAAAATACTTCTCAGTCTAAATTCGATTTTCCGATTGTTTGACTTTATTTAACCTTGCTGTATAGATTACATATGTGTAGATCTATTTTAATCAGGGCGCTATAATTTAATTCAATCTGATTTTTTACTTTGAATGTGATAAAATCCCGGACTGGCCCCAAAATGTAATACAACCACCGTTCGGTTAAACACCAGCCGCACTTAATTATGTGATCGACCGTTTCACCACCGATGATGATTACCACAAGCAAGAAGCCAATATACACCCCAAAATTGAGTATATATTCTTAATTGAACACTGACATAATATAAAATATCATCCCAGCATTATATTTCCCAATTAAACGCTTCTTCTCTGCTGGGCAAATTATTTGAATCGAATAATTTGTTCTGCCCAGCACTTGGAATATTTATAAATTTATTCCCGGAATTATCACGGTATAGCAGGAATATCAATTATAGCCCTTCCTTCTTTCCCTTTATTTACGATACGAAAGGACTTATTTATCCATTTCGATTGCTTTATTATTATTACTCCTCACTTAATAAACTTGTTAGCTCGAATGACCTAGATTTAATTCACTCTAAATATTTATTCGCTTGGTAAAGAAAAGAAAAACGCAAATGACCATTTACTTCCTTTTATAAATAAACTTTTAATTTTGCAATTCGTTATTTCTAATGACATAATAAAATCATAAAACACCCATATACCTATCACACACCAACATAATATACACATAAATAAAATAGTAAAGAATACAATTCAAATTAAACCTTAAATAAACTAGCGTAACCAAATTGTTACTTTCTTACACATTATTATAGAAAAATCATAAGTTCTTTTAATTATATTTGTCCGAAGTATTGCGCAAATTTTAATAGTTTTAGTTTCTGACTGATTTCTTTGTTCACAAATTAATTCTGACATGCATGTATTAATAATAGTTACCTAGGTATGGAGTCCTCAATGAAGGATCAACCATCGAGTGGGAAAAATTTCCCTTCTTTTGCAGAGATGGTTGCTCGCTTTTCCGACGTCCCAGTTAGTGGAGTGAGAGTTTATAATCTTTTGGCGTGGGTTTGATTTCTTTCTAATTCCGACTTTCAGTATGTATTCATCCCTTTAAATATCCTATTACGAATCTTCAGGCAGATCTGGTTCCATAACGGCGGTCTCTTATCGGCAGCATTTTAGATGTTATAGGTAGTGAGCGAATGGTTGGACGGAGATAGACCGAGCAAACGCCCGTTATTAGCCACTAGCCCTCCATGTTAGCGTACCCAACTAAGTTCGTTAACATTTGAATAATACATCCTCGCTATTCTCTAGACGGTTTCTTCCCTTCTATTATTTTTTATGTTAAGTTTTGCCAGCAAAAGAGAACACAACCAGTTACTTCTAAATCAGCTCTGCTTATTCTCTCTGCTATCGTTCTATAGAATGTTACTAATTGCATCATTCCTTTTCATTCTTTATCTTGTACCAATCTATCTGGAATTTTTTGTACTAGTTTTACATTTTTTAATTTTACAATTACAATTATTTTCTTTCATTCTTTTGATACGTGATTTTCTTATTTAACAAAGAAAGAAAGAGACGCGTTCATTATACACCCCTCCCCTTTCCTTTCTAATCTTCAATCTTTATTTAGTTTTTTCTAATTTCTTTTAAAATAAGTTTTTAGAATCCTTTTAACTAATTTTTTTTTTTTTCCTTTTAACCCTTTCACGACTTTCACATAGTTTTGAATAATTACATATTAAAACTGAGTTACTTCTTTTTTTTTTTTATTGGTTTTCTATTTCTTTTAACGAAACCCTTTTTCTTTATTATTATTATTGAGGATCAATAATATATATACATGCGAGACTATATTATATGTAGATATCGCAATATATATATCATTCAATGAACAGAATTATTTTGATATTTATCACTTACTGATTCTTTAATCTGTTATTTTTTGATTGCTTAAATGTCTTTTGAAGCTTTTTTCTGAAAGAGCGCATTATCTTGCTAATTGTAGTTCACTATTGCCTTTTGTCCTTAGTCATACACACACTCTCTCTCTCTCTCTGAAAGCATTCAATACTGAGTCTTATTTAGAGAATCTTTAACATTATCTTCCGTGAAAGCATTTCTTAAGTTTGCCATAAAATGTTTTATGAAATCTTGTTTATAGATTGCTTCACGCATACACATCCAGAAAAGATATATTCTAATAGAGTTTATATCACATCCAGCAGGTTAAAAAACATTTTATTTTTCTGTCGTATTTTCAGAATCATAGATACAATTTTTACTTAGGTCAATGGAATTATCTCGCCTTCATATCATAAATTTTGTGAATAGAAGTCCCATATGCAAATTAGTTGAAATAATTATATAACATTATCATTAATAAATTTCCCTATTATTTAATTTATTAAATGCAGTAACATCACATTGGAGTTGGTATTGCACTTCAGCCACCAAAGCTACCAAGATATTTAAATTGAACTATATTTTCTACTTGATAACCATTTAAGTTAAAATTTTTTTAAAATTTTTTTGGCTGATAATATAAGTACCTGGGCTTTTTAATCTTTAATTATTAAAACAGACATTATAAATAGCATTTGTATTGTTAATTGCATTGTGTTTTGTCTTTAATTTGGCAAAAATAACAATCATTAGATCTAATACTTAAGAAGATAGAATATTTTATTTTGATATTTTCTATCTCGAGCTACTCACAAACTTATTCAAATGAAAATATTGGCACTAATTATTATTCCTACTTTTTTCATGGAAGCATTGTAATATGAATAAACTTAATCAACAACTAGCTGGTTTCAAACTATCACAAACTATCTGGAGGACCTATCTCTTATACTTTGTTTAAATTGATATAGCAATATGAATATTATATCTTTGCTTTTAATCTTTTTTGTATTTATCAACTAAAATCATATTTAAATTAAAGCTAGCTCAATGTATATATAAACAAAGGGAATAAATCATCCTTGCCATATACATTGAGCTCTGTTTAATTTAAAGTTTATATATAAAAGAGGCTTACTTGATTTCTAGAGATGGTGATGCCATAAATAGAAAAGTCTCTTGCTACAAAATATCCAAGAAATGGAATACATAATCATTTCATTTGCATAAATTTACATCGTTCCTAATCGATTTCTTATATTTTTACAACACGGCTATGAATATGAGGGCTTTGACCCTTGAAAGCGCTTAGCCATTTGATTAAATATATATATTAAAATAAAAATAATATAAACTTTTCTTTATTTGTTTTTAGCTTTGTGTGCTTGTGTGTGTTAGCGCATGTTATATATTTTGATTTAGAACAATTAGCCACAAAGTGTAAACTGTTTGCTTATATTAAATCTTGTTTAATCATTACAATCAAGATGTTAAAAGTGAGATGCTGTCGCCATCCTTGTATAATTAATTATGAGTTTAATAACTTTTTAAAGTTCTATATTCCATCTGGTTGATAAATTAATTTCATTCTGAATTACCAACAATGTTGACTAAGGTATTCTATTCTTATAAACATCAGAGCTTTCAAGAGTAGGTGGATTTATTCTATTCTTGATTTTTTTGTTCAACATTTAGAGTACTTTTAAATCAGAGCCCGAGGGAGGGTGATTTACTCTCTTTGTTTAAAATCATATTTGCAATGTTTTTTTTTTAAGATTAATTCAACCTCATATTTCTGATAATTAATCATCCATGCCTGAAAGCAATCTATTCAATAAAATCTTTGAAAAATACATTTTATATTAATTACTGCAATATTTTTTAATCCCTTTATATTTATAAATAGGCAATTGATTTAGACTGAAAAACAAAAGGGTTTTATAAGTAGTACTCCTATGATGAGATAGTGATTAGAATAAAAATAATTTCATGAGATTTGATAGTTATTCTATTATATAAACTAATTTATGACGAAAAGATATAGAGTATATATGAAGAAATTGAAAATAATATAAAATCACCTGAATAATGGTAATAGGGAGTTAAATGTGTGTTAGAATAGAAAATAGATAATAAAATTGTAGATTGTTTCATAGCATAAGAAATGAGAGGTGTAAGTTGATAAATTTTTTTAAAGAAAATATCAATAACTATCAGTACTTCGTTTAAGAATAAATAGTTAAATCATTTCATATCAAGTGATCCATATTTTTATTTTTACATTTTAGTATATAAACTTTTTCATATTCATTCGTTATAACTGATCACAAATTTCAAAATTCACACTTTTATGAAGTTCATTTTTGGTTTATTTAAATTACTTAAAAAATTATAAATAACTTTATTGTGCACATTATTGCAGAAATGGGTATTTTTTTTCAGTTTTTAATTAGGGATAAGTTAGAAAAATAAAATATATATTATTTTATTCAGCTTTTAATGGGTTTTATTGCTGATATAAGAAATTCAGATTTTGCAATGTCTTAAAAAAAAAAAAAAATTTGAAAAAAATCACATGTGATTGTAACATTTTAAAAACACTGTACAAAATTTCAAATTGGGATCAAGATAATTGAAAAGGTAGAAGTATGAAGATGGAAGAATATCAATATTAAAGCAGATAATCTGAAGCTCAGATTATGCTTCACGAGTATCATTAATCATTGTACCATCTAACTGAGTTCAAAATCTATCTGTGCTTGTACACGTACTCGCTATTTACCCAGAGTTTTTGTCTTTTCACTTCAATATTAATCCCATTTTGATAGAAATAAATTAATGATTTGGGAAAGAAAGTGAATCAATAGAGTCGTGGACATGCAACAAGAGATAGATTTAATTAAAATATATATACATTTTTTGTACTAATAATGCTATATAAATTAATTGGGAAATATTGTGATGATCGCATATACTGCGATCACACATATAGATATTTAACATTTAAAGAATATTAAATATTGTGTTTGGAATACTAAAAAGTGAGTTTAAAAAAATTATAAACAGAGAAATGTTTAATTAAGAAAAGAGAGGGAAATAGAATCGAAAAGATTCTTATCTTTTACCCTCCAAAGTCAAGATTTTGTGAAATGAAAAATAAGTAAAGTTAGAAACATTGAAATTGTATATTAGAAAATTAATAGTGATAAAGAAATATAAATGAAAGACAAACTAAAATATGATGTATAAGAAAAAGTAAAGTTTGAAGAGTTTAAATAAGAGTAAAATAGAAATTTAAAACATGACCAAAAGATAAGGATCTGGTTTATAAAATACACATTTGACGATAAAACGAAATGCGTGTATGGAGTATATATGAAGTGTGATAAAGACAGAAAAATTTAATGCTTGTCAAAATAAAAACATTTTATTAAAATATCTGTTTAATTAAAATAAATAAATAAATGTACATAGTGCTACGAAATTATGTAAAGGCAAATCTATATAAATGGCCGAAGGCACATTCAGAAAAGGAAAGGTGTGAACAAAAGCGAAAAACAAAGGATCGAAAGGACAAAGAACTGGGGAATTTTAATTAAAAAGTATTATTAGTGATTAGAGAGTTAGAGACTTCTTGTCGAGACGTTGGTGGAAATACTGCTCCAATAATAAGCAGCCATAATTAACAAGATATGATTTCTAACATCAGTGACTCATCAAGGATGGCTGGCTAAGGGCCGTCGTGATCGCTTGCCGATTCAAACTTCCTGTGCTCTAATGGTTCTCATCTAGATGTAACAATTGCCGATGTAGCGCCCGCCGGAGAGTTCATTTTGCCTGGTCCTTGATGTCATAAATGCAGAGGAGTTCCCACAACTAAAATCTAACCTAAGAGCGACCGTTCCCTGCTAAAGAAGTGGAGAAATTCCACGTGGCGGTCAGCAAGACTTCAAGTTAATTCAGAGACTTAATACCTAGGTAAATATGTATACTACAGTTTATATTCACATGTGCACATACCTTTAATTTAGACAATGGTCAAATTCTTCCTTTGAATGATACAGACATTCCTTAACTTTTTTATATATACACGGAATGACAATTATAAATGTACAATCATTTATAGAATCTTTTTATTTTGTTTTACTCGTAGCATTATAGCAGATAATCTGTTTTTTATTGTTTGTAAATGATTTAGAGTGTTTACTTTTATTTTTAATTTATTGTATTAAATATTTATGATTGATTTAAATCTGTTTCGTCTCGTTCTTCGCCACTCCAAAAAGTAATATAGTCTTAGGGTTTGGGGAAATAATTATTACTCATTGTGAGTATTGAATTAACACGTGAAGCTGGTAGTGCAGTATTTTGATCCCATTAAAATTTATAAATATCTAAGCGCTGTAACTGTAAAATCTTACAGCAGTCGAGAGATAGTTGACCGGGGAAAATAACCTGGGGCTATACCCTTATAGTTACAGGTTCGGTCAAGTATGGATATAAACTCGTTTATGTCCGTATGTTCTCTCTGCTTGCGGTAGCGGAAGGTGGACGATCTTGAATTTTAAGAATTCCCCATTATATATAAATAAAAGGGAAGTTAAGCCTTTCGATCGTCGTGTTACCGTTACATTTTGGGGGCCATGTCCGGGATTTCTATTGCTGTGCAATTAGTGATCACGTGTTGAATTAATTTTATAAGATAACGTAAATATTTTCTAAAATAAAAAAATAAGTGTTTTTAAAATATATGAAATTAGCGTCGTAAGTTAGAGTGGTGAGAAGTGAAGAAGGGGATAAATTATTTTTACTTTATAATACTTTATATATACGTTTCGACATCAATGTGTATAAAGGATAGAAAGAAGGGGGAATTTTTTTTGAATATTAAAAAAGTTTTGAAATGCATAGTGACGTATATAATCGAAGACAAGAACGATTCAAATATAATTGTAACAAACAAAAAATGGATTGTCTCTATCTAATCGCTGTAGTGAAATATAAATTGCTTCAGTCAAAAAAAAAAAAAAGGGAAATAAAAAAGTTTCAATAAGGTTGTAATTATAAATGTTAAATAATAAAAGAGTCGCGGATCTAAGTTAAGTGAAGAAATATATTTGTTGGATTCTAGAATAATCGCATATATAAGCGAAGTTGAAAAGATATATGTGTGAGTTAATAATAGCGTATCTCAGTCAAGCTGAAAATAAAATATTATAAGTGATAAATAATAAAATAGTCACGGAACTAAGTTAACTACTTCAGCTTCAAGCCGCCATATTGAACTTTTTAAAATACTGGCATGAGACACAATTTTCATAATAACTTCAGTTTTAATTATGTTAGAGCAAAAACAATTACATTGCTAGAAACTAGAAAAATTAAGGAAAACAATAAGCATAAAATAAATAGTGATAACTATATAAAAAATAAGGAAAAAAAGAAATTTTCACATCCGAAATAATTATTATTTTATTGTTTGTTCATAATTTGGAAATTAACATTAACTAAAATTCAAAATACATCTTCAGTGATAATTTCTTTCTATTCCTTACAAAATTATCTTTCTAAACATGTATAATATGTCTTACCTGAGATAATCCACAGCTTCACAATCTCCAAAAGAAGTCGGATATGACTTCTTCATTTTTATCTTGTACCCCAAATGTTCTAAATGTCAAAGGCGTCTATAAAGAAAAAGATTCATCCTAATAAAAGATCCTAATAAAAGATACAAAAGACATTATCATAGTAATTGACTTCTTGTCTGTCTAAAACTAGAAATTGTAGACTACTTTCTATACCACTGATAAAATGAGTTTCATCTCTTCATTTTATATTTTTTTGTGTACAATAATGTTTATATTCTTTGTGGTCACCAGAGTTTATATTCTTTATGCACTGCACAAGTGATGTTTATATTCTTTATATACAGAAGTGATGCTATCTTTTTATATTTATTGTACCACAGATATAATTTATTTGCATATAGTCTATAGATTTGAAAATAATGTTATGAAACATATAGCAAAAGCAAAGCATGATCAAGCATAAACATAAACAAGTTTCAGAATTGGATTATATGTTTGTGTATACAAAGTTTGTATATATTTGATTATTAGTTTTATAACCCATTGCTTGTAAAACATATTATATAAACATAATTAATGATTTTCAAAAAGTATACTTTTTGAAAATCATTATTTTTATAAAAATAAGAGGATTATTGTAGATAGAACTTTAGATAATCATGATATGAATTATATACTAATAAGTTAATTACGATATGAATTCTATACGAGTAAATATATAATTACAAACTAAATCATACTAATTTTTCGATAAATATGAATTCTATGTGAGTATAAATAAATGTATTACAAACTACTTTTAGAAAATTATGATAAATATGAATTCTATAGAGCATATACGAGCACAAATATATAATTACACACACCAATTTTTCGATAGATATGAATTGTATATGAGCATAAATAAATAAATATATAACTACAAATTAGCACACACTAATTTAATTACAAACTAAAATTAATAAAAAATATATTTTTTCCAAAAATTTAAAAAAAATTAAAATTTTTTACTTACAAATAATTACGTTGATAGTCTGTTATAGGCCTTAGCGGAGAAAGTTTCACTTCCAGCCGTAAAACATTTTATGTCTTTTATCGTTTCGTGATAAGTACAAAAATTACCAAAAAAAACAAAATAAATAAATACTGTGGTTGATTAAAAAATTCGCCAAAAATCTAAATTTCAACCGATTTTTTTGAAATAAAGATCGTTTGAAAGCTAACATATACAGCTAAAAACGGCCATATTTTCTTTGACATCATGATTATACTTTTTACATCAGCAAAGAAAGAAAAGAGCACATCATCAAATAACTACCCAAAGTGCGCAAATTACGCCGACAAACCGGAAGTAGTTAAGTGAAGAAATATATATGTAGGACTCTAAGATAATCGCATATATAAGCGAAGTTGAAGAGATATATATGTGTGATGTAATAATAACGTATGCCAGTTAAGCTGAAAATAAAATATTATAAATGATAAATAATAAAATAGTTGCGGATCTAAGTTTAAGTGAAGAAATATATATGTAGGACTCTAGAATAGTCGCGTATATGATTGAAGTTGAATATATATATATGTGATTTAATAATAGCGTGTCTCAGTTAAGATGAAATAAAATATTTGTAGGATTTTATAGCCATTATAAGAAGCGATAAGTAAATACCAACGGAAAGAATAATGTAGAATATTAAGAAGTGGAAAAATAAATGTGTGGGTGGATTGGCAATAGCCTTAACGAAATTGAGTAATAAATAAATACACCTAATACTACCCTATACCAGGAACTCTAATTCAGTTGAAATTATAGTTAAAGGTAATACATAAGAGCGTTATTAATTGAAGAATTCAGTTGGAATTATAGTTAAAGGTAATACATAAGAGCGTTATTAATTGAAGTATAGTGAGTCAGAGTAGGATAAGTAGGGAAAACATTGGACAGTCATCAAGGTGAGACAGGCAGGCAAACGAATCTAAGGCAGGGGGACAAGATAGTGAACCAGAGTGCGGATGTTTGGGTTGGCTAGCGGTCTAAATGCTAACTAACAGATAACAAAGAAATTAAATAGCTAATCAAAGTAAAAAGCAAAGAGTCAGTAGAAAGAAATTTTTTCATATTTATCTATCCAGAAGAGTTCAGTAAAATAATACTAACAAACACAGATCACTAACAAACACAGATCAAGGGTTGAATAAATTGATTTATGCGTACAAGTTCCCAAGCTAAAATGGACCCTCAAGAAAAGGAAGTAAGAGAAGGAAATGAAGATAAGGAGATGAAAGTAAAGGATAAAATAAACTATAGTGATATCATGGATATGCTAAGGCAAATGAGGGTTGAGCAACAGCAACTCATGAAGAAATACATGGACAGAGAAGAGAGAAGGATGGAAGAATGGCGGGTAAAGATAGAAATAGACAACCAGAAAAGAATTGCTTAAGCCATGGAAGAAATTAGAAATGACTTCATCCAGCAATCAGAGAATAAGGACACAGGAAATAGATGTGACAGGGAAATTAAGGGGGCTGAACAAAAAAGTATGGAGCCATGTGTATATGATAAATTAGAAAGGGCCGAGAGTATAGATAGAGTCAGCAGAGTTTGATCTGAGGGTAGATATAGGACAGCCAGAAAGGGGAATAAGAAAGAAAAAGAAGAGGAAGTGGAAGTGATAAGAGTAGAAGATAGTAGGATACTGACAAGCATGCAGGAGGATATAAGTCAGATAGCGAAGGCAGTGGAAAGGTTAAACACAAAATTTGAAGAGAGGATAAGTAGGTCAGCCAATAACAGCGCCAATACCGAAGTAAAGGGCATAGGACCAAGAACCACTGGGGAATGTACTGATATGGGCTATGGAAATCGCATGTATTATCCTATCGGCTTCCACCAATTTCTCAAAATGCAAGTTTTCACTGGAGACCCTGGAGAAAGCCCGATGGAGCACTTGGGAAGCCTGGAGTGGTATTTCAAGTTTAGTAGGATGAATGAGGAGGCCAAGATAGTGGTCGCCTGCAGTCACTTGCAGGGTGAATCTCAAGTCTAGTGGAACTCACTGTTCCAGAAGCCCACCACATTTGCATGATATCACAAGGCTTTGAGGACCAGGTATTGGAGTGAGTAACTCCAAGAAGCTGCATCGAATAACACAGGAGAAATGGAGACTGGGGGAATTGTTTACAACATTCTTTCGCCGTCAAGTAGCCAAGTTACGGATGATGAGCGCTAACCCATTATCTGAGCTGCAAATACTCCGGATAACTAGGCATGGGTTCCCAAAAGAGATAGAACAGACACTAATCAGTACAGAGAGGAAGACGATGGACCTTATGGCTGAGTTGCTGAATGCCTTGGATACCATCAGGGCCGACCAGAAGGAGGATGGATATAAACCGAGACCACCTCCAAAAGAACCACTTACAATTGAAACAGTCAGTTTTCAACTTGACTCTTTCACCTGCTATATATGCTATATAGCAGTATTCATTTATATATAAATACCACCAACCCTCGTATATTTTATAATAATAATACTAATAAATTCCAGCTAAAATTGAATCTAATTAAATCTATCATATGTGTGTGTGTATCGTTTAATATGTACTAAAGTATTCATTTATATACTCCTTTAGTCAAAATGCGCACATATATAGATTATTAATAATTGTTAGATGAAAAACTAATTGTATGTGTAACTGTAGACTACATATATGCTAGAATATAAATGTTAATAGATTACAAAACATTTCTTTTTCCATAATTTTAGATATTTATTAAATTATGCATTTTCAAAATTATATAATTCTGCATATATCGGTAAATTAGAACGGTCAAGTTACATATATAATAAAATGTTTTTCTTAATCTTAGAGTTGTTTTTCTGGACATACTGTCGCCAATATAGTTAATCCTTACAAAAATACAGTAATTAAAAATGTAAAAATAGAGTAAAACGGGGAAAACTGAATAGATTATAGCCTGTGAATCGCAAATTTTGACCTATTTAAAATTAAAAACAATAGGCTCCCATGGTGATTGACCACTGGCGTACATCCCAAGAAAGCAATTCTCGGAAAAGACAGCCAAGAAAACAATTCTTGGAAAATACAGTAATGAAAAAGAAAGGGGGGGGAGTATGGTATAAAAGAGGTAGCAGCCACCTTTGGAGGCACTCAATAAAAATTTTCTAAAGAGTAAAAAGAAAAAAATATTAAAATACAGTAAATTAATAAAATGTCGGAGTAGAAAGGCTTCAAACCTAGCCTTCTGACAGGCAAAGAACCATCTAAGCCAAGAAGAGGAGCAGATCACCGTGAAAACATGCTCGCTGTCCAAGGAAACCCGCAGTACGAAGAAACACCAAGCTCAAATGGTAAATATTCTTCTCATCTAAAATCTTCAATCAAAAGCTAGCTTAACTTCAAACTAATGGCCATATTAAAACATGTATTTTATTTGACAAACTTAATTTAAAAGTCACCTAAAAATATAATAATTAATAACTAATTAAACCCTAGAGTCTTGCCTGATTTTAAATATGATAGGAGTCTAAACTTAAGTGTAAACTGATTGTGATTATAAAAATTATAATTTAAACCTGAGAGATAAAATGTTAAATGATTTAACGTATTTTAGTTGAATTAAGCTTTATTATTTTATGATCTAAAATACGCGCATTCACACACATCTTTTATTAATGAAATTGCATTATTTTATGTTTTGGTTTACTCGCAAAATATAGTTTGATTTGGTTACGTATTGATTTAAATTAAATAATTAAATGCTATCTATTTCAATTTGTTTAATGTGGAAATTAATTTTTATAATAATTTAAATAATATTTAAGATTTCTATAATAATTTGTATGTTATAAATCAACGATAATATCCGTAATCGTTGATTTCTAAGATAGCTTTAAAAGACCGAATCAAACATGTTTTAGCGAACTGTATACTACTTGCTCTTTTTAAATAAGCAATTAATTATCAAACTTCACTTATTTAAATTTATTATGATTTAAAATTGTATTTCTTGTGATTATCTATGCCAATATTATTATTATTTAGTTACATTATATTGTTTATGCTATAAAATTGCAAAACCGAGCTTTATTCTTAATTTAAACTATTCGCGAGTGTTAAATAAAAATTCGCTCGCATATATATATATGTAAGTGCGCACATATATAAGACGTATAATTATATACGAAATAAAAAGCTCTGTTTTGGAAAGGATAATATGTCTACAATTAAGGGTTATTACAAACGTATCATCACCTTAAAATAGATTTGCATTTTAAATTGATATTTTAAATTAATATCTAGGTAAAGTGATATAACTTCAGCATAAATTTATATGTTTATATTTTAATTCCCCATATGCTGTAAATCCTCCTTAAGCTAAATAAGTCGTAGCCTATATAGCTAACTCTATAGATTGGATCCATAAATTCCCTTTATTTGTACTATTTCAAAGTACTATAATATGAACTGATGTGGGATAGTTTCATGAAAGAAACTTGATTTTTAGCGTCGTAATTTTAAAAATGATTATTAGTCAGTGGTGCATATGTCTCCTTACGAAACGCTACGGCGTATATTCTTTTTGCTGTAATTCTGTAATGGTTGCATACCGTCGCCCTGCATCATTACCTTAGTTCGGGCAATTATTACTTTAGATGGTGTCTGGTACACGCCAGCCCATCTCGCTTATCTTATCATGGAGCATGAGACTCAATCCAGAGCGTAAGTCTCCACATTCCTCGTCCATAAAAGGAGCATGTGACTCAAATTGAGCGTAAGACTCCCATATTTTATAAATTGCCCAACCTGCCGAACCAAATGGCCTCCTACATTACAGCAATGAGAATCAGTCCTCGGGAACTGTTACTTGGTAAAAATCCCATGAGTAAGGAACATATGAGACGCAATAAGACTTAAAAGTTATATGCTTTTCTATACGCACTAGTATCTGAAATATAACTTCCGTTAGTCAGTTCAACCCGCCACTTAAATAAGTAAATCAGCATTGATCTGATATAGAATCCAATCTAAGTAGTATTTTACTGTGTAGAGAATATATTGAAATATTCGCGCTAAGTAAATTAATGATAATTTATGTTCTTTACTAAATTAATTGTCACTTTTACTAATATGCAAATCTAAATCCTTATAGCATAAACCTGGCATAGAAAATAAAAACCCATGAGTAAATTCAAATCGTTCTGCATCAAAATTTATATTAAGCTCATGTATAAATTCACTGCAAAATTATTTTATCACCTGCGTGTGATTGAAATATATGTACATAAGCCAAATAAACCATTGTAATTTGCGTATTATCACCTGCGTGTGACATAAGGTTACACATATATAGAACGGAAATGTAAAACCTCTAAAACATTATTAATTGTAGAGAAAGCTAAATTCATTATTAAATAAATAACCTGTGTATATGTAAACCAAACCAGTTAATCATGTACATTCAAAATTATTACTAAACAGCATCACTTACGTGTGAACCCTTTTTAAACTGTAAATACCTTATTCACCTGCGTGTGAAATTAAACCCTTGCTTATTTATTATAATTTTAAATAATTGTTAGCATTTAATATTATTAAATTGATTTAAAATTTAATATAGTTTCTTGTCTTAGTCTTGCTCACCGACTCAATTTTATTTACTTATTAATACTTAATTTTAGTGTTATTGAAATTTTATTTATAATTTATAATGATAGGTGCGCCACATGATACCTATATAGATGTGTTATACAAATACCCATTGCTCCACATCTTATGTATAACTGTTGAGCTACTGCCGGCACGTTAGGGATTAAAACGCTGCTGTGACCTCAACTGTGTCATTTGTAAGGTTGTAAGTCTATGAGCAATGGTAGAGGAACTAAGGTTAGACCAGAGCCGTGGCTTCCACCACCGTAAACCTGGTCGGCCTTAGGATGATCTATCGGAGTTCTAGGTTTTGTTGCGCAAATGTACATATTTGACAGTTACAGTAGAATTTTTTTTTCTTTCGGGTATGCCGCCGCAACGTGTGGCTTGATGACCTCTAAAAACGATCCTGAACAGAGTGGAGTGGAACCTTAGCACGGAAGGGCTGAAAAAGCAAAAGATGTATGCACAAATTTTTCTTCCAGGTGTACCGCAACAATACAGGGCTTGATAATATAAATCTATATGCCTGAGAAAGGAGATAGACAGATGTGTTTCATACTAAGTGTTATGAATATGTAGAGAAAGTTATTTCTTCCGAGTATGCTTCAAATCATGTATGCTAAAAAAAAAAAAAAAAAAAAATTTTTAAAAATTTTTTCCTGCCAAAATGAATAAAACAGATTCATGTGCAATAAATGGGTATAGCTATGTGTATAGGATATCAATATGTGGCCTATCAAAATTATTATGTATGTCTTACCTGACGATAGCTGGCGCCCGAGGTGATTTTCAAAATAACTAAAATTATCCTCACATAAATTCGCTATCAGATGGAAAGAACAAATTTTAAATTTTTCCAAAATCAAATATTTTATGACGAGGGGTGAGTCAAGACAAGATGTGAGCAATACTAAAAACCATTAGGGAAAAATCAGGCAAGACAAAAATATGCGAGTGTTTAGTGTTTAAAAAATTGTCAAACCACGGGAAAATAAATGAATATCTAACAATAAAATTAATAATAAACTGATTTTAAATTTAACAGAAAAGAAGTGAAGGAGAAAAAGGCAAGCCAAGGGTGAGTTTCATTTAAATATATTTTTAAAATTTTATTGTATTTTGTATTTATCTGAAGTTTGTGAGAGAAGAGTAAGTACTGAACGGGTTAAGTAATTAGTAGGGAAATGAGTTAGCGGGGATAATATAGAACAGCGACAAAGCTAGGTGATCAATTAGGCTTGGATGGGTTTGTTTGAAAAGGGGGCTAGATAGCCGTATGAAAATTTGAATAAATTTAGTAATGGAAAATAAAGAAGAGAATATGGATGGGATAATAGAGGAAGTACAGGAAATGAAGGAGGAAAGGAGAGAAAGGATGGAGAAGAGAGGAAAAACGCTTAGGTCGGGGAAGGAGATAATAGAAGAAACATATAGTAGTAGTACTGAAGAATCAGAGAGTAGTGAAAGGGAAACCGTAGATGGGGAACTGATAGAGAATAGGATACCAGAGGCAAAAAAGCCCAAAGTACAAGAAAATATAGATGAGAAACAGACATTCGATTGGTTTTGGTTTATGCGGTACTTGGAAAATGAAAAATTAGAAAGGGAGAATAAAGAAAGAGAAGATGAAAGAAGGAGAGCACAAGAAAGGGAAAATGATAAAAAAGAAAGAGAAAAACATAAAGACGAAATATTAGAGCAGGTTAAAACAATGATCTCGGCAGAAGGAGACAAGATGAACAAGAGGATGGAAAACATAGATAAAAAAATGGAACAGCTGAGCATAGAGTGTAAACAAAATTACGGTAGGGCTCTGGAAGAATGCGAAAAAAGTTTAGCCAGTCACGTAGGGCGTATAGAAGAAAATATTAGAGGAGTAGAAAAGAAAATTCTTGAAGTGAGAGACACTGTACAACAGCAAAAGGATTACGTACAGAGAGAAGGGGTGAACGTAAAAAAAAAGTTAGAAGGCATGGAGGAAAGGTTAGACGTAACTCAGACCCAACAAGAGAGGCAAAATAGAGAAATGGCTGAGCTGCAAGGGAAAATACAGGAAATTGAGAATCAGCGGAAAACTCAAACGGAGAAAGTAACAGAAATGGATACGTACTGTCGACAAATTAACGACGAAATATATGAGCTTAAGGAAAATGTAAAGGTTAGGCAAGATAAAGATGAAGAAAAGGCAAATTTATTAGTAAAAAGGATACAGGGTATAGAACGGGGTCTTCATAAGTTAGAAGAAGCAAGTGTGGGACCATCTGGAGAAAATGGCATAACGAAGTTAATAAACAAGGGAGACCAGGATCAAATAGAAAAGAGTAGAGCAGAGACAAATGTAAAGGAAATAAGCCTACAACAGATAAATACGGCGACGATGATACCATATCTTATTGAGGGATCAGAATCGATGGGCGTTCCTGACCTTGATAGTTCAAGGGAAGAGAGGATAGGGAATAGCACTAGGGGTGTAGAGATGAACTCCCATTCATATATGGCCAAATTTATTCAGGTCAAAACATTCAAAGGTGAGATAGGGGAGAGTCCTAGGGTACATCTACAAAGTCTCAGGGAATTATTCCGGTTCCAAAACATAGCCGCTCGGGACCAGGTAGCTCTCGCAGCACATTATTTATATGGATATGCCTTGTCTTGGTGGGATTGTTATAATGAAAAACCCGAGACGTTTGAACAATATGTAGCTGCACTAATGAAGACATTCTGGAGTAACGAGAGGCAACATGCTATATACATGGCAGTTATGAGAGAGCATTATGGCTCAGTTACCAAAGAAACGTACACCCAGTTCTTTGTGAGACAGGTAGCCCGCCTCAGATCCTTGACTGCATATGTATACCCAGAGGCTCATATAATCAAGTTAATCCAACAGAATATGCCACCGCCTGTACAGCAGATGATGACAGGAACGCGCATACAGACGGTGGAAGAGATGTCAGAGTTTCTAACATCGGTAGACTATATGCCCTTTCCAAAGGAACCTCCAGAAAAGATGAGAAGGATAGATCCTAAGTGTCAGGCAATGAGGTTAGGAAAGGATAGCTATAGGAAAGGAACTGGGCCAAAACCTTTTAATACTAACCAAAATAGTTATAAAGATAATAGGAGGCCGTTAAACTCAAGAGGGTGCCGGTAGATAAATCCCTACATCCGACACCCGTAATAAAGGATAGGGATGAGACCAAGGACCATACAATGGGCACTATTAGAGAGGTAGTAGAGGAGGCGGAGGCATCAATGACTACCGCCGGATCCTGCCCCTTGGTGACCATAAATATTAACGAGAAAAAAGCAAGAGCATTAATAGATACAGGTAGCCAACTTTCATTTGTGGCCAAGGAGTGGGTGACAGATAGGGAAAAGGAAGGTTTTCTATGGCAAAAGCTACCATTCCGATCCCTCCAAATGTATTTAGCCAATGGAAAAAGGACGCCAACTGAAAATTTTCAGGTCTGGGGTGAGGTAGACTGGGGGTCTAGAAGGTTGGGTCACACTTTTCTAGTGATGAAAGGGTTATTGCAAGAGGTCATTATAGGTGCCGATTTCCTCAAACAATATGAGGGTGTTATTGATTTTACCAAGAATGAGGTAACCCTAGGTCGGGATAGCAAGCCCATGGATATTAAACGAGAGCCACTCAGCAGCGCCATGTATCTGGGTGAGGAAGATACAGAACAGATGATAAGCCAGAAAATAGATCAATCGGAGTGTAAGAAGGAAGTAGAAAGGGAAGAGTTAAAAGGGGTCCTAAAGCAGTATAAGAGAATCTTTTCCAAAATGCCAGGAGTCATTGTAGGATATACCCACCGTATTCATCTCACGCAGGAAACTTATTTCCAGGCAAAAACTTATCCAATCCCTTTCCAATACCAGGATGAAGTTCAGAAGCAGATCCAACAAATGACAGAATGGGGTGTGATAACCAAGGCATCTTCACCATACAATAACCCCCTAGTAGTAGTAAAAAAAAGGGATGGATCTGTTCGCATTTGTTTAGACGCAAGGAAGTTGAACCAATTGACTGTGCCAGAAAGGGACATACCACCTAACATCAAAGATATATTCTTGAAACTGGCAGGAAAAAGAGTCTTTTCTACTCTAGATCTTACCTCAAGCTTCTGGCAAATAATGCTTGATCCCAGAGATAGAAAATATACAGCTTTCAGATATAGAGGACAAACACATGTGTTCAAAAGGGTACCATTTGGTTTAGTTAACAGCGCAGCTGCCCTTATGAGATGTCTGGATCGGGCATTACCGGACCACATCAAACAGCATGTTATTTGCTATATGGATGATGTAGTGATAGCCTCTTTGTCCTTTGAGGAGCATGTGGAACATTTAAAAGAATTTTTTGAGGAGTGTAGTTGTAAAAATATTACAATAAACATGCAAAAGAGTAAATTCCTCCAATCTGAGATAGCATTTCTGGGTCATGTTGTAAATAGCGAAGGTGTGAAAACACACCCTGATAAGGTTAAGGCTATTCAAGATTTTCCAACCCCAACCACAAAAAAGAATGTTAGATCATTTTTGGGACTCTGTAACTATTACCATCGGTTCTACCCTAATTTTGCACAGGATACCGCTGGGTTAGTAGAACTCATAAAGAAGGATGCAAAATGGAGATGGGATGAACAGAGAGATAAGGAATTTAAATACGTAAAAGCGAAATTCTTAGAAACCGTCATGCTCAATCATCCTAATTTTGAAGAGATGTTCTATGTACAGACAGACTGCAGCCGTGTGGGAATGGGGGCAGTGTTGTTTCAGATACATGCTAAACAACAAAGAGTTCTATATTTTGCCAGCAGGAAGTTAAGGGGGCCTGAAATAAACTATACCGTCACAGAGCAGGAGACATTGGCGATAGTATGGGCTTGTGAAAAATTCAAGCAGTTTCTCCTTGGCTCTAAGGTCACTATTATCACAGATCATAAATGCTTGCAGTTTTTCCACAAGAGCTATCTGACCAATGATAGGCTCATTCGTTGGAGCCTGGCTCTTCAGAGATTTGATTTTAAAGTGGAGTATTGCCCTGGTCCCCAAAACATAGTGGCAGATACATTGAGTAGAAATCCCATCAACATTACAAGAGATAACCCACGAATACCTAAAAATTCCAAGGGAATTATTATGAGTGTGAACCATCGGAAGACAGAAGAAGACCTAGTGAACTTACAGCAGTGGCAAGAAAAATACCCACCATTCTTCAAATTGATTAAAGAGATAGAAGAGTTAGGGCTAAAAAAGGGGAAAATAGATAGTTGGAAAAGACGATATAGGGTGGTGGATGGGATATTGCAAGGAAAAACAGGTCATAATGATGGATTGTGGAAGGTCATGTTGCCACCAAAGCTTAGGGATCAAGTGATTAGAGATACACATGAAGCAATAGGACATTATGGGCCGCGTAAGACTGAGGAAGCAGTCAGGAGACAGTTTTATTGGCCAGGGATATATAGAGACATCCTAAATGTACTACGAGACTGCAAGAGTTGTGCTGTAAATAAGCCAGCAAATAAGGCTTATAAGGGTCCCATGAAATCAGTAATCCCAACTGAACCTAACCATATACTTGCTGTGGATCATTATGGGCCATTACCATCATATAAGAGATACAAGTACCTTCTAGTTGCATATGATGTATTTTCAAAGTATACACAGGCTTACCCAGTAAGGACAGTTCGATCTCAGGAGGCCATAAGGGTTCTACAAACAATGCAGTTTCCCAAAGTGGGAAAACCAAAAATAATTATTTCTGACCGCGGAACGGCATTCACGTCGTCAGCCTGGAGACAGTGGATACAAGCACAAGGGATCCAACATACCCTCACGTCCGTGCGAAACCCTCAGTCAAATCCATGTGAGCGTATGATGAGAGAACTGGGCAGGTTATATAGAACTGTGGTGGGATCAGATCATAGAGCCTGGGTCAATCAGACAAAAACAGTCCTAAAACATATAAATGACACTATGAACGAATCCACAGGCCTTCCTCCTACTAGATTACATTTTGGAAGAGTATGCCCAAAAATCTTTAAAGTCCCTATAACGGAGGATAGTGAGGTAGTGGATCCTGAAATAGACAAGAGCAGAGCTAGGGAGTGTTTAAAACAAGCAGCGGAACGTCGGAATCAACGATATAAGGCAGCTCACCAATTTGAAATAGGTGACATGGTATGGGTGAAATCTATACAGCCCAGTAACAAAGCCAAGAGGAAATTCCATAAATTTTATCCTCTGTACAATGGTCCATATAAGATAAAATTAAGAAAAGGCCATAATTCCTTCCTACTGCAGGCAGGCAAGAAAATGATAGGGACGTTCAATGCCAGGTCTTTAAAACCCTGTAGAGCAATGATTGCAAAGACTGCAGATCCTACTTAGGATTCTGAAACCATGACAATGATATATATATATATAAGTAGTTAGTAATATAATTATAATCTTTCAGTAGTAGTATAGCTTGTAAATTGATATAATTTTTTAGTTATTACGTAGTTATAGCATATGTTTTCATAGGTATGAGAATAAGGCCAGAAAGGGTTCCCAAATTATTTAGTAAAATTAGCAATAATAAAAGGAAATTTCGTTAAGATTAATGTTAAAAAAAAAAAAAAAAAAGGGTTAAATTTTCTCCCCAAGTAAAGGCACCAATTCATTAAATTTCCCAAAAATTTCCCGTGAGTTTGAGAATATGAAACAGTCAGTTTTCAACTTGACTCTTTCACCTGCTATATATGCTATATAGCAGTATTCATTTATATATAAATACCACCAACCCTCGTATATTTTATAATAATAATACTAATAAATTCCAGCTAAAATTGAATCTAATTAAATCTATCATATGTGTGTGTGTATCGTTTAATATGTACTAAAGTATTCATTTATATACTCCTTTAGTCAAAATGCGCACATATATAGATTATTAATAATTGTTAGATGAAAAACTAATTGTATGTGTAACTGTAGACTACATATATGCTAGAATATAAATGTTAATAGATTACAAAACATTTCTTTTTCCATAATTTTAGATATTTATTAAACTATGCATTTTCAAAATTATATAATTCTGCATATATCGGTAAATTAGAACGGTCAAGTTACATATATAATAAAATGTTTTTCTTAATCTTAGAGTTGTTTTTCTGGACATACTGTCGCCAATATAGTTAATCCTTACAAAAATACAGTAATTAAAAATGTAAAAATAGAGTAAAACGGGGAAAACTGAATAGATTATAGCCTGTGAATCGCAAATTTTGACCTATTTAAAATTAAAAACAATAGGCTCCCATGGTGATTGACCACTGGCGTACATCCCAAGAAAGCAATTCTCGGAAAAGACAGCCAAGAAAACAATTCTTGGAAAATACAGTAATGAAAAAGAAAGGGGGGGGGAGTATGGTATAAAAGAGGTAGCAGCCACCTTTGGAGGCACTCAATAAAAATTTTCTAAAGAGTAAAAAGAAAAAAATATTAAAATACAGTAAATTAATAAAATGTCGGAGTAGAAAGGCTTCAAACCTAGCCTTCTGACAGGCAAAGAACCATCTAAGCCAAGAAGAGGAGCAGATCACCGTGAAAACATGCTCGCTGTCCAAGGAAACCCGCAGTACGAAGAAACACCAAGCTCAAATGGTAAATATTCTTCTCATCTAAAATCTTCAATCAAAAGCTAGCTTAACTTCAAACTAATGGCCATATTAAAACATGTATTTTATTTGACAAACTTAATTTAAAAGTCACCTAAAAATATAATAATTAATAACTAATTAAACCCTAGAGTCTTGCCTGATTTTAAATATGATAGGAGTCTAAACTTAAGTGTAAACTGATTGTGATTATAAAAATTATAATTTAAACCTGAGAGATAAAATGTTAAATGATTTAACGTATTTTAGTTGAATTAAGCTTTATTATTTTATGATCTAAAATACGCGCATTCACACACATCTTTTATTAATGAAATTGCATTATTTTATGTTTTGGTTTACTCGCAAAATATAGTTTGATTTGGTTACGTATTGATTTAAATTAAATAATTAAATGCTATCTATTTCAATTTGTTTAATGTGGAAATTAATTTTTATAATAATTTAAATAATATTTAAGATTTCTATAATAATTTGTATGTTATAAATCAACGATAATATCCGTAATCGTTGATTTCTAAGATAGCTTTAAAAGACCGAATCAAACATGTTTTAGCGAACTGTATACTACTTGCTCTTTTTAAATAAGCAATTAATTATCAAACTTCACTTATTTAAATTTATTATGATTTAAAATTGTATTTCTTGTGATTATGCCAATATTATTATTATTTAGTTACATTATATTGTTTATGCTATAAAATTGCAAAACCGAGCTTTATTCTTAATTTAAACTATTCGCGAGTGTTAAATAAAAATTCGCTCGCATATATATATATGTAAGTGCGCGCATATATAAGACGTATAATTATATACGAAATAAAAAGCTCTGTTTTGGAAAGGATAATATGTCTACAATTAAGGGTTATTACAAACGTATCATCACCTTAAAATAGATTTGCATTTTAAATTGATATTTTAAATTAATATCTAGGTAAAGTGATATAACTTCAGCATAAATTTATATGTTTATATTTTAATTCCCCATATGCTGTAAATCCTCCTTAAGCTAAATAAGTCGTAGCCTATATAGCTAACTCTATAGATTGGATCCATAAATTCCCTTTATTTGTACTATTTCAAAGTACTATAATATGAACTGATGTGGGATAGTTTCATGAAAGAAACTTGATTTTTAGCGTCGTAATTTTAAAAATGATTATTAGTCAGTGGTGCATATGTCTCCTTACGAAACGCTACGGCGTATATTCTTTTTGCTGTATTTCTGTAATGGTTGCATACCGTCGCCCTGCATCATTACCTTAGTTCGGGCAATTATTACTTTAGATGGTGTCTGGTACACGCCAGCCCATCTCGCTTATCTTATCATGGAGCATGAGACTCAATCCAGAGCGTAAGTCTCCACATTCCTCGTCCATAAAAGGAGCATGTGACTCAAATAGAGCGTAAGACTCCCATATTTTATAAATTGCCCAACCTGCCGAACCAAATGGCCTCCTACATTACAGCAATGAGAATCAGTCCTCGGGAACTGTTACTTGGTAAAAATCCCATGAGTAAGGAACATATGAGACGCAATAAGACTTAAAAGTTATATGCTTTTCTATACGCACTAGTATCTGAAATATAACTTCCGTTAGTCAGTTCAACCCGCCACTTAAATAAGTAAATCAGCATTGATCTGATATAGAATCCAATCTAAGTAGTATTTTACTGTGTAGAGAATATATTGAAATATTCGCGCTAAGTAAATTAATGATAATTTATGTTCTTTACTAAATTAATTGTCACTTTTACTAATAATGCAAATCTAAATCCTTATAGCATAAACCTGGCATAGAAAATAAAAACCCATGAGTAAATTCAAATCGTTCTGCATCAAAATTTATATTAAGCTCATGTATAAATTCACTGCAAAATTATTTTATCACCTGCGTGTGATTGAAATATATGTACATAAGCCAAATAAACCATTGTAATTTGCGTATTATCACCTGCGTGTGACATAAGGTTACACATATATAGAACGGAAATGTAAAACCTTTAAAACATTATTAATTGTAGAGAAAGCTAAATTCATTATTAAATAAATAACCTGTGTATATGTAAACCAAACCAGTTAATCATGTACATTCAAAATTATTACTAAACAGCATCACTTACGTGTGAACCCTTTTTAAACTGTAAATACCTTATTCACCTGCGTGTGAAATTAAACCCTTGCTTATTTATTATAATTTTAAATAATTGTTAGCATTTAATATTATTAAATTGATTTAAAATTTAATATAGTTTCTTGTCTTGGTCTTGCTCACCGACTCAATTTTATTTACTTATTAATACTTAATTTTAGTGTTATTGAAATTTTATTTATAATTTATAATGATAGGTGTGCCACATGATACCTATATAGATGTGTTATACAAATACCCATTGCTCCACATCTTATGTATAACTGTTGAGCTACTGCCGGCACGTTAGGGATTAAAACGCTACTGTGAACTCAACTGTGTCATTTGTAAGGTTGTAAGTCTATGAGCAATGGTAGAGGAACTAAGGTTAGACCAGAGCCGTGGCTTCCACCACCGTAAACCTGGTCGGCCTTAGGATGATCTATCGGAGTTCTAGGTTTTGTTGCGCAAATGTACATATTTGACAGTTACACAATAAAAAATGGTTGGGATCCTAATAAAGGACGATGGAAAGAAAACCAGAGATATTCTACAGAGTGGAACCCAAGGAGGCAGGAAAATGGACGACAAAGATTGGAGACAGAATGGAAGTGTCCATAAGTCAGAACTGTAGACCGAGGCTGGAGGGATCAAAATCCGCATCCCAGAGAAGGCAGATGTGAGGTCAATAGAGAAAGGCAACCTCCAGATAAAATATAAACACCATCATCAATAAAGGACGGTTTCACTGGAACAAGATTGGAAATGGAATTGGATCATGAGTAATGGAGAATGGACTTTAATATTGATCAGGATAATATGAGGGAAGAATGAGCCAGTAAATGGCCAAGCAGTATAAAGGACTTCACCCAAACTAAGACAAATTATCACATAGATAGTAGTGTGAGATCATAGATGGAGGCTGAAGGTGTGTAGGTATAGATATTTGTAGGTGGATCTTAGCAGTATATGGTGAGCCTTCTCTGTTATGCATTCATGTGTGAGTTCTGCGATCACCAGATCTTATTAGATAGAGAAGACAGGGACAGAGTTCCCCTTCTCATAATGACTCACTGGATTAAGATTTCCAGTTAGATATTTGACAAATATCGTGAGTCAATGGATTAGAAACCAAGGTAGGGGGAAAGAACCCCTTTATAAAAATACGAGCTATCAGCCTCCCAACCCACCTCGGTATAGTGACCAGAGTTGTGACTTAGAGGATTATCATTTGTAAAATGTGAGGTATGAACAGGTTTAAACGAGGCACAGAGATATCCTGTGGACTCTAACCTGTATATACAAGTAGGAGGCAGAAATAAAACTCATGTATTGTTTATAGCAAGATTAAATCGGTTTGGTAATACTGGTTGGGTCGTCAGAGTAGGGATGTAATTTGCCTCGTCGCCTCTCTAAGGATAATCTCATTACTAAGTCATATTAGGAGTGCATGGATATGAAAAGGTTCTAACAGTAGTTAGGAGCAGCTAGCTTTCAATGCAGTAAATTAAAATTTTTAAGAAAAAATTTTAAAGGAGGGGAACGGTGTAATGTGATGATCGCACATACTGCGATCACACATGTAGATATTTAACACTTAAAAAATATTAAATATTGTGTTTGGAATACTTAAAAGTGAGTTTAAAAAAATTATAAACAAAGAAATGTTTAATTAAGAAAAGAGAGGGAAATAGAATCGAAAAGATTCTTATCTTTTACTCTCCAAAGTCAAGATTTTGTGAAATGAAAAAAAAAGAAAAGTTAGAAACATTGAAATTGTACATTAGAAAATTAATAGTGATAAAGAAATATAAATGAAAGACAAACTAAAATATGATGTATAAGAAAAAGTAAAGTTTGAAGAGTTTAAATAAGAGTAAAATAGAAATATAAAACATGACCAAAAGATAAGGATCTGATTTATAAAATACACATTTGATGATAAAACGAAATGCGTGTATGGAGTATATATGAAGTGTGATAAAGACAGAAAAATTTAATGCTTGTCAAAATAAAGAAACATTTTAGTAAAATATCTGTTTAATTAAAAGAAAAAAATAAAGAAATAAATGTACATAGTGCTACGAAATTATGTAAAGGCAAATCTATATAAATGGCCGAAGGCACATTCAGAAAAGGAAAGGTGTGAGCAAAAGCGAAAACAAAGGATTTGAAATGACAAAGAACTGGGGAATTTTAATTAAAAAGTATTAGTGATTAGAGAGTTAGGGACTTCTTGTCGAGACGTTGGTAGAAATACTGCTCCGATAATAAGCAGCCATAATTAACAAGATATGATTTCTAACATCAGTGACTCATCAAGGATGGCTGGCTAAGGGCCGTCGTGATCGCTTGCTGATTCAAACTTCCTGTGCTCTAATGGTTCTCGTCTAGATGTAACAATTGCCGATGTAGCACCTGCTGGAGAGTTCGTTTTGCCTGGTCCTTGATGTCCTAAATGCGGAGGAGTTCCCACAACCAAAATCTAACCTAAGAGTGACCGTTCCCTGCTAAAAAAGTGGAGAAATTCCACGTGGCGGTCAGCAAGACTTCAAGTTAATTCAGAGACTTAATAACCTAGGTAAATATGTATACTACAGTTTATATTCACATGTGCACATACCTTTAATTTAGACAATGGCCAAATTCTTCCTTTGAATGATACAGACATGCTTTAACTTTTTTATATATACATGGAATGACAATTATAAATGTACAATCATTTATAGAATCTTTTTATTTTGTTTTACTCGTAGCATTGTAGCAGATAATCTGTTTTTTATTGTTTGTAAATGATTTAGAGTATTTTCTTTTATTTTTAATTTATTGTATTAAATATTTATGATTGATTTAAATCTGTTTCGTCTCGTTCTTCACTACTCCAAAAAGTAATATAGTCTTAGGGTTTGGGGAAATAATTATTACTCATTGTGAGTATTGAATTAACACATGAAGCTGGTGGTGCAGTATTTTGATCCCATTAAAATTAATAAATATCTAAGCGCTGTAACTGTAAAATCTTCCAGCAGTTGGGAGACAGTTGACCGGGAAAAATAACCTGGGGCTATACCCGTATAGTTACAGGTTCTGTCAAGTACAGATATAGACTTGTTTATGTCCGTATGTTCTCTCTGCTTGCGGTTGCGGAAGGCGGACAAGTTTGAATTTAAGAATATTATATATCTAAATAAATAAATAGTAGCGTCAATCGTTCGATTACGTTACAATATGTATTTAAAATTTATATATTTTATTCATCATAGTGGCACAAGATAATGCAATCAGGTTGGAAATTTCTAGAAACATTACTATAAAATTTAAAACAAAGAAAAGGGGGGAAAATTAATTAGTGTAATTCAAATTAATCAAAAGAGATCTTAACACATTTTAAAATAGAATGTAAAAATCGTTCAAGAATTTTTCCGACCGATTGCATTATCTTAAATTCCCTATGAAACAATGGTGGGCTTGCTATAGAAAATTAGCAATTGTACCAAACTTATACATTGCTTCAGGCCACAAGTTCGAAGTGCATTGCAACATTCCAAGGAATCGTATAAATAGTGCAAAAATTGGATTCATTGATCAGAGATAAAAAAAATCAAAATCTGAGTGTGCTTGTTTTAGCTTGTCCTAAATTATTCTTTTGGCTTTTCAATTTTTTTTTGTTTTTACGCTGCTCGTTACCATAGACATGACCGAGGAGTAAACTATCGCGCCTTTCCTTTGGCTATTCCTGAGCCATTCTCTATAGAAATGCTTCTCAAATTTAAATGAAACCTTGAACTATTTAACTGTGCCTTGAACTTGATATGGAAAAGCATGCTACTTGCCGTTAATTTCAAACCACATTAAAATTAATGAACTGTTATACCAGCATGGACTCAAGAAAGTATTATGAAGGTAATAATGCTGCCTCACATTTATCTTCTATATCTTCTGTATATTTATTGTAACTAAAATTTAAAGTAAACTAAATGTATACTCTTATAAAAGTAACTTACCTATATTATATTTAATCCAATCTCTACACGATTCTTTATAAACTAATCATAATTCTCTACTAGCTTTGCAAAATTCTTATTTTTAAATAGTATGGCATTGATTTTCTATATAATTGTAATATATATATTTCTTTTTATTTCGTTCAAATAATATCCCATTAATTTATTCCCCAACTCTCCAAATGTGTTTAAATTTAGCTAAGTCTCCTATTATTTAAAAAAGGAGCGTCATCTAATTAATTACGTTGTTTATTATAAAGTTGTTCATTTGCCGAGTTGGAAAGTTTTAAATTGTTATTTTTTTTATTGTCTTATTATTGCAGTTTGGGGAAGGAGGAAAACATTTCCCAAATTAATAAAAAAAAAAGTAAATGATTTAAGATCGCAGATGTTGGGGAAATTAAAAAGTAAAGATTATATATGTATTTCATATGTCATTTTTATATTTAAAAATCATCTAAATTAATAGTATTATATCATATAATGATCCTTCAAATATCCTCAGCCAAGAAAATAAGCGAATTAATGCTTTTAAAAATTTTGTTTATCATTTTGTGTCAGATTCTAAAATAATGTTAAAGTTAAAGTTAGATGGCGTAGGGTAGGGGAAAATTGAGTTCTATATTTTAAATTTATTAACAGAAAGAAAAACTACTAAAGTGAGAAATCAATTTTATATTTCTAAATGCTTGTCATAACGTTAGGTAAATCAGCTTAAATAATTTGATCATACCGTCAAGAAAAAGGAATAACTAATACTTTGGGTTAATTTTAAGCATCAGAATAATATATATATATTGTCCAAGCGTTGCTAATGTCGGTCTATCTCTTAATCATGTGCTATTTGTCCACTGTAGGCATCAGGAAAAACCCGAGCCACTCATTCGTTGCTTCTTATCCATGATAGGGGAATAGACCCTGGACCATAGGCCTGATTAATAATGGGATTTTTTTGCACCGTCAGTGCGGTTCCATTCAGGCTGAATATTTCGTCGTTCCAATGACCGATCTCCATAAATTTGGAGTGTGGCAAGTCGGTCTCATATAAAGTGAAACAAAAATCGTACTTCCATTCGCTACTCTTATAAGCACACCATCATATCTCGTAAATGAATTTCTTTAGTATAAAAACAGCCCGCACATTAGCACTGCCATTACTCTACTTTATTATTTTTTATCAAACCCTGCCTATTCAATTCCGTAGTTTGACGTTGTGATCACTCGAGCTGAAATACACGTATTTAACTGCTATTGCTGAATGTTATATTTTAGTTTATAAATTAATATGCTAGTATCCGATTCTGGATAATTAAAAAGCTCAGTATGCCCTTCCCTTACATTCCATCAGAAAACTGAAATCTTTATTGTTGTATAATTTCCTAACACAATACACTAATTGCGTATATGTTTATAATCTATTCCCCAGGTTAAGTTATTGTTCATACAACATATATATTTGTTTGTAACATTAGGCTGATAATAATTAGTGTATTATTCAAATAAATTATTGTAATTCCTTTTTACTCCATTATTGCATTAGTAAAGAATTAGTGGCATACCAATGAAACTGCACTATTCATAAATGTATTGAATAAAATCATATCCGTTTAAATATACCAATGAAACCGCACTATTCATAAATGTATTGAATAAAGGTATATCTGTTTAAATATACGTTTAAACCCACACTGTTAATAAATATATTGAATAAAATTATATCTATTTAAATATACGTATAAGATTGTCAGTGTAAATAAATGTATTTAAAGAATACAATATACTTGTTTTTAATATACATATAAAACTATGAAATCTATAAATGTTGTAATGCGAGGCTAATATTTATATTTAAATGTAATCTATATCTATTAACGCATTATATGTGTATTATTAAACACATTTAAAATCTTACTCTGGAGTCATTGCCTATACTATTGATTATGCTTTCCCACACACATCTATGCACATTAGTTTTATACGTACCCTGAAGACATAGATAATTTATTATTGATAACTATTATATAGATCTAGCCAGTTGCCTAATTAGAGTCTTCTTATTTTACCGCCGAGCTGCTCTCCGGAAATAATTAAATATGACTTGTATCATCAGTATTGCTAATAATAAGTAAAGAGACCTAGGTTTGAACCTGTAGGGCAGAGTTAGCGAGTGTCCCTGACTTATGTATCTTGTACATGATCTGACTCGAGGTACTCAGGCTAGAATTCCAGGGCTGGTTGTATGAATTATGCAAACTGACTGGTACAATATTGAGGAAGAGCAAAGAGCATATAGAAAAATTAATAATCACTTAAGGAGAGAGATAGATTTAACAAAATAAAAATGCTTGAAACAAGAATGTATATAGAATTGTTTTTCAACAGGTAAAAAGATATGATCTAATACTTGATAGAATTAGAAGTGTGACTTGAGAAAAAAATGAAATAATTAACAAGTGAAATAGGTGATAAGAATAGAAAGAGTTAATTGAAGAAATAAAAAATGATAAAGTTATCAGATTTGATACAATATTTGTAGAATTTTTGAAAGAAATGGGAGAAATATAATTAGACTTTGCAATTTGATATATATAGTGGGGTTTGTCCTGAGATTTTTTTTGAGGTCCGCAATGATTCCAATTGCTAAAAAGAAGGAAGGTCTTAAATGTGAAGAAGACGACAGTAAGTTTTCTATTTCATGCTTCTAAAGTTTTATTGAATATTTTAACTCGAAGAATTTATGAGAAGATAGAGTATTGGAGAAGAATAGTTTGGTTTTCAGAGAGGGAAAAGTACAAAAGATGCTATTGGAATTATTAGAACAATTGCAGAGAGAAATATTGAAAAGGTAAAGGAATTGCTATATTTTGTGTGGATTTGGAAAAAGCATTTGATAGAGTAATCTGGAATAAATTTGTATTTTAGAAAATAAAAAGTGTTTTGGAGAGAAGATTGATTTGGAATAAGTATAATGTGCAAGAAATAAGAATTAGACAATAGAATAATGATACTTGTGAATATTGAAAAAGGGTTTAGGCAAGAATGCAGTACATCATCTGTGCCTTTTAATATTTATTTAGAAGACATATTAAATAAATATTTAGACTGTGGAGGAGAAAATGGAGGTAGAACAATCAAATATATAAGATTTGCAGATGATATGACTTATAACTGAGGATGGAAAGAATTTTTAGAATATGAATAAATTGGAGGAAGGATGTATCTAATATGGGATGAAGATTAATATTGATAAGACCAAGTGTTTATGTATAGAGGAATACAAGAAGACTGCAGGTTGAAGTTCATGATATTATAGTTCACCAGGTAAATGAATTTAGGTACTTGGGTAGTTGTTGAGTGAAAATTGAAGAAGTGAAGATAAATCAAAAGAAGAATATCATTGGCAAAGGAGGCATTTACTAAGAGAAAGAAAATATTTTGTGGATTTTTGAAAAGAGAATTAATGAAAATATTAATTAAATGCTATGTGTGGAATGTACTTTTTTGTATGATTATAAAACATGGACAATGAGTAAAAACATTATGAACAGATTGGAAGCTTTTGAGATGTAGTCATGGAGAAGGATGGAAAAAATTATTTGGATGAATAAAATGTCAAGTGAAGTTTTGAAAAGTGAAAATGAAAAAGAAAATTGGTTGAGGAAATTATAGATAGAAAACTGGATTAGACATAAATGAAGAAAAAAGAATACTTTTAATGAAAGTTGTTTTGGGGGCAAAGGTGAGTGAAAACAAGAAGAAAGGCTGGAAAAGATTGACCTTGCTGGATGATATAAGAGATAGGAAAATATACATGGAATTGAAGAGCATTGAAGAGAACAAAGTGGGGAAATGAATGAAATTTGTGATGTTTTAATCTATCCATAGGACAAAATCCTATTGACTGATTGATGTGAGAATAACAAGATAAATTACAGAATCTAAATCTAAATTTCCTTTTATAAAATAATCTGAAAATACAATTACATAACTTTAAAAATTATTTCTGTTAGTGTTTTCCTGAAGGTTTGTGATTATGGTGTTCTAGCTGTATTTTTATATTGGACTATTTCCATCATCTAATATGTGTGTCGAATGTCTTTAGAAAAGTTTAATTTTATTTAAATATTGATGACTCAGTTGGTTAGGGCATTACCTTAAAATTCAATAATCAAGAATCTTAAGGACCCAGGTTCAAATCCTATACTAGTACTATCATAGGTCAGGCCAGCAACACCTGAAGAAGAGGGGAGAAAAATACCTCTCGAAACGTGCATATACTCACCTATTTGCTGTGATATTATCAACAGTTACTAACCTGTTTGCTGTGATATTACTAAGTTGAATGTATTTGGAATACTTAAATAAAATTAAACTTTTCTAAAGACATTCAACACACATATTAGATGATGGAAATAGTCCAATATAATATGCAGTTATTTCTGTTAGTTTCTACAGAAACCTTGTATAATAGCAGATTTTCAAATGCTTTATCACTTGATTTGCTGGATAAACGATGCAGAAATGTCAGTGATTTCTTTGCTGTCAGTCAGTTCATGTAGACAGTATTTTAACCAATGATAACTCTCTAGATCACTAAATGAGTATAATTTTATCAGGAACAGGACAGTATGATTTTTTTATGTTCAAGAAATATGGTATATTTGTTGAAAAAATTTTTTAAGAGTTTTTTTTTTATCATTTTTATTAAGATGTTTCTCATTTGTGCAAAAAAATTATGTTAATTGAATATTAATTTGATACCAAATGAACAGATGGAGTAAATATTTAGTCCAAGTAAGAGTTATCTTGACTGCAAATCAATGATCTCTTAATCACCACTGATTTTATTATTATATATTGTACTGGTCGAAAAATGTATGTCCATCCAACAAGATTTAGAATCTAAGCAAAAGTACCCCGAATCCAATCATGCCCGAGATACACAGGTCAGGGGCAATCATGAATTCTAACCTATTTGCCTATTCTCCAAATCTATTACATTATGAACAACACCTACGGTGATACCACATAAATTCATTATATCCCGTCCCGGTGCTACGTTTTACATGAGAACTCAACTGGTGATGATAATGATGAGATTGAATGAACCCAAGAAAGATATCAAGTTAAAAGTATACATAAATATAAATATTAATAAGGAGATCCGAACAACTGGATTAAAGTTTAAAATATAAACATTTATTTTGAACAGAATTCAAGATGAGTTTTATATATATAATCAACTCTACTCTTGTAAAGGTTTATTTTTATTACAACCATTTAAGAAACTTGTTACAATTATTTTCATTTTGACAAATATTAATTTAGTGCGGCAGTTACAAAAAAATGGTTTTATCCAAGTGGTTTGGTGGACGTTTTATACATAAAAAAACATAAGTTACAATAGAGTTTCGCTGATTAGACGATTTCAATACATAAGTTTATTTTTATTTGATTTATAACAATTAAAATGAGGATACATTTTGATCAGTAGACTAAAACATTATTTCTTTTATATTTTCCGCATTTAACGATAGAATATAGCGAAACTCTGTAATTGCGGGAACAGCTTATTTCAATAAAGGGGAGGGCAGCTTCATGAGAAGTTGGATTTAAACTCCAACAAAAAATATTACTAAGAGAAGAATGTTTTATTATCACATACCATTATGCTTTACTTTGCTAAACAGGCTAGAAAACTAACTATAAGAAATGGCAGTGCTAGCATAATATCAGCGAGAGGAAATGGCACATTTGGCCAGGACAAAGTCATTCTCCAATTTTCTTTAAAAGTGGTACACACCAACTTCATGCTAAAGCGGTACAGGAAGAAAAGGTAGGTAGGAAGGTTGTATGGGCCGGACCATGGTGCATCCATACATTGCTTTATCTACTCTAACCTGCATGTTCTAGAAGTAAACGTCGACTTTTATTACGAACAAGGACACTAACGCCGAAGCTTTGAATCCCTGTAGTGAGGTACAGGCGACTCAAAGCAGTATATAAATGTATTCTTGGAGAAGAATGACGAAGAGGATCATGACTCCCTGGAGTGAGTTACAGGCGAATCAGATCAAAGCCTTATGCGGCTTATGAATAGTTGGACATATGCTAGAAACGCTATCATACTAATATAAAATCAATAAATTTAAATATTAAAGAAAAGCCTTAAATGGTTTAACAAATACGTAATGATATGCTAAAATAATGAACCATGTAAGCTAAAGTCATTTATCATAAGTTAAACTATAATTTATGAAGTGTGCATTGCTCCCCCTTCTTGAATCAATATCTTAACATATTAAACAAACCCTAAAAATTCGCGCACTTTAAAGTGCAAATTACAAAATAGATTTAATTTGTCAACCTTTTTGGCGATAATGATCAATAAGAAAATTAATAAAATTAATTTCCACTATTCACTCCAGATTGCAAAAGTATTTATACATTTGGTATAAATTTAGATAAAATATTTATTTAAAAAAAAAGCAGGTATTCATTTAAAGTACAAATCCAATCTTACGAGATATTTAGAAATAAATAACAAGGACCCGTTAATTCTCCCCTTCCCTTTTTAATAGAAGTTTGTAAGACTAGATTTGATTGGCATTTCCAAATAAAATTAAGTGAAAAATAGAAAAATGTTATTGAAATTAAATTATAACCGTACTAAACTATAAAAATAATAAGAAGCGTGAGTTGGATGACAGATTAGTTTATCTAGTAGAGAATTGATACAAAGATTAACAGACTCGCCTATCGGCAAAAAAAAAAAAAAAATTAACCTTAAAGTTTCCATTAATTTACACATTAAATTACAAATAAGAATTGGCTAATGTGGTTATACTATCTTTGGGCTGGTTACCTCAGGATTCTATTTAGTATTGAGGGATCTTCTATGGCAGGCGGCATTCTTGAATGACAGGAGCTACATCTCGGCATGAGTTGGGCTGAAGATGGCAGCTTAGGCCCTCAAAATTTTAACGGACGTGAAGTCATCTAGCAATGATTGACCAAACTCTGACATAATAGATTTTTACCTCTATTTATGTCAGTTTTTAGCCCCTCAGAGAATGTTTGTTTTAATTAGATTTCCTGGTTCCAATGGATCCTTAATTTAGAAGAGTCTTTACTCTATTGTTAGAAGAGATGCAGTTGTGAGATAACTGTCTAAAATCAATTCAAACCAATTTCCTGTTTAGAAATGGATTTGACAAAAAATGTTAATAGCTAACTAAAATCCATTAGCTTTGTTTTAGATTTTACTTTTTCTTAACTTTAATTTACAAATTCTTTTTTTTAAAATCATGAAACAAACTTCCCACCCCTTTAATTATTTTTAGACAGTCATCTTGAATTTATATGTAGTTTTATCTAAAAAAAATATAATTACAATATTAAAATAAAAGCAAGAAAAAAAATACAATTTTTAAAAGACACAAAATTATTTAGTATATAAGCTCCTGTAATATACCTGTATATATCTGAGTCGCATCTATAAAAGCTAATATTTAAAATAATTAAAGATTTTTATTTCAGATTTGTATTTATAAATCTCGTAGATGCTCCTCAGAAATATACGCATAGTTTATATACATTTTTCAACAATAGACAAAAAAAAAAGGAGCATGATGACACGTGGGCTGTGGTAGAACAGTGAAACTCGATCTTGAACTAAAGTCCACTGTTTCAATATGGAAACTGCATAAAAAGACTTTGTGTCATAAATCAGAGCCCTGCTTATGATAGTTATTTAATTTTTTTTTCTGTTATTGATCAGTTGGCTTATCAAAAAATATATATATTGTAACGATATATAAATATGTTGTTAGAGTAATTTAAAATAATAACTTAAAAGTTCGCAAATAAAAGTAAAAAACTAAACGCTAAAATTAAAATGTTTGTTAAACGTATATACATTCGCACAGAGGCCAAACTTTAAAAATATTTTTTTTAAAAAAACAAAAGTATTTGAACGTACTTTTTTATAAAAAAGTACAAGATTTAAAAATAAAAACAGGTATTAATTAATGTAATCTGTAAATGGAAATGATTGTTTATGAATTATCGAAAACCAAACTGGCTCTTGGGCTCTTGTATAATTAAAATGATCTGATGAAAGATAGATAAGAAAATAAAGAGGAATTAGCTTGACCAATGGAAGCACTAAGCCTTGGCTCGGACCCTAACAAAAGTGATGCATTAGTGACGTTTTATTGATTGAATTCATGTGGATAATATAAAAAGGGAAATACAGTTTTTTCTGAGTTTCAGCGTTTTGTGTTTGAGAGATGTGGTAGGACGCACATACCACACTCTATTTAAAAACAAAAAATGAAAAGACTGTGATACTTTGAACCAGCTATTGCCATCTCCAGAACATTATCTTCCAATGGAGGCGTCGTGGGAATTAAAAGCAGAAACCTGGACTCTTCTACCGTGAGCTATGAACTTTACAAATTAACAACAAAAAAAAGTAATTAAGAACTTTCGTCATTGTTTTTTTTAAAGATTCAGCTAATTTCAATTTTAAAATGAACTCTTATTTGATTTTCAAATTAATAATTGATTGTTTAAATTTATATAGTTAAGTTTTGCTAAAATCATTTCCATTTTATTATTTTTATTTGTAGTAATATTTATTGTAGAAATTATTAAATGCATTACATTTAAGTTGGGTATAGACGTTGCATAGATTCGTTAGCGGTTGATTATGTTGTGGTTTTCACAGTAGATTAGAATATATGTCAACAATGTCACTGCGGTGTCTTATGATGAACACCAAAGGGTCTCCTGTATTCCCTCAGCAATTGACGTTATCGATTGACTTTGTATTTTGATCGGTTGTGTTTAATTTGGAATGTTTTTGACCATGGAATCTATGCAGCTGATCTATACTCAACATTATAAAATAAATTGTATAAAAATAATCTGTGCGAACGTATTTAAATGTTAAATTTAAGTCGTGCGTGAATGGCTATATAGTTTTGTAAAGTTATATTAAGGGAGGGTAATCTTAGGTTATTCATTTCGTAGTTGAATTGATTCAATGGATTGGATATATTTGTGTAATTGTAGATGTAGTATGAGATCCGCTACGGGCAGGATTATATATATATGCCACACACCTTCTGTTTGCCTATGGATGGGTTTGTAAGACGGCAAAGGACCGCAGTCCATTCCTATGGAGTTTTATGTTTATTGTTCTACTCGCCAACAGATGTAGCATTCCTGGTTGGTAGAGAGACAATTTTTTCTCTAATTCTACTTGCTGTTCAGGTGTACATTCCTGACAGTATAGTATTTTGTGTTGTCGTATTTTCATGCTACATTGAATACATAAATGTATCAGATGGATTGGCGCCGGTTTGGTTGCGAAATTTGTTGCCTAAGGTTAAATCAGGGAAGAATATTTTCTTTTCAAATGCAGATCTATGTAGTCTATTCATACTAGACTCACTAAATAAATATTAAACTCATGGTTGTAATTTACTTAAATGTAAAACTAAAGATTAATAGAAAAATCTAAAATGTTGAATTTATTCCTCAAAATTTAAATGTTATTTTATATGTGCGTAAATAAATATTTTTATGTGTTAATTTCTGGCAGTGGCTTTTATTCTTTTATATTTAAGATATTAAATTTATATTTTATTATCTCTGCTACTCACTGAGCTAGTGACAATGGGCTAATGACCAAAATATAAAATAAAGTGGAATCTTAACAGCGCGTATCTGCCTACTGTATAAATTTTTCTAGGTTCAAATGCCTAGATGGCGCCCTGGTAGTTGCAGATACGTAGATTGCTGACTCCACTATTGTTTTGGATCGTTATAATATATATATTTTGAATGTGAGTAATATGTCAGACAAAAGAAAAATCAGTTTTCATATGTATTTTAATATAACAGTATGTTACTTTGAGCATTATGAATTGAAATAAACATTTGTATTCAGGGCTGTCTTGATGTCTATAATAGATTGTATCTGCATTGTACAGTAGCTTGTTTGTTTGATCAATGTAATAATAAAAAAAATAATTTCTTTGAAAAGATCTAATATTTTCATTCAAATGATAATAAGTAGGCTGTTGGTAAGATATAAAAGAATGTACTTTCAATACAAATAATTGTCCATAAAATTCGTCATTACTTTTCAAAACAATTTCAAAACTGCATTTGTCAATTGATAACTACTTCTAATGTGAAACAGTTTCTACTATTATTGTTTCCATTTTATTTTCTAAATTTTCTTAAATGATTATTCCATGGGTTCATGATCTATTTATTTTGATGGCGTTTAATTAGCAATTTTGAATCTTCATTTATTCCTGCTTTTTAAAATTTTGCCCTATTAATTATTCATTCATATTTGTTCAATCTGAAAATAAGATATCAATTTTTTTTTTTACATTAACTGATAAAGCTCTTGGGATGCAGATCATCAAATTTTGAAAATGAATTTTTTTCTGAAGGGAATACAATCCTGAGTTCATAATTTTTTTTTTTTTGATTATCTAAAATCATTCTCATTTATATATAAATTCATAGTTGTTGTTTTTTCTTTAATGATACAAAATCTTTTATTTTATTCAGAAAAGCTATATGCTTTTGTTTTTAATGAGGGTATTCTATTTGATAAAGTGTATTGCAACATCATATTTTAAACACTCTGAAATTAAAACAATAGTTTTATATGTAATAGACTACCTTATTTTTATTTTCAAATATAGTATTTTATTTTTTTAAGAATCTTTTGTTGTTTTTTTTTTTTTTAAATTTAAGTAAAATTTTCTGGATTTATTATCAAATAAAAAAATGAATTTTATAACAAGAATGGCATAAATTTATTTAGGGAACTTCTATAAATATGAAAAATCCATCATACATTCTTTCATTATGTTAATTAAAACCATGATGTTATTTAGTGATTTTATATTGACTCATATTGTAATTTTTATTTGTCATTTAAAAAAAAAAAAAAAAATCTGAGAAATTAGTATGCCCAGTGATATCTTAGCTAGAAATTTTGCATATATATTTTCAAAATTGCTGAATACGATTTTTTTTTTCAAAATTTTTCAAATTGAGAAATCAGTTTTCAATGTTTTGAGAATATGATTTCAAAATCTTGTTTTTTTTTTGAAATCTGAATAAAACTATTTTTATTTCAGTTTTTTTTAAATTTACTATTGATTAGTGAAATCTGCATCATATGGGTCTGTATAAAAAAAATAAGGAATAAATCCCTAACTTCAAAATGATTTTGAATAGTCTTATTTTTATGATAATCTCATATAATATTAAATGCAAAATTTATAAAAAGTAAAATTATAAGTTAATTTGTTCTAGCTTTCTTGATATTGAATGACCCAGGATGAAAATATGCCAAGAAAGAACTCTAGATAATGTATATTTTAGATGGATTATATAGTTAGTTATAGTAGGAACTGATACAGATTTAGCTCATAACTTAATTGGAATTTATAAATTTATAAGCATAAAAAGAATTGAAACAAGAACGGAATGAGCTATTGAGAAATTGAAAAAGAATAATAAAGAGATATTTTTAAATGATTTGTACAAGAAAATAATTTTCGATAAAGGCTAAAGGTTAATGAATTATGAAAGAGATCAAAGAGGAAAAAGCATTAAATTAACTATATAATGATTGCTAAAATGGTAGAGAGACTATTAAACTAAGAAATGAAATGATAAAGTTAATTAGGAGGGGGAAGTAGAAAATATAATATCTAGAAAAATATAGGTTTGATTTAATATATGGTAAAATAAAACTTTGGATAAGGAAAGTAGAGATGCAGGAATGAGGAATGAGAATATATTGAAAATATATGAAAAATATATTTGTGATATATATGTATAGTCTGAACGATAGAAATAAGGTTTTATATAAAAAGTTACTGTAGATAATGAGAAAGTAGGCTGCATGTTAATGAAAGGAAAAATTCGGAAGCAATAAGAGATAAATTTTGTCAACAGAAAGTCATTACAGTAAAAGAATTTAAGGCAAATTAGTTGTTTGTAAAGTAATTTATAATTTAGGAGAGGTGGGGGGTAGATTTTCATTCAGCAACTATGATTCCATTAGAGGTTTAATGCATTTAGAATAATTTAATTTTACATGCTGCTAAGATATTATTGAGAGTTATGAATAGATATATTTTTATTTGATCAACAGTTCAGATTTACAAAATGAAGAATGGAAGAGATACAATTGATGTAATGACAGATTTTTGGGTAAATGTAAGTATTTTATTTTATTGATTTTTCAGTCTTTTTATAGAATGAATTGGATTATTGAATATTCTAAAGAGGAAAGATTTCTGCATGAATTGGAAGATATTTATAACATTAATCTTCTTTCCGTTTTTTAATATTTATTTAAATAATTTAACATAGGAAGATTATTGTAAGCCAATAAACATCACATGACCATCACTTCTTATGCTTGTGTATAACTGTTGTTAAAACAGGCAAAACTCACTATATATAAGCTAATGGGCTTGGATTGAAAACATTAAGGTGTTTTCAGTTTAAGTCTCATAGTTTTGTAGTTAAATGGAGATAAAAGGTGGTTGCTGGAGGGTTGCATTAGATCCTAAGATCTAGGTGCAGTGCTCTCAGATCCAAGGCTCCTCACTGACGAAGGCCATAAGCCAGAAACTAGTCTGGGATATTTGATGAGTAGGCACTAGATGGGGATTTTATGTACAAGCCTTCTGGCTTCCATTGATTACTCTAGCTTGTTGTGTATGGCAGTATATATAGTGAGTTTTGCCTGTTTTAAAGATTATTGTAACAGATTTGCTGATGATTTGCAATATATATATATATGCATGTTGAGAGAAGTGTAAAGGAATGGTGAGATTTGTAGTAAATATAGGAAGAGAATAATTGCAATCAAAATTAAAGCACTGAAAATAATCAAGAGAAAATAAAAGTTTAAAACCAATAGTTGTTCTAAAAAAATATAGTCCAGTAATTCCAATAGCTAGCTGTTAATAAGTTTCATAAGTTAATCTGAATTTTCTTTGAAATTAGAATTAATAAATAAATTTGAAAATTATATTATTTGAAGTGTTGCTGCTATATACTGAATAGAGACTTGGATAGTTAGAAAAGATAAAACTCTAGATATACATATTTAGAGGGGAATGGGAAAGATTAAAAGGAAAAAAAGAATAAAAAAATTCTAAAAATTATTTTTTGAAGACATTAAGAAGAGGAAGCATTAGTAGATATACTTTGTTGTAAAGAAATTGTGAAGAATATATCAGAAAGGATTGTGGAAAATGAGAGGGATAAAAGAAATTAGTAGATGATTTTAATGGAACAAATAATGATAATATTAAAATATTTTTCGAAAAACATTATATTTAAGTATTAATTATTCTTTTCTGAAATAAGATGATTGTAAAATTTATTCAACTTCTTTGTACTATTTTGTAATCCAATAATATCTATTTTTATTCTCAACATTTCTAGTATTTTTATGTTTATTTCAAGACATTGATCATTATTAATTTGTTAATGGTGAGTGAGTACTTGAAGTAACTGTATTCCTTTTTTCTCTAATGCCATTCTCAGCATTATGTAAAATTAGTAATACCTATTTTACAATATGAGCTCTTTATTAGTTATAGTAATTTAAGTAATTATTCTTTTTGAAATTCTTTTTACTGGATATCATGATCCAGTGGTAGATAGGAAATACTTTAATAAAATTGACTAAGTTAACTATAAATGAAACCCAATACATTAAGATTGAATTTTAATGTCTTGTCTGCAGCAGTATTTTTTCTGTGCTGTAGGACTTTGGGTATTATATTTCTATGACTAAGAATACACCCATTTTTGATAACCATTTAATTTTAATCCAAGATTACTTATTTTCTATTTCGTGTTAAGTTGCTAATCTGAATGTTATTCCATTACTTTTTACATATGAACTTGTTATAATTATATTAATATAATTTTATGAAATAGTTGATGTGACCTGTTTATTTTGTATTTAGATTGAATAGACTTCACATAATAACTTTGCCAAATCGAAGCTATTGGGTCTCAAAAAGAATAAATTATTCATCTCTTTCAACATAATAGTTTATAAATGCTACCTTTTATGATGATAATTTTTACTGCAAGCTGTTATATTGCCTCAGAATTATATTCTTAATATAAATTATAGTTAATGCACAAATATTAGAGTGTTTTTATATTAAAATGGATATTTTAGAAAATTAGAATTTTTTGGAATATGACACTACATAATCTCTAACTTGTATGTATTTAGTGTGTGGATATCTATGCACTATGCCACTAATTCCAAGTGCAAGTTGCTTCTTAGGTATATTTTGTCTAGCATTTGTAAATTGATGCAGTTGTAAATGAATCTTAATTGAAAACAGCTATACTCATCATCATCTATTTCTACCGTTATTGATACATTGCATGATAAAGGTTTCTATTGGTAATGAGATTAAATATCCTCTGTGTATATGCAGCTATGTATATAAAATATAAGGAAAATATTATTCAAGACAATAATAAAAACAAAACAATGATTTCTTTAACTAAATATTAATTATAAACTATTTGATAATAGAATATTGTTTAATGTGTTTTGCAGTTTGATACAGTGGTAGACTGTCACATGACTGACTAGTCATTTATTTTATTATGTTAGCTATTTAATTTAATTCTTATGAATTAAAACATTATGTAATAAAAACCCTAAATTGCATTTGAACAATATTTAAATGTGATTGGCATTAATACACAATTGTTTTTTTTTTTTTTCAATTTATTATATCATGTGATTAAAAAAAACAATTTAAATTTTGTATAGACTACTTTTGGATGTAAAATATAGTTTAAAATGAAATATTATATATTTTAGTTGTGATGCAGATCCGGCAGCCTTAGCTAAATATGTTATGGCATTAGTGAAAAAGGATAGAATTGAAAAGGAGTTAATGGAAATTTGCATGGATCAACTTGATGTATTTTTACAAAAAGGTAAGTGTTAATATTTTCAATACAATGGAGCCTCAATATCCACTATATTTTGTTTTAAGCTCACTTCATTTTCATCATGCGTCACATATAATAGCTCACATTTTTTTTTTTTGATAAGTTTTGATTTTAATAAAATACTTAACATTTTACTGAACCCTCACTATATATAACACATGATTTTTTTATGTATATATACATATATAAATTAAGATTGTAGTACAAACAAAAAAAAAAAATCCTAATGTAAAATTATTATTAATAAATTGGAGTAGCACATTTACATATCCCCCAAAAATTAAGTCTGGATGTTATATTAATTTTTTCCCCAAAACATACTGTAGGGCTTATTTTCAGGGGATGTGTTACTTTTTATGTACAAAAATCTACATTTATTCAAGCACAAAAATGTCTATTTACACAAGTATTTCTCTTTACACAAAGCTATAAGATTCTTTCTCTGGGAGCCTCTCGCAATTCCTTTTTTTGCATTCACCGGAATAGGTTTTTTTTTTTCATTCATCTTATCTGGGTGATCAGAATATTATTTCATTTAAATTTACTATTAAATCATTTAGTAATTGAAGTCTTGCGAGAGGAATAGTAACAAAAATGATTAAACCACTAAACATCACATGATCACTATTTCCTATGCTTACACAAGTTGGCTTGCGCTGAGTGGCACTGCTATATGGAGAGTTTTACCTCTGCTTTAACAAAAATGATTACAGTTAATAATGGTTTGTCCATACAAAAGAAACAAAAAAATACAAGCACATTAAGTACATCCATTATAACATACGTTGTATTGAATTACGATTATTCATACGTGACGCAACTACATCTGTTATTAAGTGCACACATTATAAATTTTCCAAATTACTTGTAATAGCCCTGCTTGGGTATTCTTTTTAAAAACTTTTCTTACGAGAAAGATTGATGATTTAATTTAAGTTAAACTTTCATTAATAAAATCACTTTTCATTATTTTAATAAAATCTTTTAGGAGGAAAAAAAAAATGTTTAAGAAATCAAACTAATTTTTATTTTTACCTTGAATATTTAAAAGCTACCACAATGAAACTCTAAAACTAAATTAAGCATTCTAAATCTTAAATTTAAATAAAATATGTACCTAAAAATATATAAATGAAATTATAAATTGTCTGATATATTGACTTGTGGTAGATAAATTGTTTCTCTATACAGATAGAATTATGTTTGGTGAAAATTGTCAAGGAGAAAATACAAAAGAACTATATAATTTGTATTACCATTTAGTTAAAGCATTAATGTAATAATCAGATATTTTATGGTAATATCTCCACACTAAAACTCCAATATATTTATTTATTTATTTCTATACTTAGCGCTTTCAAAGGAACGATGCCTTCATTTTCAAAGCTATAGATAGATAGTTCCAATACCAATTTTCATTTATTTATTTGATTCAACAGATGCAAAATTATTCAAACTTGTTGAATAAAAGAGACATGTTTTACGCAATCTCGAAGAAATGGCAGACCTGATTTGAATAATTTTGCATCTTTTGAATCAAATGAATAAATAAATGAAAATCGGTATTAGAACTATCTATCTATAGCTTTGAAAATGAAGGCATCGTTCCTTTGAAAGTGCTAAGTATAGAAATAAATAAATAAATATATTGGAGTTTTAGTGTGGAGATATTACCGTAAAATATCTGATTATTACATTTTATATATAAACCACACATTTAGTTATTTAATAGTTAAAGCATTAATGTTAATAATGTTTATTTATACATTCATGTCCATCAACAATTTATGTGGCTGACGATCTTAATTAGGGCTTATATTAGGACTAGGATTTATATTTTAAGCATCCTGGAAAATCATGCTAGGGCTTATTTTCTGGTTAGGTCTTCTTTTCGGGGAAACATGGTATGTATTTTCTTCATGTGCTCATTCGTTCACATTTACTCAAAAAATAAAAATTGTAAAAAACTTATTTACCATATCTTTAATTTTTTGAAAATAAACTGAATAATGAAATGTTTGACTTTTATAGTAATTAAACATGCTTTGAATGATATCTTTTTTATCACTAATGCCCTTTCCTCCTTTAGAAATACTGTAGCAGTCTTATTAGCATAATACTGTGTCTCAAATTATTTTTGATGATTTTAAGTCTATCAACTTTGGAATCTATACATTTAACCCTATTTGTTGTTACCCATTTTAAATCTTTGTTTAAACTCTTCAAACTTTACAGTTTTCTGTTTGGCCTAAATTGTTAGTTTTCATTTTGTTGCTTGAGAAAGTTAACAAATTTTCTTAAATTTCGTAAAATTTAATTTTACAGTTAGAAAACATTTTGTTAAATGAGATACACCTGGGTCTCGTTTTATGCGGTAGATAGGTTCCTCAGAAAACACGCACAAAAAAAATCGCACAAAAATAGACTTAACTTACCTTGAAAAATGGGGGATATGTACTGTAATTTTCCAAAAATCAAATAAAAGCAAAGCAACAACGTAAAATTACTTTAAAATTCGCATAAAAAAAAAATAAAATATGTCTAATAAAAAGTTTCAAATTTGGAAAAAATTGATACCAGACAAACTTTTTTTACTTTTTTTATTAACTACAGTATTTTATTCAAAACAATATATTTTTATGCATAATTTACATTTTTTTCAAACATGTACAGTATTTAAATCATTATCGCTATTTGAGACATCAGATTCGTCATGATGTGATGTGATGTGAGGTACTGTAGCTTCTCCTTAAACGAAGTCAAGAGGAAATACAACTAAAATGTTTTCCAATCGCTATTGATCCTTCCCATTCGCTGTTGATCCTTCCCATTTTGCTAAGCGATCTAAAATTGAAATTTTTGTTTCCAAAGAAATTCATTTTCTTGGGTGTTTTTTTCTCTCCATTAGAGTAAACTAAAAGTTTAAAATAAAAATAAGAACTTAGACTTACGATAATAAAAAGACACCGACTCAGCACTGTTGGGCAAAATTTAATTAAAACTAACAATTAAAAATTAAATTCTTATTTTTGTCTTTAATTTTCAATTCCGTTTAAAAATCAAATTTCACTGTTTCACATCACATTAATTTCAGATCACATTAGGTAATTTTTAAATTGTTAATTACAATTAAAAATCAGATTTTAATTGTCAAATTTAATTGTGTCCACTGCTGTTACTCATCTTTTAAAAATAAACTTGCGGACACTAAATGATTAATTGATTAGATACTCTTTTTTTAAAAAGCAAAAATAGAACGTGATTTAAAATGCAAAAATAACAACATACATAGTATAGGCATCTATAATGTTTGAACAGACTTACATTATAATCTTGTAAAATTTAATGTGTGTATATAAAATGGGAAATCCTGATTTTAGATGAATTATGAACTTCTTTATTGCATAAAATCTATTACAGTACTATTATAAAGCGCTGAAAATATTGAAATTATTAGATGGAAGTCAAACTCCGATAATGCGCTATTACTTTAAATATGATGTGAGTGCGCGAAATTTATAATATTTAAAGTAATAGCGCATTATCGGAGCTCGACTTCTGATCTAATAATTTTTATCGCATAAAAGAAAACTGCATACTAAGATATTAAGAAGAACATGAATTGCATAACTTCAAAATCGCATTAAATAAATCCACATAAAACGAGACCCGGGTGTATTGTACGATATAGAAATTTGGAAAGATTAAAAAAAAGTGAATCATAATTAATAAACATGATCATTTACAGTGCATCAAATTGAAAAAATAATTGCTGCCATAATATTTTTATTTTTTATTTACTTATTTATTTTTGTTTGTTTACATTTTTTTTTTAAATAGCAAATAGTGAATATTAATAGAATGTATATAGCAGCTTCATTGTACATATTTCAGTAAGAGTTATTGCAAAATTCATTTTTTTAAATTCTATTGTTTTTATTATTATCTGGAGTTAGAATGGCTATAGGCTATATTCATTGATAATGATATATGACTTTGATAATGACATTTTATGATGTTTTGAAAAATTATGTATATTTTCTTTCTGTAGTATTTATTTCTCAAAGAATCCATTAGAGTAAGGATTATATGAGCAAATGTTAAAAAATTGATTGAACATAATTACTAGTAAACAGGCAAAAACTCTCCATATAGTAGTTAATTTAAAGTTTTTAATACAAAGTGATTAGTATCTAACATTTTAAACAGAATTAAATGTATTGAAATCATACTAATTAAAAAGTAGGAAGTTTATGATTGTTTATTGTTAATTAATTTAAATTTCACAGTATTACATGTTAGAATTACTGCTCATAAATTTGACAAATTCAAAGTAATGTTTGAACCAGTGATGAAACTCTTCGAACAGGTAGTGTAGCCCATTCAAATGCTAACTTTTCAGCTAACTGGTGAAAAAATAATTTTATTTCATTCTTGTTACTATCTTTGCTGATGATTACGATTGGAAAAAGAGTTCTAAATTAAACAATGCTTCTACAGGAATAATGTTAGGAAAGTTTAATTAAAACCAAAGCATAGTTTTTAAAGCAGATATTTTTAGTTTTATGTAATGACATGTAATAAAAGCTTTATATTAAGTTAAAAACTAAAATTATAATTTTCATTTAATTTTTTGGAATTTATGATAACAAAAGTTGCTTCAAGAACTGGTAGTTTAATCCAATGGCTTACATGGGAGGGGGTAGGGGCTAAATCCCTCTCAAAAAATTCGAAAAGAACTAAAATTATAATTAACCACATTTTAAAATTGAGTGCCTTTTGATGTAGTGCATCTGGGCATTATTGTTTCATGCATGCTAAGCATTTTAGCTCAGTTGAGTGATTGAGTTGCATCATATAGTAGTTAGTGTTCATGTGTTCATTTATGTTAATGCGTTTTTATGATAAGTTTAAGTTTTCAGAATTCTAGATTATTATAGTTATTGATTTAGATGTAAAAACAAAAAAGTACAAAATATCAGTTTCAGTTACATGTTATATTGAAAATTTTTACACACAAAAAGTATAACCTTTCATTATCACCTATTGGTTATTGTTAAAGTGAATATGATTTTAATTGCATCTTAAAATTTTTTTTTTAATTGAATATTAATAGTGATATATCAAACATTATTCATTTATTTAAAATTGCTTTTAGCATTTTCCAGACATTCTTTTTCTTTACATCCTAAAAATACACTCATGTAATTTTTCAAAAGTAACATTTTATACATATATTTTTTATTTTTATTTAATTTTTTGCTGAAGTTAATTATTAGCTTGATTATTTGCTTTCTGAACTGTATTTTAGAGTGCTGAATATGAAGTGAATCAGTGGTTATTTTTCAATTTTAGATATAAACAAGAAAGCAAAAAAGGCTTTAGAAAGATCTCCTAATGCAAGTAATGAGATTCCAGTCAGTTTCTGAAAATGCAACAGTGAGCAATTTGGTAGCAGATAAACAAGATACAAAAGAAGGTAAACTAGATGCCTTAAATTCATGCTTCGATATGGGAGCTTTTGAATGTAAACACAACACTACTGATCTGGAAAAGTATGAGTTTGAAAAATTGCCGGATATTGGATGCCAATTACAAATTCCCAGGGTGCGACCATAACCTTAAATTTCAGTATAAGGGCTGCAAGAATCCAAATGGTTAGCTTACTCTCAAGCTCATGAAGGGGGGCATATTGTAAATTTTGTAAGGTTTTTGCAACCCATTTTGATGTAGGTAAAGATAAGTACATAACTCTTGGGGTACTAGTGAATAAGCTATTAAAAAAGTGGAAAAAACTAAAGAACTATTTTGAAATTGTGAAATCATAAAATACCATAAGTATGTTGACCAGGAAGTAGCAAACTTTTTGGTGCTTTTTGAAAATAGAAAAGATGATATTACAAAACAAATTGATAGAGGAAGAAAATCTCAGATTGAAGAGAATTGAAAGAAGTTAAAGCCTATAATTAAGATTATAATTTTTTGCGGAAAAGAGGATTGCCTCTAAGAGAGCACAGGGATTCTGGATCTTTTAAAAACAATAAGGAAGGTTAGGATTCTAGAAATGTAGGTAAATTTAGAGCCTTTTTGAAGTTTCGCATTGAAGCAGATCAGTTTTTTCAAACACATTTAGAAACAGCTGATAAAAATGCCACTTATTTAAGTCCCAGAATACAGAATGAAATTATAGAGACATGCGGAAACATTTTATAAGTCTTGTTTAAAATTCTTCATTTTTAAATTTCCTTCCAGATGATACACATATATATTGGGAATTGAATGTCGATCAAGTTGATGGCATATTTGTTATTTGCGAAGACATTTGTATCTGTCTGCGCTACTCATGGAGTTTCTTTATTTTGGATGCTAATTCAGTCTGTCGGAGAGATTGGTCTTGATCTCAATAACTTACGAGGTATGGGATTCGATGGGGCTAGTAATATGAGTGGGCAATTTAATGACTAGTGAAAATGAGAGAAATATTCCCACATGTGATTTACATACACTGCAAGTCATTGCTTGAATCTAGCTCTTTCTCAAATTGTTCAGGAAGTATATCCTCAATTATACATTTTTTTAGAAAATTGCCAAAACAGAAATCGGGTTGGGAAAAAACATTGAAAAAGTAAATTCAGAATCAAAAAGGAAGAGGCTGATCAAATTCTGCGAAATAAGATGGATTGAACACTCAGATGCACTTTCAATGTTTGTTGAGTTATACATCACTAATGACTCCCTTGCCAAAATTGAAGAATATACAGACAGCTTTCACATTTAGATCGATCATAAAAACATCTGTCTTTATAATTGGAATGTGCATTGCTAATTGCATATTCTCACTTTCCTGTGGATTAGCTGTACTCCTGCTTTCAAAACAAAATGACTTGAAAAGGTGTGCATTTGTGTGAAAATTTGGAAATAGAAATTGAAGAATTACTTACAAAATTCACCGATATTTTTAAAAATGCTGAGGAAATTACGCCATCAACAGGTGCCTGCGAGCTTGAAATTCCTAGAACTGCAAAGCAGATGCAGCGATCAAATATAGAAACTGACAATCCAGAAGAGTGTTACAGGATATTACTTTTTCTGTCATTTCTTGATTTTTTTACATCTCAAATTTATGACAGATTCTTATGGCACAGAAAAATTATGCAGATTATAGAAATTTTTTTTCCTCAAAACATTAAATAAGCAGCAGATGAGCATTGGTCAGGTGTTATTTCTTGCAGTAAAGAAGCATTTTTTGGTGAGATGAAGATGTGGAGGCATCATTGTATTGATCAAAAATATCTTTCAACGGACCTTATCCATTGATTGAATATTTGCAAGTCTTATTTTTATTCTACGATTCACAATATGATGAAGTTGTTTGCAACTTTACCTGTAAAGCAGCTACAGCTGAAAGATCTTTTTCTACATTAAGTAGAATCAAGACTTACTTACCGAATACGACATCAAATCAGAGATTAAATGGCTTAGCTATAATGAACACTCACCAGGCATTGTGTGCTTCCTTAGATGCTGATGAAGTCTTAAACGCTTTGGCGAAGAGCCTAAGAAGACTTATACTTTTATAATATATATAAATTTATGTCATTTTATTTCTAATGAATAATAATAAATGGGGTGCTAGAATGGTTTTCCAAATTTTAATATTTTATATGTAGAATGTCATTTAAAATTTTTTTTAAGCTTACTTAACTTACTGAAATACTCCATTCAATTCAATTTTAAAAATTTAAATTAAAAATGTAAATTTTTCTTTTGTTTGGCTGAGGTTTAAATTAACATTGTTTATATTGTTTATAAAATAATTTATTGTGAAAGGTATTATATTATAAAGCAATAAAATATTTCGGGGAATATTGAAATTTTTCATGGAAGTACTACTATTATTTTTGTGTTTAGCAAGAAGTCTCTGAAGACTTTTACTTTTATAGTTTATAGTTATATTATTCTTACTTTTAACAGTGGTATAGCCAGGGAGTTTACTGGGGGCTAGACCCCCCCCCCTTCTCACCATTGGCATTTACAATATATTACCACATATTCACATGCACACCAGCTGAAGAAAATTTAATAATTTTTTTCCAGCTTTTGCCTTAGGTTAATTTAATGGTTTATTATAAACAAACAAAATACTTTTATTACATATTTATTTTACTTGTGTTCAAAACACATATACAAAATCAATAAAACACTTTTTAAAATTAATTTATTTAAAAATTTTTTTGTGAATAATTATTGTTGACTAAAATATAGTTTAATGTGACTGAAAGAATATCATGTGCACCATTTAATTTTATATTTTTATGATGGACTAATTTCAGTCATCAAATTTAGTTTATAATTCATTCATATAAATTTACATTTGTTTTTTAAATCATTTGAACTGAACTGCTGGAACTGAAACACAATTGATTATTGGCCTTGGCAATTTGTGTTCCTTTACTTCTAGTGGCTATGGAAACACAAGAAATATTGCAAATTTTGTGGGTAAAATCTAATGTAAGTAATTGCATGCACATACATGCACAAAATAGAATAAAAGTGACAGAATGCTTTTCTATAAATATAAAATATAAGTTTGTATATTTTACTCTTAAATGCTATTTTTCAGTATGTTTGACCTTGAAAATTAAAAATTTTTTTCATGTAGTACAATTATCTGGAGAGCTGCTGCTCCTGGATCCCCCCTCAACTCACTTTTTGTGTCTAACTCATCTAGATCAGTGGTCTTCAACTTTTTCACACCTGCGGACCAGCAAAAATAAGGATAATATTTCGCTGACCGGCAGAAGTTTACTGATAAATTTTCTTAAAGATGTGACCTGCTTAGCCTTTGATAAGCATAATTGTTATAACTGACCAAAACAGCACCCTAGATATTGTGTATTGTAATGGTGTTGTTTACCTTCACATGCTGAACACAGAAAACAGTACAATAACAATCGTTCTCATTAATGTGCTTGCATTTCTATGTTTATTATTTCATTGTTAAAACATGCAAGAATAAAATGTTATTCCCCTGAATGTTGGGAAATATCATAGCTAGTGTAATTACATGGCAATGATTATGATAAATGTAATATCTGTATTTAATGTTAAATATACAAGATGGTTATATATATATGGAGGTTGTCTTTTGATAGTAAGGGCAAAATAGAAATCGCGTAATTAAAATCACCGTACAGCCAAAAAAAAAAAAACATTTTAAATCTGAAAAAATAAAACGAAATGTGTAAAAGTCGGAAGTTTTGATGTTATTGTAATTTTTTTTTGTGCTGTTGTGTTGAAAGGATCAAAAAATGTAATTAATAGGAAAAGTTTTTTTAAAAAATTGTTTGTTCTTATTTTTAAAAAAAGGTAACAGAAATTGGTTTTAAAAATAAAAGTTTTAGTATATTAGTGGTATACAAATAAAGCCAAAAAAAAATATTGCCTTATAGGCCAAAAAAAAGTGGGAGTATTTTTAAATAATAAAAAAAAAAAAAAAGAAACTTGAAAAAGTCAAAAGTTTTGATCTTATTTTAATTTGGGGGTGGTGGGTGGTGGATTGAGAAATAATTTGTAAAAGTTTTGGTTGTTTTTCTTTTTAAAAAAAGATGATAAAAATTGATTTCAAAAATACAAGTTAAAGCCAAAAAAGATTTTATTTTAATTTGGGGGTGGGGTGGGGGTGAGAACTACTTTGACTTCACTGAGACAAAAGTTACCTTTGGTTTGTTTTTATTTTTTAAAAAAGGTAATAAAAATTGATTTTAAAAATAAGTTTTAGTATATTAGCAGTACACAAATAAAGGTATAAAAGATATCACCTTATAGGCCAAAAAAAAGTGGCCATATTTTTAAACAAAACAACCCCCCCCCCCCGAAACTTGAAAAAGTCAAAAGTTTTGATCTTACTTATTGAGAAATACTTTGTAAAAGTTGGAGACAGAAGTTATTTTTTGGTTTTTATTTTTAAAAAAAGATAAAAAAAATTGATTTCAAAAATAAGAGTTAAAGCCAAAAAAAAAAAAAAAAGCACTAAAAATGAAATATTGTATTAACAGAGGGAGTAGAAAAAATTTAAGAGATCAAAAAAAGTCACCGTATTTTTAAAATTGCGGCCCAGTAACGTTACATTTTATTATTTTAATACATAAACAATGCCGACAAGCAGCCGTGATTGGCTATCAAAAGACAACTGGAGTTTGTATAATAAAAAACTTTTTTTTTTTATATTTTGAATTTTTTTAGAAAAATATTAAAAAAATTTAATTCTACCCCTCTATAAATATCTGTGATAAATATAAAAACAAATTAATTTATATATGATTGATTAGATTTTGTTTTTGTTCTATTTCTTTTTTTTTAACTGGGTAAAAATATGATGAAAAAATAAATAAAAACTGTTTATATTAATTAAAAGTTTAAAATCTTATTATTTTGTTATTACTAACTTTCTTGCCAGTCTAGCGCGGCCTGGCAGAAAACTTCTGCAGCCCGGTGCCGGTCCCCGGACTGGTGGTTGAAGACCACTGTTCTAGATCAATTTCTAATTGCATCAATACCATGCCTCAATTGAAATTAGTATTATTTTTACAAATTAAAACAGTATTCCTTCCCCCCATATTTTTCTGTATACACGCCTTGTTTAATCATATATATTTGTTCAAATTAGCAGTATGAAAGTGAAGGATAGTTAGCCGAAATATTAATGATTTATTTAATTCATTTGATATTGTAACAGAATGAAATGTTAGGTAGTGAGATTAATAAAGAGAAAAAAATCTGTTTAGCGAATAGTTCTAGGATTAACAGTTAGTTAACTTTGTCACTTAAGATGTTTCACAAAAATTATATGACATTAAAACTCCAATTGAAAGAAGAAAAAAATGGATGCCTCCTGCTTATCTCTTAGCATTTTTTCAGTTGTATATATATTTTATATCTGTAATTATAAATCACATATTTTTATTTATTTTTATTATTGTAATGTAATCGTATTCAAAATAATAGTTGTACAAAGAAATCATTAGGAAATTTTAATATCATGGAAAAAAATTTAGGAATATAAAAAATATTTGCTAATGGGAACTAAGGATTGATTCTTGGCAACTAAATCAGTGATAGTATTTAGAAATGACTCAAAAGTAACTAATCAATAAAAATACAATATCCACATTATTTTTCAATTTACAGTTACAAGTAGAAAACAATTTATTTGCAATAAAAATAATTTATTTACCAAAATAATATAAATCATTTAACAAAGCATATACATTGATAAGAAATAAAATGAACTCAAAAATACAAATTCATAATAAATGAAATTCTAAAAGTAAAACCAAATAATAGCAAGCCCAAAATGTGTATTAAATAAAAGGAAGTAAAAGGTAGTTCACATAAATAGGTGTTTTAAATAAAAAGAAATCATAACAAATCAAATGCAAGCATGACACCAAATGCAAATCCATGAGAAATGAAATTCCAAAAGAAAAAAAAACCCATTCACAACAACAAATATAACAAATAAAAGTTTCAGTTATTTTAATTGAAAGCAATCCATAACAAATGAAATGGAAGTGAGAGACAGAAAGCAAATTCATTTAAAAAGGTAATAATGAAAAATGTCATAAAATGCATACAAACCGGAGTGTTTTTTAATTACAGTTGGTCAATAATTTCATGTTATACTACTTTGGCATTTTGCTATTGGATTGGTCTATGAAGATTGTGACATTAGTCTATCACATTCCCTTCATCAACTAACATAGTTTATTCTGCTTTCTTTTATTAAATGCATGTTTATATTGGGCCTCAAATTTGTATTGATTTGTTAGATTGTTTTTGCTTAAATCACCTGTTATGGACTAACTTTTTGCTTTCTTTTATTAAATGTACATATTTTTTTATTTGGCATGGGTTACTTTTTCTTTTATTTGAAATACATTTTGTGTTTATTTTATTTGATAAATTGAATGGTTTTATTTTTGGAATTTCATTAATTATGGGTTTGCATTTCTGCAAACATTTTATTTCTTATCAATATAAATTTTTTGTTAAATGATTTATACTTTTTTGATAAATAATTTTAATTACATAAGTTTTTTGACTTTATTTAATATATAATTGTAACTGTAAATTCAAGAATATGATTACAGACATTTTTTTAATTTTTGATTGATTGTTTTTTAGGTCATTGATAAATAAAGTGAAGCCATAATATGCATTGTATTAATAAATACATTTATATGCTAACCAAAAAATTGTAAATGAACAAAAATAAAAACATTAAAATTTGTAAATTTAATAAATTTTGCAATATGGCAGCAGTCTTATTTCTGTCTTGGATCACTGTACATGATCACACTTATTAATGTTTTTTTAGATTATCTTAAAAGTGCATATATTTTATTTTTTGCTTATTTTATCCTTCCAAATTTTGATGGGATAAAGTATTCCATGCATTAAATGTTTCCTTAAAATAAAGTTAAAAGTTCTACAAAATTTAAGCATTCTAATTATTTCTAAATAATTTTTTCATTTTTGTAAAGTGTATTATTCATTTATCTTTTATATAAATAGCACTTTCATAAGTAATAAAATGAAAGTTATCTATTTAGTAGTGCCAAAAAAAAAATTGTAAATTATTTTTGTGTGCATCAGAAAGCTTAAAGTTTGAAAAGTTCAACTGAGAATTTGAAATGGATAATGGCACATCAGGGTGACTGTGTAAATTCTCGAATCAGTAAAAACTTATAAAGTATCAAAACAAGTAGAAAGGCTATATATAGTCCATTGATTACAAGATTGCTATTACTATTATTATTATTATTCCTATTATTATAGGGAAAAATAGGTAATTGAAAAAACATTATTGTTTAAAAAATATTTAACCCTCAATATTTACAACTATTTGGTGTTATTGCAAGAAATTTTTGTGTCTTAATGTCATAGAATTTTTAAAATTGAACAGGTGTCCATGTCAGTACTTTTTAGATAAGGTTGAATTTTGCAAAAAATCAAAAGAGTTTGAATTTTATTCAGATAGTGTAAGTTTTAGCCACTTTTTTGGGATTTAGCAGTATCTTAAACAGTTTGTACTTAGCAAAAATTATTTTATTGCTCCGTTTTTTGCAGTCTATGGTTATTTTTTTTTTTTACTTATTGTAAATAATGCTTACAATAATAAAAATCAACCTTATTTATTTTAATAACTGATCATTCTTTTCCTAAAAGAAAGTTATCAATTGGTCTCAGAAACTAAATAATTTTATTTTTCCATTTTTTACAATCCATTATGATATATTTTTTATTTTTTTATATAAATATTTATTCTTAATATTGCTTACTATATTATAAAAATCAAATGCATTTACTCTAAAAACAGATCGTAAGAAAGCAATCAACTGATTCCAGCTAGAAGCTATTCAGTACTGAAGCGGAAAATATATTACACATTTTTGCTTCACTGTCTGGTGATTCAAAACCTTGAATCAGAGGTTTAAACCCAGCTATATATGTGTTAAATCACTAGAGAGTGAAAGGACGCACATAAAGTTTTAAAACCCTCCTTTATTTTTGTACTTTCATAAGTTAAACGTTTTTATTATAAAAGAATATTTAATAATTTTAAGTCTGAAATATTTAAATTTCCGGTCCCTTTATATAATCATGTATGTGTGTTCAAGATTTGCAAAAATACATTATTAATAAAAATATATTTTTCGTTATTAAATATTACGTATATTTATTTTACAGTTTGCGTATTTTATTTTATGATGCAATACCAAAGAAAGTTCTAGAGAGTAATTAAAATAACTCTGAAATGTATAAATAAAAGAATATTCTAGATTTAATTTAAAAAGGGTAATTAATAAATTAAAATCCCTTAGCAAACAAAATGTTAATGAAAATTATATCTTTTGAATCTATTTCCATTCTAGAAATAGATTAAAACAATACTCTCTAGAACTTGTTGCATCATCATTGAAAATAAACAATAAGTGCATTCAGGCCAGCTAATGGACATCCGGGCCTTAACAAGCAGAAAGAGAGAACATTCGAGAAGGTTTTGCTAAAATATAAATAGAGCTGAAATTTTAGGCTGTCTCTTAGGTTAGCCATCTTAAACAGTGTTGCAGAACGGACCCACATCAGTTTAAATTTTGAAATATGAATCCGGAGTAGAGGGACTAAATTTGCTTCCCCTTTCTTCTGCAAAAATCGTTTCCATACTGCTATGTTAACCTACCATCTCCACTTATGGACTGCCTAATTTAAACGCTGTAATAACTATCTCAAGATGCAAGCCATTATTTTTCAAGGCTTTGCCTTGCTTAACTGTGTTTTCCTCATTTATAATTTTACACTTTTCAATCCGTATGTACGTCAAGACATCAGGAAATGGAAGGTAAATCCTAATCATGCCGCTAATATGAATTCTTTCAAAACTTTCATTTTAAAATCTAAATTATTTGTAATATAACTTTTATTTAAACATGACGTTGTAATGCTAATTGTAACCATTCTATAACGCAATGATTTTCTCTTTCTGTTATAAAAATCTAATGCACGAATCTAAAACTTTATTTTTTTGTAATGCATTTCTTTAATGGGTTTCACAATTTCTATTTTAAATATTTTAAATGTGGCAAACTTATTTTTAATATTATAAATTTCGTATGATTTAATTTAATATGCTAATAGTTCAATCGAGCGAACCGATCCTAAATTTTCTTATTAGATATCCTCGTTATTATGGGATGTTAAATTGTAAATGTAAACTTTCTTACCTAACTAAAGTTCGCTCGATTGAATATTTTAAGTTATTCTATTTGCTTAGTGGCAGATTATTCACTGCTACATTTAATATGTCACTTTATTACCATGTTTATGCTATTGATTTTATTTTCAAATTATATTTTAAAGAAAACTTAATAACATTACCTTTGCTGTTTTTTTATTATACGGTCACTCATTTGCCCATCATGCCATCTAGTATGGTAATTATTTATGGAATTAATTACTAGTTAGCGTATTAATATTTGTTTAATGAAGGGAATAAAAATCCCTCTTTTATTTGTGATGTCCTAACTAACATTAAGGGTCATTTGCGTACCTTTTGAGAGGGATCAAATTATTTCATATCATTACACTAGATTCTATTAAATTACGAGGGCCTTAATCCACATATCAGCATCATTAATAACCTGATTTTTTTTTTTTTATTATTAGCGTTGCTTGGCTTACATAATGTTACTAAATTTCCTCGCTTTGCTTTGTCAAACTTAAAACCCGGAGAAACGGGATTCTTTTACTTAATGGCATATCGGGGTTTGGAAGCACCGACTCCAGGATATTGTCAGGTAGTCATTTAGGCTCTGCATGGGTTAATACTGGAAAACAGGCCATGATATTCTTACGCGATACCACCTTTTTCAAATGCTGACCTATCACGTGTACAGGCACATTTCATATTCTTATAAAATTGATGAAGCGTTCGTCCTAAAATGGACTCAACCTTTTCTAGCGTTATTACTTTTGTCAGCACCGCGATTCTTATTTAATATTTTTATAATTGCCCATTTTAAATCTGTAAGATGTAATGCCATGAGCTTTAAATCCATCTAATATTTTCATTTATTATTATAAGTTAGTGAGTGTCATTTTAAAGCTTATTTAAGCTACCCGTCCTCTCATTGAAACAATGTTCGAGTGCGCTAACAAACAATGTTTAAATAAATCTTTTCCAGTCAGAAAAAAATAGAATAAAATACAAATAACCTTTCTGTTTGAATATTTTAAAGTCTAATGACTGTTTAAGTAAATAATGTAAATTAATAAATATTTTCGTGTATAGTTCAAATGAACCATAATAAAATGATGTAACTTACATTCCATTTATCTGTTTTAAGATCATTTATTTTTCATAAAAATAATCATAGCGTCCAAGTCATAATATGGTAAAATTGGTCTCTACTGTTAGCATATTAAGCCACATCTTTTGACTATCTGTACATTTTTTAATCATCGTATTCAATTACAGATTTGCGTATTATTTAGTTATTAACTTATGTGCTATTATTATGTAATTTCTTCAATACGCAAATCAACATTCATAATCATGTGAAACCCATAATTCTATTAGTGTTATATATATAAATAGATTCGCAACTGTTTGTTAAAGTAAATATTTGTTTATTCATTTTTTTCTAATTAATATTAATAAATTATTAACTATATAATTATTACTTAAGTCTGCTTTGCCTCATGATTTATGCATACACATCTTTAATTAGATTGCATTATATATTGCTGATTTCCACTGACCTTAGGCCAATTTCTAGATTTATTAATGAATTTTATGAAAAACCTAATTATAATATTAAGCTATTTTATTCTGTTGGGGGCTAGACTTCGAAACCTAGTAGTTTATAATTCCCTGTAGATTCTTCGCTGTTGCTCCTGGACGAATCTGAATAAAATTTCATTTGTTATCATCAGAAATATTGTTCGTAAGGTTATAGATCTGGAAAATAGGCAATAGGGCAGAGTTCATGATTGTTCTTGACTTATGTATCTTGCACATGATTGGATTCGAGGTACTTTTGTCTAGATGCTAGCTCTTGTTAGACAAACATACAATTCTGATCGGTATAGTACAAAAGTAATTTTGTTTCTCCATTTTTGTGATTTTACAGTTACATTTAAACAAATGTTTTATATACAATACTAAAATGCTTATTGTAAATAATTTGGAACCCTAATTATATCATTACATAATACTTTTATTAGGAGCAGTATCAGATGTATTTAGCATTTATGTTATAAAACCTCTTTGTAGCTGTTGCAGGTTATTGCAATGAAAGTCAACATTTTTCTGTTAATTTTGTTTAAACAAGTAAAGATACACTACAATAATTGAATGAGCCAATACACAGTAAATATATATGTAAATATGCTCCTTCAATTTATTATTAAAAATTACATTAATATTTTTTAAAATTGTATTTTATAATCTTAATATATATATGAAAAGCATCTGTGTTATATATATGTGTGTATGCATATTGAAAAGTATTGTATACTTGCACTTCAGTAAAAAATACATATTCTATTGTAATCAGAGTTTATTAATAAAACATGAGCTATTATATATAATGTATGATATACGCGAGGGAAATTTTGGAACAAAATATAATGAATATTGCTGTTCCATTGTTCTATATAGTTCTATCTCATAGTACACCATAACATTATATTAGCACTACTAAATCTTTATCTTATTGAATCTGTAGTAAAAATTTACTGCAATTTTGTTATCTAAATATGGGGGTGGGTGGGAAGAGTTGATATTTCAGGGATTGTTTAGTAATTAGAGTTCGAAATTAGATAATTTTTTATTGGTAATTACCCATTTGTAAAATTAATAAAAATTACCTTTTTTACCTTTAGAAAATAACCATTACTGGTATTACCAGCTTTAAAAACAAAATTTTAATTTATTTAAGTCTGCCATAAAAACAATTTTTTAAACATTTTATTTTTTAGGACAATTAATTTAAAAGTCATTTTATGTTTGTGAAAAGCAATTACATTCTATTTCTTTCCTGTTCTTAACCTATTAAGTATTTATATAGATTATAATAGTCTAGCACTACATTCAAAGTTGAACATGGTTAAAATAATCTTAAAATATAACTCCCAATCTTTTCCTCTCCAATATTTTCAAATATGTATTTGCTTTGCTAAATCACCAAATTAAACTCCATTTAAAATTTGATGGTTGAGTCTGCGTAGTATGTAAGTATTGCATCACTGTTACGAAATTCCGAACATGTTTTGATTTGAACATTTCTATAAAGTGCTGTTATCTTCTTCATTTTATCGATTATTTTTTTTAAGTTCCTTCATAATATCTCAAAAAAAAAAATCATAAAAGTATTAACCTTTTTGTTGTTTATTTTTTTTTCAAAAAAGTGGCCCAAATTGTACATTTTTACAATTACAGATATATGCATATATGCTATCACGTAACTCAAAATAAATGAAAAAGAAATGCTAATTTTATTTATTGAAATACATTATAATAAATATATATAAATCAAAAGTTTTGGATCATATACATTCTAAAATGTAAATTATATTTTATATGAAAAAAATAATACATATTTATATATTTTTTGTCCAAAAAACTTGATGGATATAATGAGGGGCGAAAAATGAATATATATATATGCTATCATGTGACTCAAAATATATGAAAAAGGAATGCTGTTTATTTTATTTATTGCAATACATTATTATAAAAATATATATAAATCAAGTTTTGATTCACATACTTTCTAAAATCTAAAATATTTTGTAAAAAAATATAATAGATATTTAAACATTTATAGAAAAGGAAACATCATGTGATGTTGAAAATTTTTAATTTGACAAAATGATGCTGCATATTTTCAAAATCTACAAAAATACTCATTATTTATTGCAGAAAATATAATTATAATTTTTTGAAATAGACATAATATTTAGTTAGTAATATTTACTTGATTTCAAAATAATACTTGCGAGAATAAATATCTAAAAATGCGTGCAAGAATATGAAAGTTGAAGAATTATCACAGATTCTAGATATCTGAATAGAAAGTCAAAGCTTATTTTCATAGAAATATTTTTTAAAAAAGAAAAATAAATCATAAATAATTATTATAACTTATCAATTGAAAGAATAATGCAAATTATTAAAAAAAAATTGAAAATTATTTTGCAGATATCAAAGTATAATGTCTCTTCTCTCTATAAGTAGGAAAAAGAGTCAATATGGGGACTACAAATTATCATCCACGGAATAACGAATAAATCATTAATTATAACTGCCATCTATGTGAAACTTTACAAACTAATACCTGAATAGTATACGCATGTGCTAGAATTGAAAAAACGAAATTTTACGGACAAAACTGCTGACTGCTGTCAAAGGAAATTCAAAACGCGATATTGCATTGAGTACTAATGTCATGGGGGGCGCTTCATCTGCAAATTTGCATCTAGATCTAGGCAAGGGTTAATAATATTTATGTAGTATAATTTTCACTACACCACTCTCATGCGAGGTAGAGACTGATTTCTATTCGTTTTTAACACCTTGTGGAAGGGTGCAATATGAAAAAAATGTATGATCCCCTCTTTTTCATGTTTTTGGTCATATATTTATAATCACACTTCCACAAGGTGTTAAAAGCGGATAGAAATCAGTTCCTATCTTGCATAAGAATGGTATAGTGAAAATTACATTCCAGAAATATTATTTATTTGTATTAGTCTTTTTTTTTTTGGTTTTAATTTAAAAATGTGAAATATTTTTATTGAAATTTTTTTTAAAGATCTTACATTATAAGCAAACATGCCAAATAGCTAGCATTCTGATTATCACAGTATTTGTAAGCTATCATCTCTTAAATGTGTTTTTTTCCATATGTCATAGCATCGGCCGGGACATGAACCCACAACCGTCTGCAACCAACTACTTGCTTGCAAGGCGGTTGCGATGACCTCTTGGCTAACAACGCTTGACATCTCTTAAATGTTTTTGTTACAGGTTTTTTATTTATTTTTGAAAATACAAAATTGCAACTTGGAAAAGAGAATAAATACACAACTCAGTACAGTTTAAATAAACTTTAAATATGAGAAAAATAATCATTGATAGGCCTTTTTTAAAAAAAAAAATCTTAAGTAATATTTATTTTAAATAATAATGCTATAAGAATACTTGGCAAAGTTTATTATTATTATTTTAAAACATCTTAAGAGTTTATGATAAATCTTTTAATATGAAGAAAATATATCTTTTTTTTTTAAATACCCATGCAAATTTTTAACATATTGTTATTTTACCTTTTTTTATGTCATGTTTTAATATTAGGATAAGTTGACTTGATTAAAAATGTCATTATTTAATGGCAATGTAGATAAATTACTAGAAATATATCACCTGTTATTTTATTTATCTTAATATGCTGATTTTTTATTATTATTATGAACTATTATTTATTATTTTTGTTTATATATGAAATTCTTTATTATTTTTGTGCAAGCAAATATTATGAATATTTTAAATAGTATTTAATGTATTTATTATTTTATATAAAGCACCATAAACTTTAGATCATTTTCTAGTATTGAAATGCTCATTTCAGTCATAAATGCAATTTTAACTGGAAAATTGCAATTAAATTTTTTTCATGTTTTCCATTATACTAGAATATATTTTTTAAAATATAAATCTTTTAATGTATGAACTGTTTAACTGTCTATATTTTGATTTTAATAATACTATGTCAGAAAGTATTTGCTCTTACAAATAGATTGTATAAAATAGATATAATTTTAGATTTATATTCTAACCAGAGTAAACAATTCTATTAAAGAAACAAATAAATGTTTGAAAAAGTAAACAGTCATTTGTAGATAAGTTTATCATTTTAAAATTGTAAAACTGAATCTATTATCAATTTAGCACTCATATAATATATAAGTTACATTTGCCAACATAAAAATTTTTGATTTAGATTTAATTTCTGTATCAACTTTTCTGAGCATATCTAATATCTTCCTAATAATAATAATTTTGAATCTTGACTATACAAATTTTTAAGATGCATAAATATTAAGGAGGTATAATTGCTCAATAACATAATCCAAATAAAAGATTACTCTGTTATCCATTATCAATTCCTTTTGTGGATATAAAGGGAATTGTTTTTAGCATATTGAAATAACTTAGAAATATGCATCTTCCACAATAAAGACTGGAAAATATTTCAAATTTAATCAAATAAAGCTGCAGTTTAAATTTATAATGCTAAATTACATTATTCCCTTTAATTTTCAAAGTATTTTTTACTTTTAATAATGATTAATCAATAATATTAGTTTTGTCATTAATGTTTCTAAGATTCAGTACCATTTTGACCTCTCCTGAGAATAGGGCAACTTTTCAATGAAGCTCTAATCTCAGTTAATTTTTTTAATAATTGTAATTTATCTCAAAATTTTTATTTTCTGTTTTATATAGTGTTATAGTCATCATTAAAAGTAATGAGACTACCATTACTTAACTATGTATTAACTTATTTCTTTCACATTAGATATTAAGTAATTTAATGTTCTAACTTATTTCTTTCACATTAGATATTAAGTAATTTAATGTTCTAATTATTTATCGAGCACACATGCTGTACGTAATTGAAAGAGAAAGGTTTTAATCTTTTACACAGGTGTTTTAAATGAAGCAAATATTTTTCATATTTCGTATCTTGCAAATAAAGATTTGTTTAAAAGGCACATAATTTCAGATTCATTACTACAGAATGAAATATTAGTATTATTTTTATTTGGATAAAATATTTACAGTGGAACCAACATGTTCTGATTTTGATTCCAAGGCATCACATGGGTAATGTAAATCCATGGATAATATTATATAGTAATAGATATTTTAAATATATAGGCAGTAAAGATATTTAACATATATACATAATCTATACATATATTTATATGTATGCAATATATAATGCTTTCTTTAAAAGTACATATTTTAAGATAATAAGTAAAATAATACATAAATCTAGAATATCTTATAATAGACAAACACAGACATAATTAAAATATTCTTGGTAATTGAAATACAGGCTTAAAATATTTTTGAAAAAATTGTCTTTTAAAATTCAGAATTTTTAAAAGCAGATTTTTAAAAATATTTTAAATACAAAATACTAATAAATCTCTTTCAAATTTTATTTATGCTTAGGATCTTATTTAGAAACATATCTTATTGCCAAAAAATAATCATTGAACTTTTATTAGTAAGCAGCAACATTCTTCCCATTGAATCATCCAGAGGGATTTAAAAACAGGAAATTTGACCATTTTTGCTAAATTAAAAATAAGATCTAAAAAAAAAGAAGCAGCCCATACATATATGTAATCAATATATTTAATATTAATTGATTTTTTTAAAACTTATGTAATTACTGTGAATTTAAAATTATATATATTGTAAGGGTCAATGACATATTCATTCACAAAAAGAATTTTAGTTCCATCAGATTATTGGTGTTTGAATTTATAACTTGCAAATATTTTAAAGTAATACATAATAAATACAGATCATTATGGATTATATTATTTATTTATTTAATCATCTAGCATTCATCAAAGTCATCATTACCCTTTTTGTAATTTTGCCAAAATTTGGGGAACCATTCTAATCAAATATGATTTCACTGGAAAAATTTGTATTTCATCAAATTTTGGCCTCTTTATTTTATAATGAAAAACAGTATCATGCATAATTTAATCACTAAAATAAAATTTTTTAAAATTTATTAAAATATTGTCAACTTAATGATAATAATACTAATTTTCTTTGGACAAAGATTTCTTCCATAAATCATCAATTAATTTTCAATTGGTTTGAAAAAAAATTAATACAATTCTTAATAATATATATAGACAACAAAAAGAATATCTTTCATAATTCTATGCAAATAAAGTCATCATAAGTTACCTGGCTTTAATTTCTCAAAAGAGATGACTATTTATTTAATAAATAATTGACATTTTATATAAATTATTTTTCATCATCTATTTGATAATAATATTTATTTTCTTGGATTTTTGGCTCTTATAAATCTAAAAATATAAACTATATTGTTAATAAGATTTAATTAAATATTTTATATGTCAGATTTGAATGTTTATGTGTATAGATGATTGGATAAGACATAATGTTAGAGATATTGCACAAAGAATGTAAAATATTATTTCATATTTTCAATTTACTTCCAGAGGATAAATATTTGAACATTTAATATAAAATAAAATTATTACCATATGATAGTATAAATATTAAAGATATATTGGATCAAAAATTAGATTGCATACTTTTTACACAATAAGGATGATAAAAATAATGATGGCAAATTGCAAAAGATACAGTATCTAATTGATATTAAATTGATTACTTGTTGATGAGTTGTAATGTTTTGGATCATGATGCCAAATAGTTGCAATATGGAATATAAAATTATATTGTTTTTTTATTTATTTATTATTTTTTATAAATATTTTTTGATTGGAGAATAAATGAATTAGTGAATATTGAGACATATAATTGCCTCACTATCTTAACAAATTCAGTGTTTCTTCAAGTTAAATTTAATTTGTATTTCGTAACAGTAATCCATTTCTCATCCTTTTATTATACTATTAATATAAATATAATAAAATTTCAAATCATTATTTTGAATATTATTAATAATTTATATTGTAACATAGAATAATGTTGTTAGCAGATAAATCACTGTAGAATCAAACTATCCAGGATTTGAAAAGATTTGTGAACTATTCCTGTGTACTATGTTGATAACCCTTATGAATAATAGAAATAAAATATTATATTGCTGCAATATGTTATCTCAACCAGAAGTTACTTATAATCTCTAAATAAGAAGTAAGAATATTTCAAGTATAGCTGTCCATATATCAACAGAAGTAAACTAAAGTCATATAGATGTTTAATTTTCATGGAATTAAAAATCTGAAATTGCATGGTCAAAATTGTCATTGTAAACTGGAAAATTTTTTGGAATAAAAGAAAGAACCGGATCACTTTCTCTTTTAAAATTTACATTGTATGGATTTGCAAAGTAAGATTTGGATTGAGAGATTTTATAAATTCAAGAGAATATATTGTCTTATCCAGATTCAATACAGCAACAATAACAACAACAAAAAAAAAAGGTATGCCTTTCATTGACAGGAAAGAAATTAATTCAAAATTAGTATATACAAATCAAAATCTCTGATTATGTTGAGGCAAAAATTGACAAAATATGCAGATAAGATATACTTCAGGAGGTTTTTGGAATGTAAAAATTGAAAATAGAAAAGATATACTGTTAACAGAACTGGGGTGGTAGGAATTGATTGAAGAAGGGAGGGGCAATGATGCTGCATTTTGTTGAAGTACATTTATTTTAGCCATTTGAATTTATTTGAATTTTATTTTATTAACAGAGATGGAATTTATGTATTTGTTTTTATTAATATTTAATATTTTTCTCACATAATTGAAGATTATGGCTTGTGAAATCTTCATAAAAAATAATCTATGGTAAACTTCATGGAAAAGATACAATAACAATAAACAAACTTCATACAATAGTGCCACCCAGTACAAGCCTTAGTAATCAATAGATGCAGGAAGGTTTGCACTGGGTGGCACTATACAGAGAATTTACTACAAAATGTATGGGCGTGACAATAGCAGGATTAACATATGGTAATGATGCATTATGTGTCAGTAAAGAGGTGTTAGATTACTTAGAAAAAGTACAAAGAGAAGTAGGAAGATATGCATTACTTGCAGATGTATGGATGGCAAAGGAGACAATTCAAGGAAAAATGGGATGGTCAAGTTTTTATATGAGAGATGCAAAAAGCAAAATGAAAATTTTCGGTATATTGCAATTTATGGATAAAAGAGAATAGCCAAAATAATATTTAATTGGGTTATGAGTAAAGAACAGGCAACAAGATGGGTGAGAAAGGTAATGTGGTATGCAGAAGATTTGGATAAAGAATTTATGTCAGTATACTTGTACAAAAGGTGGGATGATTGTGTTAGGAGGATTGTTGAGTGTTCATAGTGGCAAGAAATGGGATAGAAGAATAGATGCATTAATAAAAAATAGGGAGTTGGAGAGATGAAGGTCTAGTATGGAGAATAAAAAGAGTTTAAATATATATAAAGTAAACAGAATATTGGGTGTGAGTTAATTTATGATAATAGCAAGGAAATACTGTTTAAGGCTTGAACAGAATCTTTAGTAAAAAGGAAATATACACATAAATGGAAAAATGTGGGTGATTTAGTCTGCAAATTGTGTAAGGAAGGCATAGAAAATATTAGGCATTTGTTAATTTAGTGTAAATGCCTGCAAGCAGAAAGGGTACAAATAATGAAGTTGTGGAAGAATAAATATAAGCAAAGTGATTATACAGAAAGTGGATTCTTGGTTTTTATGCTGGGTTTGAGAAAAGATAAGGGGAATTTAAATATAAAGACCATGGAGTTGACAAAGATTATGTTGTGGAAATGAGATGGAGCAGGATAGAGAAGAATTGGAAAAAACAGGGTGGGAATGGAAAGGGAATATAAGATGGCTACAGGTTTCTCTGGGCATAGTGGCTGAGAGATTCCTGACTCTAAAAAAGGAGAAGCCACAGTGCATCATATACCTTGCATGCGGATAATAACAGTTTGTGTAAACATAGGAAATGGTGATCATGTGATGTTTTGAAAAGACATTCTTTTTTATTATAAAGATTATATCTAACATTCTAAAATTGGAACCATATTGGGAAGATTTAATTCAGTTGGAATAAAATGGGAAACTACACTTAAGGGAGTTAAGTATTTCAGAAATACAAATTTGCTACAGAAGAGGTTAAATGACTGCAACTTATGATATCAAATCAAAAAACTAGAAAAGCCCATGTTTGAATATGTAGACATGAGAATGTTTTATTGGTTTTATGTACTTATCACAAGCTTATCTTTAAAACTAAATTTTCTGTTGACTTTCTTTATCTGGAATTAGTACTACCATAGACATTCATTTATAGAAAGTGACTTCTAAAATTAGTGGTAGACACTTTACAAATACTGAAATATAATTACAATAAAAGAAATTTATGGATAAGTTTGGATAAGATTTGAGTAAAAGAAAAATGATGTCAGATTAAAGCTCACAAAAAACAAAACAAATTATAGTAATAAGAAACTTTTTAAAACAAATATAGAGGCATATGCAAGGAGGGATAAATCCAGTTACATAGAACTCAAGCATTCAACAATATAGGTACCATTGGTTTATTATGATGATGATGTCCTATTTTATATAAATAAATGTAATATATAAAAAAAATTTCAAGAGATATCAAAAACAAGAATGCTTTAGGGAAAATCCTACACCTGTAGATTGTCAGTAGATCATTTCCATAACGCAGAACTATCTACAAGTATATATCCAGTCAAAAATAAATACCTTGACTAGAATTTTACTACCTTTCTCAATAGATTTAATGCATAGAAGCATCCTTCGGATCTAAAATTGAGAATGATGTGACAAAATTGAGACTTAAGAAATATTTTGTGTTCCTATTCCCAGGCCAGTAATATGTTTGATTGCTTAAATGGACTTTATAATCGGAAAATTTCTTTTTGCATTGATGAATTCAAATATTTGTTCTTGAAAATATTAGTAAATCACTTACTTATCCTGTTAAGAAAATTTAATTGGAATTATGGAATATTAATATCTTATCAGATCTATGCTCTTACAAAAATATAAAATTAATGAGTTTGCATTGAATGAAGTCTGGAAAATTTAAATCAAAGAAGAAATCAAAATATGACTTGACTTGATCCAGTTTTTATTTAATTGCAGATTTGAATAAATACTTATATTAAAAAGAATCTTGAATCTTACTTTCCTGAGATAAAAAAAAATCATAAAACAACAGATCCATCTTGCTTATCAAGTTGTTGAATCAACATATGTAAATTACTGGAAATTCATTTATGAAGTATGCATTTTATTTTTATATAATTCTTTAATCAATAACTCTTCACCATAATCTTTTTAAAAACTTTTATTTTCATCATATATATTTAAATCCATCCAAAATCTCCATATTCCAACGTTTCGATTGTTTTATAAATTACAATCATTTTCAAGGCAAAACTACAAAATACACAGAACAATTGAATAAATAAAAAAATACATCATATTACATTACATAAATACAATTAACTGTATTATAACAATTCAAAATACATAATCATACCTATTATACCATTAAATAATACATTTACTTTCTATTTTTTTTATCCATTTTTTATTATTAACTCCTATTATAAATCAATTTCTATAAATTATTATCAAACAATAAATAAAACAAATAGTCAAAATAAAAGTCATAGATCATTTCATAGATCACATGACCCTATCTTAAATATTACCTATACACTTCTATTTCATTTATATCACATTATATTTTTATATTTTACCAATGCCATTTTTACCAATTCCATTTCAACTAAATACCTTAAATCATTTAAACATTCTTCTATTTAACTACTTTCATAGATCTTATTTTTTAAAAACCCATTGTTTAATACATTCCTTTTAACACCTCTATACACCATTTATTTTATTTAACACTGGATTTAATTTTTTTATATAATTACATTCTTTAATTATTCTTTCTTTATAATTCCTAACCTTTTCTATCATTTTTATACTAAAATTCCTATGTTTATATTTTTCTCTATGAATAAAAACACTAGAATTCTTATCTTTTAAATGTTGTTTAAATCTAGTTCTTAATGTATTCTTAGTTGTTCCCACATATGATACATTATTTCCTTCTTTTTTACAATCTTCACAGATAATAATATATATCCCATTCATTTTATCTTGTTCACAATTTATACCATTATTATTATTTATTAAATTTCCTAAACTACATTTTTTCTTATATACAGGTTTAACTAATAAATCAATCTTATATTTATATTTTAAATCAATATTTTTCATAATTTTTTTAATTTCTTTAAAAACCTCTTTTGACATATTATAACTATTATAAATTACTTTATTATCTATATTATGACTACAATTTTTTTTATAATTATTTTTTCCTTTTATATAATGATTATTACAATTTTTCTTTATTATTTTACTAATATTTTTCTTATTAAATAAATTATTAATAATTTTTTCCGGATATTCATTCTTTAAAAATTCTATTTTAATTTTATTTAATTCTTTATTCAAACCTACATTATTGGAACACAAATTAACTGCTCTATTAATTCTATTATTTACAATATTAATTTTATGTTCATATTCAAAATCTGAATACCAATTACTAAGCAACCCATGAAAAGTATTTTTTCTATATACTACTGTGTCAATTTTTGTAAATCCATTATCATAATATTTTTTTATATTTACATCCATGTAATTAATCATATTATTATCTTCTTTTTGTATAGTAAATTTAATATTATCTTCAATTGAATTAATATATCTACAGAAATTCACTCCTTTACTATTATTTCCATTAAAAATAAGAAAATAATCATCGATATATCTTACCCACCAAATTGCTTTAAATTTAGTCTCCTCAAAATATAAATTTTCAAAATTGCTCATGTATATATTAGCCATTAAACCACTAAGATTATTCCCCATGCTTAAACCACTATTTTGTTTATAAAAATTATCTTTATATTTAAAAACAATGTCTTTACAACATGCATCAAAAATTTTAATTAATAAACTATATTCAATGTTAAAACTTTTTTCTCTATCTTCACTATACATTTTTAATATTATATCTAAAGCTTTTTCTGGGTCAATATTGGTATACATACTTTCAATATCTAATTTAATAAAATATATATTCTTATATTTATTACTTTTATTTAAAAACTCATTTAATTTAAAAAAATTCCTTAGAATTTTTAACATTATGACAACTCTCATAAAATCCATATTTTTTAAATATTTTATTATATAACCATTTTGACAAACTATCTTAATATGCTTCAACTCCACAAATAATTGGTCTTAATGGTATATCTATTTTATGTACCTTGGGTATAACGTAAATAATAGCATCCTTATAATCCATTTTTTTTAAACTCATCATATCTATATTACCAATATAGTTCATATTAAATAAAACAGTAACTATTTCATTAATACTTTTTATTTTATCAAAATATTCTTTTTTATTAATTTTTTTAAAATAATTACCCTCTAATAATTTATTCATTTTTATTTCATATTCATATTTTTCCATAATAATCATACTTGTTGTCTTATCACCTCTTAAAAATACTAAGTTTTTATATTTACATTTAATACTATTAATTAAATTCCATTCCCTTAAATAATCATATTTATAATTAATTATACCATTTTTTAAATTATATATCAAACAATCCATTTTATATTTAAATTCCTTCATCATTAATTCTCCATTACCAACCAAACCATCTACATCATTTTTATTATCATTAAATTTATATTCATTCTTTATTTTATCTATTAACAAAGAATTTTTAGATTCTATTTCAAAAATATTTCTATCATTATTAATATACCTATTTGGAATATATCTTAATCCTCTTTCTAATAATTTCATCTCCTCATAATTAAACTCTACTTTTGTTAAATTAATAATAAAATTATCTTTATTAATCCTATTACCACATATATTATCTTCATGATAATTATTATTTCTATTTTTATTCTTTATATCATTATATTTCATTTTTGAATTTCTATCATAAATTAAATTATATATTTTTTTATCATGCCTATTTTTAATATTCCTCTTATAATTATTAGCTTTATAAACAAAACAATATTTCAATATATTGTCTTCTTCCAAAGTAATAATCCTCTTTAATGTATCATAAATATTTCTAACCTTATCTATTAATATCTTTTTTTCTTCATATAATATTTTAACATATTTCTTCATCAATTTCCTTTGTAAAATTACCATATATTTATCACTAAACATATTTTTAAACACACTAAATCTAATAAATTTGGGAATGACATTATTACTACAACAATTTTTTATAAAATTAATATCAAATTGCCTCTTAATAATTTTCATTTTCCATTTGATCCATTCATTACAAACTTTTATTATATATTTTACCTCTTTAACATTATTAACAACCATTTTTATTCTATTAATAAACCTTCTAAAATTCCATACTTTATAATTTTCCATATTTTAACAACAACTCTAATATACAATAAATATCACATGCAATAAATAATAAATAATTATATCATAATCTCCACACGCAATTATAAAATATATCCAATCATAAAAATTTAACACAATAAATCCAATATCAACCAAATATCATATCACTGGTCAATCTTCTACATATTTCCATAAACATACAATAAACCATACAATTCTTTTTTCATAAATATCCATATAAATGTCAAAAAATAAACCTATTAAAAAATTATTTAAATTAAACAATCCTCAATAAACGTCCTTCCATCTATACAATAATAAACATATCCTATAAAATCTTGTATATATAATGCATTATTTATCTTCCATGTATCCTCCATGTATCTTCCAATAAACCAATCTTCCATATATCATTACAAGTTTACTTGATAATTCATAACAATAAAAATTTCCACCATTCTTTTTAAAAATATATAGTCAATTCATATAATTCTTTAATCAATAACTCTTCACCATAATCTTTTTAAAAACTTTTATTTTCATCATATATATTTAAATCCATCCAAAATCTCCATATTCCAACGTTTCGATTGTTTTATAAATTACAATCATTTTCAAGGCAAAACTACAAAATACACAGAACAATTGAATAAATAAAAAAATACATCATATTACATTACATAAATACAATTAACTGTATTATAACAATTCAAAATACATAATCATACCTATTATACCATTAAATAATACATTTACTTTCTATTTTTTTATCCATTTTTTATTATTAACTCCTATTATAAATCAATTTCTATAAATTATTATCAAACAATAAATAAAACAATCTTAAATATTACCTATACACTTCTATTTCATTTATATCACATTATATTTTTATATTTTACCAATGCCATTTTTACCAATTCCATTTCAACTAAATACCTTAAATCATTTAAACATTCTTCTATTTAACTACTTTCATAGATCTTATTTTTTTAAAAACCCATTGTTTAATACATTCCTTTTAACACCTCTATACACCATTTATTTTATTTAACACTGGATTTAATTTTTTTATATGATTACATTTTATTTTATGATTATAACTAAGAGTTTTTATTTTTATTTTGATGATTTTTTAAAAAAAAACTATCCTCTAATGGAACTTAATAAATTATATTCTAACATCAATTTAGGAATGTAGAATGAAATTTTATAAACATATTAAAGGAAATGTGTAGATATGTTTATAGTATTGAAACAGTCAGTTTCATCCATCTGCCGGTTTCACTTATTTTACCCACACATCTATCCATATGCCAGGTTTAAACCCTCTCAGAGTACCCATTTAAATAACATTAAATTATTATGTATGCAGAATCACATATATATATATGCGAGCGGTATGTCTGTAATTTAATAGTATATGTATAGATTACAGATATGTATTCATTTTATAAATATTTCTATTTTAGGAGATATTTTAGTTTAAATTATTATGTTATTGGTATATATTATAAAGAAATTCATTTTATAAATATTTCTAATTTAAGAAATATCTTAGTTAAATTATTTAGCCAACTTTATTGATGTATTATTGAAATCGCATACGTATATTTTCTGTTATTCTGCACGTATGGTTATAAAATTAGTCTTCTACTAATTATGAAAGTAACTTTGTCAAAATAACATTTTGATTTTTGTAAACAATTTTGGAAGTAGGTCACACATTGGTCTTAAAATAGTGTGGACTTGATTTGTAAATATAAAATGTTAATAAAAAAATAACGCAGAAAAACAAAATCTCAATTACTGGTTATAATTAAAAATGTGTTTCTAAAATAAATAAATGAGTTTTTCTACTGGTTATAACTATTAAATATGTTTTGCTAAAATAAATAAATGAACTTTTCAGCTATGTACAAGCTCATAAAAATTAACAGGTGGCCAGAGTTTAAAAAATATAAATATATAATGTGATTTGTAAGCAGAACCTACACCCGTTTTACCTTCAAAATGATCGAGTAGAACGGCGATAAATCACCTCTCGGCCCTTAGCTGGGGAATGGATAAGAACTGTGGTCCAATGAAACCTAATGCCATAACCAGCAAAGCAGCCCATAGAAAATCTCTATTAACTTTAAATCATCATCAAAAGTGTCAATCTAATATCCTCCCAAGTGCTCCAGAATTAACTGCAATGAAGACAACTGAATGGTAAATTTTCTCTCGAAGCTCTGTTTATAAACTGTGACTTTCAATTCTTTCTTTTAAAAGCTAGATATTTATTAAATCTGCCTTTCCCAAACACCTTTACTAAAATATACAAAGAAGATTGTTAAATGCTAAATCTTGCCTGATTGTAAAACTTGAATTCTCTTTTAAAATGTAAAACTCAAATTCTCTTTTAAAATGTAAAACTCTAATAATCTATTTTAGATGTATAATTTCCTACGGTCTTTTTATGCCTATTTCTAAATCTATTCGATTTATTCTATGATTTTATCATTTTAATATTATATGTATTTAATATGCCAAATGACTTGAAACCGCAAGTATTTATAAATATAATTTTAGCTTATCGATCTACGAAGATAATTTCAAATCTTTGCTATAATAAATATTAAATAATTGAATCATTATTTTTCTTTCTCACTCGCTGTTTCGAGATCATGTTATTATTTTACTGATTAATTTTTGAGTATTAATATTACAATAATCAGTTATCTAGTTATTTTATGTAGTTTGCTTAATTCTACTTATGGATTATAACTATTTATAGATGTAACTCGTACATCATAGGGACTAGCCACAGAGATATTCTCAAAGCATATTTTAATGTTTTATTTGTAATTACCCCCGCAAATATGCTTTGTCCTCCTTAAATTTATATATGTTGAGATGCAGGTGATAATATTAAACTAGGTTACTAATTAATTTATTCCCTAAATAGTATATTTAAAATACTAAATTTGAGAACTGAATTGTATAGATATGCAAATAGACGCTATCTAATTTTAAGGCACGATAATATAACTTTATGTATTTGCGTTATATATATGTATAAGTTGCGGATGTGTCCTTACAAAGTACACAATGTACAATTATCTGCTTGCTGCATGATTATTGATGAGTTTCTGGCGGAGATCACTCTCATCCACTTTAGTTCAAGTTGAAGCACATGTTTAGAACTAGGGCACAAGGACCTAGATGATTCATAATGCTTATCCGACTTCCGGAACTACTAATGTTCCCATTCGTAGCAAGTTGAGCAGTTTTAGGGCAAACCGAGTCTTTGAGACTGAAGCCTGTGAATAACGACCCATTCACACCTTTGAGTTTAATTAATATTTTAATATGTGCCATAGAGTATATAGGTAAACCTTTTATAAACCAGTTTTCTCTCCTTTTATATTAAATGCTTATTTAGCCTTGAGACTCTTAATCTCAGGGTCGTGGGTTCGGGCCCCATATTGGGCGTCAGAACCCGGGGAAAAAACCCATGTAACAGTAAGAATTGTCCCTCCATGCAACAAAATCTAGAACACAAGCAAAGTACCCTAAAGCTGATCGAATATGGATACTGGGATCCAGAATCTGACCAACATTCAATCCTTTCACCCCTGCTCAATGATTTAATACCCTATGGATGACATTTCTCAGCGTACACAGACATTCAGTTTAACCTTGGCCCGGCAGTCATTCGGTGGAACAATAAGACTCATAAACTAATTGAGCACTGATTTGGTCAGACATACACACATAAGACTAAATGGTTAATTAGAGGATCAATGATTGATCATGAAATTCAATAGAATAATCTACATATAGATATAATGATGTATGTGCAATTAAATCTAGAGCTGGATAAAATGAACTCACGGACAATAAAATATGAAAACGAGTGATAATTTTAAATATTATTTATTTAATAAAACAATAACAAATAATAAATCAAAACATACAAAATTATGTGATGGGAATGTGAGATATTATGCTCACAGGTGTTATCTTACTGAGATTAATGTTACATATCTCATTATGTGTTTAATAAAGGGTAGTGTGGTATTGGAGTTTATGCCTATATTAATATGCCAAATTTCCAGCTCTCATGTAGTCTGGTAGATCATGCTTAAGTCTCCATCCTTGTCTTTATCCTCCCAAGAAAAATTTCTTAACTATTTTCATACAGAAAATTAATATAATTTTGTACTCTTGAGTTTGAATTGAATCTCAACCGCTTGATTATGGAAGAACCAATTTGTAGAGAGAAAATTATAGTAGCAAAAGCCCTTTGTGGAGAGAGAATTGTAGTAATAAGAAAAGTCAAGCCAACTTTCTTATAAAGTATTCCCCTTTTATATCTGATTATTAAGCCATCTATTTCTTCCACCAATCAATGGTCACTCATTCAAAAGTTCAACTTTAAAGATAGGTCAATCCCTTCTTCTGCACTGTGATAATTAGTTGCAAATAACCTTTTCTCTGTTAAAAAGAAATGAAAAAAAAAATCATTTTGTCTTCTAAATAATATTAATTAAACTGAAACAATAATAAAAATATTATGCATTTTTAGAATGACAAAAAAATAATAATTGTTTTAGCAAATAAAATAATTGAGTGTATTTGTGTATTTGACAATTCACTGATCCATTGATCCATCAATTCACTTAAAATGGTGTTTAAACTGGTTATCCAAGATATTGATTATTAAAATAAATATTTTACTGTAGAACAGAGTATTTGGTATTTTAATTAAGTACATGAATGAAAAATGAAGTTGAAAGATGGCACAAACATACATGCACATACATAAATGTTGCACTACAAGTACTAAACCACTCTGGCTAAAATAGAAGTTTCTATGACTATGAACTATACTATGGACTGGAGTATCAAGGAGCAAATAAACTAGAAAATCACCAAAACAAACATCAATGCTGTCTTACAGATGAATAAGAGAAATTTGGTTCAATTTAAACTACTAAATATCTCAAAATTTTCAAATAATATCTGCAAGTGCTTTCTAAACAGGTTTAGATTATTAATGAAAAAATTTTAAAATCTTAGGTTATTTCATTTTTTTTTATAGTTAAAATGCAACCAGCTGTTACTGATACAGTGCTATTTAATTACAGTTGGTTTCTTGTGCCTATTCAGAAGGTCACAATATATATATATTGTGCCATTATAATTTAGTCATTAGCTAAATTTATAGTAATGTGCATGTAAGAAAATGTAAAACCACAATCATCATCACATTTTTATATAACAATAAAGGAAGCTGTAAGGCATCCAAGTTGAAATTCTACAAGATCCAGTTTTAAAAGCTTTAGACAGAAAGAGTGGGTCAACAATTATATTCTTTATTTGTTTGTGTGTTGATAGAAAGGTAATACACACATTTAAACTATTCAATTTTTGATTTTTCTTTAAAAAGCAAAGTTATAACGCATACGTATAGGCAGTGTATGTGTAAGCTATTGAATTGTTTTATATTTCATATATTTAACTTTCTTTAAAACTAACCTATGCTTGATCAATTCTAATGTCTTATTCTATATCTATTTTGCTTTTCTATAATTGTAATTGGGATTTAAAAGCTAAGGATTTAATTTTAAATATTAGGGTTATAATTACTAAGCTCCCAATTAGATTATTGTAATGACAGTTTATGAATGATTTGAAATGATAAAGTATGTGTGTACATTACATACAGAAATTTACATTTATTAAATATTGAAAGAAAAAGAAGGGTTAAATCTGTCAAATTATTTTTTTTTACAATTTTATGTTAAAAGAGGAAATCTGTTTAATCAGATATCTACTTTTGTAGCAATTTTGTGTTTGTCATTTTGGGAGCTTAAGCTTGGTGGGAACTCTAATTTTGAAATTGTCTCATCTTAAGATTAAAGGAAAGAAACTCCAATTTTAGATATTACAGATATACGTGAAAAAGGAAAAAGGATTAAGTCTATTTTTTTTTTAAGACAAAAGTGTCTGAAAACCAGGTGTGTGATTTTTTTGGGTTGGTCAAAAATAGCAATTCACACTATCACTCTAATTGGGTGAGTTGACTCAAAAAAATCGGATATAAAAGCAGTCTGGAAAATCAGTTGAGCTATTAGATTATTGTTATTATAATATTTGTGATAGAGACTTTTTAAAAATTATTGAAACTAAAGCAGACAAACATTTTTAATTCTGCTAGATAATCTTTTTCTTTTAAAAATCATTTTTTTTATGAAGTTTTGAATGTTGAAAATATAAGAAATGACGGGGTAGAAAAATTAGATATGTGTCCCATCAAGACCTGACCATCGTGGAGCTGCAGATCATATAGGAAAGAAAATATGTCTTGTCTGAAAAATAATATTCTATACCTTTCAATTGACCAGAGAAATAAGATGTTTTTAAATAGTAAGAAGAAAACCTTCACCTGCATTCGAAGGAGATCAGAAAGATGAATTAATCTACTGATAAATATTTATCAAGTCCAATTAATTGTTCCAGCAACTGAGTTTAAAACCCAGGAAATTTATAAACGTGAAAACAACTGCTGTATTTCATCCACTAAAAGAATCATGCTTGACAGGAAGAGAAGAAAAATTAATATAAAGATTTCCAAATTGTCCACTAAAGCAAATAACCTCAATAGGATCATCATCATCAAATAATTATACACTTTAAGAAAGAGATTGTTCCAACGTAAAACGGAAATGGTTGCTGCCAAAGATAGACATTAAACAAGAGAAATTTGACTCATTAGAAGTCGCTACAAAGAACTGGTAGTATAAAATTTTTTTTTTGATATATTTTCTTTATGATAGCAGAGTCTTAATAAAATTTTAGCAATAAAGTGGTATATTTTATTTAAAGAACTTTTAAAGACTATTCAGATCGATTAAAACCAAGAATGTCTTACTAATAATAACTTTGAGCTTCATAAATGATCTTGAATGTATCATAATTATTTGTTTATTGATTTACAGTTATGAAATATTAATGTGTAAAATAATTTTTTGTATTATTATTTTGGTTTTAAATAATATTTTGCTATTATGGGATAAAACACACACATACATAATAATATTTATATGTGTATAATTGCGAGTGAATGTGAAGTAATAAGTAGTATTAAAATATTAAATTAGTTTGTTTTAGGAAAATATAGCATTTCAGTGCTTAGAAGAGAGGGGGAGAGAATAATTTAAACTTGTTTCTAAAACTTGCTCTTTCCAATTTTACTAACAATTATTTTTGTCATTCTACTTACATGTTAGATTTATAAAGTATGTGTGCCAATGAGTGAATATTTTTTTTTATGAAATACTTTTGTTGTGGATGGAACATTTTAACAAATTGGTTACTCAATTTAATACAATATACTTTTGAAATACATTTACGGGAAAGGGGGAAGAATTTAAAATTTAATGTTATGATTTTAAAACAGTCGATTATGATTATTGTTGTTATTGTTAATATAAATTTTTATGTAAATATAGAAATTTTTATGTATATGTTAGAAATGCAGTAATAAATATTAGTTTGTTATTAAACGAGGCGTATATATTTCATTAAGAGTAGTCTTTATCAAGTGTGATCATTCATCATCAATGGTTGATTATTAGTTGTTTAAGATATGATTGAATATGCTAGGATTAACAATAATTATGAATTTCGTTATAAAAATTAGGTTTATGATTAGACTTGGTCCTAAAGCTGTGGTTGAAACCATTGTCATTATCGTCGTCATCATCAACGTTTTAATTAATGAGCTATTTAAATGTTTAAAGGCCGTAAATAAATATTGATTTCATAGTATTTAGTGATTTCTTAGTATTATTATAACCACCGTCCCATCATCTATTTCATGCAAGGATGAGTGAATTGCCATCCTAAATTAATAGTAATCTGAGCTAGTAAAACTTATAAAAAAAAATATTGAAACACATTTGTTATGCTAAGATCTAAGAAATGATTTATGTCTAATGAATTCCATTTCAGTTAAAGATGTTTTATGTTACCTAGGTGTTTACTTAAATATTAGTGCATACAGTGTTATGGGTCTAAAATCAAAATCATACATTTTGTAAGAAATAAAGTACCAAAAGGGATTCAAACCCGGTACATGTGAAAAGGTTATTAGATATAACTGTGTCTAGATTCAGATAATCTAGTGGTGCCCTGATAGACCCTATTCACTTGTTGTTCACTTAAACATGCACTTGAGATCAAACCAAGAAATGAAAGTGAGTAAAATCTACTGTTGGATATACCTGAGAAGATATTTTATTGAGTTACTAGTGTACTCACTCACTTGATTTCCATATACCTGAGTTATAATAGTTGTTATTAATAATTTGTTTTTAATTATTGATATTGTGATATCTTGAGGAATCTAATTATAGAAGTATGTTTCATTTAATCCAATGACCCTTAATATGATTGATAACTCGGTCTGATCTTTTGCTAAATAGCTTATGCTCATGTTAATATAAGTTTAAATAAAATCTGATCAGTTTCATTAAGTTTATTTACAATTTGTTTGGATTAATATTTCTAAAGACTACTTATTGAACATGTTTATCTACTTACAATGTTGATTTCGTTTATTTGTTTAGTGGCTTATGCTGTAACAGTCAGATTCGTACACTCATGCAACAAAATTCAGAGCCCAAGCAAAATATACCAAAGCTGCCCGTATTGAGGTGGTTGAGACCTCTAATCCGACCAAACTCCAACTCATCTGCCAGTACTCCAAATTTAACACCTTATGAGTGACATTCCTGGGCTACACTCAGTTCTCATTTAACCGCGAGCCGGCATAGAACAGGGAGAAACATGAGACTTAAGGTCATTACTAACTAACTAAATAAGTGATAATTATAACACTAGACACTCTATTAATCTTATATACTTAGACATATACATATAGCATATAAACTCATTAAGAAATTGGAGTAATGAAATGTGACATTTAAAAATACACTGTGGATGGGATAAAAATATTATGGATTGGATAAGATACTGTGGTTTGGTTTGATTTAGAGGCTGAGCAAGAAAAATATACAACAGTTTATATTAAAAAAAGATTTATTAAAACAATAACAAAATAGTCTAACAAAGAATATCATAATGGCAGGAATTGTACAATTTTCACGAGTATTTAAGGCAGGCAAGCATGTTACAACGGTTGGAATTGTTACCAAGTACATCTGTTTCTTTTAAACATACTACTTTACATGTGTTTGGGAGTGATAGAAGTCATGCCTAATTATTTAATATGCTCATTTTGTGAACTGGACTTGCTTAAGTTAGAATTTGATATTTTAGTAGAGATGATGATGAGTACAGCCAGTTTTAAAGACTGTTATATATACTAATTAACTGAGCAACTAAATCGACTCAGAATCATGCAGATTCAACTGATAACTAGATTCAAACTTCAGTCTAAAGCTGAAAGATTAATTAATATGGGGAAAAGAACTGGTTACCATTAGGTCCACATATATGCGCTATGGCGCTATAAAAAAATATTAAACAATTAAACTTGCAGTGCGAGTGTGTGATTCTTCCAGAGTTTCAGCATCAAATGCTCGGTTGCTCTGTGACCGACGGTTTGCTGCCATTGGTATGTGAAACAAAGTCCAGGAAGTCGGATTGGCTTTATGGAATATAATCTGGGTCCTCACGCCCCCAGTTCTAATGAAGATAGCCTTAACCCGAACTAAATAAAGGGGCGGTTTGTTACCGTGAACCCTTGTCAGAGGCAGCAAAACGTAACACATATAAGTGTAATGTGTAAAAACACACCCGCAATGTATATATATAGCAATAAACATGCACATAATTAATTGCGCCTAAAACAGATAGCTTTTATCTGTCAAACTAATTCAAACAGTTCTTTAAAATTAGCAATAAAAGTATGCTAATAAAATGGGGTTAAACGATATGAAAATAATCTAATTAAGATTCTAAATCTGCATATAAATATTCTTAATTAAGGAGGGCAAGTATATTCGATGGGACTTAATACAAACGTTAGCGAATATACTTTATCATCTCTAGGCAATATATATCCCCTTCCAATTAATAAATGTCAAAGGTTATGATATAATATCGGTTAAGCAAATCTTAAAATACGATTCTACCATATATATATAATTATGATAATAACGAGTGGTTAGCGCATTCGTTTATTACCAATATTGTAATTTCGAAACAATGATTTAATAAAATACACAATGTTTTTTAAAAATCTCTAAGTGAAGATTAAATTTATCTTCTTTATAAATTACTTGGTTTCATTGTTTCGAAATCTGAGCATATTATCACATATCAACATAACAAAATGCATTTAAAATATTAAAATTATGGAAATTAGGCAGACTGTTAGTTAGAAAGAATTAAAGAAAATAAATTTCGGACATTTAATAAGTATAAAAAAATATATGAAATCTTTTAATTCATAAAAGATTTCAGCAGTTTAGAAAATTAAAGTAAGTGATTTTTTTTTCTTTTCTACATTATATACAAAGTCACAAATAGTTTTCATTATCAATTATATAGAACGTTCTTTTTTTTAAAATGATATAAGAATTTATTAAAGTTCATACCGCAACTCCTTTTAAAATGATTTCCATCTCTCTCTGCTTCCTTGAGTGGACTTGAAGCGTATATCAATGATAGTGGTTAGAATGGCGTCTGACAGCGTCATGATCTCCAGTGGCCTTTCAGATAGGTTAAATTTTCTTCTTATTCTCCATGCAGATTAATTGAAAGTCTATTCAAAGATGTTTAGAGGATAGAGAGTCCATTCTGGCCTTCGGAGCCAGTAAATATATTGGTCTACTCGATCATTTTTGGATTTTGGTTTTCCAAACAATTTTCGGAAAAAAAACTAAAGAGTGAGCTTTTCAGAAAAATCTGCAATATTTATATTTCCCAGATCAAAAAGCCAGCGACCATCTATTTTTAAAATATCATTTAGACTTCTAAGTTTTTGCCTTAGGTCTCTTTTTTTTATATTTATCTTTCTTATTTTGCTGTTTAAACTATCACTGGTCTGATCTGGAAAAGAAATTCATTACAATCGTAATGAATGAATTCCAGAACAAAGTCAATTACCCAGGGACTACAGGATCCACCTGCAGTTTATTCTAACTAAAAATCTGTGATATCTATATTCCCAAGACAACAAACCAGTGACTATCGATTTTAAAGTACAATTCAAATTTTTTCTAAGTTTTACAGCAGTCTGCCTTTTTGGATTCTAATCTCTCTTTTTCTTATCTTTTTGCCAAAATTTTACTGGTTTGATCTGGGGAAATAGAAATTCATTACAATCGAAATGAATGATTTCTAAAAATATTGTCAATGACCTAAGGACTATCTGAAACCACCTGCGAATTATTAAATAGAAATCTTATTACCAATCTGTGAATTTCGCATGTGATTTAATTTACTTAAGCTAAATTTATTAAAGGATATTTGGCCAACTTCTTAAACAAATAACCCTTATATAATATAATATTTATGTAAATGCTGCAATATACCCATACAAAAATCAATATCATTAACATTTACAGGTGCTGGTATGTGTGACAATAAACATATAATTGTTTGAATATATATAAAACTGAGACCATATATATATATAACTATATAAATGAATATATGTTTACACGATTGTGTAACATATATATATATACAGCTGTGCAAAGGCACATAACTGAGTGGATACATACACATGTGTACTAAAGAGTGTTTAACACTGGCATAGATGTGTCTATGGAGACATAAAGGTGAAACAGATATAAAAGGACAGTAATATCTGTTTCAATGCTAACATGTTTATTTACTTACAATGTTGATTTTGTTTATTTGTTTAGTGGCTTATGCTCAGCAAGTTGCATAATAATTCTTTGCTCTTTGATATATATTACAATTCTCTTTTTGTTTATTAAGTTATAATATTTGAATATTTAATAATATTTGGATTTTTGGCAAATCCAGTGATATTTTAATATACAATTGAATTTCTCTTTAATATGTTACAATGGACCTTTTGAGCTACTTTAATTGGTTACAATATATTTACACAGGTATGTAATCATATTGGAGAAAATTCATTTAATTAAGTAGAATTCAACTTATGAACTCAGATATGCACACATTTAAAACAATCATATAATTACTATTATTCAACTATAACTTTAATAATACAAAGAAAGATTGGTAAAAATATAAATCGATAAACAGACATATACAAGATTAGAGTTAATATTAAATAATAAATTCTATTTGCTCTAGTGTTCAAAATAAATTATATTAAGAAAAAGAAAATACATATTTAAGGAAAAAAAAAAGTTAAAATTATTCAGAGATTTAATATTAATTTTAATTTTGCTAAAATAATTTTTTTTTTTGTAAAGATCTTTTATTGTAAATAAAAATTGATCTTATCACATCATCAGAATTCTGATTTTACCTGTTAACTGATTATAAATAGATTTTAACTTTTTTGAAAATTAGATCTATAAGACAGTTTTATTTGGAAAGCTTTATAAGGCTTCATTTGTTGCATTTTTCTTGAGATTTTCTTTGGTTAGAATGATGATATGACTGGATTATGTATTTATTGTGGATAGGCTGACAAAAATCCTGTGAAAGTTGACAGGTTGTTGGTGCATGCAGGAATGGTACACTTTTAAAATTGACATCTGCAGGAAGTTACATAATTTCAGGTTTAGTTAGCAGTGTATTAATAAAAATTTTTCACCACAGCATATTGAGATTTTCAGCTTGCACGAATATTCACATTAACTATGGTTAATAGTTTGCAAATTAGTTGCTTGTTAACTAATTGAAAATGCAGTTCTAATCAGTTTAATTTTCTGGAATGCTATTAAACAGAGTTTTTATTGGTTGAAATGATCCAAAAGTTCTTTATGATATTTCATTTTTCTTAAAACTAGAAAACTCTTTCTAAACATAAAAACTGGCATCTATCACATTTTTTTTTTTTTTTGCGACATTAGTCAAGATCATGTGCAACATTCAGGGTACCTTTATTTATTATTTTAAATTAGTTTTAATTCATTACATTTTTTAAAAATATGTATATCTCACTGGTATGAAGGAAGAATGAAATAAATAAACGGTTTATGACTTTTATATAAAAAAATTATTCTGACCTGGGTCATCATCATTATCAACCATTATCAATCCATTGCAGGATGAAGGTCTCTCCAAGTTCTATCCATCCTCTCAGATCTTTAGCTTCTCTTTTCCACATCACCCCTGCACACTTTTTTATTTCATCCATCTATCTCACATGTGGTCTCTTTCTGGATCTTTTACAATCTCTTGGAATCCAGTTTAAGATTTCAGTTGTCCATCTATTATCATCTCTTCTAGCAATATGTCCAGCCCAACTCCACTTCAGTCTTTTAATTTTTTCAATGAGGTCAATAACACCTGTTTTTTTTTTCTGTTACCCATATATTGCGTTTTCATTCTCTTTTTGTTACTCCCAACCTGTATCTCTCCATACTTCTTTGAGTGGTCTGAAGTCTCTGTATTGCTCTTCTATTAAGTGTCCAAGTCTCAGATCCATAAGTAAGAACTGGTAAAACACATTTATTAAAAACCTCCCTTTTCAAACACATAGGCATATTTCCTTTAAGTATCAAGTTATTTCTACCAAAAGCACTCCAACCAAGTTTAATTCTATGATTAATTTCATCCATTATGTTTCCATCTGTATTAATAATCTGACCAAGGTATTTGTAACTGTTAACTTCTTCTAACTCATCATAATCTTTATTTTCATATTTTGAGAAAATCCATTAAACATTACTTTAGTCTTTTTAATATTTATCTTTAGTCCTACTTTCCTACTTTCATCTGATAACTCCGGCAACATTTCCTGGAGTTCTAAAGCATTATATGCAAAAACAACTACATCATCTGCAAAATCTAAATGACTTAATTAAATAATCTCCATTTACTTTCACTCCTTTAGATTCCCATTTTAATCCAAAGAATACTTCTTGCAGCACTGCTGTAAAAAGTTTTGGAGATATGGAGTCATCCTGTCTTACATCTTTCTCAATGTTGACTTTCCCAGTATCATTATGTAATCTAATTGTTGCTGTTGCATTTTTATAAATATTCTTTAAAATATGACAATATTCTGGCTCTGTACCTTGATGATCCAATCCTTTAATCACTGAAGAAATGTTTATAGAATCAAATGCCTTTTCATAATCTACAAATCCAAAGCATAATGACAACTCATATTCATTTGTCCTTTCTATAATTTCTCTCAATTCCTGGATATGATCTACTGTACTAAAACCACTTTTAAATCCAGCTTGTTTTCTTGGTTGGGGAAAATCCAACGTTCTTTGCAGACAAGTTGTAATTATCTTGGTAAAAATTTTGTATAAAAGTGATAAAAGGCTGATAGATCTGTAATTTCTAATATCTTCTTCATGACCTTTTTTAAATATTAATATTAATACTGCATTTTTCCAATCATCTGGTACATCTTTATCATTTAGACATTTGGTATTATAACGTTTTCCGTCTGCCTAGGCCTCTACACGCAATATAAACTGCGTGCGAGTTGATCAAGTTATGTCAAAAAGAAGAAAGTTGTATTTCTATTTCTAAAAACATAACTACATTTCCTGATCAACTAGGCCTAGTACTTGTGTGCTATTGATGAAATCAGCTTTTAATTTATTTAATATGGGCGCCAGGATCCTTTTATTCTAAAGAATCTGCTGAAATCGTCATATAACTTCTCATAAATAAAAAAGAAAAATACTTTTAAACTAATCGGTATTGCATCATACCATAACGAGAATTATTTTTTTTTTGAGATTATTATTCTTGGGCTTACTCAAACATATTGGCAAAGGTAAATTACATTCTTAAATCTTATTAAACTAATAATAAATTTAATAATAAAAAATAATAACTATCACTAATAACGTACAAATGAAAAGTTGATATTAGAAATATTTTTATTCTTACAAACTAAAATAATTCACGTTAAGTTGCTAATTAAATAAATTGGAGAGAACATACGTTAATTCAGACATAAACCCATTAATAAGAAAAATAATAGTTAAACAATTAATTAAAAAGTTCTGGTATAAACAAAAGTCTCTTGTACAGAAAAATGAAAGTCTCTATCGGGGTCCTAATATACGTATATTTTTACGAGTTGTTTGCAAACGTTTAAATTTGTCACAATCAGGAATAATGAAGCATAACTTACCGGTAAGTTTAGTGAATTCAGTAGTAGATAACTATGCATAGTTTTTTGGGTAAAATGAGTTCGGCCTTTTGGTTATTATTTGATCTTGTGGTCCATTCTTCTAGTCGGTCACGAAGGCTTTTCTGGTGTACATCTTCAGGCACGATGTCCACAGAAGCTCCGGTTCACTCCGACATGCCGAATTATTTCAGTATAGAACGATCCTGGATGTATTATTGTTATCCAGGACCGACTAGAGAAACAAACGAAACAAGACGTTCTTCAAACTGGTCTCTTCCCTTTATACTAGAGGCCCAGTTTTCAGACTTCTGCGCATGCTATTATCATGGCATTTTTGGTTCATAATCTTGTACTGTCTTTACTCATTTTTCAATTACAAAGTTCTCATTTTTTAGCAAATCTTTCAGCCATCTTTAATTAGCTAAAATATTTTTCTTTTAGCTTATCTTTTTTTTTTACTTTTGGAATTCTTTTGTTCTCTCCAATTCTACTTTTATTTCTAATTACATAAAAAAAAAATACGAAAGAATAATTTAACTTTCATTGTACGTTTTTTTAAAAAAACATAAATTATAGTAAAAAAAAAATCTAAATTTACTTTTATTTTTTAGCTTTTACCAAAAGCCAATATATTTGCACCGTATATAAATAAACGGTACAGTATATAACTTTGCTAAAAAATTTTCTATTTCTTCACCCGCTTCTTTTAATATATCAGTTATAATTCCATCATTACCTGGAGCCTTTCCTTTCTTCATACACTTAAGTGCATGTCTCACTTCTTCATTTAAAATTCTGGGCAATTCAGAAGGTGTAATAGATATAGGAGGTACTTGTTCTTTATTACTATATAATTCTTGATACAAGTCTTCTACTCATTTCATGATGTCATCTCTCTTTTGAGTAATAATTCCATCTTTTTTTCTTATTGCAGGTATAAATTTCCTACCAATACCAAAATGTTGTACATTCTTGAGACTTTTATTGTCTTCTACAGTGAATTGATAATTGGGTTGATTCCAAAAACAAAGTCGTAAATATAAGCCTATGTTATCATAATTATTAGAAGTGATAACAAAAAAAGTTATTAAATAAAAGCTTTTCATTCAGAAGCACATTTATAGAAAAATGTTCAACGTTAAGGACTATTTAAATGAGAAAATTTGTGTAAGGTTCTGTGCCTAAATAGATGGTTTACTAAGCAGCCAGTATAAATATTCATAACATATTTCATGAAAAGATAGACATAAATAAAAATCTTAATCCTATTTTGTAAAGCATGTTTTATTATATATAAATTTACGTTTAACTGATTCACAAGATTAACATTTGCTCAAATTAAAATTTGTAGTGTGGGGTATCTGTGAATGGCTGATAAACAATGATTAATCAAGAGTTATTCCAGCTGTTTTATAGGGTGAAATGTTTGTGTATCAAAGATTATATGCTGTTTATGATAGTTTTTTTGTCTTCAGTCACTTAGGTTAGTATAGAGTGAGCTTTTTTTGCTTTCGGTCATTTACAATACTAATGATGATAATAGGATTGTGTGTTTGTATTACTACTCTTTAATTACACATCAGCAATTGCCTTTTTCATTTTCATTTTTCATTTTTAATAGTCTTCAAATATTAAGAAAATAATATCAGTTTTAGTATACTGAGGTTTCTTAGTTGTGATCAGTAATCATTGATTAATCATGCTGATTCTAAATTTGGGATAAGAGTTTCAGCTAGACAGAAATTATATGTGTTGACAGCCCTATTTAGAGATCTCTCTGCCTATCATAAAAATGAAAGATTATCATGCATGGTTAATTGCTTATTACAATGATTAGAAATAATTACAATATCAATCGTAGAAATAAAGCAGAAAGCAGTTATAATAATAATGTTATTTTACATTTTTTTTTTCTAAATGTAGGTACATGGAATGTGCAAAATTTATTTAAAATCTTGAAGAACTGTATGGAGGTCAGTGCTTCTAATTAAGTAGTTATCAAAATTTAAGATTGATATAGCATTCAGATAAAACTGGCAGTTTAATAGAACAGATGGTTAGAATTTTTTTTAGAACACAGCTCACCAGTGAAAGGTGATTGTATGTTGCTAGATTTGCTATAAAGTCTAATTTAATTCTAAGGCAGTATTTCATTTGCTTATACTGATTGTTTCCTATATATGTAAATAGAGGGATTTGATCCTCCACTCTGGTTCAAGGAACTGATACACATGATCACACACATGAAAAGGATACAAGATCACTAATATATATTTTGTGCAAACCCAGCACTCATCAGTTGGGCTAGATCGTAATCTCCCAAACATTATATAGTCAGTGCTCAGTTTATATTAAGATAGCAATTCCTCAAACTTGGACAGGCTTCAATCTTCTTACCCTTTCAACTATTCAACCATCCATTTTATTGAAAACCAACGATGGAATACTTCTTGTGGAATTTGATATTATAGTCATACCCATATATACATTACATCAATCTAACTGCTCATATTATCGGAGATTATGTATCTTTTTCACATGTGTATCAATTGCTTGAAATAGAGTTGAGGATGAATAGACTGAAAAATCTCAAGTTCAAAACCTTCTAGTTACATATATAAGAAACATTTAGTATAAGCAAATACTGCCTTAGAATTACATTTTGCCTGGGAAATGCATCTTAGTATAAGTTCAGTCCACCTCTCTCCTATTAATATATATGGGTACATTATGTCTGATAATATGGTTAGATTGATGTAATATCTACATAGATATGACTATAGTATTGTTGGTTTTTCAGTGAAATGGACAATTGAATAGTTGGGTGAGAAGATTGAAGTCTGTCCAATAAAGTTTGAGGAATTGTTAACTTAATATAAATCAAGCACTGATGTGTGGGAGATTATGATCTGGTCCAACTGTTGAGTGCTGATTCTTCATCAAATACATATATTTGGGAACATTATCTTTTTCGCATATGTGTGGACATGCATATTGGTTGCTCGAGATAAAGTGGAGGATGGATAGATTGACAAATCCTGAGTTCAAGTCTCTATTTAAAGTCTAATTTAGTACTTTTATTCTTAGAATTTCTTGATATGTCAATGAAAAGTGATGTTAAAACTTAGTTTGAGCAAGGACCTGAATTCATATTATTGGTGTATATACTTCAGTATTAAATTCAGAGAATTCAAACACTGTTTATTTCTTACTAGGTAGCACTATTACATCAATAAAATTAAAAGATCACATTTTTTTTTTTTTTATTTGAAGACTAATGCATTTTTTGGGTACAAATGATAATCTTTGGTCAAAATTTTTTGAAAAAAATAATGGTATTGGTTCTGTAAGCTCAGATGATTTTCTGTTATTGATTTTTTGCACAATATGTGCTATCACAGACACTTTAGGCAAAAAAATTGGGTGCTTGTATTATAGATAAAGACGCCGTAGGATGGCGTTGTTTTCACGCTAAAACTATAAAATATGAACATTCACGGGCTGGTGATTTTAATAATTTTTCTGTGCTTTTTTGTAATGTGAAAATAAAAACAAAACATAATCGTCTTTTTTAAATATTATTTTTTATTAACATATACAATTTAAATGATAATAATAAATGTAAAATAAAATCAACTAATTACAATTTGATTCGTGTTTTTTATATCGTATACTTTTTAAATTGTGTTACGGCTTTTTTTTATCAATTTTCTATCGGATATTTTTTTACTTGTGTTATGGCTTTTTTTTAAGCAATTTTCTATCGGATATTTTTTTACTTGTGTTACGACTTTTTTTTGTTGTTGTTTAACTAAAAAATAATAATCGTAATAAAAGTAAAAGTTGTTATGGTTAGATTTAGGGTTAGTTTAGGGTTAGTTTTAGGGTTAGTGTTCTGTTTGTTTGTAATGCTAAAATAAAAAAATTCAAAATCGTAAGCGTACTCGGACAGAAGAAAGAAACTCAAACTTTTTTAAACAACAACAAACACATACAAATGTCTTCTTTACTTATTAAAGATGTTTATAATATTTGCTTTTTATTAAATTTAAAAAAAAAAACCTGTATATTTGGACTTTTCTTACTGGATATTTTTTTCGTACCGCTCTTTTTTACTTCAAAAATATACAGATGGTAGAATCTTCTTTGTCTCGTGGAATGTTACTAACAGTACCTTACTTGACACGTTATCTAATTGCAACTCAATAAAAACATAGATATTTAACATTTACCCAAATAAAAGTTCAATACAGTACATTGTAAAAAGTCTTATAATTATTGTTTTAAAAAATCTGAACATTTCAATAGTTTAAAATAAAAAAAAATTCAATGAAAACAACACTTCAATACAATTCAAATACAAACTCTCTCATCAAGCCGTAATTATTTTATAAACTGTGCGAATTCGGAAAATATAATTGCTGCTTAGCAACATACATGCTCTGCGACACGACATAGCGGCCTGCATTCTGTAGCACAACAAAAAAGTTGTATTATAGAAAACGCGGGTTCGAACATGTCGGCCGCGGAAACAGCATTTTTATGTGTTTTAGCACGAAAACCGCGCCATAGAACGGTGTCTTTAGCTATAAGATGAGTACCAAAAATTGCTATAAATGAATATGGATGCATTACGTATTCAAAACAGTGGCATCTAATAAACTATAGTTTGTAAGTCAGAATACTAGAAAAGTCATGTACAGGTTGTTGGGCAGATCATAGGCTAATATGCTGCAAGGTTAAAATAATAGTTCTATTTAGGAGGAATCTTATTCTAATTATATTCACAAACATTTACTATTTATGTTAATTTAAGAAACCATTAAAAACAAAAATTGCTAATTAGGACTTGGGCATGGAATTCTCTTAAGAAATGTATTGTGGATACAAGTAAATCTATCTGAATTCACTAGAAAGCAATCTCATGATTGGTTTTCTGACAATAATCCTATTATTAGTTACTTGATTAAAAAGAAAATTGCATTTTCTCCTTGTTAGAAATTAAATTTTTTTAAAGACATGCATTATTTAATATTTAATATTAGATGATAAAACTAGTCCAACATATAAATACAACTAAAATGCATTCATCACAAATACTTCTGGCAAACACTTAAGTATTTGGTATGGACCCAATACCATACCAAATGTTAGGCATTATGAAAAATTATGTTAAAACTGACCAAAGTAAAAAATCCATTTAACTTTCTTATGTAAATCATTCATTTTTATAGCGCGATGTTTGTAAACTGTAATATTTAATGCACCATTACGCTGTTGCACATGCGCTTTGAAGATTTTAACTATAAATGAATGAATATTAACACTCAATCACATGATAAAGTGATTGAGTGTTAGTATTCATTCATTTATAGTTAAAATCTTCAAAGCGCATGTGCAACAGCGTAATGCTGTGTTAAATATTAACTTTCTTATGTAAATGTAAATCTGAATGCATATTTCCTAAGGATTTGCAATTAAAACCTCCAATTCACTTCTAGAGAGCTGAATAAATTATTCAGAGAGCAAATGAGGCAGAATAAATTGCTCAAAGGTTTTCCAAGTATCAAATCTACATTCCATTAATAATGTAGAATGTTTTTTAAAAAATAAACTTATTGATGAAGACTTCACAACAGTTTCTAATGCAATAAATAAATCATATTCTAAATTACATGGAAAAATAAAAAAATGTCAAAAGAATAATTTTACAAATCTAAATAGGCATATCAAAAGTCTTAATATACTAAGAAATCTATCAGCTTCATCTATTAAAAATCTACTGAAATCTAACATGTTGAAATTTCTATTCTTAAAAAGGACTAAACTTTGCCATCACATTATCTAATACTCTTTTATTAGATATAATGGGAACCATTGAGGAAGTCACTCAAAAATTGCTTTTAGAAGAAGCCAAATCATATTGGAGAATAAAAAAAATATTTGAGATGCAACAAAAATTGAAGTCAAAACATTTCCTGTGATGAAAGGAAAATGATTGTCTCTCAAAGTAGATAAATTTATAATCATTCTCCCTGCTGACAAAGGCCATGTAACAGTTGTAATCAATACAATTGATTATGTCAACAAAATTCAAGAACTTGCAGCAGACCATGCAAAAAATCTGATACCGAGTATGAAAGAAAGTTATAAGCATTACTCAGAAAGCATTCAGGTAGTTTAGTGATTCAGAAAAAAGTAAATTAACATCATATTTCAGCAAAATTCCCTATCTTTATGATCTATCTAAAATCCATAAGTATCATGTTCCATTAAGACCTATTGTTAGTTCTAGGAAATTACCTTGGCAAAACTTGTTAAGATTTTTTCTTTGGCATACAAGACCCATTCTTTTGTTAGAGATTCTAAGCATTCTGCAGAATTAATCAAAAATATGAAAATTGAAAGAATTGACATACTGATGAGCATTGGTGTGGCAAGTTTATTCACAAATGTACCATGTGAAGAAGTATTGTCTATTGTAAGAAAAGATTAAATGGTGATAACAGCTTACAAACCAAAACAAGTATTCCTATTGTTAGTATAACTTTCTGTCTAACAATAATGTGCTTTCAATGCAACATAGAATTTTTCCAACAAAATTAATGGTTGGCTATGGGCTCACCACTGTCATCCCTGATTAACAATATTTACAAGGAAGAACTTGAAACCATAGCCATAAAGGCTCTTTCATATCCACCTAAAGTTTGACTTTGCTATGTTAATGAAACATTTGTTACATGGTCACATGATGAAGCATTACTAAACATATCAATAACATATCCTCTTCAATTAAATTCACAATAGAATCAGAACAAGAATAAAAATTGGCATTTTTGGATATTCTTCTGACAAATCTCCCTCATGCCAAAATCAAAACTACAGTTTACAGAAAACCCACACATACAGGAAAATACTTAACATATATGTCCAGTCACACAAGAGCATAAAACATGGAGTTATATTATCAGTAGGGAATAGAGCAAAAGAAGTATGTTCAGAAACCAGTGATATGGAAAAAGAAAAGATTTGTATACAACAAACTCTTATGAAGAAAGCTATCATTAAGAAAACATTAAATAGACAACAAAAAGAACGATCATAAGAAAAAACAGTTATCGATACTGTAGTATGTCCATACATACCAGAAATAGACAAAGAATCTACAATCAATATAACAACAGAACAGCTTTTCAGAGCTATCACCATGAAGAATTTTTACATTTACAAAGCCTAAACTGGAAATTTTGAAAAGCAAAAACTGTATCTATGAAATACCATGTGAATGTGAAAGGATTTATATTGATGAGCAGTTGACCCATTAAAAACAAATGCATGAACGTAAACTGATGTTTAGAAAAGAGAAAATGGATGCGTATAAAGTAGCAGACCACGCATGTATCAATAAACATGTTTGATTGGGAAACTATAAAAATACTGTATAGAGAAGAAAAGATGCAAATAAAAAAATTTAAAGAAGTTATTCATATGTCAGTGGCAAATAATTCCCTAAATCAACCTACTGTGAATACCTAAATATCTGGAAACCACTAATTAACTTTGCTCTTAGGAAAAAGTGGAGAATCAGGAGGAAACTTATAGATAAGTAAATAAAATTTGCAGGATGGGTCAGTTGGTTAGAACATTACTTTAAAATTCAATATTGAAGACTCCACAAGTCTAGGTTCGATTCACTTCCTAGTACTGACATTGGTCAGGCTAGCAACACCTGAAAAAGAATAATACCACTTTCTAAAGACATTCAATATTTAATATTAGATCATGGAAATAGTCAACATTTAAATAGAACTACAATGCCATCACCACAAATCTTCAGATAAACACTAGAAGTTCAGCGTTTGATAAGAAGTTCTTAAAAAAGATTGTTAGTTTACAATTGCAAAAGAATAAGATATTTGCTAGTCATGATCACTTTAATAAGTCTGTTTGGATGCATTGAAAATTACATATGGAACTGAAAAACAGTGTTATAATTTCTTAAATCCATAAACTAGCATTTTTTATATATGATGTTAATGACATTTTGAACAACAGGCAGGAGAGCTTTGCTCATCTTTTGAATTATTATAATTGAGATGACTTTTATTTATATATCTCTATCTATTCATTTAGGTTTGTCAAAGATATCAGCTTAATCTTAAAAATTGAAATACTGTGGTCCTAATGAGATATCTGAAGAAGTTTTAAAATATGATTATGTTTATTTTTAAACATATTTGAATTTTTAGTGAAATATGAATTTAAAAGTTATGCCACCTGATGTTAGAATTGCTAGTTTTTAAAAATAAAAGGGATAGGCAAGATTGCAGTAATTCTCATAGAATAGTATTGGTATCTTCTACATTAAAAGTACTTTCAATAATTTTCTAATTATAGATGGTTACTGGAGATTCAGTATGGGGTTAAGAGAAAATTAGAATCATAAAAAAATTTAGGAAACAAAGGAATGATTATATATTGCTTTTGTTAATTTGATCCATGCATCTGATTTAAATAATTGAATTAGTCTGTGGTACTGTGTGAAATTAGTTCGTTGTCCACTAAAGTTTGTTCATATTATATATTGCTTCTATATGATGGAATAATAATAAGATATGTGCAATTTGCTGTAATATTGTTTTTGATTTTTATAACAATGTTTTTTAGAATTGGTTATAGGTGACTTAGTGAAACAGGGTCAAGATGTGATACAGGTTTGATGGTGGAAATTTTAGTTTTGAATTGATTAAAAGCAAAACATTTTTTTTGGATTCTGGATTTACAGTATGCTAACGATTGTGCAATCCTTGCCAATTCAAAGGGTCTTTTATAGAATGTGCCTAATGTTTTGAATGCAATGTATAAAGATTGATTTATTAATTAATGTTTAAAAAAAGTCAGTCTTGGCTAGAAGAAAAATCTGCCACTTTTGTCTATCAGTTTGAGAATGTGAGCTACTTAAATATCTTGGTAGTTGTTTTAAATAGAAAGATGGACTTAGATTTTGAAATGCAACACATTCCATTGTGCTGATGCTGATTTTAACAGGTTTAAAAATATTTTATTACATTGATGTAACTGCTGCAGTTAAGTAGAATTATTACTGTATATAATTTTTTTTTTTGAAGTGAGACTTAAATATTCTTATTGATTTGTAATATAAAAACATTTGGGAATTTTTTATTTAATGATGCCTATAAAGTTATTAAAACAAGATGACAAAATTTTAAGACTAATCAATATATTTTTCTGCTTACTGGATGTGATTCTATAATCTATTATAAAATCACATCTTTTTTTAAATTCGACCTGTGAAACGAGTGAATGATACTCAATTTGTTAAAAAGTATTTTCTGGTGACTAGAGTATTGTTTTCTTGGGAGAAGAAAACTGAGTTCACATTATAAAAATTATCTCTACAGTAACTGCAATATTGATTGCTTTCAATGAAATTTCAGCTTGCTGGATGTTATATTATAATCTACTATATAAAATCACATCTTTTTTGTATTGGACATATGGAATGATACTAAATTTCTTAAAAAGTATTTTCTGTTGAGCTAGAGCATTGTTTTCTTGGCAGAAATCAGACAGCGTTTACATTATAAAAATTATCTCTATAATTAAACTGAGAGGTAAGGTTTTCAGAAAGCAAAGTTTGCTGCAGAGAGGTTATTCCTTTTGGATTTTAGAGTTAGTCAACTTTTCCTTTTGAATTACATTTTTATTAATTCTGTACATTCAAAATCTCTTTCGTTGTATACAATCACAATCATTGATATATTTTTATTATAAATTCTATTTAAGCAAGTATTTATTTACATGAATTTTTCATTCACACATATGATGTTTTATATACATTGCTATACAAATGATATTTGATTATATAAACCTATCCATGAAATACAAATATATCCACAAATGGAATATCTGACCATTATTCTGTTTGATATTTTGTGATGCAGCCTTATAAATAACAAAAATAAAATATTACCTGTAAAGGCATTGGATTTACAAATCCAAATTATTGTTTTATTATAGGTAAAAATATGCTAATTCTGTATATATCATAAATAATTAGAAAGATAAGAAAGTTTTTAGATAAAATTTGGATAAACTTTAACAGAACATATATGTAGATGAAAATTTAACCACATTAATGAAGGATAACTTTTAAATTAACTAGATAATAACAAAAGTTGTAATGATAATGACGGTAAAAAAAATTTTTTTTTTCATGTAAATCTTTTATCATGATGCATTATCATAATTATTACAATTTTTTTTTGAAGAATTAAGTGGTAAGGAATAAAAAGAAATAAAAAAGGTATAGTAGGAAATATAGAAAAACAAACTACTCTCTATTTCTGTGACACTGTGGCACAATGTTTTGGAAATTACGAAAAAATGTAATACAAGAATGAAAGCAAAATTGCAGAAGGGCTAACATGGTCTCAAATGAAAATAAAAATTATTAATTTAAGTATTAATGAAACATATAGAATATAAAAAATGAGATATATGTAATGAGTTTGACAAGAATTTACTTTGGAGGTTAGTTAAGAAATAGTGGCTGTGCATCAGTTTTTCTTTATTACAGTTTATCTGATCCATAACTTACCTCTCTTTTTACATCATTAACAAATTTTTTTTGCCATCCTTTTCTTTAATGTAATTTATTCTAGGAGTTTTACTATCTCTTGAATCCAGTTTAAACTTTATTATCCATCTATTACAATATTCAATTACCTCTATTCCTGTCTTATTTCTTCAGTGATGCCATTTATATCTGTTGTTCTGTTATTTAATGTATTTCAGTTATTATTTATCTGAAGGTTGAAGTTTTTGTATTACTTTTCAATTAAAAGTCCAATTCTCAGATCCATAAACAAGGACTAATAAAGTACATTTACTAAAACTTTTTCATTTCAAACATATAGAACTTTTTTTTTGTATTAAATAAATTTTACCAAAAGTATATCTAAATTTAATTCTATTAATATCAATTTTTACATTCATAATCTGTCTAAAATATTTATAATTATTAGCCATTTCTAATTCATTACTATTAATTTTTTTTCTTTTTGAAAAGCCATTGAACGTTAATTGCGTCTTTTTAGCATTTATTTTAAGTCCTGCATTTTTGCTCTTCATTCTTTGTGAAAACAACTTTATCATCTATCAAGTCTACCTGAATCAAACAATCTCCATTTCTTTGTACTCCCTTATCATCTCATTTTACTCTACAAAATATTTTACCTAAAATTACATTTAAATGTTTTGTAAAGAAAGAATTATCCTGTTGTAAATTCATATCTGTGGTAATCTTAGTCACCATGTATAAATAGGCATAAATAAAAATGTTGATATGTTTCAAAGTGAAAATATTACATAGAGAAATAGAACTCAATTGTGTCTGGGGACAACATTTCTCATATGATTCAATTTTTTGAGAAACAACAGAAAATATAGTCTATATACAATAGAAAGATAATTTTTTATGTTGATAAAAATAAGAAAAAGTCCAAATATGATTTATTCTTTTGAGGAAAAGTAAAAAAATTTCAAATAGAATAAATTTTTGTTTCTAGAATTTAATATTAATAATATGGAAAAATTGAAATATGAACAATAAATTAAATAAAGATACAAATAAGTTGCATTTTATTGAGTTGAAGGATGAGGAAAGTAAGGAATTAAAGTCACAATAGCATGCAGAAATCTCATGTGGATGGACTTAAATAGTGATATAATGAAAAGACAGATATAATTTAGTTAAAGTATATATATATATATATGAACTTAGAGTAGATTTTATGAATTTAAATTTTATATAGAAGCATGAAAAGAAAATCTTGTTAATTTGGAAGGTGAAACAGGTTAAATAATTGTATTGAGAACAAGTACTCAGAAATATTCTGCTTTTAAATTAAGCATACATATGATTTTTATTTGAGTTCAGGAATTACTCGAAAGGCCATTTTCTTTTCAGAATGTTTCAGTATTTGTACATATCTGATAATTTCTCAAACTTCTACATGATACTTATGTTAATGAATAATTCACATATATATATACATATACTTTCCATTTTCTTATATTTGCATTTAAAAAAAATCGTCCTCCACCCTCTTCCAGTTCATGGATAGCATCCCTAATACAACAACTACAACTTTATAACCCGATAATACCCTTTAACCTTAATCAAAAAATCACCTTATGGGAAGCATACAATATAATCAACTATAATCAACAACCCATTAAAACCAGCCTAAAAGTAACCAACCAAAGACTCATTACACACTTCAAAAGATGGAGTCTGGAACCCAAATTCCTTGACTTCACCATTAAAATAAATCTTAATGCGCTACCTACGAATTGGTTTCTTTATCACCGAAGAGGTTTTACCAGCATTGACCCTATATGTGGTCTGTGTGCTCGTGAAGATGAAACCATAGACCATATTATACACCGGTGCCCAAGACTTAAAACTCTGAAAGATATAATTATAATCAATTCCAACATAAGACCTGATATGATTTTCTCACTTGAAAATGCCATTCATAATGGATTTTTTTCAATAATAAGGCTTTCTACCTTTGTCCTTTATTCCATATGGATACTGAGATGCAAAAGTCTCATGGAATTACCCCCGCCACAAATCATACCATTGTTTTATCAAACGCTCAAAAAAATCAAGAAACGTGACCAGCTCCTTGCCTCCAGTAAAGTCTTTGCTGATACCTGGTCTTTAATTGCTCTTTCCTTTTCCTGATTATCAATTCCCACCTACCCAGCATTATAGAATAGTCATTTATAAAAGAAAATATTCATGTTTATATTAAAAATGCTAATACCATTAAACAAGTTCTTAGAATCTCTTCACTATACCTAACCACATAAGAGTATAACATTGTGCTCTCATAACATAATCTAGCCAGATGACATATAGAACATTATATAATCATGTTATTGTACAATTTATTCATTTATTTATCCTTTATTAGTATGTAATCACTATTTATTGTTAATAAAATTTTTATTGAAATGAAAAAAAATTATATAGTTTATGCATATATAGAAACTACACAAATATTTAAAAACACATATAAAAAGGGAAGAGGAATAGATACATCTTTTATTTATTTCTTGAAAAGTAACTTTATTAGTAATTTTTTATTTATTTGAAAAGAAAAAATACAGTATTAATTTTAATAATTATAAAAATATTAATTGCAAACCATTCAATATTTTAAATACCAGAGAAATATAAATAATATACGCCTGCTTTAAAATTTAAATAATAATAGACTTGTATGATAATGCCTATAGCTACATTACCATAATGTTATTTTTTTTTTTACATTTTATTTGTAAATGTTTAATTAACTGTATTAATAAAATAACTAATGAAATAGAAATAATAAATAATGACTTAATAAAATAATTTTTACCCACTCTATATAATAGTAATAACATACTGTTAATATGCATTTGCCAATGGAAAAAAGTCTTATTTTCTTAATAGCGATGTTTATTGCAGGGGTCTGGTCCTCATTCTGCAGCTATTATGAGGTGCTATTTTGTAGCAAATTTTAATTGATCTTTTAGTTGTGTATTGTTCTGCAAACTGGTATGTGGTATGCTGGTAATGAGATACAGTTTCATTTAAATTTTTTTTTAACAGTATGATCTATTAAGAGAAATTGACTATGTATAGATATGAAATTAAATAATGTTATTAATTCTTTATATAATTAAAAAAACAGTTAAATAAATATTTAAAATGCTAATTCTAAGTAATTAGTCTATGCGTAATTTACTTATTGTTAGATTTATGAGATTTTAATAATTTTTTTTTTTTTATAATTGTTTTGGGTTTCACCATCATTTGCTATTTATTATTGTTACTTAAGAAATTTTTTTTTATCATTTATAATCATGGATTAGCATACAATTTGGTTTCAGATGTAATAATGAGTTATTTGATGTTCATTCTTAATTTGTTTATATGATGTTTATTTTTTTTTTTCAAAATTGAATTTGCATTCAGTTAAGATTTTGTTTTAGCCTGGACATGAATAAGAAGAATGTACACCTAATTCCAAATCTGAACTAATGATTCATTTTTATGATTTATATAATTCAATTTCATAATTAGTTGGAACAAAACACGAAGGATTAATTTCTTAGGGTTTTGTAAAGCTATATATATTTACTTAAATTTTGTCAGGTGTATAAGCAGTGTTAAATTTACCATTTCTGTACATTATCCTAATAGAAATACATTAGAAAAGTATACTTATAAATTTTTTTATGTGTATCAAATTTTGATTTAAGTATAATATGGAGAAATTTTTAAAATTATAAATTTTGAACATAAGGAGAAATTATAAATTTAAAAGCAACAAATTCTTGAACATTGATTGCTTATTAATTGTTTTAAAATATTCATATGTAAATTTAAAATAAAATAAATATACGAGAATTAATTGCATTTGAGATATATGTATTATGTTAAAATGATTTGTTTTAAAAAAATATTTTTCTCTGAAGAGTTTTCGTTATATAACAATTTGAAAGTGAGAATATATAAATAAAAATATGACTTAAGATAAATATTTTTTATATTATTATTTTTCTTCAAGATTAATTTGATTGTTAATTTGATACTTACTATATATATTTATGAAAAGTTCTCTTCCCAAATTACTAGGCATATATAATGCTATAGTAGTTTTATTGCTTGTTATCCTCTTTGCACAGTTTATTCTAGCATTTTAAATTATCTTTATTATAATCCATTATTTTATTAAGATGCATTATTTGTTATAAATTGATTTATTTATTTAATATAGTCTTAGGATAGTATTTATTTTAACCCTTTTTTAAATGTATAAATTACTGGTAAATTAGTCTTTTCTAATTATATTTTTATTAATTAAAGATATATATTTCTAAATATTTATCAGTTAAAGTTTACATATTTGGTTAATCATATAGTTAAGATTGCGATTCATGACCAAAACACATGGTGATCTGCTTGAGTTCAGCAAATTATTATCTTAGATTTATTATTGAATAAATTTTATCCCTAATTTTGAACCGATTTAATGTGCTTCCAATTTCCTCAGTCAACTTCCCCCAAAATAAAGATTGTACCTCAAATTTTCTGACCTTTCTGATCTATCTTTGATTAAGTAGTTAGTTTTTGTAAAGCTATTTCTTTACTTTATAATTACCCTTTAAAAAGTTTTATATTAGTTTATTATTAATATATTGCCATTCTATATTTGTAATTATTTTTGTCTTTATTATCATTAGAAATTGTAAACTTACATTTTAGACATTTATTTCTAATAGCAGAATTAAAACTCATTGGAATACCATGAAACATTTTATAACATATTATTATTTTATATTGTTGCTTCATTTATGAGTTGTTCCTTCTCATTTATATGCATATTATTCATATTTTTTTTATTTATTTAGTAAATATTAACTCTTATAATATTTTGCTGCATCATTTTTGGTTTTTTTTTTAGGACTATGTAAATAAATTATATATTTTAAATTAAAGTAAAAAGATTAGGAATTTCTAAGGATACAACAAATCAGATTCATTTATTTTTATTAATCTAGAAGAAATTTATTAAATGCTTATAATGAATTTAATATGACAATCATTGATAGTGTTTATGGACTGTATGCCAGCTAATAAATTAAATAAAATCATCTGTCATTAACAATCTCTAAAATATTTTCATAATTTTTTAATTATACTTACATTTAATTATTAAGTTATTGAAAATAAATTTTTATTAGTATATATTTGAATTTAATATATATATCAAATTATGTAATTTTGAATTTGTATTAATTTGCTTGTCTGTTTTTAGATACTAAGAGTTTTGTGGAAACATTGTTTGACACTTTAAAAGCAAAAAATTACATTTTGCCAGAAAAACCTTCATATTCTGTACAACCAACTGCAGTAGTTTCTTCTCAGTCTAATTCAAAGTCTGAATTAAAAAATATTAAAGCAGATGTAAATGTAAGTATTAATAACTGTAATTTAAATTAAAAATTTATAATTTAAGTTAGAAATCTGAAATAAAAAAATAAATAATATTTTAATTATTATATATTTATTTAAAGATCACAGAAGAAAAAGAAGATGATAGAGATTCAAAAAGAACTAGTAGACATACCAGAAGCCATAGTAGAAGTCCTAATATTCACCATAGTCGTAGCCGAAGTCGAAGTGGTAGCAGAAGCAGGTATGTGTTATAAGTTGAACATCAATTTGAAAATTTGGAATTTTTTTTTGTAAAGCTGGGCAAAATTATGAATTATTTCCATTCCATGTCAGCCAGACTTCATTATTTTGGCATATGTTAAGATTTATCAAAGTAATATTTTTAAAAATTTAATTTTGAATAAAGTAATGTGCACACATTTTAAAAATAAAATGAAAAAATAAATGCAGGAAAAAAAATAAAATTAATGCATCTCATTGATATGAGCACATTTTTTAATTTGTATTTTTGAGTGATAAAAAAATAGCCCAATAATTCTAAGAATTTGTAATTTTTTTTTATATATATATATAAAATAACATTGGAAAAAGAAAGTGGAAATAAACTTTTTATTATTATGTAAATGTTATTAAAAACCTAGTAAAAATCTTGCTGCAAAAAATCATAAATAAAAAAGTAAATTTTAATAATCATATATTGAAAAGCTGACACGATCAAATTGCAATAAAGCCAAGTAAAAAAAAGAAACTTTATTGTTTGGTTTTTGATTATTTTGATAATAAAGAGGAACATTAATTTTTTTTCTGTTTACTCTTTGTACTCTATCTCTCATTGTCTGAATTTTTAATTTTTTTCCTGATATCTTTTGTCACTCGAATCACTCCTATAATTGATTATTTCAGCATTAATTATAATATTTTCATTTTTTAGTTACATATTTTGTAATTATTATATCCATTTTTTTTTTGGTTGTTTTTATTTTATTTTATCTTTTCCTCTAAGCTGCAGACTATGCAATTACGCAACAATTTTGAAAGCCTGCAAACTGCTTAATAACTTCTGCACACTCCAGACATTCCAATAATCAAAGTATTCACCCATTTATTTTTACATTTAAACACATAAAATTGAATTCAGATGAATAATTTTGATAAAAAGGATTAATAAATACAATTGATTTATACATGCATTGGGAGCAGGGATATTGCTATGGGAACTTCAATTTAATAGTGTTGTGTCCCATCCAAAACAACTAAAAATAGATTCCAATATTATTATATTTTGGTTTATATATACATTGCTCTGACTGAGCACTGACTTTCCTCTGGTAGCTGCTGCCTTGGCAGTATGGTTGAAGCAACTAAGACTGCAGCTTTAGTGCGATGAGACGTTTTTTTATTATTGTAATTTAAAAAAAGGTCATTCAACATATAAATATTTTATTTTAGAACTTAAAAATGTCTGAATATTTTGTCAGTCAATCTAATCTTCATCAAGTCATCTAAAAGTAAGAACAATGAATTTAAATATCTATGGCTTTCCTGATCAGTTGAAACTCAAATGCCATATACTGTATTAAACTTGGAAATGTTTTTAGTTATCGAGTTGTATTAAACTTAGGAATGTTTTTACTTATCGAAGCAATATAGATGATGTCATTGGTAAAATTTGCTATCAGTTAAATTCATAAGATGAATTTATTATCGATAAAAAGTGGTCTGAATGGAAAATAGACTATTTAAAGTGACATTTAAGTCAAAAGTTCATATTGATTCAGTTATTGCCATCGAAATAAAATCAATGGAGGAATTTTGAGAATTTTAATTGAAAACCTAGAAGATTTGCTATCTCAGAGAATGTTAAACACAAGAAAACAATCAAAAACATGATTAAAATTTTAATAAATAATATTATCCTAGCAATTCAATTTGCCAATGTTTTTTGTGCAATCTATATATGATCATGTAGGAAAATATATTAATATTTCCGAATCATGGCATGGCAAGAATTATTTCTTTGAATTGATAGAATGTATAAATTTATCATATATAAGGAGATTATTGGTGAAGTTCGAACATCTTCATTTTATTGTTTGACAGTTGATGAAAGTACTGATATGAAAATATATATATAAAATACTGATCACAATTTGAATCCAGCTATCCGACAAAATTTGTCAGCATTATTAAGCTTATAGCATGTGATAATCATTCTATTGTAATAGGGATAAAAATTTTTATAAGTGAATAACTTTGATTTATAAAAAAATGATTATGTTTATGTCTGTAATTTTAGAAAAAAATCAATGGTGTAGCTGCTTGTCTATGTGATATATTTTACATTTAGTTCAGTAGCACTACAAGAAAAAAGTCTCAGGAATAGATGATGCATAGAAAGAGATTTGATTTATTAAGGATATTGAAGCCCTTTTAAAAACAATATATTCAATGTTTAGTAGATCATTTACAGAAATTGAAAAACTTAAAAGAATTTAGCCAACATTTCAGAAATTGATATTATATCATTCAGACCTCTTAATGAAATACTATAGATATTTAGATATTTTATATTAAATGCTGTGGTAAGAAATTATATTTTAATAAGTTAATACACAGAACCAATGGTCCAGTAAATAAGTATTGTTTAAAAAACTCTCAAAAACCCACAATATTGAGTGACATGTGTATTTCTTCAAAATGTATTTGCAAAATTATTAGCATTAAACAAAATTTTGCAAGTTCTATTTTATCCTTAATGGAGACACATCAATTTTCAAAAACAAAAATTAATAAAGTAGCACAATATTTAGATAATATCTGCTGGATTGTGGATATTTAAACAATTTTAGATTCTAATGATTATATACATACTTTGCCAATACTTAAACTTATTCAGCTGCTTTGTAATCATTTAGATATTAGATTTCCAGAGGAGCTATAATGACTGGAATGTTTTGGATCTTTTTGTAATGAAAAATAATTTAAACATAGAGCATAGAAAAGATAGTCTAAAATGATTTAAAATTAAAATAATCTAATCATATAATGATTTAAATACATTTGTCTTAAAAAATCAAGAATATAAAGAACTTTCAGTACTTTTCGATATTTGTACAACTTTTCAAACTTTCAGCACCGATTGTGAACATGGTTTAGTTTAATAAAAGCAATAAAATCAAAATTCCATAAAACTAGATAATGAACATTTGAATAATTTAATAAAAATTAAGCATTATATCTTGTTAGAAAAGTAGATAAATCTAAACAAAGTTTATAAAATTTGGATAAATCGTAAAAAATGACATGAAAAAATAAAGGACTGATTATTATTATTATTGAGTTTTGTTATTTTTGTTATGTTATACAGTATTTCATTATATATAAATTATTTTATTTGTAAATATGCAAATAAATGCTAAATTTTTGCTGCATTTTGGTCAGTTTAGTATGCTCATGCCTTGTATTTTTAGCGCAGAGATATTCTACTCTTAGAACAAACATTGGAATCGAATAGTCTACTCATTTAGGAGTGGCAGTTAATGTTTATGAGATATATATATTTAATATAATATATGGAACTTTAGTTAATATTTGTTCAATAGATATTAAAATTAATAAATATTGTTATTTACTTTAATAGTTTGTTTTAGTTTCATCATCCTATGATGATTTAAAGGGATATAAACCATGTACCATTGAATTATTACTAAATGATTTTTCTATTTTAATCTGGCAGAGTTTAGGAACCAAGGGTGTTAGATTATTAATATTATACTTGTATTACTACTACTACTACTATTTGCTTATTTTAAGAAATTTTTTTTTAATGTAAATATATATTCAAATTCTATAAGGGATCGTGATGATCGTAGAAGACGTTATACAGAAGATGAACGAAGAAGAAGGGACTTTGATCATAGAAATAGACGCCATGATACTCGTCATGAAGAGAGAAGTTACAGAAGTCATGAAAGAGATAGAGAAAGAAGTAGAGAAAATGATAGGCCCAGGAGCAGAGAAAAAGATAATAGAGAGGGAAGTAGAGTATTAGATGTTAAAGGTAAGAGTCTTATTTAATCCATATTATAACCATATATGTAGGTTGAAAAAGTAAAATAATCTTTAATATCTATTGTGCAGTGCAATCTCTTAACAGCTCTCTATAGAGAGACTAATGAAAAAAGAATAACTCGACAAGCTTGCCATCTTTCTGGGGTTGAGAAATTCAAGTTTTTTCTCTCTCTTATATTACACTCTAATAATAGGAATAGTCAAATATCTATTCACTGATTAGAAATTGAATGACTATTCTAGAATCTGGTTTATTTTAAAAAAAATTAATTGCATTTCTAATTTGCAAATTAAATTTCAGACTCGAATCACTGAATCAGAAAACGTTTATATGAGTATATAAGTAAGCATATATTTTACTGTTTTGTTTGTGCTCTGAAGACAATATGGAGGAAAAGAGAGATCTGAATATTAATTTTTGTTTGAATTTTTTATAAAAGATTCAGATTTAATATGCACTTATTATCAATAAATCTTTTAATAACAACATATATAATAAGTTTGACATTTGCTAACTAATGCTTGAATAATCTAAAGACATTTGTTGCTAAAATTTTTATTAAGTAATGAATTGAAACTATTAAATTGGGTCTTAAGGACATTAATTTAGTGAGAATGTATTGAATTTTAAAGTGGTATAAATAGTAGAAAAAAAATATGGTCATTTTTTTTAATACATCTATATGTGGTCAAATAAATCAATTCAAAGAAATATAATGCCATATTTTTTATAAGATGAGTTTAAAATAGTAATAATTGAATAAAAGTTTTGAATTTTAGAGGAATAAAGTTTGTTTTAAGCTGTGCTCTTCATAATTTAAGATAAGAATTTAATTCATAATAAAAATAAATATTTTTCTATCTTTATTTCGTTTTTTTAAAATAATGTTTGTATTTTCTTTTACTTAATTCTGTTTTATTTATTTATCATTCTTTTGATTTTGTTGTATTGAAATTTTTATTAACTGTAAGGAGAAAGTATTCTAATAACATTGAGAAATGTTGTAAAAACCATCAAAACTTCACATAATCACCATTTCATATGCTTATACATGCTGTTAATAAGAATGTGCGATACAATGCACTATGGCTTCTCCTTTACCAGAACCAGGAATCTCTAGGCCACTATGCCCAGGGAAACCTGTGAGCCACCATATCTTCCTTTCCATTCCCCACCCTAAGTTTTTTCCATATTCTTATTTATCTTGCTCCATTACATTTCCACATCATCTTTATCTATTTTATGGCCCTTATGTCTAGATACCCCTTTATCTTTTTCCAAAGCCAGCATAAAAACTAAGAACCCACTTTCTGTATAATCACTTTGTTTATAGTTATTCTCCGATAACTTCATTATTAGTTGCTTTTCTGCTTGTAAGCATTTGCATTCAATTAGCAGATGCTAATATTTTTCATGCCTTTCTTACATAACTTGCAGACTAAGTCACACACATTACTTCATTTATTTGTACATTTCCTTATTACTAACAATCCTGTTTAAGCTTTAAACAGTAAACTATTTTCCTTGCTATTATCATAAATTAACTCATACTCAATATTCTGTTTACTTCTATATATATATTTAAATTCTTTTTATTCTCCATACTAGTTCTCCATCTTTGCAACTCTATATTTTTTTATTAATGTATCTATTCTTCTATCCCATTCTTTGCCACTATAACACTCAACAATTCGAACACAATCATCCCATCTTTTGTACAAGTATATTGAAAATATAAAGTCTTTATCCTAATCTTCTGTGCATACCGTACTACCTTTCTCACCCATCTTGTTGCCTGTCCTTTACTCGTAACCCAATTAAATACTATTTTGGCTATTCTCTTACTATCCATACTGAACATTTTCATTTTGCTTTTTACATCTCTTATATAAAAACTTGACCTTCTCATTTGTCCTTGAATTGCCTCCTTTGCCATCATTTAATTCTTTCATTGATATTAGTAACAACTATTTATTATATAAATATATTTATTTTTTTGCATTACCTATATACAATTAATAATAAAAAATTATTCGTTCAAATAAAAGTTTAAAAGAACAAGATTTTGTTTATGTCTGTCTTTTTAATATGTTTTTTTTAAAATCTAGCCGACTTTCAGTATCCTTTTTTTTTTTTTTTTTTTTTACAATCGTTAAAAAAAAAAAAGATACTGAAAGTTGACTAGTATCTCTCTAAAACAAATTTGCATTTTTATTAATTTTTATTTTCTAATACTTACTATATGCTGAAGGGCCTATAGGCACAATAGTAGGCATAACTATTTGCCATGTTCAACATCTTGGATTTACTTTGAATCCTATTCTAAGCTGGAAAAAATCCATGGTTTTAGAAAGCTTAGAATTTTTTTCCCCAAGTAACCGACTATTAGTCATTCTATTAGTCATCCAATCATTGCTTTAAAAAAATGGGGTATCTAACTGGTAGCTAAAAAAAGAAAAACAGGTAAAGGAAATTCATAAATTTTCTCATCCTACATTTGAATAACTGTTGAGTTTTTGTCATCGTCAATGTTTCTCTATAATGGGATGCTGGAGAGGCTTTGTCTTTCTTAGTTATTTAAATGCTGTTTTATTTTTGCTACTAAACCCTTGCTTTTTGATAAAATGAGCTAAGAAAGAAAAAAAAACAAAACTGCCAAACACATATATTTTTAATATCAATTTTAAAATCAGCTACTGATCCTGTTGTAATCTTGATTTTTTTTTTCATATAGTTATAATTTCATATTTTTATTCTGACCATTAATTTTACCAAATGAGTATTTTGAGGTGTCCTGTCTTTTCTTTTATGAATGCAATGTCATCAGCATATTTAAGGTTTATTGATATCTCTTTCACAAATTTGAACCTACATGTGTTTTTGTCATTCATTTTGACTTTTTATTTACATTTTTGGCATACAAGTTGAATATGTAAGATACAATATCCACTCTTGGCTTTATATAAATTTCTCTTAAAAACAGTATTAAAATTTTTTGATGCACCTATTTTTTTTAATAAAAAGATTCCATAATTTAGCATGGGGAACTGGATCAAAAGCCTCAATAAAATCCAATAGACTTTTTTACTTGAATTTTTCAACTGATCATAAAATCTTTTTGTTTATTTAGAAATTTTGAAATTAAATTCTCTAACTGTGTTATGTGATTTGCAGGATAATTCTCTTTACAAGAGGTGCAAGAGATGATAATAATAATAATAATAA